>JAGSMP010000272.1:0-748734 GCA_029286625.1 Parnassius orleans | reverse complement strand
AGCACCACATCGGTGAACCCACGACTTTCTAAGCTTGCTGTCCGCACACAACCATTGGGTTGTTTTTCATAGTTGGTTCTGGGTATCGAACTCGGGTCGCTCGCTCAGTCTCTGAGCTACTACGGCGCTTTTAGTCTACATTATTAAATAACAAAAACTTAATACTTATGTCTACCATAACAAGTGATAAAATTAAAAATTTTGTACAACCGACTTCAACATACTTAAATAAAATGAGAACATCATCAATGTAGTCAAAGTCATTTAAATATGCATTATTAAGGATAACTCCAAAACTATTGGTCAGACCTTGATTAGATTTATGTGGGACCACATGAGAAACACCAGCTTTCAAATAAAAAAAGAATCATAAAAATCGGTTCACCCAGAAAAAAGTTCTGAGGTAAATAAAAATGCAGTCGAATTGAGAACCTACTCCTTTTTAGGGTTCCGTACCCGAAGGGTAAACAACGGACTCTATACTAAGCCTCGGCCAGCGGGCTGTATCTCATGATCCGTAATAGGTAGACAGCTGAAATTTTCACAGAATGTGTATTTCTGTTGCCGCTATATCAACAAATAATAAAAATAAAAATAAATTAAAAATTAAAGGGGGCACGTTTCTTGTAGGGTACAAGAAACGTGTATTACGATGTTACGGAACCCTACATGCGTGAGTCGGACTCGCACTTGGCCGGTTATTTGAATTGGTTGAAAAAATATTCTTGTTGTGTTAATATCAATACTTTCCTCATGTGTAACACAACAAGAATATAATAATGTTGTAATTTTTTTTAACTAGAAGGCAAAAAGAAGTTAAATAAACCCTGAAAAATCAATAGACGACCTAGAAACTAGAACCTATTTGCTTCATTGAATTATTACAGAAGAATGTCATTGTAGTGTCGCACAAAAAATAAAGCACAGAAAAAAATGCACGTTATTTTTTAATCCGTTCATAAAATTAATATAATTTACATATTTCACAGTAAAAATACACTTTTTAAGTCAAACTAGTTAAATTTTCTGATTGTAAATAAAAACCGCGTTTACTCACCAATGACACAATAACCAAGTCTCTATAACACAGATGCCGATCGCGTACTAATTGAGTGAAATGAAACTGACACAAACAACAACTCGCTTTGTAGCGGTAGTGAAGTACCGGGCCTAAAAATAGCATATAGCAGTAAATATAGCACTTCGTCCCATTGTCGTTATAACCAGGTGGATAAAACCGATAAGCAGGTTTAGTATTGAAGTTTTGAAGACCACAGCTTGAGCTAAGATTACAACTTTTTAAACATTCATCGGAAAGCATAAGTTTCTTAACAGAGTCATCCATGTTCACTGTACCTATTAACCTATACCGAGTACTTATTAACATACATATAGCATATTAGTGACTAACATGCTATATTTAAATATGTATATTGCTTTTAAACCAGTCTGTGAGATTAGGACACAGCATTTTTAATAATATCGCATGCACCTCAAGTTTGCATTTAGGGAAGAAGGTGAAATATGTAGCCATATTTTTCCCAAGTTGCCTCTATTTTTAATATATCATAAATACGTTCACAACACACTATGTATTTTACGGGTAATGCCCGCAGCAGTAGCATGCCTAGGTCTATCCAATTTTACTACTTCTGCGGGCTACTATTTTTGGTTAAACCCTAATAATACTTAAGATAACTGTGACTACTGTTAAAATTGGGCGAAAATGCGAAAGTAAATATCAGCGACAGTAGTTTAAGCTGTGCCTTAATTAGCTCTTGGATCTTGGGCCAACCCAAACCAGAAACAATTGTATTATTTTTAGGTTATTAGCTTAACGTTCTTAACTTTCCTCATAAACCTGCGTAAGCCTAAGTTTGCTACTTCTTCATGCATTACACGTACATATACACAATATGTCTATTGCCATAATTAATGATGTTTTATATTATTTATTTATTACTTCATCGAAATTAATATATACGTTACGGACCAAGTCACTAATCAGGTCATTATTTACAATGCCCGGGCAATTTGAATAATGACAAGTCAAATCGGGCTACGTAATTAATATTAATTTAAACTTAATTATTTATCAAATTATCTGGTCACGACCAAACCGAACCTAAACTATCTTTTTATTACACTGCCCAAGTAACGGACTTTATTTGAAAAGCTTGGTCATTTTAATTATTTTAATAGTTTGTATCATATTGCCTACTCATATTGGGCATTTTTAAACTGTGTGGACATTATGAATAATGCCCTATTAATCACTTGGTCCATAACATATACATGGAAAAATTATACAACGTTCTTCTAAAGACTACAAAAGCCTTCAATCTAATTATTAAAGTTGCACAAAACCAACCTGGGAAACATCATCTTACCAAGTAAGTAAATAAATAACAAAATATACCTAGTAAAGCCACGCTGCAGTTATATTACGGTTGTAGCACGAATGGGTCAGCGCGACCGGGGATAGACCACGCTCTCATAGAATACCAGCGTAATATAGCAGCTTAATGCTGCTGTGTTTTGTATGGACGTATGGTGAGTGTAGAGAACCGGAGACCCTTTTTACGAGAAACGAGGCATTCCATCTTAGTCCACAGGAGTGCATTTTGTTTCTTAATCAAGAATAAATGAAGATGTCTATGGGTCACAGCATCCACTTATCATCAGGTGGACTGTGTTCACGTTTGTCACCCTTATTCTGTATAAAAATAAATAAATAAGTACACTTGTATCAATACAACAAACACATCCGTAGCGCATTATTTCTTTGATGTAGATAATAGGTTCAAACAAACTTCCCGATACCCGTGCTAACTTATGCAATACTAGTTCATTATCTACTGCTTAGTGAAGACAGCCTTATCGCATAAACAAACAACGCTAATCTAACAGCTATTTGCCAAAAACAAACAATGATACAACACTATGCTCACGCAACGTCACATCTCCCACTCACATCTGAGTCAGTTTCAACTACAGCTATTAGCAGGCTGTAGTAATATAGTTCAAGGAAAATCTTTTAAATTGTAATGGTGATTTTTAGCATACTTCTCTTTAGGGTTCCGTACCCGAAGGGTAACCAACGGGACCCTATTGATAAGCCTCCGCTGTCCGTCCGTCTGTCTGTCAGCGGGCTGTATCTCATGATCCGTAATAGGTAGAGAGTTAAAATTTTCACAGAATATGTATTTCTGTTGCCGCTATAACAACAATGAATAAAAATCAATTAAAAATTAAAGGGGGCTCCCCTACTAGAAACGTGTTTTACTATGGTACGGAACCCTTCATGCGTGAGTTCGACTCGCACTTGGCCGTTGTTTTAAATGTTTTATTACACAAAAATACAGTCAGTTATTTTTCTTATACTACTTTCGCCAAATTGCAGGGCAGTTTGTTGGTGAACACATCACCCACTTACATTCTATGAACCTACTGTAATTGATATCTTATACTTGAATTTAAAACTTAAAATAGAAAAATTCAAAATAAACTTAGCTGTATTATTTACATACCTAATTATATTTAAACTTATTAATAACTAGCATTATACCCGAGGCTTCGCTCGCGTGAACTTGAATTTAGAAACGTTATTAAATGCTATTCCGTGCCAAATTTAGCAAAATTCGATTACTTTTAGAGTCACCTCGGTGTCTGTGTCTCTATGTCTGTCAAAGATTTTTTTTTGAATTCTAAAAGATTATTAGACGTAGATGATTTGTATTTGGCACAGATATAATAGCTACTGGGACACGTGCATATATGTATATGTCTAAAACACCTACTATTTTTATATCAGGCGCGTCTTCCGATGTATCCACAAGAAAGGTAAATTGTCTTGGAATCAAAATGTATTATTATTATTTAAATTTTACTCTTTACATTCATTCATAATTAAAGTCAATTTAGTTGTAACAAAATAATGATGAATTTCACGGTCTTCTATCAATTTACGGTATGTTATTTGAAATATTTAATTCATATCATTGGTCCTATTTAATATAGATTAGTACCATAAAATAGATGTAGATATTTTTTTACGTTCCAGTAGACTTCAAAATTTCATAAATGCAGTTCAATAATGATGTACATACTACACATGGAATAAAACTAATGTCACTGATTGTATCACGTTTAATTTTAACTTTTTACGAGGGGTTTTACGCATCTTTGGATGAAAGTTCAATAAAACCCGCGTAAAGGAACATATCGTTAATGTGAAGCACCGACGCTCCGGGAAGTCTAAAGTATGTCATGTCATACGTCAGTGATATGTTTAGTATCGTCCCAACCATTATATCGGATCTGATAGACAACAAATCTTTGCATTAGAACACCGATTCCTACCAATGATGATTCGCGAGGCTATTGAAATTCAAAACATCCTAATTTAAATAGGAAAATGGCTGAGTGCTACCATCTGCTAAGGACCCCATAATTAATAAAATAAAATTCAAACTCAAGCATACTACTGCAGTAATTTTTACCAACTTTAATACTACTGCATCTATTCTATTCTATTATATTCTTACTATGACATCAGGTGGTCAAACACCTCAGTCCTCCCGTTACCATGGGTGCTGTAAAGTGCCCAAAACATCGGAAATTAAAAAAGTTAAAATTAAACGCAAAAAATCTTAAAATTTGTTTTATTCCTTATAAATTCTATTCGGAGTGAACGCGGGAAGCACTAAACTCATGAACGGGAGTAGAAAATGTTCGCCTTGTTGTGGCGGTGAAAGAGAATCTGCCACCTCATACCGTTTCATCGTAAGAGGCGACATAGGAAAATAAACAGGAGATGGGCAGCATAATATCTTCCCTTTCAACAGATCAAAATAATAATAGCTGCGATGGGCAACCTGTCACAAGCGTGGCAAGTATAGCAAATATCCAGCCACTTGACAATTTATGGGGAGGTCTATATTAATTTTAGTAGACTTTGATAGGCTGACGATAATGAGTTCTACTCATCTTTGCAACCCTTAATATTTACGGTAGAGTAAAACAAAAAGAACATACCTGAAAATATGAATGAAATATAAACTTCATATATTGCCCATGAAAAGTAAAAAGTAGCAGCTTACATACATGTTACATCAATCAAAAGATTTATCCTCGAGGGAATCGTACACGTTTTGCTCCCGCGCCATGATGAAATCTCATGGCGAACTACACGGCCCTCGTATTTGTTATAATAAAATTCATAAAAACTGAAACTAAGCTTTTGCATGATTGTTGACCACGTCTACCTACCTAGTAATTACACATCCAACGATGCCACGAACGAATTTTAAATTATTAACATCGTGTATTCAGAAGCATTCTATTATTTAATTTTATCATGACTAACCATTTTAGTTTATTTAGAAGTAAGTAGATGGCTCTATTGTTAGATCAAATAATGAAAGCCAAACTATACTATCTAGTAATATCAGCGATAGAAGCGAACAATATAAAAATCTCTTAGAGTGTTGAATAACCAAGCTATTATAAATACTCTAAGAAAAGCCTTATCAATTTTCATATTTTGATATGTACATCATTTTTATCTATTGAAATTATTACACTTTTAAAATAAAATAACAAAATACTAAAAACTAAACGTTACAATTTTTAAATAATTTTAAAAATCTAATTATTTAAATTTTTGTAAGTTATTTATATTCTTTACTTTATAACTACATATGTAACTTATTGGCCTAAAGGTCCAGATACCAGGCCATAAAAATGTAACTGAAGGCAAAATATACTAATTTTTCCATTTGATGACAGATGGCGCTATTTTGATAATAAATCAGTGTAGCTTCGAAGTCCTCGCTTGTATCGCCAATTCAATACTGCCTCGGTCGTGGTCTATACCGGCCTTATATAGCGCCTCCGACACTTTCCAGAACCTTCTACTGTGGAAACATCTAGAATGTTCGAGTACATATCGGTCCCGAAATTTCTAGAAAGATCTTGACTCTCCTAGTTCTGCTACTCGATACTAGAGGGCGCTAGTGGCTAGTGTTGCCATGTATAAACCATTAATAGTGGCGCGCAACACTGCCCCCTCCTAAGACATGCTCGTCCCGAGCATTATTGGCCCCATAATAACGCGCCAGTCGATCCACATGGACGATCTTAGGAGTACCTCTTGCACCTTTCTGTATCCGGTAGGTTACGTCATTGATCCTTGTCACAATCCGGTACGGTCCGTCCCATTTAGCTTGAAGCTTAGGAGATTTCCCTTTGCTGCGAACTGGATTGTGTAACCACACTAGTGAACCTTCGTCAAACCCTTTGTTGTTCATTTTGCGGTCATACCGTGTTTTCATCTTTTCAGACGTTTGCTGTCCCGATTGTCTGACGTGCTCATAAATGTCATTCATTTTGTTCCGCAAGTCATTTGCATAATTGGTTATACTGCGTGGGGCATCAGGTGGTATTCCGGTGATCAGGTCTGCAGGCAGCCGTAATTCTCCCAAAATTTGCTAAAGCTGGTGTCACTGATGTACTTTCGTGAACAGCGCTTCGATATGACAACAAAACGGTTGTATGTGCCTGTCCCAGTCTCGTTGCCGTTTTTCCACAACTTTTGCTAGGTACCTCCAATGTCTGATTAAATCTTTCACCATTCCATCAGATTGTGGGTGGTAAGAAGTTGTTCTTGTTTTATGAGTACCCATAACTCGGCAAGTTTCCTGGAATATTTGAGACTCAAAATTCTTCCTTGATCGCTGTGAATCTCTAAAGGTACTCCAAAACGACAGAAGACTTCATGAACTAGTTTATCTGCAACTGTTGAAGCTTCTTGATTTGGAATGGCGAAGACTTCTGGCCACTTAGTGAAGTAATCCATCACAACCATGAAATACTTGTTACCACTTTCACTTTCCGGAAACGGCCCCGCAACGTCAATGGCTATCCTCTCCCATGGTGCACCAACATTGTACAATTTCAATTCACCTCTACTACGAGTTTGAGGTCCTTTACAGCCGCACAACTTGTACATTTGCGACACCAGTTCTCGACATCGTCACGACAGTGGACCCAGTAAAACCGTTCTCGGATCTTCAGTAGAGTTCGTTTAACTCCCAGGTGGCCTCCTGAACAACCATTATGGTACAGCTGTAGAACATCCGGTACTTTAGCTTTAGGGACAACCATTTGCAAACGACAACTGTCTCCCTGACCATTTTCCCATTTACGGCACAAGACTCCATCCTGAATCAGCAAGCTGTCCCATTGGGCCCAATAGCTTTTCGTGGTCGAACTCATCGCTGAAACGTCACCCACTTGGGCTTAGGAGCACTGGCCTTCATCCATTCTAGAATCGGCTTGATGTCCGAATCTTCCTGCTGTGCATGTCGTAGGCTGTCTTTCCACTCATTGTTGAGCTGGTATGTCATAAGCATCCTCACAGATACCACTTCCTTACCCTCTTGCCTAGTACAATGCTTTTCCTGTTGGCGGGCCTGTTCCTCCTGTCCACGCTGCAGCTGCTCTTCCAACCGACGGGCCTGTTCCTCCTGTCGGCGGGCCTGTTCCTCCTGTCGGCGGGCCTGTTCCTCCTGTCGGCGGGCCTGTTCCTCCTGTCGGCGAGCCTGCTCCTGCAGCATCATCATCAGAGCACCTAAGTCAGGTGCTGCAGATGCAGGAGCTGCTGACGGGCCGGCCTCCGTGGTCGGCAGCTGGCCCCCCGACGTTTGCGGCGTTGTATTACCAAATCGTCTCTGGTCCGTCTCTTGCTGGCGTTGACTTCGGGTACGGATACCCTCCGTGTCGTCCTTTGGTAAAATCGGCATGATCTGATCCCACTTCTGACACCAATTGTTACGAGCTTGGGGTTCGAGACAATTAAAAACTGCCGATTGAATTACCAAAATTGACACTTTAATTATACAACACTAATTACAACTTTAAACCACACTAATAACAAAATACAATTTTACTACAGATCGCTTAAGTTCGTAGTTGTATCGCTTCGAAGTCCTCGCTTGTATCGCCAATTCAATACTGCCTCGGTCGTGGTCTATACCGGCCTTATATAGCGCCTCCGACACTTTCCAGAACCTTCTACTGTGGAAACATCTAGAATGTTCAGTACATATCGGTCCCGAAATTTCTAGAAAGATCTTGACTCTCCTAGTTCTGCTACTCGATACTAGAGGCGCTAGTGGCTAGTGTTGCCATGTATAAACCATTAATAGTGGCGCGCAACAATATCTTCCTGACAATAGATCAAAATAATAATAGTTGCGGTGGCCAACCCGCCTACCAAGCGTGGCAACTATAGCAAAAAGAAATATCCAGCCACTTGACAATTTATGGGGGAGGCCTATGTTAATATTAGTAGACTTTTGATAGGCTGACGATAATGAGTTCTACTCATCTTTGCAACCCTTAATATTTACGGTAGAGTAAAAACAAAAAAGAACATACCCGAAAATATGAATGAAATATAAACTGCATATATTTCCCTATGAATAGTAAAAAAGTAGCAGCTTACATACATGTTACATCAATCAACAGATTCATCCTCGAGGAAATCGTACACGTTTTGCTCCCGTGCCATGATGAAATCTCATGGCGAACTATACAGCCCTCGTATTTGTTTAAATACAAGAAACTAAGCTTTTGCATGATTGTTGACCACATCTATCTACCTAGTAATTACATATCCAACGATGCCACGAACGAATTTTCAATTATTTACATCGTATATTCAGTAGCATTCTATTATTTAATTTTATCATGACTAACCATTTTAGTTTACTTAGAAGTAAGTAGATGGCGCTATTGTTAGATCAAATAATGAAAGCCAAAACTATACTATCCAGTAATATCAGAGATAGAAGCGAACAATATAAAAATCTCTTAGAGTGTTGAATAACCAAGCTATTATAAATACTCTAAGAAAAACCTTATCAATTTTTATATTTTTGATATGTACATCATTTTTATCTATTGAAATTATTACACTTTTAAAATAAAATAACAAAAATATTAAAAAACTAAACGTTAGAATTTTTAAATAATTTTAAAAATGTAATTATTTAAATATTTGTAAGTTATTTATATTATTTACTTTATAACTATGTAACTGAAGGCAAAATTTACTACTTTTTCCATTTGATGACAGATGGCGCTGTTTTGATAATAAATCAGTGTAGTTTCAAATTATTTTATCAAGGCTATAACTATATTTTAATCTTTATTTATAAATATGGTATTTATTTGAAAAATACCAGTCATACCGCCTATAACTAAGATATAATAGAAAATTAACATCTAATGTAAGGAAAATACTTAACCTTCTTTTTTCGAAGTTCCGTAATCGGATAAAAAGTAGCCTATAAGTTGCCCCGGGCTACTAACTACCTACATACAAATACAAATTTCCATGTAAATCGGTTCAGTAGTTTTTGCGTGAATCCGGAATACACAGACAGACAGACAGACAGAAAGACAGACAGACAGGCAAAAATTCTAAAAACCACTAATTTGGCTTCAGAACCCCTTTAATTAGTCCCCCTGGACTTATTTTTTAAGAATATATTAGAATTACAGACACGACTTTTCTACAGATTTATTATATGTATAGATTACACATAGAAATATTAATTAAAACTATTATTATTAATTTAGACAATATTAACTATTACACATATAATTATCCAGCAACCACGCTTTCAACTTCCTTTTAAATATTTCTTTATTCACACATTCGTCTCCAGAAAATACCTCATTAAAAATACGTGTTACTAGATATTTTCTTGTCCTCTTGCAGCAATAGTTGTTAACCCTGTGCTCAACGTATCTGTTTCGAAAGTAATTCTAATATTTTTGCTAAATGTTCCAACTGATCTATTGCAATTAAGTATTTAAGTTTTAAAAATATTAGGTTAAAATACCACGGCGCTCTTAGCTCCTGAGCAACGTGCAATGCAATATTACTAATACTATAAAATATTTAATAAATGTATTTTCTTATGCATTTACTGTGACTGTATAGGAATTAACTTAGTAAGATTAACATTTTTCTCTATATGACTAAGGGATATATTACAACACACCTAATAGTTAGTAATGTGTACAGCAAATTATTTGCCAGCATGTTTTTTCATTCGATTACAATGTGGGTTTTTTAATAGAATAGGGTTACAAACGAGTACACACTACACCTGATGGTAAGTAGATGCTGTGGCTCATATACATCTACATTTATGCTCAATTAAGAATCAAATGCAAATGCGTTGTCACCCGTAAGGACTAAGATGGAATGCCTCATTTCCAATAAAAGTGTCTCTGATTCTCTACACTCCATACGAAACACAGCAGCATTAAGCTACTATTTTACGCTGGTATTCTGTGAGAGCGAGGTACCTCGGTACTACCTCGAATGAGTCGGTCATTTGTGCTGCAACCATAATATAGCTGCAGCGTGGCTCAACCACGTATAAAAGCATACACAAAGGGTGTCTTCTACAAAGCATACACTCTTGTATAGACTATTGTTATGCTAAGTCAGTGCGCTAACTATCTTCAGCTGCATCATCACTTACCATCAGGTGGGATCGTAGACAAGCACAGGCTTTTAATAGCTATAAAAAAGTAATCACTGTAGTTAATAACCAACAAACTCATCGGATAAAAAAAAAGGTACGTTATGAACTCTCACAATATTCTTGTTTTTTTACCATCGACATTTTGGGTGTTGGGTAATTTTTCGAAATATTAAATATGTTCGAGACAAATATGAAAAGCTGTACCCCTGCGGCCTCTCATCGCAGGGGTACTCGCTTAGAGCCGGGCGGCATCAGAGGCAGCTGAACTGAGTAAGTGGCGCAAATATGAGTCTCTGAGAGAAGACTACATATTTATGCCATTTGCTGTAGAGACTATCGGTCCGTGGGGTCCACGTGCGGTGAAGTTCTTAAAGGAACTCCATCCGCGGCTGGTCGTTGCTGCTGGTGATAAGAGGGCTGGCTCTTTTCTCGCTCAAAGGCTAAGTATAGCCATTCAGCGGGAAACGTAGCCAGCGTTCTTGGCACGATACCGCGTGAGTAGGACTGTTTGATAATTAAATTACTAGTTTTTATTTTATTTTATTATAGTTTTTAATATTGTATATTCATAAAAATGTTATGTAATATGAAAATGAAAATATATTTTCTGGAAAATTGTTTTAATAAAATTTCTTACACCGCCACTACACGGTAAGCAATAGCTGTAAAACTTGTATTTAAGTTTATCTTTACTCTGGACTCAAGCTACTTTACCTATAATTTTGCCTTCCTTCCTTGGTTCTGTGCAGTGTCAGTGATTTATGTAACAAAATTTTAAATGTGATCTTGGCGAATTACTTTACGGGGAAAGCTTGCACATAGCTGTAGGAAACCGGCTAGGAGCGGCGATTTGTCAACCTTATCAGTGCCCTTGTGGAAGCAAAGTTGGTAGGTTGTCTCATCACGGTTCACGGTTCAGTCATCATTCGGTCGATGTTATCCGAAGAGCTTTTGTCTCTATAAATGTTCCCTCGGTATTAGAGCCTTGTGGAATATTTAGAGACATTGGCAGTAGACCTGACGGTATGACTTTGGTCCCTCGGGAGAAAGGCAAAGCCCTAGAGTGGGACTCTACGTGCATAGACACAGGCAAGCTAATCTCAGGAGTATCTCGCTTAGAGCAGGGATGACATCCGAAGCGGTTGAACTGAGTAAATGGTGCAACAATGAGCCTCTGAGAGATGATCCATATTGGTGGCATTTGCTGTAGAGACTATTCCTACAAGGACACGAGACTCTGTCCACGTGCGGTGAAGTTACTAAAGAATAATAATGTCCTCCAGACCGAATTTCGGTCACGGCGGCCGGTCTCATCGGATACTAGCCATTGGTGCAGGACAGGATTATAGTGCACAAGTGTATGTGCAAGTACAGTTGCACTCTCTATTCCCTCACTCCCATAGTCTGATGGGATGGCAAACCAATACGACCGGAGAGAGATCAGGTGCAGGACCTACGGCTTTACGTGCTTTCCGAGGCACGGGGGTGAAAACACCGCCAACTTCCTGACTCTCGGCTGCTACTGAGAATTTCTTGACAGAAAAACCCAATAACTGATTTTGGCCCAGCCCGGGATTCGAACCCAGGGCCTCATGATCAGCAACCACGTTTACGACCACTAGACAAACAGGCAGTACTAAAGAAACTGTACCCGTGACTTGTCACCGCTGGTGATAATAGGGCTGGTTCTTTTCTCGCTTAAAAGCTAAGTGTAGCCATTCGATGAGAAAATGCAGCTGGCGTTCTTGGCACTATACTCCCGGGAGTATGTCTGTCTATTCATTTAAGTTTTATTTATAGTTTTTTTTATTTCTAATTATTGGAGGTTACATGTGTCTATGGGCCGCAGCAAACTTGTTTATCATCCTTAATATTTAAATTTAAAAATAAAATACTTGCATTCGTACAATTGACCTCTATATATACAAGTACGCATTCGTACATACACACGAAAATCGACTCTTCTTCTATCGCAGAACCATGAGGAGAAAAAGTGAATTTTATATGGGAATAATATCTCAATGCTTAAATAGTTTAAAGAGCCGTGGTACTTCAGTGGAGAAACGTCCCTTAAAATACGTTTAATGCAGGAGCGGCCGAATTTCATCTCTGCCGCCACCAAAAATAAGTATAATAATTAATTTTATAACAAACACACTAGAAAGGGCGTGCATTTACTAATGGTCGTAAGTCATTAACTTTTTAGGCTTTTATATTAAGCAAACGGCATATTTATACATTCAAAACAGATATCTTATGTACAAAGTATAAAATAAACGCTTTTTTTATACACTTTACACACTATTGAATAACCGGCCAAGTGCGATTCGGACTCGCGCATGAAGGGTTCCCACGTACCATCCTAAAACACGTTTATAGTAAGGAGCCCCCTTAAATTTTTTATTTTTATTATTTTTTGTTACCACAGTAACAGAAATACACATTCTATGAAAATTTCAACTGTCTACCTATTACAAATCATGAGATATACAGCCCGCTGACAGACAGACGGACGGACAGCGGAGGCTTAGTAATGTTGGTTACCCTTCGGGTACGGAAGCCTAAAATGGAACATTTTAAATCACACAAAATTCATAGCTCATTCAGTCAATCTGTCAGTACCTAATTATTTGTGGCCAACATTTTAAAATTCTATGACGTCGTCGAAAATCTCTACTCTGTGAAAATTCATCAAATGTTTGACATAAACATACATAGTACCGGAGCCAACCGGAGCAGTATGATAAAACGTAGTGATTATCATAGATTTAGTATATACGTGATCATATTCTCTTTGGGTATGAACATCAACAAACGACATAATTTGTACAAGCGACACGTGTATTTAATATAGGCAGTATGAACGTAAAGAATATATTAATACATATATTTTATTTTATTTTGTTAATGTATTGCAACACATATTATCATAGACTTAGAATATACTGGATATTCTAAGTCTATGCATATTATATTGAATTGCTTTCTGCACTCTTTCCCTATACACGGTTATTTTGCAATAACCGTCCAAATTTGCAGAGAAGGTTCAGAATAAGTAATATAGGCAAATGGTGAAGAAAAATTAATTAATAAAAATCTCAAAAATTCTGTCCTTTTTATCTTTTAAATTCAAAATGCATGGTAATGCAATATTTTAACTGATTTTAATGCACACGCTCACATTCGTAAGGGTCAATCGATAGGCAAAAACGTTGTTGCCCATAAATCACATTCAATTTGGGATAATTTCAAATAAAAGTAGAAGCTTTATTTCCTCGTATTTTCAAAAACTGCATTAACGGTATATCATTATTTATATATTTGAACTTAAGTTTAAAATTTAGCTACTGTTTGAAAAGTAACCCTGTATAAACTTTAACTACGCCAAATCTCGCAAATACATATAAATAAATAATCTGCTACAACTACATACTTAATGGGGTACAAAATTTTACCTTCACGCATTAATATACATATAGAGATGATACTTAATACGGTAAATATGACAAAATTTACTAAACATACTAGGGAAGTACGTACAGTTTTAAATTAGACAATCTCTTGTAGTGTGTATCCATTACTCCATATCGTCCCGTGGGTATCGTAAGAGGCAACAGAGGGAAATAGAAACAAGAGGTTGGCAGCAGCATCTTCCTGATAACTGAAACGGGACAACTATGGGAAAATCCCCTTGGAGGAACTCTTTGGGTGAGGCCTATGTTCAACTGTGAACTTTTATAGTCTATTATGGTAATGCTTGTAGTGTATAGTATAGCATATTATACATTACTTATGTATATTATGTATGTTACGGATGTTATGATCGCAATAGAGCCAGTTACTCCGAACCATACGTTTGTTTTTGTTCACCTCTCGAACTCACAACGTTATACTCTACGTGAATCAGGTGAGCCGTATGTTCGTTTGCCTCCTTTTTTATAGAATAAGGGTGACAAACGAGCACAAAGTTCACCTGATGATAAGTGGATACTGCTTCCCATAGACATCAGCATTTAGGTATCCCCGAATAAGAATCAAAAGGAAAATGCGTTCACCCCTACACTCACCATACGAAACACAGCAGCATAAATCCCGGTCAAGCTGACCCATTTGTGTTGCAACCATAATATAGCTGCAGCGTGGCTCTACCACGTTAAAATTCTCCTCTACCGTAAAAAAATTCCATTTCCTTACCCGTAATCTAAACGATCGCGTGCTTGCACGCAAAGCCGACTCATTTGTTGTGACAGGTTATTGAAAGAAACCTAAGAAGTTTCAGTTAAAACATTTATAATCTGATTGATTTCAATTGTCCGATTTACAAGTCTGACTGATAACTGAAACAAACTAACAAAGGCTTTTTTTATAGAATAGGGTTGACAAACGAGCACACAGTCCATTTAATAGAAAGTGGATGCACTTTCTTCTTTTATTCATTTATTTATTACAGCCTATCAGAAGTCCACTGCTAAACATAGGCCTCCCCCATAGATTGACTCATTTGGGGAAGATTGTCCATTGTTTCCACACTTAGCAGGTGTGTTGGCAGCCCTAGTAATTTTTATTATTATTTTGAAAGTTATCAGGAAGAGGCTGTTGCCCATCTCCCGTTTCATTTCTCTGTTGCCTTTGACGACACCAACCCCACCCCAATTGAGTAAAAGAATTGGATTCTGTTACGTCGCCACTGTACGGCGACAGTGGATTATTATTGTCACTAGAATAGAATTTGTTAATAAATTTACTACAGCGCCACCTATCGGATCCCATAATAGCTATGTACCATAATCTCTACGATACAAAGGTCTTGTTTGAATATAACCTTAATCGTTCAAGTCTGATAGAAGTTACACGATCATTTACAAACGCCGTTACTGTTACAGTCTATCAAAGTCCACTGCTGAACAAAGGTCTCCCCTATAGATTGCCTCATAGGGGGATATTTGCCGTAGTTACCCACGCTTGGCCATCGTTTTTTAATTTTTAGTCGTTATAGGAAAGCGCTGCTGCCCATCTCCTGATTTGTTTCTGTCGCCTCTTACGACACCTACGGGATGATATGGGGCAGCGGATATTGTTACACCGCCACTACACGGTGTAAGAATATTCTCTATGTATAACATTCTGATTTCAAAAATTTTATGACATTATGACATTCTAATGAGAGTTTTGGCGGGAAGGGAACATGACTGCTGGCGGATTGCTCCTCTGCATTATTGTTTAAATAATGGATTGAAGTGGATTTTGATAGGTAAAAGTTGTGCAAATTTGTTTATTAAATGTCAGCGCTGAAACGATAAAACAAGTTCTTTGTTGGTGATGTCTAGTTATTGTCTGCTAAGGTGCCTTGAAATACTATCGTCATCTACTGTCTGCTCTTCCAAGCTGCCGTCGAACCTCCCAAAACTTCGCAACGCATCAACATCTTGTGAAGAAGTTTTTAAATAAATTATTTTAAAATTTAAAGGATAATTTCATAATACTTGACAAAGAGAAACCGTACGAGTCCATTTCACGACTTTTTCTACCACCAGGGCAACGCCACTTTGCATTGAGGCGAATGTTTAACAGATTTCATAGCGAGAAAGTTAATTTTATAGGAAATGTAAAGGTTAATGTTTATTTCTATACTATTAGTTATATTTTATATTAATTAGGTTATAAATGAATAAATCAAACTGCGGATATTAGTAAAACTAGAAAAATTCTAAAAGAGTTAAAATGTGCGAAAAGTTAAAGAGCAAACCACAGAGAAATTGTTTTCTTTATTAATTTAATACTCTAGAAACTGATAAACTTTTATTCAAAACTAACTTCTATTAAATGATATTGTGTAACAAAAACTACACCACATTGTCAACTAGCGACATCTAGTGAGCGGAAGATTATTAGCCCTCATTGTTTTTACATTCAATATTTAAGTTCAACGTGGACCTCAAACCTTGAGAGACCTCAAAATTAGATTAATTTTCGTATACGAGTCCCAATGTAGTTTTATGCAGCAAAGACAGTTTGCAATATTCATTGTGTGTATTATTCCCGTGTAGTGACGGTGTAAGAATATCCACTACCCCATATCTTCCCGTGGGTGTCGTAAGAGGCGACAGAGTGAAACTGAGGCAGGAGATGGGCAGCATCTTTCTGATAACAGCAAAACTACGATAAAAACTGCGGATGCCAACCCGCGTGCCGAACGTGGCAACTATGGCAAACATCCAGGCCTATGTTCAGCAGTGGACTTGTGAAGGGCTGTAATAATGAAGATGATGGTGTAGTATTACTGTAAGCACAAGGAGTTAAAATACTATTTTATTTATAAAAGGTGTTCAGTGTTCTCAACAGTGTTCTATAATACTAAATAGTTGTGTTGTAAATGTTATACATAGTTGATCTTTTATTTATAAAAACATCAACTTTGCATCAAAATCATAACTTATAAAAGATAAAGTGTTAGGAGCTTTTTGTGTAAAATAACTTACTAAAATGAATTTGTTCTAAACTTCTTTTCATGATGTTCAAAATCGTCACCGCTGACATGAAGCACCGACGCTCTGGGAAGTCTGCAGTCTGTGAACATGTTCAAGACTGTCCCCGCTATTACATTAGATTTGATAGACCACAAATCCTCGCAAAAGAACACTAATTCCTACCAAGGATGACACGCGAGGCTATTGAAATTAAAAAAAAAAACTAATTTCAATACAGAAGGTAGATGGGTGCTGCCATCTGCTTGGGATCCTATAATTAATAAAATTAAATCCAAACCCAAGCATACCACTGCAAGACTTCAAGATAGTGTAAGCTCAGTTCTGCGTAGATTGATCGAAAAATTAATATTCAAAAACTGAAGGTAGTCGGGCTAAATATGATATCGCAACGTCAAACATCTGTCCCCCGCATAGATAATACACTATAGTCCCCCGTGACCATGGGTGCTGTAAAGCACCCGAAACGTCGGCAATTAATAAATTAAAATTAAACGCGACAAAATCCGTAAACATAGTTTTATTCAATGTGTAGTGTTCGCGTAAATATAAGAAACCATTATATTATTTTTAAGAAAGAAAAATAAACAAGTGTCAAGTGTGGAGTGTAGATTGTTTCTGAGTTAAGATTTAGTAACATGTGTTGTTTTAAAGTTGTAAGATAAATAAATAAATAATTGTCGGACTGTCAGCATGTACTTCACAGTATTAATGTGGTTCATAAGTCGAATAGAGAATGGATCTAAAAGTACAAACCTTTAAAGCAGCTCTCTAAGATCTTTCTAGGGCAATTAATGCAGTTTTTTTGTTTATATTGTTATACCGTAAGTTATAATGTAATTATTCAAAACATTGTATTTCACTAGACACGTTTAGTTTTGTCTTGTTGTCAAGAGTTTGCAGGTAATTTTTATACGTGGTAGAGCCATGCTGCAGCTATATTAGTAGTATAGTTGTAGCACGAATGGGTCGGCTCGACCGGGGAAGGACCACGCTCTCACAGAATACCAGCGTAAAATAGCAGCTTAACACTGCTGTGTTTCGTATGGTGAGTGTAGAGAACCGGAGACCCTTTTTACTGGAAAAGAGGCATTCCATCTTAGTCCTCACGGGTGACAACGCATCTGCATTTTGATTCGCAAACGAGGATAGATGTAGATGTCTATGGGCCACAGCAACCACTTACCATCAGGTGGACTGTGTGCTCGTTTGTCACCCTATCCTATAAAAAAAAAAAAAAAAAAAAAAAAAAAAAGGTAATAAACCATGGCAAACACAAAGATTAAGATAATCGTAAGCCCTTTTATATCTATTTTCTAGTATAATATCTATAATAGATATATTTTTAAAAGTTGAGAAGTTCATCAAAATAAAGTTGAGGTACTCATTGAAAGTCCAAATTGCAGTACGAAGGCGAACGATATGGTACGAGTGGCTGTAATTGCAGTTTCAAGACCGACCTAAGGTAAGATTTTTATATAATAAGAACAATCTTTATTTTTTTATTAAATAAGACAATTTCCTTCAGGAAATGTTGGTTCTTCGAAAATCATTTTGATAACGGATTTTATACATGTATAATATACTACGGTTCCATCATTCTGCAATGCATGTTTTGTTGTTGCATGACTACTATAGCCATTTATAATAGGCAATAACGTCACAGTCAACCTCAAGTCTTTTCATTAATACTGTGAAACCGGCAAAATTCTTATTGATAACACGAATCCGTGGTAGCAGCTATAATATTATAGTTGTAGCACGAATGGGTCGGCCCGACCGGGGAAGGACCACGATCTCACAGAATATTATAAGTGTAAAATAGCAGTTCAATGCTGCTGTGTTTCGTGTGGTGAGTGTAGACAACCGTAGACAATTTTTACTGGACACGAGGCACTCCATATTAGTCCTACATCCTAGTGACAACCATCTGCATTTTGATTCTTAATCGAGAATAAATGTAGAAGTCTATGGGCCACAGTATCCACTTACCAAGAGGTGGACTGTGTGCTCGTTTGTCACCTTTAGATATTCTATAAAAGTAACGCCTACATGCTACAGGAGAATGTCCTTGCGCGGAGTTAACGCCTTCATGAAAAATATAACAATGTAGTCTAAATCTGTTTTTTTACTTATTGTATGTTTGTTTATACATGGCAGTGAACGACTACAAACCCCACCTGATGGTAAGTGGTGATGAAACGCTAGATGGTAAATCGCACTGACGTAGCGTAACGAAAGTTAATTCATTCTTGCCTTGAAGACGCGCAGATTTTAATCGGACGGAGACAGACGCCAGCAGATTGTTCCACTTCTTTGCTATACGCAATACGAACGACCAAGCAAACCGTCTTGGTTAAATATATTTTTGAATTGGACACCTAGAAAGAATGAATGAAGAAAGAGTGACACAAAATAATTTTATGCTGTGGGAGTGAGTGGCACCGTGGTCGCCTTGGCTCAAATGTATCGACCAAATTGGCAATTATAACGTAAAGTAAAGTAAAAGTAAAGTTACAGCCTATATACGTCCACTGCTGGGCCCAGGCCTCCTCTCATTTCTGAGAGGGTTTTAGGGCAAGGAAATGTCCGCCGCGCTGTTGGCGAACTTCACATGTCTTCGAAATATTTTTTTTTTTGATTTCTCAGACGTGCAGGTTTCCTCACGATGTTTTGCTTAACCGCCGAGCACGTGGTAAATCAGCACTTAAAATTGCAATTAACAATTTCATTGGTGCCGGCGGGGATCGAACCCGGGTTGCTCGCGTACTGTGTAACTTACAGCGAGCGCTAACAATCTGAGCTACCACGGCTCATATAATTATAACGTAGAAGGGCCAAATTAAGAGTACCTTTAACCGACGAGTAAAGCGTCGATATATGAAAGTGAAAGTGCGAAAGAGGTGTGCCAGAATCATGCCAGATGGAAGTCCGTTGTCTCTGCCTACCCTCTAGGCGACGAGTGTGAGAGTTTATTTATATTATGTTTAATTTGAGTCTCTAAAATATATTTGTACCATTTGCTGTAGAGGAAATTACTGGGGTCCACGCGCGGTAAAGTTTCTAAAGTAACTATATCTAAATGGTAGAGCCTTGTTGCAGCTATATTATGGTTGTAGCACGAATGGGTTTGCCCGACCGGGGAAGACCACACTCTCACAGAATACCAGCGCAAAATAGCAGCTTAATGCTGCTGTGTTTCGTATGGTGAGTGTAGAGAACCGGAGACCCTTTTAACTGGAAACGAGGCATTCCATCTTAGTCCTCACGGGTGACAACGCATCTGAATTTTGTTTCGTAATCGAGGATAGATGTAGATGTCTATGGGCCACAGCAACCACTTACCATCAGGTGGACTGTGTGCTCGTTGGTCACCCTTATCCTATAAAAAAAAGTTTCAGGCTATATACGTCACACTGCTGGGCACATGCCTCCCTTCATTTCTGAGAGGGTTTTAGGGCAAGGAAATGTCAGCCGGCCCAATGCGTGTTGGCGAACTGCACATGTCTTCGAAATATTTTTTTCTTATTTCTCAGACATGTAAGTTTGCTCACGATGTTTTCCTTCACCGCTGAGCACGTGGTGAATCAGCAGTTTTATATTGTTTTCAGTTCGGTTCATTACCCATAATGTCTGTTTACTCAACTTTGTCTATTTCAATTTTCATGCTTTCAACATAAATTTTGTTGTTGAGGCACTGTGCCAACTTTTTTATCATTAGGGTTCATACACACTTGTGTGACAATCGCTTCTCTTGCTTTCTATATTCTACAGATATACGTTCAAGCCACTAACTAGACCCGTGTTGTCATCACAACAATGACGTAAACGAGCAGAAACCTAAACGCGCTATCGAGGTTTCCGAACAACTCTGCATATACTTCGGGTGACTGATGCGAGTAAGGTCGCGGTATTAAGTTATAAAATGAAAGAAAGTACCCATTAATTAGTTATTTTCAATATTCGAGTGAAATACACTTTTCACACCATGAATACATTGCTTTCAAACCATTGAAAATTATTATTTAGCTTCCTCTTCGAAATAGTCATCTAATTTTCTACGACCGCCTTCATCTCAAAATCTTCGTCCCTGAAGCGGACTCTCGAGCAAGAGGATTGTATATTTAAGAAACTGTGTTGGTTCTGACTATGACTAAGTATAAGAGGAATACTAATTTTAATGGAGTATTCAGACGGTTCTATTTAAGAATGATAAATGGGACAAAACTACAATGAATTTATTTACTACTTATATTTACATACAGCGGTGACGGGGGGCGGGTCTCCTTGCCTTCCGCAACAATCCCCATAACTCTTTTTCTATATATAAATAAGCTCCGTACTTGCCACACAGAGCATTGGCCGATAGGCTGAACATCTTGTCCGGCGGCAAAACTCTCCTTTTCCGCCCCTCAACCAAAGTGAAGTGAAGTGACTAACGAACTTCAAATTTAACAGTACATTGACACCTGCAGACAACCTCAATCAAAGAAGTTTACCCATAGGTTGTCACCTCTAAAGGCTACGATATAATGGCTCAACCTTTAAAAAAAATTAAATTTTTTTTTAATTTTTCTACTTTTATGAATATCGGTGGTTTGGTTTATTTATTTTAAATCCAATTAATATAAAATATAACTAATAGCTCAGAAAGAAACATTAACCTTTACATTTTTCGAACAAATTAACTTCCCCGCTATGAAATCTGTCAAATTTTACCTCATTTTAAGGGGCGCCGCCCTAGTGTCAGAAAGTCGTGGATGAATCATTATTGTCAATGTTGAAACTTCTTCACAATGGACCTCGCCTTCCTTTTGCAGAACACAGCATCAGCATTCCGGTCTGAGATAGCCAGTATGATTACAAGCTGTCAGGCATCTGTAGCCTTCTTTGCCTGAAGTTGGTTGCAGGTATGAGCTGTTGCAGCCACTTACCATCAGGCGGAATGTTAGTTCGTTGTTCACTTCAATTCTATTTAAAGAAACACTATTCCATTATAAGAAGAATTTGCCATATTTGAATGAAATAAATTATTACACCAAATCAAACTAATGTATACGTGCCTTAAGTTTCATGCGTAGTGATTCACTTTTTTCGGTGCTAATAAATCACTCAACTGTATTATTTACTCGGATAAAAGCAGTTTATCTTAAAAGCATCTTTATTATCTTAAACGTCTTAGTGACGTCCCGTGGGTGTAAAAGGTTAGCTAGAGGAACCTCGTCTACAATAGATGACGTTATATCACCTCGTATACGCTATATATGACCTGACTGATCTAGCTCTAGTGGTCGTAAACGCGATTGCTGATCACCAAAATTAATTATAAGGTTTTTCTTTAAAGAAATTCTCAGTAGCAGCCCGGAGTCTGAAGATTATTTTTTTTATCCCCGTGCCTCGGGAAACACGTAAAACCGTTGGTCCTGCGCCTGATCTTTATTGAAAGATGGAGAATAGACACTCGTGCACTATAATCCCGGCCTTCGCTGATCTGCGGAGACCGGCCCCCGTAACCGAAATTCGGTATGAGGAACATTATTATTATTATATAAAAGATCGCAGTACTCCCGACTGGCGTTGGGGAGTACTGCGATCGTGAATCCGCCTGCCAAACCTAAAGACTAATGTATTTAGAGTGTTAAAAGAAATACGTCAGCTTTTTATTAACTATATTAGTGGTAGCACGAATGGGTCGGCTCGACCGGGGTAGCACCACGCTCTAGTTTCGTATGGTGAGTGTAGAGAACTGGAGCCCCTTTTTACTGGAAACAAGGCATTCCATCTGAGTCATCAGGGATGACAACGCATCTGCATTTTGATTCTTAACCGATTCTTTGCGACACCAATTTTCGGCATCTTTTAGCTGTGGCGGCGAACAAATATTTCGTGACACGCCTGTCGTGTCAAGCGAACACGCCTTTTGTGCCATCAGCCATGTGTAAAAATAATGTTCTTTTTTACGCTTTTTTCACTTGTTTAGACCTGATTAAGTTTAATTGACAGCAAACATCAGTTGTAAACGGAAGGATACTTGTTTTTAGTAGTTTAGGCTAACTACGTGTTTTCCTTGAAATGAGATTAAGTGACTTTTCTTATACAGAGATTACAATCCTTTTGTACTATTTTTTGTTTTATAAAAAAAATCATTTATATAAGTAGGTACAGCTAAATCAATCAAGAACTTAATTTGGAAAAATAAGGTTTATGACAGAAATATTATTTTAAATGACGCTTCATTTTAATAGACGCTAGTACATTTATTTGTATTTGTTAATCAATAATATAATACGTTTATCAATAATATACTACGAAAGGAACTTCGTTCCGTGTTCCACGACACTCATGCATGTTTTTCTTTTTGAAAACACTGACATTAAGTTTTGTCGTCATCAATCTCTGTCTCAGGAATATGCTTACGGTTTAGATTTAATTCTAAAAGAAATGAAAAATCAATGCTGTAACATACAATAATATTATTAATTTAACACTGGTAAATTTCCCATAAAACACGCAGCACAGCTAAACCATATTGAAGTCTCCGCGGTAACTTCGGTATTGTAGAATAGTCACATTTTCGCCAAATATTTGTAAATATCAATGAATCATAAACCTTGTTTTTTCCAATTTTTGATTCTTAATCGAGAATAGATGTAGATGTCTTTATAAGTGGATGCTGTAATCCACTTACCATCAGGTGGACTGAGTGCTCATAATATATCATCCTTATTCTATAACTAACCGGCCATGCTAAAAATAGATCTAGCTCAGTGTCACAAAAGTTACCCGTTGCTATTATTTCTTTACAGGCGCATTGCTTATCTAACACCGACAATAAAATGTTCTCAAAAGTAATGATTTATAATAAGGCAAGGAAAATGAAACACAATTAAATTTACTAATAAGATTTCTTTAATAAAATGTTATAATATATATAAAATGTTACAATATTTTATGTAATTGAATACTTTAATTATTAGTAACAAATTGATTATCATGGGATATATTAGATGTTGTTATGCAAAACGGAACCAACACACAATAAGCTACTTACTTAATATGATGATAATGACTTGGTTCTATTTGTTTGAAACTTTGGTTTTTGTCGAATGGGACTTTGCTAAAATTCTTTTTGTTAGACAAACTTTAATGAAATCTGTGTCTGAGAAAAAAAATCGACGTGTGAAAGTCCACCAACACATATTAGGGCAGCGCGGTGCTTGCTTGCTTGCAAACCCTCTCAAAAATGAGAGTAGGTCTGTGGTCCGGCAGAGGACGTACGTAATGCTTTTACTTTAGATAAAAAGTATAGAATTTAAGGATTATTTTTGCATATAATATGATTCAATCTAGACTCAAATATGATTAGACCTTTTTGCGTAACAACGTCCAATTTTCCTAAATTTGATAACTTGCAATTAAAATGAAAAGAGGTTTTTAAATTTGAGATAAAAATGATTTTGCTGACATCATAGGCGATTTCGACCACGGCATATTCCGAATAGTTTCGGTAGCTATTATATTACAGCAGATGTAGGTACACACACGCACAAGGGCACATCTTAAACTGCCCGTGCTAAAATCGGATGCATGTTAAGTTGCAGTGTCGGAGATACGGGAAATATTACAACACAAAGTTGTTCTACGTATCAATATTTTTGCGAAAATGAGTCCGGTTGAAAATCTTAAAGGCAAAATAGGTAAGCCTATGGGCCTCGCATCACTTAAAAGTTCCGAGGTACTAGTCCTACTAGAAACTAGACTAGTACTAGAAAGTAAAAAAATGGGACAGGGACGCCACCTTGATAGTGCTTAGGGGCCTACGTGGCTTAATCCGGCTCATAGGCTTGTTGAAGCGATGGCACATCAAAGTCAAGCCGGATTAACTAAAAGCATATGGGCCTCGCGTCACTTAACCCGAGTTCCGAGGTTCCTAACGATGGTATACTTGACTTTCAAAATGTGGTTTGTACAATTTTGAATAAAATATTTTTCTCTTTATGGTATGAACCTTTTTCTATTGACAGGTTTTTATGGAAATAGTTTCTTGAAAATGGCATTAAAGGAAGGAAAATTTAATAAAGGATTCATTGCAGACAGGAATGTTGAAATATTAAAAGAAAATTGTATTCAAAATATGTATTCAAAACGCAGGTAGTTTAACATAAGATTTGAAAATTGTGTTCGAACATCCTCAATGGTTATAAACTAAATATGAAAAAATTACGTATACATAAATAGGCAAGACGGTGATAGCTGTAGAGGACTGTAAAAAAGTTATAAAAAACATTTGAAAAAAAATAAGTGTCGGATTTATAGGTACTATGGATTAGGTGACAGCCACGAATAGTTTGTCAAAAACTGGCTGGCACCGACTCGCAAAAATAACTGGTTAGGTAATATAAATATATTTAGATAACAGTAATTGT
Source organism: Parnassius orleans (assembly GCA_029286625.1). Taxonomy (NCBI): domain Eukaryota; kingdom Metazoa; phylum Arthropoda; class Insecta; order Lepidoptera; family Papilionidae; genus Parnassius; species Parnassius orleans. The sequence continues at coordinate 723,255 of JAGSMP010000272.1, read as the reverse complement.
GTATATTTTCCTTATAAATTTCTTAATTTCTTAGCAATCAATTAATATTATTTTTAAACATTTCGTAGTGTGGGCCAGTTTTGAAGTCGGTTTAGTTTTTAAAAAAAAACAATTACTTTATTAATAATATACTATCTATAAAAACCGACCGGTTTAACCTCACGGCATCATCAGGGTATAAACTACTTATTGTAAAGTCCAAATAATAATTAAATTAACCGTGTAGTGACGGCGTGAGAATATTCACTGCCCCATATCGTGAAAAAACTTTAAACACAGGATGGGCAGCAGCATCATCCCGATAACAAGTTGAAATTATAAAAAATAGCGGTAGCCAACCGACCTTCGAAGCATAGCAACTATGGTAAAATCCCCCTATGAGGCAATCTATGGGAGAGGCCTTCGTTGAGCAGTGCACTTTTATTGGCTCTATTTAATAGCTAAAAATAGAAATTAATTAATAAAAGTACAGAGGCTGGGTTAGCCCTTGGGCCATTCCAAAGCAGTGACCATTATTATTTTATTTATTGAATTATTCAGACAGATCCAATGCACCTAAGATTAACCAAGCGCATTTGGATGCACCTAATTATTGTAGCCGGCATGTGTCCGCACTTCAGCTTTTAGAGTAATAACTTTATATATAAAAATTACGTGTTTGTCCGCGAAGAACTCCGAAACAACCGATTTTAATGAAATTTTGTAAATGTGTATTGTTTGCTCCAACTTGAGAGAAAGGATAGTTTTTATCCTGATAAGTGACCTTAAATATTTTTTATTCCAAATTTAAAGATCTTTTAAAAAACATAGGAAAGGAAAAAGGTTTAATTTTGATGTGTATATTTATACGTTTGATATAAACATTTGGTAATACATTTATATTCACAGATATTACAAAAAAAGTTTTTTTCGGTATGTATTAGCAAACTACATTTTATAAAATGTTTATATTCACAGAAATATCAAGAGAAAAACCTTTTTCGTGTAATATCTGTGAATAGAAATGTATACAAAATGTTCATTTGAAAGATCATATATTTTAAACGTAGTTGAGCCACGCTGCAGCTATATTATAGTTGTAGCACGAATGAGTCTGCTTGACTAGGGTAGAACCACATTCTCACAGAATACCAGCGTAAAATAGCAGTTTAATGCTGCTGTGTTTCGTATGGTGAGTGTAGAGAACCGGAGACCGTTTTTACTGGAAATGAAGCATTCCATCTTAGTCCTCAGGGGTGACAACGCATCTGCATTTTGATTCTTAATCGAGGATATATGTAGATGTCTATGGGCCGCATCACCCATATTCTAAAAGAAAAATACACACTGGAGAAAAACCTTATTCGTGTAATATTTGTGAATATAAATGTATTACAAAAAGTTATTTGCAAACAGATGAAAATACATAACGGAGAAAAATCTCGAATAAGATTTTTCTCCGGTATGTATTTTCATATGTTTGCAAATAACTTTTTGTAATACGTTTATATTCACAAATATTACACGAATAAGGTTTTTCTCCGGTGTGTATTTTTATGTCTTCTCAAGTCAGTTTTTTATATATGACAACGCCTACGCCGTTGCTCGTGCGGCGGCGCCTGTGCGGCTAGCCAGAATTCTTCAAAACAACACGTGCACTGAACACCTGCGCCGCTGCAGCTGCAGTGGCGCCTGCGCATTCACTACTTGTTTTGCTTATATAAAACAGACGGATCGACCGCCGTTGCTGCCGACGGTTGTTGCGTGGCACGGTGCATTATTGTATTACGCTACTAGCTCATCCATGAGTCCGTGACACATTGGATAATTAATTCGGGGTTGGGTTTAGAATCAAGTCGCCTGAATTTGAGGAGTCTGTCACTGTGGGGGAGTCAAAGGGGCTTATCTGAAGTGCCCCCATGCAATTTTAGCTGCCGGAGCTGCGTCGAAATATTTAATATAATTTTCTAAAAATATTCATAAATCACTAATTAATCCCTGAAACGGAACTTTTGACATTGACAGTAATCAGTAACAGATATACTCGACCAAAGAGAATATAATCACTACGTTTATACTAGACTTCGCGACTCGCGTCATAAGCGTCATTCCGTTGCTTCAGAGTTTACGTGAATGTGCTCCTTATTGTTATTATCTGCCTCCTGTTTTTCGACGACTTCGCTACCCCTCTGGAGACCGATTGCTTGTTATTTTACGACGTTTTTGGAAATGGTGGAAGTAATAAAATATGTTTACTTATTAAAGTAATTATAAAAGTTACTTTTTATTTTGTGCAAGAGCGAGCGAAGCGAGCTCGGGACTTGGGGCACTCCGACTCGGACAGGTTAGGTTAGAAGGGGATGGCGGGGTCGAGTGAGCGAGTGAACAGACCCCTCCATCCCCTTCGTGATTATTTTTTTATAAACCATCCAGAAATAGGAAAGAGGTTTTTCTCTGGTATGTATTTTCATGTGTTTGCAAATTACTTCTTGTAATACATTTATATTCACAGATATTACACGAAAAAGGTTTTTCTCCGGTAAGTATTCTTTTTGTTTTTTCAAATCAGTTTTTTGTTAACATTTATATTCACAGATATTATACGAAAAAGGCTTTTCACCAGTGTGTATTTTTAGGTGTTTTCTCAAAGTAGTAATAAGTAGTCTTTTGTATACACTTATATTCATAGATATGACACGAAAAAGAGTTTTTTCAGTATGTATTTTCATGTGTTTGCAAACTACCTTTTGTAATATATTTATATTCACAGATATTACACGAAAAAGATTTTTCTCCAGTATATATTTTCATGTGTTTGCAAATTTCTTTTTATAATATATTTTTTCTTATTCTTTTTATAAAAAAGATTTTTCAACGGTGTGTATTTTTATGTCTTCTCAAAGTAGTTTTCTGTTTACATTTATATTCACAGATATTACACAAAAAACGGTTTTCTGCGGTATGTATTTTCAGGTGTTTCCAATTTACTTTTTGTCATACATTTATATTTACAGATATTACGCGAAAAAGGTTTTCCTCAGGTGTGTATTTTTATGTGTTTGCAGACTACCTCTTGTAATATATTTATATCCACAGCTATTAAACGAATAAGATTTTTCTCTGGTATGTATTTTCATGTTTGTAAATTACTTTTTGTCATACATTTATGTTCACAGATATTACACGAAAAAGGTTTTTCTCTGGTATGTATTTTCATATGTTTGCAAATTACTTTTTGTCATACATTTATGTTCACAGATATTACACGAAAAAGGTTTCTCTCTGGTATGTATTTTCATGTTTGCAAATTACTTTTTGTCATACATTTATGTTCACAGATATTACACGAAAAAGGTTTTTTCTCTGGTATGTATTTTCATATGTTTGCATATTACTTTTTGTCATACATTTATGTTCACAGCTATTACACGAAAAAGGTTTTTATCTGGTATATATTTTCATATGTTTGCAAATTACTTTTTGTCATACATTTATGTTCACAGATATTACACGAAAAAGGTTTTCATCTGGTATATATTTTCATATGTTTGCAAATTACTTTTTGTCATACATTTATGTTCACAGAAGATATTACATGAAAAGGTTTTTCTCTGGTATGTATTTTCATGTTTGCAAATTACTTTTTGTCATACATTTATGTTCACAGATATTACAAGAAAAAGGTTTTTCAATGGTATGTATTTTCATTTGTTTGCAAATTACTTCTTGTAATACATTTATATTCACAGATATGATACGAAAGAGCTTTTTCTCTGGTATGTATTTTCATGTGTTTGCAAATTACTTATTGTAGCAAATGTATATTTAGTTGTAACACGAAAAAGGTTTTTCCCCGGATGGATTTTTATGTGTTTGCAAATTACTTCTTGTAATACATTTATATTCACAGATATTACACGAAAAAGGCTTTTCAATAGTGTGTATTTTTAAGTCTTCTTAAAGTAGTTTTCGTATTAATTTATATTCACAGATATTACACGAAAAAGGTTTTTCTCCGGTGTGTATTTTTATGCCTTCTTAAATTAGTTTTCTGTATACATTTATACTCACAGATATTATACGAAAAGGCTTTTTAACGGGGTGCATTTTTATTTCTTCTCAAAGTAGTTTTTAAAATGTATATTAATGAATATAAAATATAAATGAATATAAGTGAATATAAAATGTATACCATTTTATATTCACAGATATGACACGAAAAAGGTTTTTCTCTGGTATGTATTTTCATGTGTTAGCAAATTACTCCTTGTAATACATTTATATTCACAGATATTACACGAAAAAGACTTTTCAGTAGTGTGTAATTTTTAAGTCTTGTTATAGTAGTTTTCGTATTAATTTATATTCACAGACATTACACGAAAAAGGTTTTTCTCTGGTAAGTATTCTTTTTGTTTTTTCAAATCAGTTTTTTTGTTTACATTTATATTCACAGATATTGTACGAAAAATGCTTTTCACTAGTGTATATTTTTTTGTGTTTTCTAAAAGTAGTTTTTTTTTTGTATATTCACAGATATATTACATAATGTGTATTTTATATGACCTTTCAAATGTACTTTTTCTATACATATATCTTAACAGATATTACCAGAATTCGGTTTTTCTCTTCTATGTATTTTCATATTACTTTTTTAAAACATTTATGTAACCTAAAAATCGGTTTCAAAACTTTGCCCACACTACTAAAAGGTTAAAAATAATATTTGGTGATTGCTAAGAAATTAATAAGGAAAATATACACAATACGTACGTAATATTTGTATTACCTAAGCAGTAATTTTTGGAGTCTATTTAATACAAAAAGAATATACATAACTAAAAAAACATACTTGAATTGTATAAGCTTCTTCTTTATGAAGTCAGTTAAAAATAATATTATATAATATTCACTGAAAATCAAGTAACTACTCCAGTGAGGCAATTAAGAAAGGAGTAAACTATGAATGACTTACTTCACCGTCACATCCGTTATCAGTCTATAAAGGCATCAATAAATATGATAAGGAAAAAGGAGTAACAAAATGGTACATGTCTGCGAATCAATCCATTAAATTGTGACATCTACAGTAGGTGGGCGTGGCGAGTGTGCGGGCGGTCAGTCGGCGAGGTGGTGCGGCGCGGCGGGCGGCGGGAAGCAGCGGATGTGCTCGACGCCGGCGCGCTCGTCGTCCGCCACCAGGTGGCGCGCCAGCACGCCGAAGATCTGCGAGTTCAGCACCTGGAACCGCCTGATGCGGTCCACCATGCGCTTCAGCGGCTGCAAGTTCAATGACGCTCGTTTCCGTTATCCGTAGATATGTGGACACTGTTTGTTCAGAAGTAAGGGTAACAGCCGAACACGCAGTCCACCTGATGGTAAATGGATGCTGTGACCCACAGACACCTACATTTATCCTCGGTTTACACATACACTGCCGTCAGTCATCCTTTAAATGCAGTACTCCGTGCAAAGTGACTGACACGGCAGCATAAGGGTTAAGAATCAATACGCAAATGCATTGTCACCCCTGAGAACCAAGATGGAATGCCTCAGTATCACAGCCTATCATAAGTCGCCTGCCGAACATAGGCCTCTCATATTGATTACTTGATAGGCATATTTGCCATAGTTATATATGCCATATAATTGGCAGGCAGGTTGTGAACCGAAGCTTTTTTATTGTAATTTATTTTTTATTTCCTAGTTTTACCGACAACAATTGTACAAATTTGTAATATTATATCTTATACAGTCCACTCATGTGCATTTCATTTACATAACAAGCTACGAAGTGTGCACACCTCTTACAACGTGACAAAATAAGCTGACGGATTCTCATACGTCGTCACCATGCAGTGATCAATAAAGATAAGGAGGTGCGTTTAACATTCCAAAAGGGAATTAATTGTAGAATATGAGTTGGCTTAGTTCAGTCATATTTATACGTGGTAGAGCCATGCTACAGCTATATTAATTGTATAGTTGTAGCACAAATGGGTTGGCTCGACCGGGGAAGGACCACATTCTCACAGAATACCAGCGTAAAATAGCAGCTTAATGCTGCTGCTGTTTCGTATAGTGAGTGTAGAGATCCGGAGACCCTTTTTATTAGAAAAGAGGCATTCCATTTTAGTCCCTATGGCTGACAAAGCATCTGCATTTTGATTCGCAAACGAGGATAGATTTAGATGTCTATGGGCCACAGCGTCCACTTACCATCAGGTGGACTGTGTGCTCGTGTGTCGCCCTTATTCTATAGAAGGGTTAGCTTAGTTTAGTCAATATAGATTGATGTTGTGTAGAAAAGCGCGTCTGTATTCCGGCGCTCCTAACCCGATGAGGAAAATAGAGGGAAGAGTTGTCTCTTCCGAAGACAGGTCATCAAGCGGCGTTTTAGTCGCTGCAAAGTATTTTGTTTATCGTGAAGAAATCCTCATGGATACCTTCGGCTGCGGGAACAACAGAAAGGTTATGCCGGACTCCTACCGGCTAAAGCCCCATGGTGGTCTCCATCGGCGTATACGAGTCTGACGTAACGGTTATGGGTACAACGGGTAAATAAGTATGGGTTACGTCGTAACCCATACTTATTCCCGTAAGGCGGGTATGTATAGAACAAACTAAAATAAAATAAGTAATAATGCTTTACTGCATAAGTCAAGCATTACTTAACTTTTTATAGCGATATACTATTTATAACCATAAACTTACGATTCCTTTAACCAATTCGTCTTTTCCATCAACACGTTGCACACGCAGGATGTGGTAACAGAAATCCAGGGCTTCGAAGCGACGTTGCTGACCCAAAAGCGCTATAATGGTGCAACCGGCCCAATGAAGGCCCTCACCGAACAATTCTCTGTGGACAATGAACACTTTTACTGTTTTTTGAAAAGAAATCGTATCTAAAAAAAAAGAGAATCTTTTTAAGAGATTTTCAATCCTTTCTAATCACAATCAATAAAAAAGCGTTTTTATTTAAATTATTAGTTTGTGTCAAGTAAATATTCATGTCTTGAAATACTCATATAATGTATTAATATCATCAACTCACTCAACGGTAAACTGTGTATCACCAACAGGAATGCAGTACAGGAACTGAAGGGCAGACCATAACCTAAACAGAAAAATGTGAGTATTATATCACAAATTTAGAGAATTGATATACAAAAATGTATAACCAAATATCGTTATGATAGCAATAATAATTATATCATCATCATCATCATCATCAGTACAGCCTTTCACAAGTCCACTGCTGAACATAGGTCTCCCTAAGGAATGCCACAAAGCGCGGTCCTGCAATAATTGTATAGCAGACCCATTCGTGCTACAATCATAGTATAGCTGCAGTGTGGCTCTACCTTGTATAAAATTATATGTGGTTATATTGTGTGTTGACCCATTGATAATTGATTATTTTATTAGTATGGCAACTTACGCCTGCCATACACAATCAAGTTTACCGTCTAGTTTGCAGCGTACTTGACGCTTGATCGAGTTAGCAGATCGTTCACATAGACCACTCACAATCAAGTTTACTGTCAAGTTTGCATGATGCCCTCCAGAGGAAACCATGGTGTGACCGATGACTGACAACGAAGCATGAGCCATCATAGGACTATTCCTTGTAATGAAGAAAACATCATACAGAGTTGTGATGTTGAAAAGTGTCTATGTGAGACCTGTGTCTGATTCTGGACTATATAAAATACAAAAAAAAATCACCTTGTGGGCTTCACTACAGAGTGGTGTATAAACTGGTAATTGAAAAGGAATTTGTTCAATTGCTTCAAATAGACTTACCAGTAAATACTAAGTTAGACATGCAAATTGTCTAGCTTACTTATAAATGCATATGAAACCCGTTCATGTAGTGTATGTTATCTTAGGCTAAGTTCACATGTAACGCGCGTCAACGCACGATCAAATTTAAAGAGAGTTCAGATGACGAGCGGTAACGCGCGTTGCGAGAGTACTCGTCACTACTAGTCCAGTCTGGTTCGGTAGAACTTATAAAATGGACGAGTAAGAGATAATAACGAAAAAAAAGTTAGTGCGATCGCGATGTAAGCGCGCGCTTAACTGAACAGCAAACGGACTTTACAATAATAGTGTGCGTCAACGCGCGATCACCTTGCGTTTAGATTTTTAGGTTGTTAGGTAAATATTAGGATGTCAAAATGTTGCCATCTAAATATAGGCTTAGAGCGTTGATAGGGTTAGTGTGTGCACCTGTGGAACTCGCTGGTGTCGTCGGTGTGCAGGGGCGCGTGCTGGGGCGCGGCGGGCGGGCTGGGCCACTGCGGCGCCGCGAGGCACGCGCGCAGCCGCCGCAGCACCACGGAGAACAGCGACAGCCCGCAGCACAGGCGCTCGCGGGTCAGCAGGTCTCCCTCGCGCGCCAGCTGGCTTTGCTAATCAACACCAACAGAACTTCACTTTCACCATTTTTGTTTTTAATTTATGGCCAAATACTCAAACACTACTCAATTTTCAAGATGTCGTTAAGTCTCGTGGTGTCGGTGTCACTGTCACTTTGACTTAAAGTAATAGAGACCAACACGAGACTTAATATTCCATGAAGACCTTGGTTTTTCTTTTCATATTTAATAAAACAAACAAACATGCTAATTCTATTGTCTGCCGGTTGAGAATTGGACACGCCTGTACCTATGTTCACCTAACTAAACTAAGGATTAAGGATAGTTCTCTGTGGGAATGTGGTTTAGATGAGGGAAACACTAACCATATTATATTTTTAACTGCACCAAATTGTCATCATCTCTATATGATTGTCTGCTCCCTGACATCCCTCGTCCTATAGACTTCCCCTCTAACCTTCACAAATACCTCTTGTATAATATATTTTATTAACTCTAACAGTATTAAACTGTAATTTGTTTGTCATATAATAACACATTAGTATTGTTCTAACAACATTGTCTATCTTTTGTTTTAGGTAATTCAACAGATAAGTTGACCAAAATCATTCACTTTACATTTGTTATCACCATTTCTTGTATTATCAATTTCTCTTTTTTAAGCAGAGTTTGTGTCTCAATTCTTCGCGTCGCGTCTTGTGAAATTTAATATCTAGACTTGTTTGAAAAACACGACCTCAGAAAAAAACCTGCAAAGAAACTAGACTCTTCTATTACGTGGTAGAGCCATGCTGCAGCTATATTAATTGTATAGTTGTAGCACGAATGGGTCGGCTCGACCGGGAAGCGCCACGCTCTCACAGAATACCAGCGTAAAATAGCGGATTAATGCTGCTGTGTTTCGTATGGTGAGTGTAGAGAACCGGAGACCCTTTTTACTGGAAAAGAGGCATTCCATCTTAGTCTTTACGGCTGACAAAGCATCTGCATTTTGAATCGCAAACGAGGATAGATGTATATGTCTATGAGCCACAGCAACCACTTACCATCAGGTGGACTGTGTGCTCGCTTATCACCCTTATACTATAAAAAAAAAACTGCTGTGTTTCGGTATCGTGAGTGTAGAGAAACTGAGAAAATTTTCACTGGAAACGAGGCATTTTATTTTAGGAGTGACCACACATCTGCATTTTGATTCTTAATCGAGGAGAGATGTAGATGTCGGAGTCATATCATCCATTTATCATCAGGTGAACTTTGTGCTCGTTTCTCACATTTATATTATACAAAAAAATTAAAATGTATTCCACAGGTCAAAAAATCGAGCAACTGCTGTCTATCTCTACACCTGAATTAGTTTTCATTGTTCTCAATCAACTGTTAACCAGTATGGTTAACTTATATGGACGTCAAACACCGCCCACGACCATAAGTGCTAGAAAGCACCCGAAACGTTGGAAATAAAAAAGAAGTGAAATAAATTAATTTACGCAATAAAATTTTTGTTCAATATCTAATATTCGTGTAAATATAAGAAAACATCATAGGAAAATGTTGACTTGTGACTCTAAATAGGTACTTCATCTTCAAGCAGGATCCAGAATAAGGGATGCCTAATAATTGACCTAAAATATCTCGTTTCTCCATTATCATAATACTATTATTATTCTTACAACTATTTGTAAGAGTAAGTTTGGATAAATAAATAATAACTAAATAAATAAATAATTGAATAATTTATAATTCAAAAATTAAATTTATTAAAATAATAAATATTAAACATATTTTCGGCTCCAAATAACACAGAATACGAAGGAAAAATCTGAAAGTCTTACACAGCACAGGATATAAGGTGTGCGTGGTCTCGCACTGTGAGCTTACCTTTGCAGTGCCATATTTGTCAACGTTTTGTACTATCTGCAGCGCTGCGTATTTCGCTTCTAGACGCTTTTGCTTCACTTCAGGCTTTTCCCCATCTGAATTAAAACAATTATTACTTGTCATTGTACTAAAAACAAATGTTATATAAACAATGAGTATTTAACAAATAGAATCAGGCGTTACTTTGCGGAAATCCATTATATTAAAGTTGGAAAAATATACTTTGCCAATATCCGCTCAATAAAATAAAATGATATGTCTTACCTAGTTTGCCCCCCGTTACCACTAATCCCAGCACCACTACTCCCAATGGGAGCACCTCCCGCCCTCCCTCAATTGCGTGCACTATCCCCATTACCACTAATAATTAATAAGTGGTAACGGGGATAGTGCACGCAATTGAGGGAGGGCTTCAAACTAGGTAAGACATTTTATTTTATTGAGCGGATATTGGCAAAGTAAATTTTTCCAACTTTAATATAATGCATTTCCGCAAAGTAACGCCTGATTCTAATAATATATAACAATGAGTATTTTCCTAACATTTGAGAAGACTTGTTTAGGATAAATTGCGTACTTAATTTGTATTGTAATAAATAGATTTCGATGACATTGAGATGACTGCCTCATTGGTCTAGCAGTAATCGAAAACGCGACTGCTGATCATGAGTTCCCAGGTTCGAATCTCGAGTCGGGCCAACCAAAATTAGAGTTTTTTTATCAGGAAAAATTCTCAGTAGCACGAAGTCAGGAAGTTGGCGGTGTTTCACCCCTGTGCCTCGGAAAGCACGTAAAGCCGTTGGTCCTGCACCTGATCTCTCTCCAGTCGTGTCGGATTACGGTCCCATCGGACTATGATAGTAAGGGAATGGAGAGTGCTACTGTCCTGCGCAGATGGCTAATCTCCATTGAGACTGGCCGCTGTGACCGAAAATCGGTGTGGAGTACATTTTGGTAAGTTGCGTTTTAAATAAAAGGTTTTCGGTATCTTCAGTGTACTTTTAACACATTTTAAACTCTTTTAATTCTTTTACTTCTAGGAATATCAGTAGTTTGGTTTATCCATTTCAAATAATTTTCAAATTTCAAATAAAATTTAAGTAATATTTTAATAAAAAATATTAATCTTTACACTCTTCTAACAATTTAACTTCTCTGCTATGAGATCTGTCGAATATTTCACTACATTCCAAAGTGGCGCCGCCATGGTGGCAGAAAAAGTTGTGGAATCCCTCATTGCTGACCTATCCGTTACAGCCTATCAAAAGTCCACTACTGAACGTAGGCCTCCCTCATAGATTGTTTATAGGATGATATTTGCCATCTTTGCCACACTTGGCAGACTGGTTAACAACTGCATTTTATTTTTAGATATTATAAAGATTACATTGTTGCCCTCCTGGTTTGTTTCAATCTGGCGACTCTTACGACACCCACGGGACGATATGAGGTAACATGTATTACACCTGCCACTGCACGGTGTTTTCACGGTCGCCCAACAATCACGGCCCCTCAAAGTAACTCCAGATTGAAGCTCGTATGTTATTTGTAGGTGCAAGTGCACGGACAAGTACCCTAACATTGTACAGTGCAATGGTAGTGCGAGTGCACTGAAAGTGTACCGAAGATGCACTGAAGGTGCAATTGTACGATCAAGGTGCAAAATATTACTTTACCTGCAGTATACGGCCGCGGAAGAATATTCTGGAATGGTGCAGCGTGAAGTAAGTCTGTTACTTCTTCTTGACTTAGGGCCTGAAACAAAATGGGTTCTTTTTTATATCCTTTTTGAAGGTTATCTGGGAGAAATAGCTGTATAGCAAAGTCCGCTTTTTGTTTCTCTTTTCTTATAGAATAAGGGTGACAAATAAGCACACACTCCACATGATGGTGGGTGGATGGATGCTGTGGCCTATAGACATCTCTGTATGATCCTTTCTTTTATTTTATTTTTTCTTAGTGTACAATAAAGGGTATTGTACTGTATTGTATTCCTCCCTTGCAAATATTTTCAAAACTAACAGTTTTTTTCAAAACCAACCTGTTCGATCAGCATACAGAAGAGTATGATGTTGCCAAGTTCTCGGAAGGCATGGAAAAGCTCCGTTCGAGCATCTGGGTATTGCACAATATCAGTCAGTTGGGCGTGATAGTAACCAAGGACACCTGAAAGAATAATCCTAAATTAGTACAAACTTCGTATTACACGAGAAAAGAAACAGATTAGGATAAAAGCGTAAAGGAATCGAAGACAATCACGCGATCGAAATTTCCGCTCCCCGGGTTACACCTTGCCTCCAGATCTCCCCTTCTTACTTCCATGTGTGGAATATTATACTTATAGAGATGGAGGAACATTATTGCCCCACAACCTCCATGATAGATAATGATTTTTTTACATAGAAGGTGACAATCAAGCACACAGTTTACCTAATGGTAAATGGACGCTGTGATCCAGACACCAACAATTATCCCCCATTGAGAATTAAAAGGCAAATAACTTGCAATCCATGAGAAATAAGATGGCATGCCTCGTTACAGGTAAAACAGTATCCATTAGCTTAAGAAACAGCAGCTGGTATTTGGCATTGCTTGTGCTGTGCTTCGCTCTGAAGGGTATAGAGAGGCAGTATAGGCATTTCATCTTAGTCCTCATAGGTGACAACGCGAATCAATGGATTGCAGTAGCCACTTGCCATTGCCATCAAGTGGACTGTAAGTTCATTTGTCAGTTCACTTTTGGTATGGTACCAGACAAACGCCTGATCTTCTTTAATTCACTATTTTATGAATACACAACGACTTGACTTGAAGTCACAAGGCTCCAATTGAAAATCAGCGCTGTTGCTTTTGCAACATAATGCTGAGATCTCATTAATATGTAATTATGGTATCACATTTTAATCATATTTCTATTTTATTTTTGTTTTAAAGCTCAGTTCCTCAGTTCTTCAAACTATGCTGTAATTTATTTTTATACATATCATTTTTTTCTGTGTGTTTGTTGTTGGACTCCTCCTAAAGGGATGAATCGATTTTGATAACATTTTGTGTTTGAGTGGGTGGTTGGTTGTTTATATTGGATGGTTTAGATTCACAATTGGATCCGGTAGATGGTGATGTTATTTTGATCTAGAAACCACGCGTGCGAAGCCGGGGCGGATCGCTAGTAGTACAAAATCAGTCCGCATTCATTTATATGGATACATTTACAATCTGATACCTATAGTATTGGATTGCTTGTTTATGAAGTAATGTGGAATAAAATATAGCAGAATAATATAGTGTAGTCTGAACTAGACATGAAACGAGTAGTGATTCGCCGAGTACTCGGCCTAGATTATTTCCCTTACACAGAGTTAGGGATGAAACGATACGAGTAAATACAAGTACTTACTCGATACTTTTCTTGATACCAAGTACTTTTGGTATAGTTACTTTAAAACTCAGTGCCAAGTAGTATCGAAAAAAAAGTACTTGTATCGGTACTCAATCAGTCACACACCCACAGACACTGTTGATGAGTGATTACTGATTACTTGTCAAATAACTCATGTTCGAGAGATTATTTTCGTTATCTGGTGCGAAAATATATCTTCTTATAGAAATCGTTTTATGGGAAAACATCTAGAAAAATTATTGATCTTAGGAAACAACACATAAAAAAATGACCTTATCCTAGTTTTTTTAAATTTTATGTAATGAATACCTCATTAACTAACACTTCTCACGGTACGGATATGGTATAGTACAAAGTATCGATACTTTGATGGTATCCTTTCATCCATACACAGAGTAACAGCGCGATATTGCAGCGCGACGAATCTGTGCACGGGGAATCCCCTTTGAGCGGGAAAAACCCTAATTTCATAATTTATCAACTCATTTGTCACCTTTGTAGGAAGTAAGGAGCATCTAAATCTTCTTCTCTTAAATTTTAAATATTAGTAATAATAATTTCTATTATAGATTCTTATGTACGTTCTCAATATTTCTGCTGTTTCTCATGTTCCTGATGTTTTAATGTGTCTAATATAATAATAATAATGATAAAAACTGGCTTTTTGTCTTTATTTTTCTCTGGAATATAATTAAGGCCGCGTACTCGGTACTCGGCCGTTAATACTCGGTGCTCGGCCGAATCCGCCGAGTACCGAATCCAAACCGAGTACTCGTCCCATGAATAGTCTGAACTGAGCTATGCATATTTTTTTTTCCTTTTTTTTTTAAACAATACTTTTATATAGTATTGTTTTGAAGTGTGTGTGTCAAATAAAAAAGAACCGTGTAGTGGCGGTGTTAAAATATCCACTATCCAATATCGTTCTGTGGGTGTAGTAAGAGGCGACAGATGGAAACAAACCAGGAGATGGGCAGCAGCGACTTCCGAATAACAACTAAGATGTATGTGGTGGTGTGGCGGTACCGTTGGAGCCGTAGTCGTAGCGCGGCAGCTTGCAGTGGCGCGGCATGGCAGCGTGCAGCGCGCGCGTGAACTGCGCCAGCGCGCCGTGCAGCAGGCCGCGCGCCACGCCCAGCAGCTCGCCCACCACCACCGCCACGCCCTGGTAGCCCAGCAGCCGCACCAGCGCGTGCAGGTGCACCGCCCCCACGAACCCTACGGACAACCACCACCATTTTTAAATATACACCGAGTGGCGAACTGCGTTATTAATACCAAGTCTGTTTCTAGGGCAGACGGAAAAACAGGCGGTAGATAACCTTTACCTTTCTATTAAACTCAAAGTCAAGAAAAAAAAAGTATATTATTTAACCAAAAATAAAAATTTATTTATTATAATTACTTATAATATATATTTTATGTTATAAATATTTGTCATAATAATAAAACACAACACATAACAGCAGATCTAAATTAAAACAATAACAAATCAATAGTTGTTAGCCCAAACAAGATTCAAAGTTTAAGAAAAATGTGAAAAATCGAAACTCATTTATTAGTTGCAAACTGAAGTTGTCAGCGCAATCGCGGCTGACCTTATGGCGGTGACAGCTATAGTGAAACTCGATGAATGATAACGAATAATGCCATCTAGCGAAACTCTTCCAAACATCCCCCCCCCCCCAAGAACTTCGTTCTTCCTGCAGCCGCCCGCCATGATTGTTTTGCTTATTGTTGTGAGAGCGATCAATTTTGAAACTGGTCGCTTGGACATGCCAGTCTTGCTTCTCAGACTGACTACTCTTATTTCCCCATCTGGACCCGGATGTGTACCTATCACCTCTGCCATTAGCCATTTTGTTGGAGGAAGAGATGGCTCCTTCACTATAACAATATCTCCTATCTCTGGTGCATGTGTCTTATTTTGCCACTTGTAGCACTGTTGTAGAGTATGTAAATACTCAGGGCTCCATCGTTTCCAAAAATGAGCTGTCATGTGTTGTACTAATTTTCATCTATCTAATGTAGTGATTGGTAGGTTGTTTTGTGGAGTATCAGGTATAGCAACTAAAGGATCACCAATCAAGAAGTGTGATGGAGTTAATGCACCAACATCATCTGGGTTATCATTTAATCCACAAATTGACTTCAAACTGTGCAAGTAAAACTTGTTATCTCTTCAAAGGTAAGTGTTGAATCTCCTACAATCTTTGATAAATGAGTCTTTGTTGACTTCACCACTGCTTCCCAAGGACCTCCAAAATTAGGAGCCCTTGGGGGAATGAAATGCCATGTGGTTCCATCATTATCTAAGATCTCTGGAATTTGAACCTGTAAGGACCCTTGGCATTGGTTACATAAGATTTCCAGTTCTTTAGCTGCACCAACAAAGTTAGTACCATTATCACTCAATAAGTGAAAACAATGTCCTTGGAGAGCCACAAGTCTAAATGCTGCTATAAAACCTTGGCCAGACAGATCACTAACAGCTTCCAAGTGAATTGTCTTAGTTGCAAAGCATATAAATAATAGGCAGATGATACCCTTATAGGATTTATGGCATCAACATTTTGAAGCTCTTAATTGTATGAGTCCAGCATAATCTACACCACTGACCTCAAAGGGTGTGCCAGGGTGGATATGTTGAGTTGGCAATTCTCCCATAAATGGTTGAGGTACTGGCTCTTTGTTTTATACAAATGATAACAAATTTGTGTATCACCTTCCTGACAAGAGATTTCAAGCCTATAACCTAGTATTTTGATCTAATATAGTTAGTGGTCAGCAGATTACACATGTAAGAATTTCAAGTGTACATCCTTGACGATTAACTTAGTAGTCAAGTGTGAGTTCTTGGGCAAAATGATAGGGTGTTTAATTTCATGAGGCATCTTGGCGCATAGCAATTGTCCTCCAACTCTGAGCAAATCTTCTTTTAAGTAGGGAGATAGTGATTTTAGTTTCCTTTTTTGTTTTAATTGATTTTTACTCTTCTAGTCTTATTTCTTCGCTTAACGGTTTATCTTGATCTATTTATATTGATGAGAATGTTTAAAGTTTCCTTTAATTCTAAAGCTGATAAATAACTTTGTTGATGATTTCGATTTTCTTTGCTGTTTCTAAAGCGCAGGAATCTTCTACAATAGGTAAGTACCCGTATCATTCTATTAAGTGTTGGAAATCTATCCCAATTTCTGCAACCCTGATCCACAAAAACCATAAGCCACATTTTTGGACACAGGATTTCTTTAAATCCCTGTTGCTGTGGTTTCTTCTGTAATCTTATCTACAACTTCATCAGAATTGCTTGACCATTTTTGTAGCTCGAACCCTCCACATTTTAAAAGTTGTGTTAATTGTCTACAAATTTCAACAGCTTCAGCGACAGAGTCTGGCAACCAGACATTTAATTGTACATGTAAAAAGAGTCCTTTTTATTTCTGCACATAGGGGGTACCTTTAGCCTTCATCTTCGACTAATTCAAGTAATGTACGCACTGCAAGATATGGAGCAGATGCTGTCACAAAGGTCACCGTTAGTAGTTTGTGTTTTGCATTTTTCTTCTGGGCTTTCTCTCCATATTATACGCTGGTATTCAGCATGTTCATCAGACACAAGTACATGACCATAAATTTTTACTATGTCACTGACCAAGACTATTTTGTGTTTCCTCTATTTCATTAGCAAAACCCGTAGATTAGTTTGCAGTGTAGGTCCTATTAGCAAGGTGTCATTCAATGACAAGCCCCCAGTACCCTTACAGGAGGCATCAAAAACAGGTTTTAGTTGTGTCCTTGTATTCTCATAGTACTGCATGATGAGGCAAATATATTGCATCATCATTATCTTTATTGGTCAATGTCATATAACCCAACTATTGATACTCTCGCATCACTCTCGCACTCTCAGAACTCGCATCACTCAGAAATCTATAAAATAACTACACACACGTGTAGTTATTTTATAGATTTCTTTACATCTTTCTTCTTCCTCTATCCTTTATGTCTGATGTGGGAACTCATTCTCCATTTCCCAGAATTGCCTTAGCATGTTGTTTTCACACATACAAGAATGCATGCTAACAATTCTATTTCCATTGTTGTATTATTAGTGTCACCTGAAATTATCCATCCTAGTTGTTTTCTGTGCTAAAGTACTAATTGGACTTCTCAATGCCATTCTTCATAATTTTGCTGGCCACACTGGCCCTAGCAGCATATCAATTTTGCCTGGCTTGTGAA
The DNA here is from genome assembly GCA_029286625.1 of Parnassius orleans. Lineage (NCBI taxonomy): Eukaryota > Metazoa > Arthropoda > Insecta > Lepidoptera > Papilionidae > Parnassius > Parnassius orleans. Next base: position 705,363 of record JAGSMP010000272.1, on the reverse strand, counting down.
AATAAGCATCTGCTAGTCTATTTGTATCCAACTTTGACCAATTCGACAATGTGAAATATTTTTGTGGCAAGTATGTTGTGATAGACTAGGCAAGTATGGTGTGTCTATATTTCAATTCAAATTCCACAGTGGATTTAGAATGTATAGCCTTTCCTTCATTTAGGTGGAACTCGCTGTTGGTTTTACATTGCATCAAACCAGTAGCCTGAGCGAATTCTTCAGACACAAACAAGCTCTGTGAGCCCTGGTCAATGAGTGCATGGTAGACTTGTATCTGTCCTCAGTGTGATATATTGTTGCTAATAATACTTTACCAGGGTTATTTGTAAAGTGGGACACTACTTTGAGTTGGTCTGCTTGTTTTGCTTCCTCGCCTAACATCAGTTTTTCATTTGAATCTCTTTTATCTGGGTGCAACAATTAGTGATGTTTCATATGACAAATCTTACAAGTAGTATTTATTTTGCATTGATATGCAGAATGTTTTGGAATCAAACAGTTTAAACAAAGATTATTATTTTGAGCAAAGGCATACCTATTCTTAAAATCTTTCTTACCAAACTGCTTACACTGATAAATATAATGATCTGCTTTACAGAATGAGCACTTCTTTACTTGCTTCAAAGGAGTGGCAACGCTAGCATGGAAGGACTTAGATTTTGTGATTTAACTACTGCTGTCGATCATTTCTAATGATCTGTATCTATTTTCTAAAAATTTAAATAACATTTTTATTGTAGGTAAATCGTTGGATTCTGATGTGTTGTTCCCACACTTGTAGTTTTCAATGTCTAGTTTGGTGACAGTATGTTATATTATGATGGCATCCCATGAACCAGTTGGCAATCCTAAATTTTTTAAAGAATTTAAAATTCTTTTGTTGTATCTAAGAGTTGCTAATATTTTGAAGAGATTCGGTTGTTAAGGTTTTTAAACTGAATAACTTTGAATAAAACTATGTTTATGGATTTTATCACGTTTAATTTACTTATTTTTAACTCCCGACGTTTCGAGCACTTTACAGCACCCATGGTCACAGGGAACCGAGGTGTTTGACGTACCAATGTCATAGTTAACCACAGCTACCTCCAGATAATACTTATTAATTTTTGTTCCGATCTACACAGTATGGACTTATAGTATCTTGAATAACTAAAATAATAAAATATAAATAAAAAATATATCTTAAAAATGCAGTTAGAAATATATCTCTTGTTGTTGTGTTGTACCTATTTTTAAGTCTCCCATGCTTGTCAATAGTTTTGACTTGTTATAGGAATGTTACTTATAAGAAGCTCTGCTTCTCCTCGTAAGCTTACTTTCAAATAATGAAGCCTTTGCATATCATCCAATCTTGTATTGTTGTAAATTAATGATCATGAAATGAGGGCCGATGTTTATATACTAGGCAGATTTAATTCTGTATGTGTTGGTATACTTTGTTCCGTCTGTTACAGTGTAGTGCATGTCTGCAGTCTATCTTTGTTTTCAAACCACATTTGTAACTAATGTAAACCTCTTCAGACTCATATATGATATACCTTTCCTCGTTTCCGTATCCACACAACCTACAATTTGCTCATGACCTTGATTGAAAGACATCCAGATTTGTTATAAATTGTCTAACGGAGTTACTTATAATTTTTTGTCAATCTACTTTTAGGTGATTTGTTGAAATTAACTTTTGATTTTTGTATCTTTTCATATCAATCGAGTTGAAATGCTAAAATTTTATCAAATTCTTCCATTAGAATTAAACAACATTAAACAGAGGAAACTTTTAGAATTTTTAAAAAAAAATCTAGGTTACTAAGCCGTTCTGTCCAGTATGGGAAAATACTACATAAATTACGGAATTTCGTATTCAAATTCATACCTATGTATTGTGTAGTGTGACACAAACTTATTAAATATTAAAATTCACAACACCTTATCAAATCTTTATAAGTGTGCAAAATTTTATTTTTAACTTTAATGTTGAAAAGGCGTAGTATATTACACCTTACACACTGTTTTGTTTTTTCTAAAGCACTATTTATCTTCATCTTTAAACAAGTAAGAGGTCTATGTAAGTATTTATATCGTTTTGTCTATTTTTATAGTTTTGGCGTACCACGTGCAGCGCTTACGATACTTTTACCGAGTTACACCACAAAATCATGACAATGAACACTAATCACAACAACAAACACTTTTGTCTTTGAGTATGATTAATCCAACGCGATGGACCAATTGTTAGCCGAAAAATGATTCAGTTTAAGAAAATTCAAAAAATTCGAAACTCACCTGTACAGATGTTGGTTGCAAAGAAGTCAAAATCAAAGTGAAAGAAGTAGGCATGTCGATCTAAAATCAATTAATCGATTATTTCGAGTAAAAACATCGATTTTTCTGATCGATTCGGAACACCATATCGATCCGATGAATCGATGCAATAACCTCTTGAATCGGACTGATTCAAGAACTATTGATAAAGTTCCTAAACTGGCTGCGGTATCTTACCTTTTTAATTTTTTGCTGTTGTCGGACGCAAAAACAAGCGGTCGTACTTGGTTGATAATTAGAACGCAACAAATAAATATTTATGAACGTATCCAAAGATGTCGTTACTTCTTTTTTTTATAGAATATGGGTGACGATTAACGAGCACACAGTCCCCCTGATGGTAAGTGGGTGTTGTGGCTCATAGACATCTTCATTTAACCTCGATTAATAATCAACATGCAGATGCGTTGTCACCCCTGAGGACTAAGATAGAATGCCTCGTCGTTTCCAGTAAAAAGGTCCTCCGGTTCTCAACACTCACCATACAACACATTAGTGGTGATTAATATAGCGCATAGCGTCATATTATAGCGCGTTATCTTTCCATAGCGCACAGCGCGTGCTTTGTAAGTAGGCGCTATGGCGCTATTGCGCTATGAAATATAAATATCGCGCTATTAATAACAGATTAGAAAACAAATTCAAAGACGTTATTATGTAACTGTGATTCTGTGTGTAAATAGTTGATTTTTTTATATACAATCAATGAACTTTTAAATACGCCTATAATTGATTTATAATTAACATTAATGTTAAAATAACGTTTACATCAATTGTAGACAGTCCTAAGCCTGAAAAGTGCAAAGGAGGGTTCATTGGTTTTTCTTTACCGATTAACGTATTAATAAATTATATTCTTATATAGCACGCGATATGTTCAACAAACAAAATGTAATGTAACGTGCTACGACATTTAGCGTGCTGCAAGACATAACGCGCCTGCCGGCCGCCCACGCGCTTTCTTATAAATACGCGCTATAAATTTGTAGTTTATAGTCTGTAGCGCGCTATTGATTTATAGCCGTTTTGAACTATTCTACAACACATAGCAGCCTTAAGCTGCTATTTGACGTTGGTATTCTGTAAGAGCGTGGTCCTGCCTCGGGTGAGCCGACCAATACACGCTACAGCTAATATATAGCTGCAACGTTGATCTACCACGTTAATAAAAAAAAGTTGTTACTTGTCATTGTCATTGTTATTTCTAATCTTAACCGTCGATTCCGGTGTCTAACCTAATCTGTGCTATGAATTTACTTTATTTATCAAAAATATACTGTGAGTAAATATTATTTGTTGAAGTTTCTAGTAACGAAATGAACAGTATTATGTTCGTGTAGCATTCATTTAAATTTGATTTATCGAGGAATGTACGTTGCAGTTTGCACGTTTCTTAAATTATTGTTGTTCTCATATTATATATTACTAGGCATGTTTGGAAATGTCGCGATTAATCGAAAATCGATCTCTTAATGATCGATTTTATCAAAAATCGATTCTAGTATGTTCGACTTGAATCGAATCGGAAATCGATTTAACTTTAAGTGAATCGACATGCGAATCGAAATCATGGGTTCATGGAAATCATGGGTTGCCATCGTAAAAATCTAAGTTGCCGTATGTCAGTCTGGTTTGCCGTATTTTAAGCAGTGACTTGAAACGTTACTCAAAATAACGTTACGCGTAGTTCCAGTAACGATAATTCGAACCGTTTCACTAGGATCGTAACAAAATTAATTCCTTGGCTATAACGATACTAACAAACGGAACGAAATCTACAACTATTTAATAACAATATTAAAAATATATCGTTATTAATATAACGATATAATATCGTTAATATAACGATATAATAACGCTATTTACTTCGATATGCAACGTTGCCAGCTAGCTAGCTCCTTCACCTTAAGCAAAAACTACATATTATGACCTTGAGGTCTGCGGCCACGCATCGCGTCCCTTCTAGATTATTCCCGAGTGAATCTGTAACGTTTCACCCGTAACAAATTATAAGCGGATATAGGCATAACGTTACTAATACCTGTAACGTAACGAAACATATTGTTCTACGAAAATGATGTTCTTTAACATTATTTTTTATAACGTTATTGATAATTTTATCGTAATCGTTACAAACTTTGGAACGTTATGAGATAACATTTAGTGTAACGAAATGAAATTCATTTCGTTTTCAAGTCCCCGATTTTAAGGGTAAAATGCCTAAATTGCCGTATTTTGAATTATTTATTTTGACAATATCTATTCCTTATTTGTTTCTTCTCCGTGAAGGTTTCTTATCATTTCTATCACTTCAGATTTATGTTTACCTAGTGAGTATTTGTCCTTGCTTCTCATTTTGTTTACAAACTACCTGCTCTAAATATTTTATTTCCATATTTTTTGTTATTCATTAATTTCTTGTGCCTTTTACTTAAATGGTAAAAGTTAAATGTAATAAAGTTACCTGTTTTTAAATAATCTAATACAAATCACGAACATGTCACTGGCATGTTGACATGCACACTGGTTCAGCAATTATGAATTCAACAATCCGGAACGAAGAAACCAAAATAAAATGGTTCAGCAATACGGCTCAAAGGAACCGCAATAACATGGTGGAGCGCATGCGGGTGAGCTATAGGTGCGCGAACGATTAGTGGACTGTATTATTTTTTTGCGTATAATTAATTTAATTCGTTGGCTGACACGAAACGAGATGAGCTGCTGCGGATTAGGAACAACAAATAAAACAGCTCATGAGAAGGATGGATAAAGCACAGTACCTTGAGAAGACGGCCTATCTCGTATCTCGTGTATCCCGTGATGACTGCTTGTTGCGGACACGATGATCTATGATGACACTTAATTTATTCACAATAGAACAGTTTCGATTTCTTCTCAATAAAGTCATGTGCACCAAACAAACTTCCAACGATTAAATAATTTTAAGACAACGTTACGCAACGATGACCGCGTGTGTTCTATACAATTTTCGCCATCTTCCTCCTAGCAGGGAGCAACGACGACTGGACGCGCGCCTACCAGTTTTTTGCTCACACTAAGTATGTGGGGAAAAGGAAAATAGGGGAAGTGTAACAACCAACCTAACTATTTATAAAATAAATCAACTTAAAATATGAAATGCAAATGTGTGCGTTGGCGCACCCATTCTCCCCTGGCGTGAAGTTGAAACTTAAACTAAAGCTGAAAGTAAAGCTACTACCAAAACCTAATCTAAACACGAACCTAACCTAGAAAGCAAGTCTAAGTTATTAGTTAGGTAAGGGACAGAGACATCCCCGAACGGGTTCCCGCCTTGTCGGCGGGGGCTTATTAGCCGTGGCTTGGTCACCCACGGTGAACAAAGAGGAACCCTTGGCTGGCCTGAGGTGTAGGCCGGCCCGAGGTGGCCACTCCGTGTGGGCTTGGCGAGCCCACTTCGGATGTGTCGGTGGGCTGCTGTGGGAGGGGTTGGTCCGCTTCCTTACCGCTGCAGCCGAGGTGGAGTCGCGGAGGAAGAGGAGTGTTGGTATGGCGATGCGCCACTCGCCCTATCCTCCGCGACTCAGACGGGGCCGCACCGTTGATGCGGTGGTGGTGGGGCCGCGGGGGGAGAGGAGTGTCGGTATTGCGAGGCGCCGCTCTCCCTACCCTCCGCGGCCGAAACTTGGTTGGCGGCGGAGCCAGAGACCAGATCCGCCGCTGGGGCCGGGAAAGCGGGCGCTACTAAGCGCTCTTCCGGCCCCCATGAATGGGTCCAGGGGCGAGGGACTTGGGGAAGTCCCCGCCCCCCCTATCCGATGGCCCCGAGGCGGAGGCGCGTGCGGGTGTCGGCGCGCGCCTCTGAGGCGATGCACGGGGTAGTTGAACACCTCACTACCACGTGCAGGAGACGAAGCCCGGACAGACCGGGCCAGCACTAGTGTGGGGCTGCGGAAGAATTTGGATTCCCGCGGCCCCGCGCGCACGTGCGAGGAGACACCGGGGTGGTTTTAGCCGGTAAGAGTCCGGCACGCCCTCCGCCTTTCCCCAGGCGGAGGTAGTCCATGAGGATTTCCCGCAAAAAAAAAAAGGGACAGAGACGTACAACCGGACGCAAATATGACCCGGTCGCTATCGTAACACGAGCTATCCTCGTTATTCCATCGGATCCAGGAAAAACCTCTTCAATGATTCCTAATGGCCAATGAAGAGGCGGCGCGTTCTCTTTAATGAGAATAACTACAGTTCCGACAGTCATTTGCTTAGCTGATGTATACCATTTCTGCCGCGACTGCAATTTATGCAGATATTCCGCCCTCCAACGCTTCCAAAATGACTGAACAAGCTTGTCCAATAAGGTATGACGTGAAAGAACATGGAGTTTATCATCGTCTACATCTAAAGCGGGTAAGTACTTCAAAGGCGTAAGATTTAAAAAATGTGCCGGAATCAAAGCTAGTGGCTCTGATGGGTCACAAGAAAGCATACGACATAAAGGGCGGCTATTGATAACGCACTCGATCTGTGCGAGTACAGTGCTTAATTCTTCAAAAGACAAAATTTGATCCCCGATCACGCGATATAAATGACTCTTTAGACTTTTAATGTTGGTCTCTCAATTTTTCCCAAAATGACTTGCGGCAGGGACATTGAGCGACCACTCGATGCTGTTTTCAGCTTAAACATGTGTGAACTCCGAGTTATAATGTTTAGAAGTTAAGAAGCCGTTTAAATCTCATAAAATACGTTTTGCCGTTCGTACCGTTATCTGAGTACACTCTACGAGGGGAGGTCAAAAAGTTCGCGGAATGGCGGGGTTGGCGAGGGTGAGTTTACTCATCCATGTAGGCGCTAGTTGAGTGACTCATTGTTAGTATATGTATATACCAAGTTTCAGCCTAATCGGGTCTTTAGCATTTGAGTTATCAACGAGTAAACAAGTCAATCGTGAAAGCGCCGTCATTAAATTTCTCGCCAAACAAGGAAAGACACCTCAAACCATTTTTCAAGAGATGTCAGCTGTTTATAGGGACTCCGCTCCTGGGAAAACCATGATTTATAAATGGCACGCCCTATTCAAACAAGGGAGAGACTCCATTGAAGACGACCCCCGACCTGGACGGCCGATTGAGGCTACCACGCCAGAAATAATCGAAAAGGTTGAAAAACTTGTATCGGAAGATGCCCGGCTAAAGAAAAAACAGCTTGCAGCATTAGTTGGAGTATCAGAAACAACCATTTTAAACATCCTACATCAACACCTTGGCATGACTAAAGTCTGTGCAAGATGGGTTCCGAGAATGCTTTCTGCGCATCAAAAACACGAGCGCGTCGAAAGTTGTCGCGAGTTTTTGGACCGCTGTGGAGAGCAAAGGGAGGAAGTTATGGCCCGAATTGTAACTGGCGACGAAACTTGGGTTCACCATCATGAACCTGAGCCAAAGCAAGAGTCGATGCAGTGGCATAAAAAAGGCACACCCCCTCCTAAGAAGTATAAGGTGTCTCAATCGGCCGGAAAGATCATGGCGACGATCTTTTGGGATACAGAAGGTATCCTTTTGATTGATTATAAGGAACGTGATGTTTCCATAACGGGAGAATACTACGCTTCTTTACTAGATGACTTCAAAGAAGCTATTAAAGAAAAAAGGCGAGGAAAGCTTACAAAACGCGTGCTCCTTTTGCACGACAATGCGCCCGTGCAGACAAGCCATGTTGCAACGGCTGCCATTCACCGGTGCGGTTTTGAACAACTTTGCCACCCAACAGCCCAGACCTGGCCCCAAGCGACTATTATTTGTTTCCAAAAATGAAGAAAGAACTGCGTGGGAAAAAATTTGGCAACGATGATGAAGTGAAGTCGACAATTTCGACCTATTTTGACGCCCAAGACAAATCTTTTTTTTTAGACGGTATTAATAAGTTATTTGACAGATCTAATAAATGTATTAGTAAACAAATGTATCTAGCGATGGAGCGAAGAATGAACCCAACATAAAGCAACTGTCGAGTCCGAAAAGGCAAATACTTTATCGATATGAATGCGACTATTGCATTCACTAATAACAGCTGCAATAAGCTTGGTAAGAACCAAAATTGCGCAAATCTCGAGACGTGCGAGAGATACAACCTTATGGGGGGAAACTTTAAATTTAGCGCCAATAAGGCTGACCGAATTCTCTCTCTAGCGTCTGCGAAACCAACGACGACGCTATCTTTACTGATATCTACATGAAGTGATATTTTAATTTGACTTAGTTAAGGGACATTTTCCCTAAAGCGTAGCCATGAACAAACAATTTCATCAGGCGGTTTGTCATCCCAATCACAATAACAAATTCCAATACAAAGAAACATTTGGCAAATATCAGCGTATAGTGCAATACGAAACAAACGAAAGTTGATAATTATATTAAATAGATTGCCCTGTAGATTCTGTCCACTATAAAGAAAGTCGTTAAGGGAGACGCGGGTGCTAGTTTTAGCACTAGCATCAAGTGGTACACGTAATTTAGACGTAAGTTTGTTTTCCCTAATGACACCATGGTGCGGTATAAAATATGACGGCGTCTCTTTACGAGTTATCCATGCTTGGAAGCGTAGGCGATATATAGCCTTTTCTTAGGTATTCGTTAGTGATATCGTCATAAGTTTCCTTTAATTTGGGCGAAGCTGGCATCTTGCGTTCCAAACAATAGAAACGTTTTTCTGCCATTTGACGCGTATCACCAAGAGATAAAATAACCCGTTTAAAGGGAAGTGCTACGATCAGTCAGCTCAGCAGAACAGTCGTGCGGACATAAGTTTCCTTGCATAATCTATCACTCGGGCTAAGTATAGGCTGAATGTTTCCTTCCTCAATTTCCCGAAATTTGCGAATTAATAATTCGATAGTCTCACTAACGCACTCACTTAATCTAAAACGTTTTCCAATGCGTAAGGTGACAATACATGAGGGATTATCCTTAACTTTGTTATATAACAAGAGGTGAGGGAAAATAGATGCCCCAATGAGCATATCAATGTCCCCAGGGACGGAGTAAGTGGCAACCGCTAAAGTCAAATTATTAAAATTTGTAACTACGGAAGTATCAACCGAAACAGTGGGCAGACGCTTGGTCACTTTGTCTACAACTAATGAATTTATACCTAAAGTTAACACTGCAATCCAAAAAGAATATAATCACTACGTATAAGAGGCGTGATTTCCTGAGTAAAAATAAATGTATGAAAGGGCGCCAAGCTACCTTACCAACATCAAGACATGACATTTAATTTTAGACAAATAATGCTTGGACGCCCCAGTAACGTGGGTTTCTTCGATAAAGATTTGTGGACTGTATTGGTACATACAACAAGCAGAGTAAGGAAAGTGAATGAGAGTGGAATGCACGCACTAACCTTGTGAGGGACTGCCTCCCCTTCCTCCCAGAGTATCAGCTAACACAGCAGGTCCGCCACGTGGACATGCACTCTTAGATCAGTTCTAGGATGTCACACACTCCTTAACTCTCGACTTATTGTGTTCGCGGAAGGCGCGTCACATTCCCGAAATTACTAGGCCTCAATGTCCGGTGATAATTAATATTAAAGAGGAGATCGAAGGACGCAATGTCCCTCGCGCGGTTGCGGTTTATTTATATTTTTTTATTTATATATTGCGGATTGCAACTAATTCCCGCTGCGTCGCTTGCGTCGCCTTCTACGGCTATACGTGCATATAGGAAGGATTAGGGAAGGAAGGGGTTAAAGATATGTACCAAGTATTTTATTACATTTATAAATTAAATTGTTAACTGGCGTTACCATTTCTCCCCGCCCTTAAAGGATCACCTTTAAAAGACAACCGTAAGATAAAGAAAAAAAAAAAGAGAAATACAAATAGTTTTGCGGTATATAGAGTGAGTATATACAGGGTATTTTTGAAACGCTCCCGAAAACGAAGACAGATGATAGTACTAAGGATACCTATGATGATGGGTCACAAAGAAATTCGATCGAGGAAAAAATCATCTTTTCACAACGTTTTATTAACTTTATTCACGCTCCATCATGTTGTTACAGTTAATTGAAACGATATTTCACAAAAAAATCATGAAAATACTGAAACATAAAACCAGCAGTGAAACTTAAAAAAGAAAATCAGCTGACAATAGGGTCAATATCCTCGCGGGCGCCGAACTACGAAAGATCGGTACGAAACAATGCATTAGGTATACTACTCACTCTACCCTTCCTTTTCACACACACGCTGCTTCGTGTCGCCTCGCGCTGTGGAATTTACACATGCTTCAAGGACGTTACAATGTGCGCATTTGTTTTGGCGGGATGATTAATAATTTTAGTTTTTGAGACAGTTCCATGTTGACTATCACGAGCGATAGTTCAATTGTTTTGTTTATTAAATTATTGTCGTTATTACTTGTTATGTATTAATTAATGATATTGTTCTTGTTGTTACGTTTTGTGTTTTTTGTTTTGTTTTAATAATCCCTAACGCGTAGGTACGTTTATAGTGCTCGTGAATACGGCAACATGTTAATGTGCCTTGAAGAATCTCATAAGGCCACGGAGGATCGGTAAGCTGTTTCATACCTAATTTTTTTTAAATAACTTAGTAGTAGGTACATAACTGAATACATCAGAATAATAAACATACCTACACAATGGATAAAAAGCATGACTCTAACCTTGTTAACATTTTATTTAAGTATTTTTTCATTAGCGGGGAATCGAACCAGTTATTTGGTTTATTTAACCTGAATTCAATTAAAGTGGCTACGTGGAGATAAGCACAGTGGCAAAATAGTAGGTTAAGTAGATAAGTTAGGTATTTAGACAAGTGTTGTAAATTATTAGGTATTGTGGTACCATCGCTAGTTGCGGGCCGCGCGAATTCAGAGTTCGCGCGTACATTGACCCCTAGTCAGCTGATTGTAATTCAGTAATTCCACTGCTGGTTTTATGTTTCAGTATTTTCATGATTTTTTGTGAAATATCGTTTCAAATAACTGTAATAACATAATGGAGCGTGAATAAAGTTAATAAAACGTTGTGAAAAGATGATTTTTTTCCTCAGGATCGAATTTTTGTGACCCATCATCATAGGTATCCTTAGTACTATCATCTGTCTTCGTTTTCGGGAGCGTTTCAAAATACCCTGTATAGTAAGCGAATATAGAGCGGTATGTAGAGTGAGAGAGTGCGCTCAATGCGCATATTTGATTTACTAAGCTTGCTCGGCAGGCGAGAAAATGTGTACATAGATTTAATATTGCGGTTTAACATTTTATAATATAATACATAAACTTAATTGCTAATTTAAATAAGTAATTGTAATTAAGATATATGAGATAGGTTTATTGTTTTGGGAGAGGACAAATGCGAACAACCGGACGAAGGTAGGTTCCCTTAGAAGTTCTCACGGTTACTACTCGAACTACGCCATCTTTCGAAGGATGAACAGACTCAACAATAGCTAATGGCCAAGCAAGGGGCGGTGCGTTATCGTTAATCACAATTACAACGGTGCCTGGTGCGATAGGCGTAGACGGAGCGCTTCACCTCTGCCGAACTTGTAATCTACGAAGATATTCTATCCTCCACCGATCCCAAAACGACTGGACTAATCCATCAGTGATTATGTTTACTACACGATCACTGCGTGGAGGTACAATTAAGTATTTTTTAGTGTAATCTAATGCGGTTTTCGAGAGGCCTACGCGGATCAATCCGTTGTCAACTATAGGCCTTAAACGAATGAAAGCGGGTGATCAAGGTTTGTTACCTTTAATATTTAAATATTCCGCTGCAAAGTGTTGCTTTTGCAGGGCGCGGAGCATTATAACCTCAGATAAACTGAGATCATCAGCAGTCACTACATTAGTGCTGCGGCGGGGTAATAATTTAACAATATAAATTAAGTTGCCAAAGCTGTTTTATTAACAACTTGGCGTACGCGTACTGTGGGAGCAACGAAACCCATTATGTCTCACAGGCGGGCGACAGTAGATAAGATGGAGCGCTTAGTGCACGTCATATCACTGGGAACAGATATCTTAAAATAAAAGGCGTCACTATCGGTAGACCAATGCAAGCCCAATATTTTATGTTCCATTGATTTATCGAACTCTACTTCTCCTGTAATCTTATGGGAAGCAGGGAGGTTAAAAAAAAAACAATGTGTATCAGATTATATAATTTTTTAGAAAAATATAACATCCTCGATGACAGCCAAAACGGCTTTAGAAAATCAACATCAACTACACTAGCAGTATATAAGTATATCCAGACTGCCCTAAAACATATAAATGACAAGAAACATGTACTGGGAGTATTACTTGACATGACAAAAGCATATGATAAAGTACTCTACGACATTCTTTTACATAAACTACATGTAATGATTTCTTATATTTACGCGAACACTACACAGTGCAGTGGTATGCTTGGGTTTAGTTTTATTAAAACTAAACCCAAGCATACCACTCAAGACACAGTTAGTTCATTCTGCGTAGATCGGACCAAAATTAATAATTAAAAGCTGAAGGTACCCGGATTAACTCTGACATCGGGACGTCAATCACCTCAGTCCTCGTGACCATGGGTGCTGTAAAGCACCCGAAACGTCGGGAATTAATAAAATAAGTTGATTAAACGCGATATAATCCGTAAAATTAGTTTTATTCAATAAACTACATGGTTCTGATATTCGCGGTCCAGCTTACACGTGGTTTAAATCATATTTGGAAAATAGATCACAAATAGTGCAAATTGACCATTTCGACTCCAACACAAATGAGGTTAAAATAATGAGATCTGAGAAAAGGAGCATAAAATGTTCAATTCCACAGGGCAGCGTGTTAGGTTGTGTGCTATTTCTGAAATACATTAACGACTTGCCAAAGGTACTAAATAAGGAACAAATATTGCCCGTCTTATTCGCTCGCGGTATCAATATTGATTACCTATGACAAAACCAAAAACCCAACACAAATACTTCGGAAAATTCTAGACACTGTAAATCACTGGCTTAACGACCATAACTTAGAAATTAACTATAACAATACAAAAACCATCCAATTTAGAACCTACAAAAACACCCCCATAAACATTGACATAACATACAACAACACACAACTGGAAACCGTAGATACATTCAAATTACTTGGTATAACTATAGACACGCACATCAACTGGAAACCACACATCGAACATATTAAAAAAAACTATCTCGATTCACATACACTCTATTCCAACTTAAATGCAGCACAAACGAAAAAACCGCACTGTTTAAGCAAATTAATGTGTATGTGGAGACTGATGAAACTTTAATTCCTTATCTTTAAATGAGGACGATCCACAGTTTTTTCCGCACTCGTAGTCGTAGTGGGAACCATTTTAATTTATTTGCGTGATAGGACAACCCTAGCGGACAGTAACCTTCCGCCCGCGTCTTGCCCCGCACCGCACCGCACGACTGCCCCGTCTAGACGCCATCGACGACCGACTGTTAGTAGTAGTTAAACTGTGGCTATACAGTGTAGTGGCGGTGTATGAATATCCACTACACCATATCATTACGCGGGTGTCGTAAGAGGCGACAGAGGGAAACAAATCAGGAGATGAGCAGCAACGTCTTCCTAATGACTTAAAATAAAAAACTGCGGTTGCCAACTCGCTTGTCAGGCGTGGCGACTATGGCAAATATCCCTCCTATGAGGCAATCTGTATTCAACAGTGGAATTTAATAGGCTGTAACAGATTAATGTTACTCGCCATCAGTTTGAGTACAAACCATAAGGTATTCTACTTACTCTATTATTAGAGTCATAGAATTATTACGTATAGAATCTAGTACGCGCACCGAAAGTGAAGCAAGTAAAACTAACGCGAAACCGCGTAAGTTCACTCAGCGACCCGTCAGTGCGCAACGTCTCGTCTTACGGAGAAGAGCTCGCGACAAATTGTAAAATTACTTAAAATATTGTCACAACAGTTATGGCAAACATAAAAATTTGTGATGGTATTACATTTCAGAGATAATTTCATATATTCAAATGTTGCTAGTTGTGAGGAAAAAATTGCACAATTTTCATTTCAAAATCTTTAATTTCTATTATTCATTTTAAACGTTAAATCGCAACGCTCTGTGTAAACTTAAACGTTTAAATGTAGATACCTACTTATCTAAGTATTATCATAATATTTTCAATGGGTGCCTCATGGGTGCCTATTTTAAACGATCTATTGAAGCCATTTTAACGATAACTGTTTTATTTTTATTGCGTTGTTCATTGACCAAGTAAAAGTTTTAGACTATAGAACAAAGACTTTTAATTACTATAAATTAAAAGCGAGTAAATTTAAAAACAACCTTTAAAATTTAGCGTGTATATTTTCTTTCAAATAAGATAAAATCCAAATCAGTTTATAAGTGACGGAATTCTGAGGTAACAAATATAAAAAATACACAGAACTGACAACCTCCTCCTTTTTTTGAAGTTGGTTAAAATTAAACATTACACGACGTCCTTATTGCATTCGATCGAATAACTGTGTATAACATAATATCCTTAAATTTTATTACGTCTGCATTTTTGTACCATTAAAATATGTATAATAAAGTTATATTAGTACCATCATTATCATGTTTAATTTATTACATTTTATATTCTCATAAAATACGTCATCGTACGTAATACCTAATCTTTATTTTATCGATTAATTATAATTAATCAATAAAATTGTGATTTGCACAATTTGATTGCAAACGCTAGAAACTGGTATCACTGAATGCTGTGTATGTGTGCGTATGATGAGCGTAGGCACATTCGACTCGCGCACTAACATAATAACCTTGCGTCACTTTGACGCTCGTGTTTTGTACTAGACTGCGTTTCTACTGGATGATAATTCTATGAATAGAGTTATATGTATATCTTCTGATCTACAAATTTTTCAGCATTAAGGCCAGGTGGGAAAAAAATATCTATCTAATAAATATAATTTTTTATACACTATTTTGACACTTGAGAATTGATAGATACTTCTCGAATGTATTTTTAAACATGGTAGAGGCATGCTGCAGCTATATTAATTGTATAGTTGTAGCACGAATGGGTCGGCTCGACCGGGGAAAGATCACGCTCTCACAGAATACCAGCGTAAAATAGCAGCTTAATGCTGCTGTGTTTCGTATGGTGAGTGTAGAGAACCGGATACCCTTTTTACTGGAAAAGAGGCATTCCATCTGTTAGAGTGGCCTTCGATAGTCAGCGGAGCTGGTCTAGATTTTCGTCTGGGTCTCTTAGTCTAGTGGAACAAAGGGCACTCACCATCAACCGTCCATTCACAGTCACAGTCCAGCACTGCCGAATGTCTATCCGTGCACTATAAACTCACTGGGAACGCCGCAATTAACTTTCAAGGACATATATCGAGATATTCAGAAAATAGTTCAAACACAGGGAGAGAGATGCTGCGCCGCCGCCGATCAACTGATGAATAGAATGTTGGGGGCGAACGACATTAAGCGAACGGGAATGTATGACAGTTCTTCTCGATCAATTCGAGTATCCGAATGAGGCCTCCGTCCACAAGACCGTAAAACCAGTCGAAACACCATCTTAGTCCTCACGGCTGACAACGCATCTGCATTTTGATTCGTAGTCGATGATAGATGTAGATGTCTATGGGCCGCAGCAACCACTTACCATCAGGTGGACTGTGTGCTCGCTTGTCACTCTTATCCTATAAAAAAAAAGACGGGTGTGACGACCTGGTAAGACATGCAGGAAGTCGATGGATGCAGGTGGCTCAGGACCGTGCTTTGTAGCGTTCCTTGTGGGAGAACAATGTTCAGCAGTGGACTTGTGAAGGGCTGTAATGATGATGATGATGACACCAAAAAAAGGTTGGTTATCTCTGTAGCTGGCGTAAAGGTCCCCACCACGTTTTCGTTAACTATTTCAAGAAGTATCAATTCTCGAGCATCAAAATAGTGTCTAAATACGATATTTTTGACTAATCTGGCCTTAAGCGTGTGTTTGTGAGTGGGTGAGTGTTCGTATATATGAGTGTTGCACTCACCAGCGTACTGAGCGTATTGAGCGGAATACGCAAGGCTGAGCTGCTTGGAGCCCCACAACAACGCGTGTCCGTACTGCTGCGGACGTTCCCTTTGTACACCCGCAGCGAACTGTATGCCGCGGCATTTGACGAATCTGCGACAAAATAGCCGAAATTACACCAGTAGTTGATGGTGAAAGTCGTTGGTCTAATAGGTCAGGCCAAAAACTGGTTATTGGGTTTTCCTGTCAAAAATTCTCAGTAGCAGCCCGAAGTCAGGAATTTGGCGGTGTTTCACCTCTGTGCCTTAGAAAGCACGTGAAGGCGTTGGTCCGATTGCCGATCCATCGGACTATGAGAGTGTACACTATAGAGTACACCTATGCTTGCGCATACACTTGGGGACTATAGTCCCATCCTGCGTAGATGACTACTCTCCATTGAGACTGGCCACCGTAACCGAAATTCGGTCTGGAGGACATTATTTTTATTTATACTAAGCATAGACTTGAAATTTTAAGAGAATTTTAAAGCAAGACAGAGTTTTTTTTATAGGATAGGGTGACAAACGAGCACACAGTCCACCTGATGGTAAGTGGTTGCTGTGACCCATAGACATCTACATTTATCCTCAATAAGGAATCAAAATGCAGATGCGTCGTCACCCGTGAGGACTAAGATGGAATGCCTCTTTTCCAGTAAAATGGGTTTCGGTTCTCTACACTCACCATACGAAACACAGCAGTGTCAAGCTGCCATTTTACGCTGGTATTCTGTGAGGCGTGGTCCTTCCCGGTCGAGCCGACCCATTCGTGCTACAACTATACTACTAATATAGCTGCAGCATGGCCTACCACGTAAAAACTGTTTGAAGTGAAGAAGTGAGTTTGCACTGGCACTGCTTTAAAGTGTGATGACGGGACTTTCCACAAACTTGAATACTTTTAATTTCTCAGATATGCAGAATTCCTTGCGATATTTTCCTTCACCGCCGAGCAGGTGGTAAACTAGCGTTTGTAATTGCAAGTAATAATTTCAGTAGCTGTCGTGTTATAGCGGCGTGAGATGATACATCAGCCCATTTCGTCTCGTGGGTGTCGTAAGAGGTGACTGTGGAAAATGCTAGAAAGATCTTATGGCTTCCGATAGAAGCCGGTATAACCAACTAATTTACGTCAGACATTAAATACCCGGCCGGTAATAAGAGACCGGCGACGAGCAACAGCGTCAATAACGCACACATATTTTTTTAACCGACTTCAAAAAGGAGGAGGTTCTCAATTCGAGTGTATGTCTTTTTTGTATGTATGTACCTGATGGTAAGTGGTTGCTGTTGCCTATAGACATCTACATCTATCCTCGTTTGCGAATCAAAATGCAGATGCGTTGCCAGCCGTGAGGACTAAGATGGAATGCCTCTTTTCCTGCCTCTTTTCCAGTAAAAGGGTCTCCGGTTCTCTACACTCACCATACGAAACACAGCAGCATTAAGTTGCTATTTTACGCTAGTACGCTATTATGTGAGAGCGTGGTAGCGTGATCCTTCTCCGGTCGAGCCGACCCATTCGTGCTACAACTATACTATTAATATAGCTGCATTCTTTTAACCATTTCTTTCATTGCTATTAACCATCTTTAAAGAGCCGCACAAAAGGAGACCGAGATAATAGGTATATGCAGTATTCTATCTCATTCTCTTGCAGGCTAAATCATATATATATGTATCTATATATATGTTTGTCTCTTTTTAGTGTCGCTGTTTCATTTCATCGAGTTTCAAATCACAATGATTCTAAAAATGTTTTCAGTTCAAAAATAACTCACCTATCCGTGGCAGCGTTATAACAATAGTTGGGCAGGAAATCGTAGTTGAGTTCCCAGAAGACGTGCAGCGTGACTCGACCGTAGGGCGCGAGCACACCGTGGTCGGACTCGCGTAGGATCGCGTCGAACTCGTCCAGGGTCAAGTAGCGGCTGAGCAGCTTGTGGCAGAGCCGGTTCACCGATATCAGACCTTCCAATTCCTGGTAGGATAAAAAATTGTTCGTAAATAATAAGAGATGACGTGTCAATTCGAGGATTACAATAATGAGGAATTTAATACCCACTTTGTATTCTTAAAACGATTGGCCTAGACAGTTATTCAGTTCGATATTATTATAACTAGTGGTCGCCCACTAGTCGAAATTCGACCGTAATTTATTAAATATTTAAGTTTGTATAATAAACAAGTTATATATGTCACTATTAACTGCATATTAATATATAAAACACAGATATTTCACTTTTTTACCGCGCCCTACACTCCAGACTAATGAAAAAGGAACATTTGAAATCATACAAAATCTGCCTAAGGCTCATTCAGTCAATCTGTCAAAATTATTTGTTGGCAACATTTTAAAATTCTTAAGCGACAATATCTAATCTATTTGACTGTTTGACCATAGACTATTATAATATGTTTGACATTGGCAGTGTGAACGTTATTAAATTTTATTTTCATTAATGTTAAAGAAAGAAATCAAACTAAATATGTTTATAAGAATAAGTACATAGAAATACAGTGTGTGTGTGTGTGTGTGTGTGAATACTAGTCTCCGTCTATGTGCTGAAACCATAGGTTTAGTAACTAACTAACGTTAGAATAGATTGGCTAAAGCGAAAGAGCATAGTTTAGGCGTATGTTAGAGCGAGAAAGATAGACTAGACCATTCACGTACACGCTATCGGGCTATATGTAGATCTGGCGTCATTCGTGAACAAAACAAACCCCGCTTGAATTTGCAAACACGCGTAGACTGCTGTGTTACTTTGCTCAACCGACACAATAATGAAAGGATTTTAAATCGAATCATTACTTGTGATAAAAAGTGGATACTGTACGATAATCGGAAGCGTCGTCGCAATGGCTGAACCCTGGAGACCCAGCCAAATCCTGCCCTAAACGAAAATTGACTCAGAAAAGTTACTTGAGTGTTTGGTGGACTAGCGCTGGTGTCGTTCACTACAGCTTTCTAAAATCTGGCCAAACGATTACGGCAGATATCTATTGTCAGCAACTGCAAACCATGAAGGAAGAACTAGCTGCTAAACAACTGAGATTGGTCAATCGCTCTAGGCCACTGCTGCTTCACGACAACGCAAGACCACACACTGCACAACAAACAACCACTAAGTTAGATGAGCTACAACTGGAATGTCTGCGACATCCACCGTACTCCCCGGACCTTGCTCCAACAGATTACCATTTTTTCCCGGAATTTGGACAACTCCTTACAAGGAAAAATTCAACTCCGATGCGGCAGTCCAAACCGCCTTCAAAGAGTTTATTGATTCTCGCCCCATGGTTTTTAGTAAAGGGATCAATGAACTACCTGTGAGATGGCAAAAGTGTATAGATAACAACGGTATACTTTGATTAATTAAATATATTTTACAAAAAAATTGACTTTATATTCCTCCGTACAAAACGCTAATTTCATGTGTAAGGAAGGACCTAATATCTTATCTAAATGTCCTTAACACGCAAAGGTATATACTTGCAGTGTAGTAATATTTTTTTAATTTTAGGTTACCTTAGATAAATATTCTTCTAATCGTATGAATTTTTTTAAATATATTTTTAATAGAATAAGGGTGACAAACGAGCACAGAGTTCACCTGATGGTAATTGGATACTGTGGCAGATTGTCACAAAATATTGATATTCGACAAAAATGGTTGAAAATAATAAATATTTATTGGTTCCCAAAAGAAAATAGTCGACTATATGCAGCAAGTACTTTGAAGAAAACTGGTATTTTTCATAGAGGTTTTTTTTTTTATAGGAGAGGGGCAACGAGCTTGCGGCTCACCTGATGGTAGTGACTACCGCCGCCCATGAACAACTGCAACACCAGGGAACCAGAGGAATTGCAGATGCGTTGCCGGCCTTTTAAAAGGAGTAGGCTCTTTCTTGAAGGTCCTTAAGTCGTATCGGTCCGGAAAAATCGCTGGTGGTAAACTATTCCACAAGGAAGTTGTGCGAGGAAGAAAACATCTTCTAAATCGCACAGTGGTGGACCGCCAATCATCCAGATGGTGTGGATGGTATCGGAGTTCTGCCGCGATGTGCGTTCGTGAAATGTGGCGGCTGGGATTAATCCGAACAATTCCTCAGAGCACTCCCCGTGGTAAATGCGAAAGAAAATGCAAAGAGATGCAACATCTCTTCGCAGCGCCAATGAATCGAGCCGGTCGGAAAGGACTCGGTCGTCGACGATTCGAGCCGCTCTGCGCTGGATGCGGTCAAGTGGAAGGAGCTGGCACTGGGGAGCCCCAGCCCAGAGATGGGAACAGTATTCCATGTGAGGCCGAACCTGCTCCTTGTAAAGTTGCAGGCGTTGTGCCGGCATGAAATACTGTCCCGCTCTACTGAGCACGCCAAGCTTTAGAGGCCAATTTGGCCTTCTCTTCCAAGTGACCGCGAAACTGCACGTCACTCGATATGTCGACGCCGAGGATTCCGATACTGGCTGAGGCAACAAGGGGAGTGCCTTGAAACTGAGGAGATACGACAAAGGGTTCTTTTAGCGGTAAACGCGCAAACTTGTGTCTTCTGAGGATTAAACTGACTAGATTTAGTCGCCCCAATCCGAGACTTTGTTCAGCAAAGACTCGACTTCAGACACAAGTTTGTTCCGGTACTCGGCGACGTTTTCCCGAGAAATATTCGCACGGCCGGCGTATAGAGCATCACCAGTGCTATCATCCGCATAGCAATGAATGCTACCGGTTTGCAACATATCATTGATATGCAGAAGAAACAGCGTTGGTGATAGCACGCAGCCTTGTGGAACACCAGCGTTAATAGGTTGTAGTCGGAGCATGCACCGTCTACAACGACCTTGATGTCCGATCTGCAAGAAAGCTGGTGATCCAATTGCACAATTTCTCGGAAGCCCA
The DNA here is from genome assembly GCA_029286625.1 of Parnassius orleans. Taxonomy (NCBI): domain Eukaryota; kingdom Metazoa; phylum Arthropoda; class Insecta; order Lepidoptera; family Papilionidae; genus Parnassius; species Parnassius orleans. The sequence goes on along the minus strand of JAGSMP010000272.1, from coordinate 684,042 downwards.
TAGGAAGGAGCTTCGTAAGAAGCGCTTTGTGCCATACCCGATCGAAAGCCTTCGCAATGTCCAAACTAACGGCCACCTCCCTTTGACCTCACTGCCTCCGCCCATCTATGAGTCAGGTAGACCAGAAGATCACCAGCTGATCGACCCCGACGAAAACCGTATTGGCGGTCACTAATCAGCTGGTGATCCTCAAGGTACCGCATGAGCTGGCAGTTTATAATGGATTCCATTATTTTGGAGAACAAGGGGGTGATGGCGATAGGCCTGTAGTTGGACGGGTCTGAGCGGTCGCCTTTTTTAGGGATCGGTTGGACAAAAGCTGTCTTCCATGATTTCGGGACTACGCCTAGGGAGTAGGAGTACCGGAAAGACGCGTTAGAACCGGTGCCAACCCGGAGCACACGTCCTCAGCACAATTGGGGGGATTCCGTCAGGCCCACTCGACTTGTGGATGTCCAGGGAGAGGAGTGCTTTGCGGACCGAGCGCTGTGAGAACCGAACATCCGGCATGGAGCACTCACACCGCGGGATGGCCGGCGGTGTGTTCTCCCCGTCATCAAGAGTCGAGTTGGACGCAAAAGTGAGCCTAAAGGTCAGCTTTCTCTTTTGCGGCGTGGGCCAGTGAGTCGTCCTCCTGTGCAGAGATGGTAGTGATGGCTTACAGAAATTCCTTGGACAGCCTTGGCGAGAAACCAGAATGCACGGGTTCCCGAAGGAAGGCGAACTAGTTTTCGCCAATTCTGCCTATGTGCTCTGACTTTGCCTTGGCAATAACACTTTGAAGGACCTGGAGGCGAAGTTATACTTCTTTTAAGCATGCTGGTGTTTACATCCCGAGCCGCCGAAGCCTCAGCCCAGGCCTGATAGCACTCCTGCTTACTGCGTAATGCAGTCTTACAGGAGCGACCAAACCAAGGCTGCGATCTGCCTCCGATGGGTACCACAGATGATGGAATAAATAGTTCCATTCCCTGTAACACCACATCAGTGACAGAGTCAGCAACAGCGCTGGGATCATCCGGCGAGAAGCAAACCCGCCCCCATGGGTAGGATGCAAAGAAAGACCGCATTCCGTCCCAATCCGCCGACCTGTAATGCCAAACACGGCGGCAACCTGCAGAACGCAACCGCGAGCGTGAGTGGCACCACACTCCGGATCAGACAATGGTCCGAAGAGCCGAGAGGGGCATCGACGGAAACCTGATATCCGTCTGGATGAGAGGTCAGCAGAAGGTCCAACAGGGAAGGTGTATGATCCTTCACATCTGGAATCCGCGTAGGCGAAGTAACCAGCTGTGTCAGACCATATGCCAAGGCAAAAGGTGCCCACCGTGTAGTGGCAGTGTAAGTATATCCATTACCCCATATCATCCCGTGGGTGACGTAAAAGGCGACAGAGGGAAACAAATCAAGAGATGAGCAGCAGCGGCTTCCTAATAACGACTAAAAATAAAAAATAAACTGCGGTTGCCAACCCGCTTGCCAAGCGTGGTAACTATGGCAAATAACCCCCCTATGAGGCAATCTATGGGGGAGGCCTATGTTCAGCAGTGGACTTTAATAGGCTGCATAAAGGTGAATTAAGGGAAAAACTACAACACATCCAACCATAAAGACTATTAATAAATAAATAAATCCTAACAAAGAAAAATTTTTTAACATGTATTTTCGGAATTCTGAACTACACCTTTTATTTAATCGCATCGTTCTTGGAACAATACCACTTGGAGTAGGACTGTATGATAATTTAAGTTTTTGTTTTACTTTTACCACTGGTTCGGAAAAAACCTTTGGTCTGGGAAGAATCAGCCAGAAACCCAGCGGGACTTTTTCTTGAAAACTGACGTGTTGTGGTTTAACTTCCCTCTGTCGCCTCTAACGATGCCCTCGGGATGATATGGAATAGTGGATTTTTTAAGCCGCCACTACGCCGGGTCTCGTGTTTATCGGGGCTCTTTAGTGTGAATCGAGGATTTTTAGAGTAAGGGATCGGGGTCTATATTGTGAATCGAGGGTTTTTATTAAAGTATAGATTTCTTCCGTAATAAGTATCGAGGGTCTTTAATGTGACGAATCGGAAGTCTGTAGGGCAGGGGTTCCCAAAGTGTGCGCCACAACGCCCTGGTGCGCCGTAGAGAGTAAAGATGGGCGCCGTGAGACGCTTCTGTTTAGCACTCTCCGAAAACTATACTTATATATTCGCAGGTAGAAAATAAACCGGATTTTTAGTTGTAGCTGTAATAAAGAGCAAATATCGCTCAAAGATCAATGTGGAGCTAGAAATGAGAGTAGCGGTGTCAAGACTTATCCCATGCTTTAAAAAAATGTACGGAGATCACCAAGCTCACACGTCACATTGTTTAAGTTGCCATTGTATTTTATATTCTATTTTTCTTAAATAAAAAAATATGTTTTATTCTTGTGTGTCAATATAAATATTAAAACTTAGCTACATAGTGTAGATGTTGTAATTTATTTGCCTATCTACCTAGTATCATTGTACCCTGTTTTGACTAGCTAGGGCGCCGAGACACAATAATAAACCTGTAAGTGTACCGCGAACTTAAAAAGTTCCCCTGCTGTAGGGTGTATTAACTTAAGGGTCTTTAATGTGAGAGATCGGCTGTCTTTAGTGCGTATCAACGGTCTTTAGTGTAGGGGATCAGGGAACTGTAGTGTGAATCGAGGGTTTTTAGTAAAGGATGGGGGATCTTCTGTAATGAGCATCGAGGGACTTTATTGTGACGGATCGGATGCCTCTAGTGTATATTAAGGGTCTTTAACGTGAGGGATCGAGGGTCGAGAGGTGTTTCGATGGTATTTAATGTGAGGGATCAGGGGGACTGTAGTGTGTATCTTGGATCTTCAATGTGTGGGATCGAGGGCTTTTAGTGAACGATTGAGGTCTGTAGTCTATCTAGGGTCTTTAATGTATAGGATCGGGTGTCTGTAGTGTGAATCGACGGTATTTAATGAGGGATGGGGGTCTGTAGTGTATATTACGAGTTTTTAGTGTGAGGGATCGGGGGTCCATAGAGTGTACCGAGGCTCTTTGTGTCACAGATCGAGGATCTGTAGGATCTGTCAAATGAAACGGTCTGAAGATGTGTACAGTGCGAGGGATTATTTCGGTAGTATCGGCTGGCATCCTCACCAGAGCATTCAAGTCGACGTGTCGTCCCAACAGCGCGACGTGTCGTTGTCTCAGCAACGAGGCGTATCTCCCCGCGCCACCTCCCGTGGTAGCGCCTCTAGCGGCACATTCAGCACGGTAGCGCTTGTCCAGCAACATGCTGACAAAACCAACATTTGTGTTAATAATGTCCCCATGACCGAATTTCGATCACGGCGGCCAGTCTCAACGGAGACTAGGCCTCTGTGTAGGACAGGATTATAGCGCAGGAGTGTGTGTGTGCACAAAAAAGTAAAAGTTACACGTGGGCACAAACCTCTCATTTCAGGTTGTGCTGGCGGATTTCACATGTCTTCGAAATATATTTATTCCTCAGGCAAAACCTCTATACTGATAACTCTAAATAATAAGGACTGCGGTTGCCATTCCGCCTGCCAAACGTGGTAACTATGGCAAATCCGCCCTATGAGGTAAAATATGGGGCAATCGTGAGAAAACCTGCATGGTTTTCCTTAACCGCCGAGCACGTGGTCAATCAGCACTTAAAATTGCAATTAACAATTAAATTAGATACCGGGGAGGGGGTTGCTCGCGTACCGTTTCATTGAGTGTTTATGCAATATAAACTAAAAATGCTCCTGCCCATTTCCCGTTTTGTATATATTTGTACTTAAAATCTATTTTAACTTTAAAATGAAAAATCGATTCTAATTATCATCTCAGCGTCACCACTTGCCACTCTCTGCAGCCTCCTGTTTGTTGGTAGTAGGTATCAATGACTTTGCAATTAACAATTTCATTGGTCACCGGTGGGGATCGAACCCGGGTTGCTCGGGTACTGCGAAATTTATAGCGAGCACTTAGCAATCATCCCCTTTCGTCCCGTGCGTATCGTAAGAGACGACTAGGAGAAATACGTGAAAGATCTTATATCTTCCGATAGATGGCGGTACAAACATGTATTGATTATGCATAAGATACCAGACCGGCGACAGGCACCAGCGTCATGTCTGGTACTGCAATCGTCAATGCAACTGACGAAGACAATTAAAGCAAATCCTCCTTACAACGGAAGAAACATACGTCCAGCAGTGGACTTTTAAGGGCTGAAAGAAGAAGGTATCTATACGGGCCACAGCTTGCGACTCGTATAGCTTCTTTAATACATACATACATACATAAACACTCACGCCTGTCACCCAGAGGGGTAGACAGAAACTACGGACTTCCATTTGGCACGATCCTGACACACTTCTCACGCCTTCTTTACATCCATATATCTACGCATACACGCTCGTCGGTTAAGGTAACTCCTAATCTGGCCCATTTTCAATATATCGCCAATTTGGTCGATAAACCTTCGTCTAAGGCGTCCTTCCTGACTCATCCGTTCACTTCTGCAACATAAATTTGCTTTGTCACTCTTTCCTCGTTCATTCTTTCTACATGACCAAACCACCGAAGCATTCCTTTCTTAATCCTGGTCTTGCAAACCACACTTTTCTCTTATCACACTATTTCTCACCCTGTCATTCAGATTTAGCCCTATTCATACTCCTTAATGACCGCATTTCTACAGCATTTATTCTACTTTCATGCTTCTTCTGCCAGACCCAACTTTCACTACCATACATTAAAGTAGGGACTAACACAGCATTATGAATTGCCAAACGTGCCTTTTTTGACACATTCTGACTTTTCATAATAGCGTGTAGAGTCCCATTCACTCTATTTCCTGCGTTCACTCGTCGTTCTATATCCTTATCATATCTACCATCCCTGCTAAATAAACATCCCAAATATACAAACTCATCCACTTGCTCAATCATCTCCCCTTCTATTCTTATTTCACATAACGTTTTACTTACTTCTCTTTCAAAAACCATCACTTTCGTCTTACTTGCGTTCACTTTCATACCTCTTTCTTTTAATGACCAGTTCATTAAAGTAACCATTTTCTTCAATAGTAAAATCAGCTTCTTTAATAGTTAAGTTATTTTATAGTTATGTAGCTTAAAGTTAGTTTAAGACGATAGTACGAAACTATGAGTGGCGCATAAAGTAATGTGTAGTTACTTTAGCAATTTATAAAGCCCAATTTACATTTCGACAAGTACCGAGTTAACTTGCAAACCTGGCGAGTAAAGTAAAAAATCTCGTTTGAACGGCAATTAGTGAGTTAAGTATCAAATTAACTTAAATTAATTAAGTTGAACGGAATAGCCGGCCGGGCAATTTTTATGCGAGTCGAGTTCGAAGTGTTGCCCTCCCGCGCGTCTTCCGCCACCCGCCACTAAGCTCGCCGCTGCGACGAGTGAGTTTAGTTCAGTGCATAAGTTGACAGGACGCAACGTGTTCGCGTTCGACCCTCAAAATATAAAATTGTACTTTTTTGAACCAAACTCGCCACGAAGACATTTGAACGCTACTGCCCACTTAACCGTTTACTGTCAACTGGCCTATAACTAAGCTCGCCACTGTACTTGTCGAAGTGTAAATCGGCCCTTACGCACACTGAGTTAAATTTGAAAATGGTACATTATAAGTAATTCAAACGTGGTAGAGCCATGCTGCAGCTATATTAGTAGTATAATTCTAGCACGAATGGCTCGGCTCGATCGGGGAATGACCACGCTCTCACAGAATACCAGAGTCATATAGCAGCTTAACGCTGCTGTGTTTCGTATGGTCAGTGTAGAGAACCGGAAACCCTTTGTACTGGAAACGAGGCATTCCATCTTAGTCCTCACGGGTGACAACGCATCTGCATTTTGATTATTTATTGAGGAAAGATGTAGATATCTATGGGTCACAGCAACCAGTAAACGTCAGGTGGACTGTGTGTTCGTTTATCACCCTATCCTATAAAAAAAAATTCGCGGCGCGGCGGTTTGAACCGCGTCAGCATAAAATAAATGTATGATATTTGGACAGTACAGTATTCATAGCAATAATAACTTTTAAGCACTAACCTCGCAGCCAGCTGCTTATAGTGCGCGTAGACTTGTTCAGACAGCTTGTAGACGAACTGATCGAAGCACAAGTTGACCTCGGCCTCCACCTCGTCATACAGGAACTGCTTGCGGAACACCGTGAGCGCGTTCTATATCCTTATCATATCTACCATCCCTGCTAATTAAATATCCCAAATATACAAACTCATCCACTTGCTCAATCATCTCCTTCTATTCTTATTTACTTCTCTTTCAAAACCATCACTTTCGTCTTACTTGCGTTCACTTTCATACCCTTCCTTTTAATGACCAGTTCATTAAAGTAACCATCTTCTTCAATAGATAAGTCAGCTTTTAACTATTCAAGAAGAATACTTCAATAGTAAAATCAGCTTCAATAGTTAAGTTAGTTAATAGTTATGTAGCTTAAAGTTAGTTTAAGACGATAGTACGTAAATATGAGTGGCGCATAAAGTAATGTCTTGTTACTTTAGCAATTTATAAAGCCCAATTTACACTTCGACAAGTACCGAGTTAACTTGCAAACCTGGCGAGTAGAGTAAAAATCTCGTTTGAACGGCAATTAGTGAGTTAAGTATCAAATTAACAATTAAGTTGAACGGAATAGCCGGCCCACTATGAACGAAATGCCTAATCTAGCTAGACAAAATTGTTTGACTATGTAAACCACCTGTATGAGATAATTCTGTTCACAATTTATCCTCAAAAAATAATAAATGACAGAATTTTTTGTTTAATTTAAAGATATACTAACCCGTGTAAGTTGGCCTCCACATAGTGTGGTAGTTCAGCTTAATCTGGTGGTGTGAATTTATTAAATATATCAATTTTTTGAGAACAAATGCAAGGTTGTGTAACGAAATTATGGTTAAAACCAAAAAATAAACAGTTTTAAGTTACAAAATTATTTATTGCACAAATTACATATCTACCAGCCACTACACAACAGTTATCATCCATGTCGTCGGAGTCATCGCAACTTGGCAAACTGACCATAGGTGTGGCAATAATAACTTTTAAGCACTAACCTCGCATAGCAATAATAACTTATAAGCACTAACCTCGCAGCCAGCTGCTTATAGTGCGCGTAGACTTGTTCAGACAGCTTGTAGACGAACTGATCGAAGCACAAGTTGACCTCGGCCTCCACCTCGTCATACAGGAACTGCTTGCGGAACACCGTGAGCGCGTACTGTGCCGAGTCGTTGTACAGGTCCAGAGGGTAGAGGACGTATCTAGGGAAGAACAATACGTAAAAAAGTACTCTTAAAATAAATAAAAACGACTTCAAAAATCTATTTAACTGTGTGAAAATATAATATGTGGGAGCTAATTATTTATATATTAGCCATATTTACTATGGCAAATATCCCCCCTATAAGACAATCTAAATGGGAGACCTATGCTTAACAGTGGACTTTAATAGGCTGGAACGATAAAGGTAACGAATCCATCTTCAATTTTTGAGTACTTTAAAAAGAGGGGGGCTTTGGGAAGAGACCTTCTGGAGTCAATCGTTCGAGCTGCGCGTTGCGGTTTCGGAAAAAGCTGCTGATGATGCGTGCTTTTTGTTCTCGTCGACCTACTGTCCGCTAAACGGACGATCCGACAAAGGTCTCTCCCACTCCTCAGGCTTCCCACTCCCTCCCCTGTACTCTAGTGACATTATACATATTAATTATCTGTGCATAGCCTACGTTACATGACAATAAATAATCGCCAAAAAAAAACATACTCCATCATAGCAGGCTCTTTGCTCCGCAGTATGTGGTCCGTGAGGATCCAAGGCATGGACATCTCTATGGGGAACTGGATGCGCTTCTCCATGGTGATCAGATCGTTGCACTCCTCGTTATGTTGATGGCGGACCATACATTTCTGTAATCGAACACCATACACATTAGACTGGCAACATTGTTCGAGATGAAAGAGATAATTGATTAGCTAATAATATTAAAGTGTCTTAAAACTTAGTTGATTTGTTTTACACGCAGTTTTTGCCTCCCCTTAGTGTACTAGGTGGTAACTGGTAACTTTGAATACCAATGTAAAATAGCAGCTTCAGTTTTCGTATGGTGAGTGTAGAGAACCGGAGACCCTTTTTTACTGGAAACGAGGCATTTCACCTTAGTCCTCACGGCTGACAACGCATCTGCGTTTTGCTTCGTGGACGAGGATAGATGTAGATCTCTATGGGGCACAGCGTCCACTTACCATCAGGTGGACTGTGTGCTCGCTTGTCTCCCTTATCCTATAAAAACTGCTTTTCTACTTAGGAGTATGTGTGGGTAGGTACTAGCCCCTTGCATATTTCTGACGGTGTTCTAGTCTGAAGAGTATAGAGCCAGTATTGCAGGCTATAAGTCATTTTATCTTGGTCCTCGGAGGTTCTTAGACTTCTTTGTTTGAGTTTTGCTGGTGTCCATAGGTCGCAGTGGTGACTTAACATTAATTGCACCACTATACTCATACTTTTTTATTATTTCCATTACAATCGGTCCATAAATATTCTCTCTTGATAAAATAAATATATTTTTGTGATAATTTCAATATGTTAAATCGTCTAGAAGTACACTATCATTAACACACGCATTGCAAACATCAAAAAATAAAGTACCTTGTTTTAATATTTGTTTTATAAAGAAAGGAAGGCAATGGGCGGTCATATAGCTCGAAGAACCGACAACCAATGGGGAAAAAGGTTCTCGAGTGGCAGCCTCGTACCGGTAGGCGAAATGTAGGGCGACCTCCCACTAGATGGAGTGACGACCTGGTAAGACATGCAGGAAGTCGATGGATGCGGGTGGCTCAGGACCGTGCTTTGTGGCATTCCTTGGGGGGAGGGGGGAGGCTATGTTCAACAGCGAACTTGTGAAGGGCTTTGTGAAGAAAGGAAAGAAACTTATACCATCCAAAAGATACAGTGCCATAGATGGAAACAAAAAAGAAATTCATGTGTTGCCATTAAGACAGCTAAAATAAAGTGAACATACACATATAATAGATGAAAGCATTTTATCACTTTCATGGCTGTATGGCCTAAAATTCCTTTGCCTTCGCTGCACGAGAAAATATTAAAAAAAGTTATGCAAACAACTTTTTTTGAGATTTAGTTAGTTTAGTTGGGACTTTGGCGGGAACTTGACCACGGGCGGACTGTTAGTTCTGTTTTATCGTTTACATAATGGTTTAGTAGATTTTGAAACGTAAAATTAATGATTTTGTGTATCAAATATCAACGCATGTTTAATTAGTGGAAACGACGAGAAAAATACTCCAATTTTGATATTATCAAACTTTAAGTTATTTTATTCGCTTAGACGCCTTAAGAACTTGAGGTGTTGTCGTCATCGACTATCTGTTGGCTTAAGTATGTCGTCAAATTTCCCAAAAACTCCGCAATGTTACAACACGTTGTATATTTTAATGTTATATAAATAAATTATTATAAAGGATAATTTCCTAGTAATCAACAGGGGCAAAAGCACAACTGCACGAGTCCAAAGCAAATACTTAGAATTGTTTCGACTGGGAGTTTTGACTGGAACATGACCGCCGACGGCTTTTGTATATCGTTTAAATAATTGTTTTGATACGCAAAAGTGATGCGATTTAGTGCAGACGTTTGACAAACAAAATCGCATTACTTTTGCGTATTAAACGTCTGCGTATGTGAACTATTAGTGGAAACGATGAAACAAGTGCTCCTATGGTGATGTGACTCAAGATTTTTATCACTTTGAGATACTAACAGTCATCAACGGTCCGCTGGGTAAAGCTGTCATCAAAATGTCCTAAAAACTTCGCAATGTGACGCATCAGCTTATTGTGAAGAATTTTGTAAACAATATACACGTCAGACTAGGCTGTATGGTCTAAAACCCTTTTCTACCTTAATTGGCAAATCGTAACAACAGCAATTACCTTTATTTCTATTTCTTTCAAATTTTGAAATCTTTTTACTTATTAGTTATAATATTCTACTGTTTTTATAAGTGAATTGTTTACTTTTAAGAAAATTTACAGAAACTGATTGTTTGTCTTAAATTCTCTCCTCTTTGCCCTTTCCCGCTTTTTCCTCGGATTGTCCAGGTAAGAATTAAAAATTTACAACACTTACATTTACTTTCCTTCCCATTGTCATCTCTAGATAGAACTCCCTGTACCAAAGCTGGGAGAGATCACAGCATTTTTGTAAGGAATCTGTAAAAAAGATATTTGAAATACGTAAGAGTCAACCACGAGAGACTAGATTGGCCGCATAGTGGCGACTTAAGAGAATCTACCATGTGATTTCATCCCGTGGGTGTGGTTGGAATAAGTTTGACAACTAGCACATCGTCCATATGATTGTAAGTGGATGCTGTGGGCTGTGACCCATAGACATCTATATATATTCTCGACTAAAGAATTAAAATGCAGATGAGTTGTCACCCCTGAGGACTAAGATCGAATGCCTCGTTCGCAGTAAAAAGGGTCTCCGGTTCTCTACACTCACCATACGAAACACAGCAGCATTAAGCTGCTATTTCACGCTGGTATTCTATGAGAGTTAGGGGTTTCCCCGTTCGAGTTGAACCATTCGCGCTCCATACTCCAGCCTGAATAAAGATGCAGCGTGTCTCTGCCACGGAGCAAAATGGTAGTGAAAGGAATTGACCATAGTGCAATGTTGCAAAAATATCTTGTACTAACCTTTTGAATTTCAATTCTATTTTATACACACAATATTTTATGCACGACAACCACAATATATCTGCAGCATGGCTCCACCACGTATATCGTCGTAAGAGATTCGGCAAATGCCAAAAGAGATCTAATGGCTATCGGTATAACCATCTCGTTTATGCCAGGCATAAAACACCTAGACCGGCGACGGGCAGCACCGTCAAAGTTGATCACGTCTGGTACTGCAATCGCCAATCCAATGCCAAGCGCAGCGCAATACAAATCCTCCTTACAACGGGAGAAACCTATGCCCAGCAGTAGGTTTTTACGAGCCCATGAGGAAGAAGAAGAGCCATAGCTCAAGAGCTAAACGATAGCCTTAAAATTCATAGTTCACTAAATATATATATATATATATATATATATATATATATATATATATATATATAAAATAAATGATGCAGTAAAAATTTTATCAAAAATTCATCAAGATACTTCACAATTCCATATACCAAATACATACACACAACACATTCATAAACACACATGCCTCCGTCAAGTAATACCACAAAGCACGGTCCTGAGCCATCTGCATCCATCGACTTACCTCATCTGCTTTAACATAGAACGAAATTATAAGGATTTCTCATAGAAATATAAACAGAAATAGATTTTTTAAACAATATAGATTATAAATAATACTTATTAAAAGTCATTTTTATATTTAATTTGCCATCACACATGACAATGGAACCCAAATAAAGAAATTTAATCTTACCTGACAGATTCAGTAGGTAGCCCCAGTAGAAGCTTTGGCGGTGGAATGCCTCAATCTGAGTCAAAGTCGTCGCATCCAGATCCTTGCGTAGGGTCCTCCTACCCCCGGACTTGTCCGATATGAGGGCTTCCAGCTGAGTGCGAACCATATACAGCTGTGTGGATGACGGACCTGAGGACAAAATTATGAAATGAAATCTTCTAATTTTCCAACGTAAGAACTTAAAATTCTTTTCACTAACGTAATTTTTAACGGTTTAAGATTTTGAAAATTTACAATTTCAAATTGAGACAAAAAATTATAGACTATTAATTCTTTTTTTGTTTTTGATAAAGTGGAATTCCATCTTAGTAGTCAGGGGTTATGCATCTAAAATTAAATTTTTAATCGAGGATAGATGTAAATGTGTATGGTAATTTATCATCAGGGTTCGTCTGTCGTATGTTTGTATGTTCGTTTGTCATCTTACTTGTGTAAAACAACGGCATCGATTCTTGCATCTCATCAGTTCAATCTAATGTAGATCGACCTATTTTGCGCTCACAGGTACAAGACTGCTAATCCAAAATTAAATTAAAAGAACGGACGAACGTACGAAACATTTTTACATGTAAATTTTTGTAGATATGGAATATTTATAAATATGGAACATTTATATATATGGAACATTTATAGCTAAGGAACATTTCTAGATGTGGAACATTTTCATATGCATCAGAGGATATACGCACCAACGTTACGACGTGGCACTTTGATGGTGAAGCTAGCGTCTGCGTCTTTCTTTCCACGCAGAGCGGGATCCTGTTGAGGCTCGCAGCCACGCGCCCAATCACCGCATGTCTCCCGCACCGACACTATGATACTACGGACAAATAACACTGGTAGAATTATTAGCTTCTAGTTTTGCTAGTGGCTAGAGCTTTATTGCCTGTGGGTCCGTGTTGGCATTACTCTCTTACATATTTTGCCACCAAGCAGCAGTGCAACGGGTGATGAGTTGCAGTTGAAAATGTACAACAGATTTTTTTTCAATTTATTGGGTAAACAAACAACATCACAATAACAAATGGTTATAATAGTGTTAACCTATACATTATTGACAATTGTGACATTCACACCGTTTACCACGAGTATTATGAACACATTATTTTTACAGGTTGAGAGTTTTATTCATCTGTACATTTTTCACTGTTGTGTGTAGTGTACAGTATCATGCAGTTCCTTAATTACTAAGTTTCTGTAAACGCTTACACTATTTACAAAAATATCAATATGACTGAAGTTGCGGTTGTAAAAATTTAGTATACGACGAATAGGTGCACGCATGCCTGCGTTAGTGCGTGATGTTCGTGTGGCAAATAGATGTTTCGAACGACAGGCTCGCATGTACGATCTAGTAGGCACTCTATATTATTATATATCTATATTATTGACAATATCAAAGCAGTCGTACCTGTTATGGCAAATGTCATACAAAAACATGGCTTGCATTTGTATTCTCCTAGACTTCAAGTCTACGAGTTTATATCTTTGTAATAAGCTGGTAGTATGATTGATAGTTATGACAAGCATTTATAATGCATACAACGCAGAAATTTCTTTTGCACTCTTTCTAAGCTATCTGAGTATTTTATATACAAAGGATCCCAAATACATACAGCATATTCTAACTGTGAACGGATTAAGGTCTTATAAATATGTAGATATGTATTAGGACGTACGAAGTCATTACTGGCTCGGAGTACAAAACCATACTTTTTATAAGCCCTACTTGTTATCAACATGTGCATCAAGTATCAACTTAGTATCCAATGTGACTCCAAGATTGCGAATAGTTTGTACTCTGTTGAGATTGTGGCCGCCTATGGAATAATTATGTGTACTCCACGCTCGTTTTGTAGTAAATGTAATAACTTTACATTTATCGAGACTTAGCTGTAGTTTGTTAATGTTACAGTAATTGTTAAATCTATTCAGGTCCTCCTGGAACTCGAGGTGATCATTAGAATTATGTCTACATATAAAAAAAATTACAATGTTGAAAGCAATTATTTATATCATTAATAAACAGAATGATTAACAAGGGACCAAGGATAGATCCTTGTGGCACACCAGACGTTATAACAACCGTATTTGATTCATATCCATTGATGACCACATTTTGTGTTCTGTTTACAACAGATAATATAATTACAGACTGTGAAGCATTTCTATTTTAGTTTCCAGGGACTGTAGAGGCCACTTACCATTGGGATACTGTGAGATCGTATAGCACTTCAAGTGATAACACATCGGGCAATCACATACCTGCGTATAAGGTCCTTCTTATTCTTAATAGCCTTCCGCAATGGCTCGCGAAGGATCAACTGCACAAAGTCCTGAAGCTCCGCGTATATCGAACGGCGGGCCGCATCAGCGAAGACTGTCTCCATACGAGCCATGAGAACCTGGAGACCCTTGATCATCGCTATCACTTCTATCATCGCGAACTTCTCCTCCGATGTGTAGTTGTAGCGGGTCGCCTGAGAAAAGAAAAAAAATATAGAATATGTAGAACACGTGGTTTTGTACGTAGAGCCACGCTGGAGCTATATTTTGGTTGCAGCACTAATGGGCTGACCCGACCGGGGAAGGTCCACGCTCTCACAAATAGCAGCTTAATGCTGCTGTGTTTCGTGTGGTGAGTGAAGAGAACCGGAGATCCTTTTTACTGGAAACGAGGCTTAGTCCATCTAAGTCTTCAGGGCTGACAACGCGTCTGCATTTGGACTCTGTGCTCATTTGTCACCGCTGTTCTATAAAAAGAAAAAAATACTATTATTGAGCCATGGCTCAGGTGCTCGCGGTAATTTACATAGTACGCGAGCAACGCGGCTAAGAACCCTGCCGACAATAACGAAATTATTAATTGCAATTTTAAGTGCTGATTCCGAAATATTTTTATTCCCCAGTGATTCCGTAATATTTCTATTCCTCAGACGTTTTTCGTCGAAACATAAAGTCCGCACAAATTGAATTTAGAGCAGCGCGGTGGACTGATTGCCCTATAACCCTCTAATAATTTAAAAGAATTCTGTGCCTGGGATTATAAAGACTGTAATTTTATTTTACTTTACATAAAATTGGAACAAACTCACTCTTTCGTACTCCTCTGCATCGGGAGGGCATCTCGCGTTAATAGTATGGTCAGTTGGATGAAGCAGCTTCCATGAGCACAGTTCCGTCAGCACTGAACACCAAGAAGACAGCAGCTGCAGGCCTCGGAGACACAGTTCTGTCACCGCCTTATTCTCCGCATCTGAACCGGCCTCTTTAAATGTTGTTGTCACCTGGAAACAATTAATGGAACATTTCTATATTGGTTCGTTTCCAGTTAACGGAACATTTCTATATTGGTTCGTTTTCAGTTAACGGAACATAATATGTAAGTTCCAACACCTAAGTCCGCATGGCCATAGGTGCTGCTAAACACTCGCAACAGCTTGAAGTCGGGAAAATCAAAATAGTAAATATTACTTTAATTTCATTCATTACGGCCTATGAAAATCCACTGGTGAAAAAGGCCTCCTCCATACATTGCCTTATAGAGGGGATATTAGCCATAGTTGCCACGCTTGTCAGGCGAGTTGGCAACCGCAGTTTTATATTACTTTGAGTTGATATCAGGAAGATGCTGCTGCCCATCTCCTGTATAAGTTTCCATCTTTCTCTTCTTACTACACCCACGGCATGACGGGCGGGCCACCACTTCACGGCGTTAAATTCATTTAATGTGTGGTCATTATGAAAAAAACTTAACATCCATTTTTGTTTTAGATTCCGCATATTACATGTACTTACCTCATTGCTATATCTAGCGAGCTCCGATATATAGTTCTGATGTTCCTCTCTGATCTGAGGTAGGTGGACCATTAGGTCTGCTTGAGGAGATGGCGGATTGGGGCTGGAAGACATGGGCCATCTGTAAACAAGAAACCTAATTAGACTCTTTTCATGAACAACTCACAGGAAAAAGGTGGAGATGAAAGAGATGCCAGTTAGAAACTATAAACAACCAACGTATAATGCCGCTGTGTTTTGTATGGAGGCATTCGTAAGGGGTGACAATGCATCTGGATATTGATTCTTAATTTTTCGTCCTTCAGACTGAATTTCGATCACGACGGCCAGCCTCAACGGAGACTAGCACAAGTGCATTGTCTATTCCCTCACTCTCATAGGCCGATGGGACGGCATTCCGTCACGACCGGGAGAGATCAGGCGCAGCACCAATGGTTTGACGTGCTTTCCGAGGCAATGAGGTAAAACATCGTCAACTTCCTGACTCCGTGTTGCCATGTTGACATCATGTTTCGCTTATTTAACTGGGAATTTTTTGACAGAAAAAGTCAATGACTGATTTTAGGCTCGCTCCGGGATATAAATCCAGGACAACGAGGCAGTCAATTTATTCTTAATAGAAGAGAGATGTAGGTGGTGCATTTATTTACTATCCCCATTTGTAACCGTTACTTCTATAAAAAATCAAAATGGTAAGCTAAGGTCAAAGGCGATGGACGAGCGATACTTCTTCATCATCGCAGTCCATAACAAGTCCACACCTGGACCTGGTCAACTTTGCATTCTCTAAAATCATCAATAAATAAAGGGAGAAATGGTTAGAGGGAGAGACAGTGGGAGGAAAAGCCAATTAGTATGATTCGCGTTTCTGTCTTCACTTAAGTCACACTACCCTTCTTGTTTGTATGTTCAATTTTTTTTAAAATAATTTTGTCTTTGTGCAATAATTACGTTTAAGAAGATAGCTCGAAAATGAATTGTAGTTTTGGGGGCGTAGCTTAGCCTGTCGTCGATGAATCTCACGTACAACTGAGGACGTGTCAAAATGAAAGTGATGCAATTACTACATGTACGCAAATTATGAGACAGCTATACCGAGCACGCGCTCGGAAATTAACTACGTAAGCTTAAAACAACATTTTTTTTAAAAATAAAAATACGTTATGGATTTAAAAAAAAATGTGAACTTAGATATGATTATTTACTATGCTTTAAAAATAATTTCATGAACTAATTCGTAAAAATATTGCGGTGGCAAGGAGAAATGTTACTAACTAAAGCGTACTTTACAATTTTTTCTACTGGGAAAATTTACATGTTACCGTGTTTTCCCTTTATGCAACTAAATTTTCGAGATATCACCTTAAGTAGATTTACAAGGATATAAAAATCTAAAAAGTTCTGCAACGTCGCCTTAACTATTCTATCTGTAGTTTATTCAAGCCGAGTGAAAAGGAATGAGATAAGTATCTTTATTTTTTTCCACGCAAGACACTAAGCTATTTGTATCTAGCTTACACTTATGCATTTAGTACGAATAACAAACTGTATAACTTACTTGCTGGGGTCATAGTGTTTAGATCTCTTTATATAATTGAATGGAGCTATTTGCATATCTCCAAACAGCGGCACCACCTCGAGATTCTGAAAAGGAAACAGGTTTTCGCAGCATGTTTCGCTTATTGAAGTAATTTCTACTTTTATTGTATTAATTTATTATAAATATTATTAGTATGTATGTGTTAGTGTAATCGTGTGTATGGTTTGAATATATTATGTGTGCATATTGACTTGAAATTGCATAATAATGAATATTGTTAAGGAGAACTTAGATGGAATGCTTCATTGCCAGTAAATAGGGTCTCTGGTTCTCTACACTCACCATACGAAACACAGCAGCATTAAGATGCTATTTTACGCTGGTATTCTGTGAGAGCGTGGTCCTTCCCCGGTCGAGTCGACCCATTCGTGTTGCAACCACAATATAGCTGCAACGTGGCTCTACCAGGTAGAGTTGTAGGTGTTTATGGGTCTAAACGTCTACTTCCCACCAGGTGGACTGTGCTTGTTCGACACCCTTACTAATATAAAAAAAAGAGAAATATTATTTCAATTATTATTACTCGTATTATCTGGATAGCTCACCTTAAAGATCCTGTCGATTCGGTCCAGGCGAATCTTCTTTTTCTGGTCCAGTCGGTTGATGTTGCACAGATCGGAGTCCATGAGGAATAGACCAAAACCCATGACCTAGAAAATTTATGAAACATATACTATTGCAGTAACATTGATTAACTTTGACATAAGGACGTCAAAAATTCTTTTCGACATGACATAGTGCAAAGTACTCAAATCGTCGCTATTGCAAGCTTGTAGTGGTGAAGTAAGAATATCCACTACTCCATATCGTCCCGTGGGTGTCGTAAGAGGCGACAGACGGAAACTGAAACAGGAGATGGGCAGCAGGATCTTCCTAATAACAAGTAAAAATAAAAAACTGCGGTTGCCAAACAGCCGGCAAAATCCCTATGAGGCAATCTATGGGGGAGGCCTATGTTCAGCAGTGGACTTTTCTAGGCTGTAATAATAATGTCCTCTAGACCGAATTTCAGTGATGGCCGCCAGCCTCAGCGAAGACTAGCCATCGGCGCAGAACAGGGTTATAGTGCCCGAGTATATGCGCAAGCACAGATGCACTCTCTATTCCCTCACTCTCATAGTCCGATGGGACAGTAAACCGACACGAAAGAAGAGAGATCAAGCGCAGGACCAACGGCTTTACGTGCCTTCCGAAACACGGTGGTAAGACACCGCCAACTTCCTGACTTCGGGCAGCTACTGAGAAATCTTGATTGAAAAGCTCAATAACTGACTTGTTTTTTGGCCCGACCCGGAATTCGAACCCGGGACGTCATGATCAGCAGTCGCACTACTACAACCACTAGACCAACGAGGCAGTCAAAGTCTAGGCTGTAATGGATGGATTGATGGATGCCAAACTAAGTATAAAACTACACACAATGAAATTAGTAACATTTCATTTACCATAGACATGCGTTTTATTGGCATCAATACACTCACAAAGTATACATTTAGAAGTAAACAGAAAATATACAAGATAAGGCAGACATAGATAAAAACAAATCTCAACAAGGAAAATACTTTCAGCGGGTGATGTGATACCAACAAGAGGTAAATTTAAAATTTTGTACAACCGACTTCAATATAAATAATTTATTGTTGATTTTTTTAAAACTGCTCGGCCGATTTCGATTAAATTTAAATGGGACCACCTGGGAAGTATATCCTTCGAAACAAAAAAAATTTCCAAATCGGTTCAGGCGTCTTCGAGTAATCGGTTAACATACATTAAAAAAAAGATTCCGACGAATTGTAAACCTCCTCCTTTTTGAAGTCGCTTAAAAAGGATTTCGACCCAGCGTATACTACAGCAGCGATGATTTTCATCGGAGCCCCGATAAATATTGGTATTAGAAATGCGCCTGCGTCGTTATCTTTCCATTTAAAATAACGAATCAACAATTCACTCGAAGTATACATTATCAAGTACATAATATATACATAAAAGTCAAAAATACATATACATACACATATATACATACATTTTCATATAATAGTTTTGTCATAAGGACGAAAATTGAACAATTTGAATTCATACAAAACATTTACAATTGCTGGCAAGATTAGACATACCTTCACCAGCATATGCTTCTCCGATGGAGTCAGGTACATCTTCGTCTCGTACATGTGAACGCAAATATTCACCACGTCGGCCAACAGGTCTTCGTAGCCTGAAAACCGAATTTTGGACAACGCCATCTTTAATTTATCGATATTGGAAGATGGAGTGTATATGATAACAAAACATAACATTTTTTTTACAGACTAATGGTGACAAACTAGCACACAGTTCACCTGATTGTAAGTGGATGCTGTGGCTCATAGACATCCACATCTATCTCGATTAAGAACCAAAAAGCAGATGCGTCATCACTCCTGAGGACTAAGATGTAATGCCCCATTGCCAGTTAAACTCTGTTCTCTACACTCACCATATGAAACAAAGCAGCGTTCAGCTGCTATTTCACGCTAATATTCTGTGAGAATGTGGTCCTTCAACGGTCGAGCCGACCCATTCGTGCTACAACCGTTTTTACGTGGTAGAGCCATGCTGCAGCTATATTAGTAGTATAGTTTTAGCACGAATGGGTCGGCTCGACCGGGGAAGAACCACGCTCTCACAGAATACCAGCGTAAAACAGTAGCTTAACGCTGTTGTGTTTCGTGTGGTGAGTGTAGAGAACCGGGGCCCTTTTTACTGAAACGAGGCACTCAATCTTAGTCCTCACGGGTGACAACGCGTCTGCATTTTGATTCGTAATCGAGGATGGATGTAGATGTTACGATCAGGTGAACTGTGTGCTTGTTTGTCACGCATATTCTATATTAAAAAAAAACAACCATAATATAACTGCAATGTGGCTCTACCACGTAATACCACGAAAATAACATAATAACAAGTTCAATATTCCACCTAATAGTAAGTTGTAATTTCCATAACTTCTATCTCTCTTATTCTTCACACAGAAGTATAATTTCTTCCTCACACGACTACTTTGTAGAATCGTTTACCACCGGCGATTTTTCCGGACCGATACGACTTAGGGACCTTCAAGAAACGAGCTTACTCCTTTCTAAAAGGCCGGCAACGCACCTGCGATTTCCCTGGTGTCGCAGTTGTTCATGGGCGGTGGTAGTCACTTACCATCAGGTGAGCCGCGTGCTCGTTTGCCCCCTCTTCTCTTAAGTAAGAGAGTGGTACTATCCCAGATGGACGACTTATAGACAGAAAAGAAGTTTAATCCCCCTTAGAGATCTAGATTTAGTAACTACATATCATCGTCATCATTATCGTTACAGCCCTGTCCACAGATGAATATAGGCATTTGTGTATTTGTGGCATTCCTTTTTGATAACACTATTGGTCACACTGTGTATAGGAAAAGACCCATACCAACCGATATTTAAATGGTGAATCGCACCATCATCCATCACAGTTAGCTACCGTGGAAAATCTTTGTTTCAGAGAGCACGAGGGATCTGTGACAGAAAACATCTGGCCGCCGAGCTTCAGCACGTCGAGCAAGTATTGCAAGACAACAAGCTTGGGTCCCGCGCCTACGTCGCAGTGACCGAGTGAAGCCACAGTCGAGCGTGTGCCTGCTGTACTACCCTATGTCAGAGGTCACAGACAAGGTTGGCTACATTTTGAAGCGAGCTTCTATTAAAACATACTTCAAGCCGCCGAAGAAGATTAGTCAATTTTACCATCCGTCAAGTGTAATATCCTCTACAAGATGCAGGAGTGTACAAGCTTGATTGTGAATGTGGTCTCTCTTATAGGACAAACAAAAGATCCATTAAAACCGCGTGAAAGAACATATAGCTGACGTGAGGCACCGATGCTCTGGGAAGTCTGCAGTCTGTGAACATGTTCAAGATCGTCCCCGCCATTACATCAGATTTGATAGACCACAAATCCTCGCAAAAGAACACCGATTCCTACCAAGGATGATACGAGGCTATTGAAATTAAAAACATCCTAATTTCAATAGAGAAGATGGATGGTGCTGCCATCTGCTTGGGATCCTATAATTAACAAAATTAAATCAAAACCCAAGCATACCACTGCAAGACTTCAAGATACTGTAAGCTCATTCTGCGTAGATCGGACCAAAAATTAATATTCAAAAAACTGAAGGTAGCCGGGCTAACTATGACATTAGGACGTCAAACACCTCAGTCCCCCCCGTGACCATGGGTGCTGTAAAGCACCCGAAACGTCGGGAATCAAAATTAGTAAAATTAAACGCGATAAAATCCGTAAAAATAGTTTTATTCAATGTGTAGTGTTCGCGTAAATATAAGAAACCATTAAGTTAGCTAAAATTTTACACAAATGTTATTAGACAGGATTGTTATTATCTATATATATATGTTACGAGCTTGGGGTTCGAGACAATTAAAACTGCCGAGTGAATTACCAAAATTGACACTTTAATTATACAACACTAATTACAACTTTAAACCACACTAATAACAAAATACAATTTTACTACAGATCGCTTAAGTTCGTAGTTGTATCGCTTCGAAGTCCTCGCTTGTATCGCCAATTCAATACTGACTCGGTCGCGGTCTACCGGCCTTATATAGGCCTCAGATAGTTTCCAGAACCTTCTACTGTAGAAACATCTAGAATGTTCAGTACATATCGGTCCCGAAATTTCTAGAAGGATCTTGACTCTCCTAGTTCTGCTACTCGATACTAGAGGGCGCTAGTGGTAACTAGTGTTGCCATGTATAAACCATTAATAGTGGCGCGCAACACTGCCCCCTCCTAAGACATGCTCGTCCCGAGCATTATTGGCCCCATAATAACGCGCCAGTCGATCCACATGGACGATCTTAGGAGTACCTCTTGCACCTTTCTGTATCCGGTAGGTTACGTCATTGATCCTTGTCACAATCCGGTACGGTCCGTCCCATTTAGCTTGAAGCTTAGATTTCCTTTGCTGCGAACTGGATTGTGTAACCACACTAGTGAACCTTCGTCAAACCCTTTGTTGTTCATTTTGCGGTCATACCGTGTTTTCATTTTTTCAGACGTTTGCTGGCCCGACTGTCTGACGTGCTCATAAATGTCATTCATTTTGTCCTGCAAGTCATTTGCATAATCGGTTATACTGCGTGGGGCATCAGGTGGTATTCCGGTGATCAGGTCTGCAGGCAGCCGTAATTTTCTCCCAAAATTTGCTAAAGCTGGTGTCACTGATGTACTTTCGTGAACAGCGCTTCGATATGACAACAAAACGGTTGTATGTGCCTGTCCCAGTCTCGTTGCTGTTTTTCCACAACTTTGCTAGGTACCTCTCCAATGTCTGATTAAATCTTTCTACCATTCCATCAGATTGTGGGTGGTAAGAAGTTGTTCTTGTTTTATGAGTACCCATAACTCGGCAAGTTTCCTGGAATATTTGAGACTCAAAATTCCTTCCTTGATCGCTGTGAATCTCTAAAGGTACTCCAAAACGACAGAAGACTTCATGAACTAGTTTATCTGCAACTGTTGAAGCTTCTTGATTTGGAATGGCGAAGACTTCTGGCCACTTAGTGAAGTAATCCATCACAACCATGAAATACTTGTTACCACTTTCACTTTCCGAAACGGCCCCGCAACGTCAATGGCTATCCTCTCCCATGGTGCACCAACATTGTACAATTTCAATGCACCTCTACTACGAGTTTGAGGTCCTTTACAGCCGCACAACTTGTACATTTGCGACACCAGTCCTCGACATCGTCACGACAGTGGACCCAGTAAAACTGTTCTCGGATCTTCAGTAGAGTTCGTTTAACTCCCAGGTGGCCTCTGAACAACCATTATGGTACAGCTGTAGAACATCCGGTACTTTAGCTTTAGGGACAACCATTTGCAAATGACAACTGTCTCCTGACCATTTTCCCATTTACGGCACAAGACTCCATCCTGAATCAGCAAGCTGTCCCATTGGGCCCAATAGCTTTCGTGGTCGAACTCATCGCTGAAACGTCACTCCACTTGGGCTTAGAGCACTGGCCTTCATCCATTCTAGAATCGGCTTGATGTCCGAATCTTCCTGCTGTGCATGTCGTAGGCTGTCTTTCCACTCATTGTTGAGCTGGTCTGTCATAAGCATCCTCACAGATACCACTTCCTTACCTCTTGCCTAGTACAATGCTTGCAATCTTCAGGACAAGGTCTTCTTGACAATGCATCTGCGTTGCCATGAGATTTCGCTGCGATGTTCGATCACAAAGTCGTATTCTGTAGTAGCTCAATCCATCTCGCAACTTGTCCTTCTGGATTTTTGAACTGCAATAGCCATTTCAGTGCAGCATGGTCAGTTCGTAAGAGAAATTTCCGCCCCAGAAGATATTTGCTAAAATGCTGCAAGGACTTTACCACAGCAAGCAATTCCTGTCTTGTGACACAATAGTTCCTTTCTGGCTTTGACAAAGACTTGCTGAAGTACGCTATCACAACCTCTTGATCACCATTCCTTTGAGACAACACACCGCCAAGTCCTATATCACTTGCGTCTGTGTCAACTATAAATTCCTTGCTCGCATCAGGGTACCCCAAAATAGGTGTTTTGCACAGACGGTCCTTGAGCTCCTGGAATGCGATATCGCAACTTTCATCCCAGCAGAAATGTCGCTTCTCCTCGGTTAGCTTGTGCAGAGGTTTGGCTATATCTGCAAAGTTCTTTACAAATCGCCGATAATAGGAGCACAAACCCAAAATGCTCTAACCTGTGTCTTGTCTTTTGGAACCGGCCAATCCTTGACGGCGGCAATTTTCTGGATCCGTGCGGATACCTTCTTCCGACACTACATACCCCAAAAGCTAACTTGCCGTTTGAATAGTGAGCATTTCTTCGACTCAACTTGAGGTTGGCACTCTGGATCTTCATGAGCACGCGTTCCAGGTTTTGAAGGTGTTCTCAAACGTACGGCCTACGATGATGATGTCATCCAAGTAGACCAGACAGGCGTCGCCAATTAGCCCGGTAAGTACAAGCTCCATCAACCTTTCAAACGTTGCTGGAGCATTGCACAATCCAAACGGTATAACTTTAAATTGCCACAGACCCTTTCCTGTGGAGAATGCAGTTTTCTCCTTGTCCTTAGGGTCAATTTCAACCTGCCAGTAGCCACTTTTCAGGTCCAGCGTACTAAACCACTTTACGCCTGTAAGCATGTCCAGCGTGTCATCAATTCTTGGCAAGGATAGCTGTCCTTCTTCGTAACGTCGTTCAGACGGCGGTAGTCAACACAAAACCGCATGCTACCGTCCTTCTTCTTTACCAGCACCACAGGTGAACACCATGGACTAGATGAAGGTTCAATAACACCATCCTTCACCATTCCCTCAATCATGGTTTCCACTTCCTTTTCACGTGCTACCGGCAATCTTCTTGGGCGCTGACGGATAGGCAATTCTTCTCCTGTGTTTATTTTGTGTTGAACTAAGCCAGTCTTCAGCATCGTTTGACGAGAAAACATCGGCGTACTTGAGTAACAACTTCTTCGTCTTGACCACTTCATTCGGGGAGAGAACGCTGCGACAGTCTTCTAAAAGTGTGGTCACCCTCGTTTGTGCATCCTTGCTGGGGGTCCCAGTCGATGGGTATTGGCACCTACGCAACCAATCCACTTCCTCACAAGTACCAACCAGTGTGCCTTTTTCCATAATCTGTTCCTGATCACAAAGGTTCAGCACACGTACTCCTGAGATGTCGGTGGTTCTGACCAAAGTTCGAGCCACTTTCCACGGAAGGTCATTGTCCACCCTTTCCACGAGTACACAACGATGAGCTTGCCCAGGATTCCGAGGAAGACTAACCGGCACAATCGTTTCCGATCTCGGCGGCAGAACAATCTTCTTAAGGCTGTACACATTCCCCGGTATCGCTCCTTCCACGAAAAGTTCCTCATGTCCACATTTCAAAACACCTTGCTTAACATCGATCTCACAACAATTCTTCCTCATGAAGTCTAGGCCAGGATGCAGTCGTCCATTATATCAGCCACGATGACATTATGCAGGTAGATCATGTTGCCTAGCTTCAACTCCATCTCCTTCTCTCCACGGACGGGTATGCGCTGACCGGTGGCTGTTACCAAATTAATGCGCTCTCGGTTGTATGCGGAGTCCCCAAGAACTGACTTATAAGTTGGGAACTGACAACCGTGCGAGAGGCTCCAGTGTCTATGGTCAGTTTACACGGCGTTCCGTTGACCTCGCCTTTGATGATTAGGCTGTTCCCATCATGGGTTTGTGAGATCGAAATCCTTGGGGCTCTTAACATCAGCCAGCACCCGCCCGCAGTCCTGGCTTTTACTCGTTTCCTGCTGCTGCTGGGCGGTGCTGTTAGCCGCACTACCCTCTCGAGATCGATCACCTCCTTTCTACAGTTCGCTTAGGCAGCTGGATCGAAGATGGCCCCTTCCCCACAGCCGTAGCACCTGGGCTGTATCCTTTATTGTAGTCGCGAACTGCAGCTGCTGCAACCTCCTGACGCGATGGGATCGATGATCCTGCCGTACGGCTTCCACCTCCAGTGCATGGGCTAACGCGTCCTTAAGCGTCTCGTGGTGCGAGCCTCACAGCAGCTCTGACTTCAAGGTCGCGGATGCCGTCGATGAATGTCTGCACCAGGTTCCCTACAATGAGCGCAGGTACAGACTGGTATGCTTTTCGAACCAGCTTTTCCACCTCAAGGGCCCACTGCTGTAGGTTTTCGTTGCTGCGTTGCACGCGATCTTTGAGCTGCGCACGAAAGACGTGTTCCAGGTGAGCGTCGCCATATCTCGCCTCCAATGCCTCAAGGAGCTGCTCGTAAGTCACTTCCTTACCGAGAGCTTCCAGAACAGTTAAGGCCTGGTCGCGCAGGCCTAGGGTGAGAGCAGTCATGGCCTGACTTTTATTCCAGCCGTTCGCCTTCGCGACAGCCTCGAACTGGATTCTGTACGCCGACCAGGAAGAAGTCCCGTCGAACGGCGGCACTTTGAATCCACGTAGCGAAGGTGTTGTAGCTACCACGGGAGCTGTAACTCCATCCCCAAGTTTGAGGTCGTCCAGCGTTTTCTTCACGTCAGCCATCACGTTGTCAACCCGATTGTTCACTTGGTCGATTCGGGTTTCAGCTTCCGACAGGCGGTTGTCATGTTGAGCAACCCTATCCTTCACCTCCTTATCTCTTTCGAAGGTAGCGTGAAGGTCCCTCATGAGGAGCATCTGCTCTTCCTGTTGGCGGGCCTGTTCCTCCTGTCCACGCTGCAGCTGCTCTTCCAACCGACGGGCCTGTTCTTCCTGTCGGCGGGCCTGTTCCTCCTGTCGGCGGGCCTGTTCCTCCTGTCGGCGGGCCTGTTCCTCCTGTCGGCGGGCTTGTTCCTCCTGTCGGCGAGCCTGCTCCTGCAGCATCATCATCAGAGCACCTAAGTCAGGTGCTGCAGATGCAGGAGCTGCTGACGGGCCGGCCTCCGTGGTCGGCAGCTGGCCCCCCGACGTTTGCAGCGTTGCATTACTAAATCGTCTCTGGTCCGTCTCTTGCTGGCGTTGACTTCGGGTACGGATACCCTCCGTGTCATCCTTTGGTAAAATCGGCATGATCTTATCCCACTTCTGACACCAATTGTTACGAGCTTGGGGTTCGAGACAATTAAAAACTGCCGATTGAATTACCAAAATTGACACTTTAATTATACAACACTAATTACAACTTTAAACCACTAATAACAAAATACAATTTTACTACAGATCGCTTAAGTTCGTAGTTGTATCCTTCGAAGTCCTCGCTTGTATCGCCAATTCAATACTGACTCGGTCGCGGTCTATACCGGCCTTATATAGGGCCTCAGATAGTTTCCAGAACCTTCTACTGTAGAAACATCTAGAATGTTCAGTACATATCGGTCCCGAAATTTCTAGAAGGATCTTGACTCTCCTAGTTCTGCTACTCGATACTAGAGGGCGCTAGTGGTAACTAGTGTTGCCATGTATAAACCATTAATAGTGGCGCGCAACATATATATAAATAATTTTGAAGTGTCTATCTGTAATATCGAAATTACTGACATTTATCCAGCCACTGAGCTGTTATTTGCAATACCATCAAAATATGAATGGCCATTTGATTTTTTTTTTATAATGATTTCTTATATTTACGCGAATAATACACATGGATAAAACTAATTTTACGGACTTCATCGCGTTTAATTTTAACTTTTTTTAATTACTGACTTTTCGAGCACTTCACAGAACCCATAATCACGGGGGACGTAGAGATGATAATCGATTATTTCAATTGTGACGATATAAATTAATCGATTCATCGCTATAATTATGTCGATTAATCGACGATGTGCGAAATACTGTATTCTCATAGTTAACGAAAGCTACCTTCAACTTTTAATTATTAATTTTGATCTGATCTACGCAGAACGAGCTTACAGTATCTTAATCTTGCAGTAGTATGCTTAGGTCTAGATTTAATTTTGTTAAATATGGGATCCTAACCAGATGGTAGCATCCGTCCATCTTAACTATTAAAATTAGGATATACTTTTAATTTCAATTACCTCGAAAAAGATCCTTGGCAGGAATTGTCGTAGTTAAAATTAAACACGATAAAATCCGTAAAATTTGTTTTATTCCATGTAAAATGTTTGTCTATCTGTCTGTCTGTCCAGGCTATTCTTCAGATTGGTTGAATCGATTGATGAAACTTCACGAATAGATAGAAAGTAATGCCAGGAGTGATCTAGAATATATGATATTCGAGTTTTATTTTTTCAATCGAAAAGTTTATTAAATAAATGGTCATTGATGATTATTTAAAAAAGACGTCATTAACAGATCCCATCCAGGGGAAACCAGGGCAGGTCGCTAGTATATAATAATATGGCAAAGTCTACTCACCATTGATCTTCTCTAGCGCGTCCTTCACAGTGTCCCGAATTTTGTTCTGAGTCGCGAGGAACATCGATAAGTTCTGTGACTCTTGGAGGCTCTGACTGTCAGCCATTACTTTCAGGAACTGAGCCGCCCTGGAGGAAGGAAAAACTCCCTTTTTAACACGCTTTTATTAGCTTCGCGTGTCTTTCTATGTAATGGAGTCTTTAAATGTAATTTTCACCAACTTGTAGATGCCCGATTGACTTGAAAATTTGCAATTGTATCAAGGATCAATGACAATACAATAATTTAATTACTTTATCATAGTATCTTGATCAGGACTACCATGTTGTTTAAGTTTATTTTAACTCTTATATTATTATAGAAATAAGTGTGTTTTAAAGTTTTCTTCCTGACACAACTTCCTTGTGGAATCGACTACCACCAGCGATTTTTCCGGAACGATACGACTTAGAGACCTTAAAGAAAAGAGCCTACTCTTTTTTTTAAAGGCCGGCAACGCATCTGCAATTCCCTTGGTGTTGAAGTTGTTCATGGGCGGCGGTAGTCACTTACCATCAGGTGAGCCGCATGCTCGTTTGCCCTCTTCTATAAAAAAAAAACAAGCATACATCCACCTGAGGGTATGTGGATATTGTGACCCATAGCCACCAACATCCATTGCTAGGTTTTGCTATGCTTGACAACGCTGGCACGCTTTCAAATAAACATCTCTTAATTTTCATCATCTCTCAATAGATGGAACTCCACCTCTACTCTGCTTATTTATATTAAATTTATATATTATATGGATAACAAAACAGATAACAATCAAAATATATAATAAATATATATATATATATATTATAATCCTAAATATGTTCACACATCATTTTTATATTAAATACAGGAGAGATCAACTTTACGCTTTGCAATGTTTATGACATACATAACTACATTATACAAAAAATAAAAATATACAAATAACAAATTTAAAACCTATGTGATATGGGAGTGAGTATGCATAAGTGTAAACTGTTTTACTGCTCTTTTGAATATACTGGATCTTGGGTAAAAAAACATCCAAACCGGAGCTTTTCATGGATATCTCGTTGTAAAGTCAACACATTCTTATTATCGGGTTATAAAAGGAAGTATTATTTATATATATCCTGCAGTCCTCATTCATGCATACATTTACAGTCTATCAAAAGCCCACTGCTGTACATAGGCCTCCCCCAGTGATTGCCTTGTAAGAAGGATATTTTTCATAGTTGCCACAGTTAAACGGCTTCGGTGTTACGAGTTCGAACCTCGTACGGAACAAGTATTTGTATGGCCTACAAATAATTGTTCCTTGTCTGGATGTTTGTCCTTGTGCAATTTATGTATATAAACTGCCTCTACGATACAGGAGAAAATCCTAGTGTGGGGAACGTTTTTTAAAAAAAAAATAGTTGGTAACTGCAGCTTATTTTAAGTTATTATGCCTATTTCCTGTTACAGTTTCTCTCTGTTGCCTCTAACGACATCTAAGGGATGATATAATAGACGCGAGAATTAAACGACTGTCTAATATACTTCTAGTCTTCTCTCTTCTCTTAACATCCTCTATAAAAATCGCATCAACTCCAACTCACCTTCGGTAAGTAGAGTAGTCGTTCTTGACCGAGCTCTTCATGTTCTTCAGTTCGTCGAGCACAGCGAACATGTTCACGAACTTGCCCAGCGTCAGCAGATACGCCTCTGACACAAAGTCCCGTCTCTTCTCCGCGTGACAAAGGCGGCGCACTTCGCCGCAAAAGCGTTCTATCGCTTTACGCTGTGTAAAATTTATTATATTTATATACATAATTCTTCTGTATGTGCGTTTTTCACTGAACTCCTAAATGGCTGGACCGATTTTGAAGAAATTTTGTGTGATTAAGTTGATTCGAGAATAGTTTAGATTCAGAATTGGACCAGGTAAGTGGCGCTGTTGTCGAGATCCAGAAATCACCCGTACGAAGCCGGGGCGGATCGCAAGTTTATATATAATTGTTCTGTAAGTGTGTCCTCAGTCGAGTCAATCTATTCGTGCTAAAATAAATTAAATATTATATCTCAAATAGTTTGCTGCATTTCCTAGAACTTCAGATTTTCTAATGTTGAGTTAACATAAAAGAAACATAATCCATATTCAAGATTAGCTACCCAAGTAGATGGAAGCTCACCTGAAAGTACATGAACTGCAGCAACTTTTCGACTTCTGGAGCCAACACCTGTACAGTGCGCTCGTATATGTGCACTCTGTCCGGTTGTTCATTGGAACGGGGCTGGGGAATCGCTCTGCTGCAGCATCTCCAGGTGTAAAGCATTACCGCGTGGGCATTGCCCTCCTCTAGAAGTTCATTCTGAAACATTAAATTAAAATGACTTGTTAGCATTACTTACATCATTTGAGGAGGAAATGGCGGCCCACTTGTTGCCGGCGTGTCCATACAATGCTAAACATCACGGCACTCGAGATGCGACATCGAGATCACTCCTTGAAGTTGTTGGTAACATCAAGGGACTACTGAATTTCTTCAAGAGAACTGCTGAACTTCTTCGGGGAGATTTCATGGCTTGAATAATCACAATATTCCTGCCCACAAGCAAAACGCGCTTAGACGTGGAATTGCAGAAAATAGCCCATCGTAAAATAAATTAAAACTAAACTAATTTCTTAGCAAACCATTCAGACGGATACTGTTATCAATTCAATGTCCTAAGAAACATTAGCTAAATTGGTCAACATAAATAACAAAAGGGCTGGTTCAAGTTGACCTACCTCCTTTGTTATCATATCATTTTTACTTTATTTATTTTTATATTTTTCTGCCTATTCCAGGGTAGGTATCACCTTCTTATTTCTGCCGCTGCTGCGATAGATGGCGCTATAACCATCTCATTTACGACAGGCGTAAATTATTACCTAGACCAGTGACGGGCAGCAGCGTCAAAGCTGCGAAACTTCTAGTACACTGATCGTAAATCTGCCTCCGAAGAGTGTGATGTATACAAGCCTTGTATACATCACACGCTTGGGACTGGCAGATAGCTGATGTTAAAAGGAGTAACTTAGGCTACTTTTATTTTAGAAAAAGAATTAGGGTTCAATGCAAAAAAAAAACCATGAAATCCAATCGTAATAAATTACACGCGGGCGAAGTAGCAGGGAACAGCTAGTTATGAATATATATAAGTAACAGATTCAAAGAACAGATACATAGCACACATAAAAATCTCAAGCCTGACACCCAAAAAGGTAGGCAGATACTACGGAATTCCAATTAGCACAATCCTGACACACCCATTTTGGCTCCGTCACATCTTACTCGCCTCCGTCATACCCTTAATATGGCATATAAATTTAAAAAAACTATTTGTTCGACAAACTTCTATCTAGGGTATATACCATGCTAAATATGCCACTCATTTCTGAAGCATAAATTTGCTTTGTTACCCTGTCCTCATTCATTCTTTCTACATGTTCAAACACATCATCTGTCATCATCTTACAAGTTACAACATCTTGCAAATCACACAAAAAGCAAATAACAGTTTCTCAAAGAAATAGATTTTCTATACTAAACTGAACTGAACCACTATTTTCATTCTGATGCCTCGCTTGCAAACAGTGCACTGCTTACAAACCTGACTAGAGACTACCCTATTACCAAATCCCATCTTTATATACCAAAATATTACCAGGTTAGCATGAACAGTAGCTTCTTCAATGTACTTCGCAATTCCTGTGACGAAACCATTTCGGTCCTCGAAATTTGTGTCAAAGTTGGCCTGGTAAAGAATTGAACAAGGTGCTGCTTCAATACAGGGCTGCTCATCTGCAAGAGACATATTTATTAATATACTAGCTGGCCAGGCAGACGTTGTTCTGCCCTTTCCGACGACATTTAGTCCTATAAAAATCTTTAAATTCGCAATAAAAAATATTGAGGGTCACTTATCGAGATAAAAACTATCCTATCTCTCAAGTTGGATTAAACTGCACGCAGTGTGCAAAATTTCATTGAAATCAGTTCAGTAGTTTAGAAGTTCATCGCAGACAAACAATGTGACACATAATATTTATATATAAAGATTGTATATGACGTCAGCAGTGTATAATTCGCCATTATAGAAACAGCATCCTCCGTTTGCTATGTCGTAACCCAATCATACAATTAGGCAGTTTGTGATCTGCCTGGGTATTTTATGATTTGGCTTATTATTCATAACTATAACTGCTGTAAACTTTGTAAAAAATATCAAGAAATACCAGCATCAGTAGGTTTGAGGTTCAGCTGCAGTGGCTCTTGGCCCACACCAGAGTTGCAGACATATAAATTAGGCACAAAGTACTACGGCGGATAAATTAATATCGGCCAAATTGTGAAATGACAGTGTATCATTGAATAATAATAATAAGTTTATTTCAATAAAAGATTTGGTTTACAATCATTAGTGGCCGGAGTCTCCTTTAAGCAAATAATGCCTGTAGCAGGTGACTCCACTCTTCCATATCTATATCTATATTTTATATTGTTATTACAAATAATAACTTAAAAAGTAAAAGACAGAAAATATAGTTTTTTCACAGTGTGTAAAAAATAAAATGATAGAGGTTTTCAGTTGTGCGTGCATCACGGTAAAACTACTGGATAGATTTCAATTAGGTTTTCTAAGTTTTATTTCTTAGACACTTGGCCCTTATCTAAAAAATAAATTATTGTGATATTTTGATTTAATATAAAGTTATTAAAGTTTTATGAAACAACGATTTTTATAAGCACTACGTGTTCAGTGATGTGTGTTTTCTTGATATATCTGCAACGCGGACAAAGTCGCCGGTATCAGCTAGTACATAATAAACAAATGACGCAGTTCATATAATAATGAATCATACAATCTGTTGATGACATAGTAATAAGATGAAAAAGTCAATTAACTTCCTGCATGCCTTGGTTATCACTCCAACTATTAAAGAAACTCTTGAATAAATAATTTTCATATCAAAGTGAAACGAATGTCAACAACTGTTGTGTAAAGTAAACCTCTCTTCTTAAAATTTTCTCTACCACTCTATAAATAATTCAC
Source organism: Parnassius orleans (assembly GCA_029286625.1). Lineage (NCBI taxonomy): Eukaryota > Metazoa > Arthropoda > Insecta > Lepidoptera > Papilionidae > Parnassius > Parnassius orleans. The sequence goes on along the minus strand of JAGSMP010000272.1, from coordinate 651,007 downwards.
TGCTGACATTAGCCTCTCCCACGGTAAAGGGAATTGTATAATCAGTTTGTTGGCAAGCACATTTGTATAGCTTATTCGACGGTCCATCTTAGCACGTCCCGCCAAGGTCATGCACGACGCACGCAAAACGACAATCGTGCATGACCTTTGGGACCTACAGCAAGATAGACCGTGAATAAGACGCTTATGAAGGTGCAACATCTCCTCCAGTGATTATCTGATAGGATATGTGATAGTGATTTTACTTGCAATAGGCCTTGACCTAAAGTTAGTAAAGTTACAGCCTTTAAATGCAACGGCTGGGCACAGGCCTCTATATCTACCACTGCTATTGTCAATTAAACTAGGAATTTTCTAGAATTACTAAAACTGCCCTGTTATACCGCCTTTCTTAGACATCCAGCAAATTAATTTAACAAAAAAACAGTTTAGAAGTAGGAAACAGAGAAATAAGGGATGTTAGTCCAAGCAACTCTGTTATACCGTCTTTCTTAGACATCCAGCAAATTAATTTAACAAAAAAACAGTTTAGAAGTAGGAAACAGAGAAATAAGGGATGTTAGTCCAAGCAGCGAGAGCAAGCAACTGAGAGACAATTCTCTCTCAGTTGCCTAGTCCAGTTGTTCAGGCATATGATCATCATCAACATCAGACCATCACAATACCACTGCTGAGCATAGGCCTCTCCCAAGGAAGGCCACAAGCAGCGGTCCTTACCTACTCTTCCCTTTATTGTCAGTTCTTCGAGCTATATAGCCATCCTATTGGCACTTCAACTTACTGATCCGTTGCTCTATGTGACTTACTCTGGTTTTACTGTAGACATCATCTACAAAGTCTATGGCACAGAGAAATTCCAAGCGTAGTTCTTTCTATAGCTAATTGTGTTCAAGCACTGCTCATCAGCAATAGTTTGCTAATAACCTACTTGCAGCACAGATATCGTCTTAACTACCCACTTAAGGAGTAATTACAATGTTTTTGTACAGAAACAGAATACAGAATTGAATACAATAAAAAGTAAGAAATATTTATTAGGCAATTATTATTAAAAGTCGAATAAAATTGGTTTAGATTTGGAGCTTTGGAGACAATATCATTATTTCTTCTAGTGTGACACCAAAATAGTTCATTATCTTACAAGCATACAAGAGTATACACTCAACACCCAGATATTTTTTTAAACAATAAAATCGGACACTACAACAATATTTACCATAATCGTCGTGTAATCCTTATCCTTACTGAACGTACACACATTCGAAAAATAAAATATACAGAAAAAAACATGTCTTCAGTAAATCGACAGCGTTTGTTTATAGAGTGCTGATTACTTGTTACACTAATCACCGGATGTAAAGGAAATACGATAATTTTGCACATAAATGAATAATAAATAACTTGCCTGGTAAAGTTAGTTCATCCAGAACATCCACATTGCTTAACGCATCCGAAAGAGACACTTTCTCACTTACAGACATTATTTTACTTATCTATTTATCTAATAAAAATATCTACAGCAAACTGTACCGTTTTAATATCCTACTTTCTAAAACACTCCCGTAATGCACTCAAAATTAAGTAATTTTTGAAGTAAACGCTTGCTATACTTAATTAATAGTAAAAATATGAGGAAATATTATATTTCATTCAGGTTTAATTATTGATGATGATATGATAAGTATGTAAATAACCCAGCCCAACTTCACAGTTTACAAGCTTCAACCAGTCAACCACAGATAACTTTCAATTGTTTCAATTTGACAATGACAGAAACACTGTTGCCATCCTTAAAATCTGAGTTGCCGCATGTCACAGTCTGGTTTTTCGTATTTTAGGGAAAAATTACTAATAATTATTATTAATTTTAAAAATGTCTATTCCTCCTTAATGTTGTTGTATGTACCTTTTAGTTGAATGATAAATGTTAAATGTAATTTTTTTTTAATAATGACACAATCTTGCACACGTTTTAATATATCACTATCAATACTAACAATTTTCAGTTCGAAATCAAAATATTCACGAATTTTTTGCTGAAGCTACTTAACAACACATTTTTCGAAGTGTATGTATGTATGAAATATCTATCTACCAGATTAAAAATAATTAATTATAATCAATTACCAATTACATAGTGGAGTCTATGGAATAATTAAATGAAATTATATATTTTTATAAACTTTTTTTTACTTTGAAAAGGTTACAATAGGTAAACTGTTAATAATAAGTAAAGGATAAATTGTATATATTCTTTCTAGTATTGTTCATACACATAGTACAGTAAGCCATATTTACACGTTTTCTATTATAATATAACATTATTCTTTACTCATTTGCTATTATTAAATTAAAACGTGAAACAAAAGCAAACACAATGAACGAAGTGTACACCTTGAACTTGAGCGCTGACCGAGCTGTTATAAACCAGTTTCTCTCTGTACGTAATTACGTGACGAGCCCACACGCGCTTCAAGCTTGTAGTAGTATACCCTTATACAAAGAGTGTACCTATTATACCTAGCGCAGATGTATGATTTGTCGTTGTTCCGTTTCTTTACTCATGTGGTACATATGTTTCGTTTCATTCATTACACTAGTGAAAAAACGTTTCATTTCACCTTATGGCCAATTGCCGTATTTTGTGATATGGCAATGAGAGGTCTGCCATATGCCTTATTTTCTGGAAAAAAAATCGCGCATTGCCGTATCAATGGCAACGCTGGACAGAAAAACCGTCAAATTCAGTGCTGCTATCGTAAAATCTGAGCTGCTGTATGTCACAGTCTGGTTTGCTGTATTTTAAGGAAAAAATACTAAACTGACGTATTTTATTATTTATTTTAAAATTAACTATGCCTCATTTGTTTCTCCTCCGTAAAAGCTTATTTTTTATGTTGGTTGTTTGTCACATATCGTCGCAAAGTTGAAAATTCACACGATAATTTAACGTCGGACACTGTGCACTTTTCTCTATATGGATCATCATCAACAAGAGCAATCCACTACACATTGAATAAAACTATTTTTACGGATTTTATCGCGTTTAATTTTACTAATTTTGATTCCTGACGTTTCGGTGCTTTACAGCACCCATGGTCACGGGGACTGAGGTGTTTGACGTCCCAATGTCATAGTTAGCCCGGCTACCTTCAGTTTTTGAATATTAATTTTGGTCCGATCTACGCAGAATGAGCTTACAGTATCTTGAAGTCTTGCAGTGGTATGCTTGGGTTTGATTTAATTTTGTTAATTATAGGATCCCAAGCAGATGGCAGCACCCATCCATCTTCTCTATTGATATTAGGATGTTTTTTAATTTCAATAGCCTCGCGTATCATCCTTGGTAGGAATCGGTGTTCTTTTGCGAGGATTTGTGGTCTATCAAATCTGATGTAATGGCGGGGACGATCTTGAACATGTTCACAGACTGCAGAACTTCCCAGAGCGTCGGTGCCTCACGTCAGCTATATGTTCTTTCACGCGGGTTTTAATGGATCGTTTTGTTTGTCCTATGTAAGAGAGACCACATTCACAATCAAGCTTGTACACCTCCTGCATCTTGTAGAGGATATTACACTTGACGGATGGTAAAATTGACTAATCTTCTTCGGCGGCTTGAAGTATGTTTTAATAGAAGCTCGCTTCAAAATGTAGCCAACCTTGTCTGTGACTCCTCTGACATAGGTAGTACAGCAGGCACACGCTCGACTGTGGCCGGCTTCACTCGGTCACTGCGACGTAGGCGCGGGACCCGAAGCTTGTTGTCTTGCAATACTTGCTCGACGTGCTGAAGCTCGGCGGCCAGATGTTTCTGTCACAGATCCCTCGTGCTCTCTGAAACAAAGATTTTCCACGGTAGCTAACTGTGATGGATGATGGTGCGATTCACCATTTAAATATCGGTTGGTATGGGTCTTTTTCCTATACACAGTGTGACCTATAGTGTTATCAGGATTTCGGATGACTAAAACATCTAGGAAAGCCAAAAAAATTGTTTGCCTCTAACTCCATTGTGAATTGTATTTTAGAATTTATGGAATTAAGGTGGTTTAAAAATGCAGATACTTTGTCAAATGGTAAAATTGTGAAAGTGTCGTCTACGTACCGCTTGTAGAATCTTGGATATACAGGAGCAGTAAGAAGGGCTTTCTCCTCAAAGTCCTCCATGAATATGTCGCCATCTACTTGCTTGTAGAACTCCTCCTTCCACAATAGATAGCCAGATGTAAGGCAGTGTTTTAGTACTACTGCATATTCTGTAGGCATGTTGTATTCTTCTAGCTTCCTGGTTACAATTGAGATGCAGTCTTCAATAGGTAAGCATGTAAATAGTGACTGAACATCAAAACTGACCATAGTTTCATTGTCAGCGAGATGTAGGTCTTTTATCTCACCAACAAAATGGTACGAATCCTTCGTGTGTGCTCTGGTTTATCCTCTCAGCGGTGACAGAACTTTTGCCAAGTGTTGAGCCAATTTATAAGTTGGTGAGTCGATCTGGCTCACTATAGGACGTAGTGGAGCGTTTGGTTTGTGTATTTTTGGTAACCCATACAACCTCGGTGGTTTGGTACATGGTGGTATTATCGAATTTACGTCTAGATCTAATTTTTCGGAGTAATTTTTTAACAGATCGCTTGTTGTTTTAAGCACATTGGTTGTAGGGTCTGTTTTGACCTTTTTGTACGTACTTTCGTCCGATAAAAGTTGTTGTATTTTAGAATTATAATCTGACGTATCCATTACTACCGTAGCATTTCCTTTATCTGCACGGAGAATCGTGAGCTCTGGTCTGTTGCGTAAGTTGTACAACGCTTAATCTCATCTTTGGGTAGATTTAGTTTTGGCACTGAACTTCTACGTAACAAGGACGAAATGTCTTGACGTATGGCCTCTAAATCTTCCTTTCCACATTGTTTTTAAACAGACAATCCTCAACGTTACAGATAATTTCCTCATACGGGATTTTCGCGGTGTTATTGCGAAATTCAGGCCCTCGATAATACTTTTATTGTCGAACTGTCGGAACGTCGGGAATCAAAATTAGTAAAATTAAAACGATAAAATCCGTAAAATAGTTTTATTCAAGAGCAATCCAGTTTTAAATAAGCACCCACTCTTCCACTGCTATCGATACTTCTGTTTTATATGTTACTCTTTTTGTCTTTTTTGGTCAAGTATGGTCTTCAGAGTCACATTCACTCATATTATCGATTATTAATTACAAGAAAACATAGAATATGAAATTATTTCACTCGCAACCGTAGGTAACGTATTTTAATCTCAGTTAAATGACGAATGAGCGCTAGGTCGTACTTGACCCCCAAACGGGTTCTCGCCTTGTTGTGGCGGGGGGGCTTAGTGCCGTGTCTTGGTCACCCGCGGTGAACTAAGGGGAACCCCTTGACTGGCCTGTGGTGTAGGGCCGGCCCGAGGTGGCCACTCCGAGTGGGCTTGGCGAGCCCACTTCGGATGTGTGGCGCCCTCTCCCCTACTGCTGCAGCCGAGGTGAAGTCGCGGGGAAGAGGAGTGTTGGTATGGCGATGTGCCACTCGCCCTCGGTCGGGAAAGCGAGTGCTACCGAGCGCTCGATTTTCCTGGTCTCATGGCCTCCGTATCGGACTGGGGTTCCTGTTACGCAGGTAGAGTTGGAGGCCGGGAGGAAGTCATGCCTGTGTTCCTGTTGCACCTTGCGTGAGAAGAAGTATGGGGAGGAGAAGTCCTACCCCGAGGAGGGGCTGCCATGGGGCGGCCAGCGCTGGTGGGGCTGCGGATGTGTGCGAAAGCGTTGGTGGGACTCACACCGACAAAAACCCAATGTTCCACCATAATCCGTCCTTGCCCCCGCGAGGCGGGTAGGCATACTTGACTAGTAGGTGTAACAATTATAATTTACGTTAGTAGAAGTAGGTATGCCATCTCATTGGCAATCTTTTCGTTCATTTCTTTACCAAAACGAAAGAGATGGCACAATACGGCGTTACAATTGTATGTCGGGATTTTCCCGCCTTTGTTCATAAAAGTGGTACCTATGTGAGTTTTCATTACACTAGTGAAAAATATTTCGTTTCACCCTATAGTCTATTGCCATATTTTGTGATACGGCAATGAGAGGCCTGCCGTCAGCCGTACTTTCTGGCAAAAATCGTGAATTGCTTTATATACGGCAATTGCCGTATCAATAACAAAGCTGGTCAAATTCCTTTTTCTTTTCTTTTTGTAGCATTGGGTAATGGATAAAAGGCCTTAGCCCAAAGGAACATTCCAAACACTAAATGTAAAGCCGAGACTGCAGCGACAAATCTTTAAGAAATATCAGAATGTGCAAGAGATCGACATACCAAAATAGAGGTTTGACCCAAATATATGGCTATAACAAAGCACGCAAACCGTTATCTACACTCAAAGTATCTTATCGCCAGCAATGTCACTAACAATGTTGGTCTTCAACTAAAGCTTCGGTTACACACAGCGAATATTCACTGTGAGTGTATTCGCTGCGAATATTACCGTAGCGATAATTCGCTGCCTGTCTGTCACACACACGAGTACTACACGAGAATTATCTATAATTTTGTATCTTTTATATTCTTCAATTTTCTTTTCAATAGCTCTTGGGTTGCTATTTCGAATCCCAACTCAATTAATTCGTTAAACAATGAAGGCGTCTGCCTTTGCGTTGCAGCACTGGCTCGGGTTTAAAGATACGTACATTTCTCTTATTCACAATAATAGCAGTACACAGGATATTAATAAATAATCATAATTATTTCCGTGCTGCCTTGGCAGGCAGTGCATATTTAATTATAAAAAGCATTGACTTTAAAGCCACGAATTATTCCATTGCTTGGGAATTATTGTGCGAGAGGTACGATAATGAGAGATTATTGGTGAATAATCATTTGCAGGCAGTAGTTAGTTTGTACCAGTTCTGGCTCACTGAGTCAGAACTGCCTTATCGGCTGACGGAGGGTCAACGGAACCTAAAAAAAAGGTTTTGGCATGCTCTGATCATGAATGTGCGGTCCTTTTGGGTAGGATGCGCGGTTCCGAGATGCAGATCAATTAACTAATATCTAATTGATATCCGGTGAGCCTGCACCTCATTAGCGTTCTATTGTTCACCCTTTCCTCTTATCTATTGCTCCTTGAACACCGTCATTGCCGCTCTTATCTATTACTCGTACGCCCTTCTAAGCAGTGCTATTGTATTATACTTTTTGTTCATTACTACCACACTATTCCGAATCACCAATAAAACACATTCCTTAACTTTGTTACAATTTTTATTCCAAAATGTTATTGCTTATTATCTATAAAATAGGAGCACATCTCATCCACTAAAATATCGTTGTACATGTGTTCCCTGTAAATATGCTCGAAACTATGCATTGAACATCCCTGAAACTTATATAGCAAATACATTAAGCAATATTCACCACAGACTGAAGCACACTCATTCTGAATCCTATCAACATTCCAGTCCCATCTTTTACAATTCCTTTTAAAAACTCTAGATGATATCGTGCAGGTGATCGTCCATATGAGTCAAAATATTGACCGATGCCATTCGTATCGATATATAAAGCTATCCAATGTGAGCCTGGTTTATCGTCTGTATCCAAATTGCATATTATATATGTTGGTACGTGGGTATACATGGGCAGTCTATTAACAGCATAAATATTATTTTCTAGACTGGGATGAATCATTTTCAGATGTTGTTGTACATATAGTGTATCCATGATATTACTGCTATTAATAGATTATTACAGTACCAATCTATTCAATGGTTAACATAGGACTGATCAATTATAGTGTATTGTAAATATTTAATCACATTCTTTTGTGATGATTTCATCATTTTTGTCATCGGTGTACCGCAAGTCCGCACACGAAATAATGCGAGATGCTTGTTGACTCATAAAGTTACTACCAGTTTCACTGCGGATATGCTTAAGATTAGATATAACTTACTGGTGCTATATAAGACCGAGCAGCTGCAGTCATGGAGTCAGTGTATAGTCGTTAGACCGCAGTGAATCTACCTATACGTTTGTGTTACTCAACGCATCAATAGTCATGGACGTAAGTGTTTATTCTATTGACAAACTTACTTTTCTTTCTGTTGTTTTCTTACGTGTGTGTGTGTGTGTGTGTGTGTGTGTGTGTGTGTGTGTGTGTGTGTGATTAAGTGTAAACAAATTGATATTAACATGATAATTGTGTTGTTGTGAAAGCTTCGATGAAAATACCTATATACAGTATTACTACTCGCCACTTTCCCCAAGAAGAGAGCGATGACATCGTCATTAATTAAAACACATGCGATGGTGGAAAAGAAAATTGCAATCGTATGATCATTTTTTTGAAGCTGAATAAAAATAAAAAGAGGAAGCTGTTATCGTCCACCGTAACACGAGCCGCTAGAGATGGTGTATCATACATTTCTACTAATTCTGACGACGGAGACCAAGCGGCGCATCTCATAAAATTGAAATGTACGATATGAAGAAGTTATCCAAGATTAAATTCAAAATTAAATATTATGTAAAACTAATAAGGATAGCATCTACGACAACACAAACGCCCTCGTATACTATATTACAAAGACAATAGCAGTAAGTGAAAAAGTTAAAAATATTTTTTAACAATGACAGTCATTAGCTGATCATTAGTGAATGTGATTCAATTTACTTAAATTACTTCTGTGTACTCATTAGATTCAACGAGCTATCGTCTTGTGCTGCTGAGATTAAGACAAGAGCAGAAGGAAGACATGAGTGTGGCATACGTGTACAGAACACGTCATTGAATAGCAAAACTACAACACTGAGTGGAGAAGAAAACGAGAAGAATATGCAGTACTCAAGAGCTGAATATCCATTCTTCAGTTCAAAATCTAGCCGGTTGCTCAGTTTTGAAGACTGGCCTCTCGTTATGCGACAAAAGCCTGAAGATCTTGCAGAAGCCGGTTTCTTTTATACTGGCCATGCAGACAGGACTAAGTGTTTCCATTGTGATGGTGGTTTAAAAGACTGGGAAGAAGAAGATAATCCTTGACAGCGGCATGTTCAGTGGTTTAGTCAGTGTGATTATGTAAAGTTTAAACTCGAACAGTGTTTTGTATAAGATTAAATAGGGTTTATAAAGAAATAAAATAAATATTGATATAAAATAATATATTGCATACAATTTGTTTTATTTTATTTTATTTTATAATGTTTCACATAGTTACATACACACAAAATGCATTATGCATGACACATAAATGTAACACACAACACACATTATAACCTTAACTACTATAGTCTACAGTAACATTTCTGTTTTCATCTATTTCAATCATATTATCAAACTCAGCATAAACTATACAGTTAATTGTTTGTATTAGTGAGGATTCAAATCGTACTTCTAATCTTACACTACCATGCTTTATGAGATTCCAATGAGTTGATGAGTTAGCTGATAAATCAGGAGTTAAATCAATGCTAATAGACAGTAACCTTTGGCATACTGTTCACAAGAGATTCCATTTCCTTCATTAAGTGAATACCAGTTCCGAGAATAGAGTATGATATGTATGACTGATGTAAATATACTATTATTAAAAGATGGTTGCAAAGCTTTTGAAGGTATTTGTTGACAATCAATATATAAGCTGAAATAATTAATACCATAGTTTTCAAAGTTAAATGGATTTTTAGTAAGGGAACCATTAAATGCAGAATTGTTCACAAATCCAATTACGTATACATCTTTTGGGTACCTGTTCTAAGAATATATTATCAAGAGCTTTTCCTTGAACACCCGATGGAATTGTTAAAACTTTTACTTCAGCTCGAGTAATAGGATATTTAGCAGTGGTAGAAGCGAAAACTTTTTGATGTGCGAGTAATACACTTGGATTAATTCGTGCTCGTCGGACAATAAGAGTTGCGTCCGTAAAAAAATGATATATAAAGGTAAAATTATTTCCACTTGCGGTGAGATATGCGAGGCTTTTAATGATTATTTTCATTCAGTTTTCATCCCTTTTACCCGTCAAAGTTCTGATCATACAATTTCTTACTCAGGCAGTTCAGCCGTAAACCTACACTCTATTAACATCTACCACAATAATGTTATCAAAGAACTGAAACAAGTAAATATTCATAAAGGTGCAGGGCCCGACGGGATCCATCCTCTTCTCATATCCGAATGTGCCAAAGAACTCGCAACACCCATTACAATCATATTTCGTTTCTCTCTCCAAACTGGGACATTTCCCAGTTTATGGAAAGAGTCTTTAGTAACCCCCATTCCAAAAATAAGAGACGAATGTATAGACGAATACAGACCCATATCGAAACTTTGTATCTTTGGCAAAATCCTAGAAAAGATAGTAACCGCTCAAATGTCGTACTGTTTCGTAATCACATATCCCAGGTACAACACGGTTTCTTTAAGTGCCGTAGCGTTGACACCAATATGTTAACTTTTAATGACTTTCTGTTGCATGCCATGGATGATAACATACAGGTGGATGCCGTTTACACCGACTTCTCCAAAACTTTCGATAAAATAAATCACGATCTGCTAATAAAGAAGCTTGCGAGGCCGGTGTGCATGGTAGCCTCCTTAGATGGATCCAATCCACATAATTAATAGGAGTCAAGCAGTCTTTGTAAAGGGTTATTCCTCACGATTTCTTCCAGTGCCTTCGGGTGTGCCTCAAGGGTCTCATATTGGACCTTTACTGTTTTCAGTCTACATAAATGACATTGGTAATGTCCTGAAACATAGTCACCATCTCTTGTATGCTGATGATACTAAGTTGTATCGAATCATCAGATCAATTAGTGACTGCCACAAATTCCAAGAAGACTTACACCGATTACATGCATACTGTGAGTCCAACTATCTGTTCCTAAACAGCGATAAATGCTACACAATATCGTATACTCGCAAAAAAATCCAGTTACTTACGACTACCACATAAATCAGAAGGCCTTGAATAGAGTAACTACAATCAGGGACTTAGGCATAATTATGGATTCGACCTTATCATTTATTCCACATATTGATCACATATTAGCTTCGGCTTTTAGAAATCTAGGTTTTATACTATGAATAAGTAAGCCCTTTAAACGTCCTGAAACTCTAAAATTTTTATACTTCTCTTTTGTCAGATCTTTCCTTGATTTTTGCAGCACTGTTTGGAGCCCTTGTTATGAAGTTCATATTAGGAGAATAGAAAGAATTCAAAAATTGTTTATTAAATCCCTAAATTATCGCCAAAATATTTTAAATCAGTCAAAAAGTACAATTTACTTTGTCTTTGCAATAGGCGTAAAATGTTTGACATAGTATTTCTATACAAAATTATTAATAACCTAGTCGACTCCTCGTTGTTACTTGTTTCCCGAGTCCGTCTGCCAGTGCGCTCCTCACGTCCAAACCCACTTTTCGTAACTCCACGATATCAGAAAAATTATACACGTAACTCATTTGTGTATCGTTCCACTAACGTTTACAATAAAAATTCACAGTTATTGATTTATTCAATACTTCAGTATCAAAGCAAAACTCGCTCTCTTTCAATGTTTGGCTTTTGAATAATCTAGTTACCCATCACTGAAAATGATGCAGCACTCAATTCGCTAATTGAATCTGAATTGAATCTGTCAGTGTTATAATAATCAGATTTTTGACATAGGTTTTTCTTCTGTCTTTTCCTTAATTGCACACCAAATGTTAACTAGTTACCTTATCTTAGAACTTAGTGTTTTAATAAATAAATAAATTTATAATGTCCTTTAGTCCTAAAAGTGGCTCAATAAGTTTAAAATATTGTAAAAGTTTAGTTAAGTCTTTAGTTATATTAATATTTATCCATGTTACTATCTTTATACATGACTGTTTGTTGGCTTAAATAAATTTAAAAAGTCTCCCGGATTCCCCAGTTATTTGTGTCAAACAGCTCCCCATTTTTCTATACACACCCAAGAAACGAATTATATCGTAATTTCCCATTTTAGAGAATCGTTTCTCGTTTGACTCATTTGATTGACTTACACACACGTATCATGCAGCAACGAAACGAACTATGCATAGTTTGGAGCGGCGCGCTGAGCGGAATGGCTACTCACAGCGAGTACTCTGTCACACACAGCGAATTATCGCAGCGAGTGCTCATTCGCAGGGAGTAAAATTGAACATGTTCAATTCAATTCGCGGCGAATTCAACTCGCGGCGAATTAATCCATTTGCAACGAATAGCCTGTCACACACAGCAAGTTCTCTCAAGTATTCGCTGTGTGTGACCGAGGCTTTAGACAATCCACAGTCACTTTAATTTATTTATAGTTTTAAACCACATATGAGATTGTGCTCACTCTGAATAAGCGGAGCTCTAATAAATTTTGTCCTTCACGACATCCACATACTATTCTCTTCGCCAACCACACAAACTTTTAGATGAATTAGAGCTCAGCACAAGAAACAACTTCGACAAATTGTTAATTGGGCAACACAGAGTGACCTCTTCATCGTAACCCGCGGCAATCTAATGGACTCAGCAACCGTTGAGACTTGAGACACGAGAACTTAGCGAGAAGCAAATGGGATGGGAAATTTCGCGTAAGATAGTAGACCTCTAGTAAACAATTTTTGAAATTCGTTCCCTGAACAAGAGAATAAATAAATTTTCTTGTTTTCCTTTTTATATAGAAAAGAGTGACAAACGAACACACAATTCACCTGATGGTAAGTGCGTACTATACAGTAAGTGCATAATGTACCATATAGGCGCCCCTCTGGCGGCTCCATCCATCCATTACAGCCCATAATAGTCCACTGCTGAACGTATTCTTCCCCCATAGATTGTCTCATAGGGGGGATTTGCCATAGTTGCCACAATCGGCAGGCGAGCTTGGCAACCGCAGTTTTTTTTTTATTATTTTGAGTTGTTTGCAGGAAGATGCTCCTGCCGAACACCTGTTTCAATTTGCCCCTGTCGCCTCTTACGACACCCACGGGACGATATGGGGTAGTGAATATTTTCACACCGCAACCACACGGTCACTCTGGCCGCTATTTATTATAAATTATAACTACGTATTTTGCAATTAAACTATGTTATAATTTATAATATAGTAGAGTGAAAAAAAACATGAAAGCGGTGTTAAATCCATCATCGATAATCCTGGAGAATCCCTAACTGGGTTATCCACGCTCAAACTATCTTCCTTCTGGGCGTGGATGCTCAGGCTGCCCCGCGTATTCTAGGTGGAGGGGACCTCTCCGCTCTGTACACATTCTGCACGAAGCGGATGGAGCAAAATCACTACGGCACTTCATCCCACGCTCGCTGTGGATTTCTGCAACATAAGGGGACTTCATTTAAACCTTAACGCTGTTTGCCACCATCTCGAGAGGTTATCTTACTCTTTAAGCGTCGCATTATTCCAAGCTCATGGAAGATAGCCTTAGTGCACCCGATCCCTAAGAAAGGTAACCGCTCGGAACCGTCCATCTACAGGCTTATCGCCATCACCTCCTTGTACTCCAAAATAATGGAAAATATTAACTGCAAGATCATGAGGTACCTTGAAGAACTGCTTAGTGAAGCTGATTAGTGACCGTCAATACGGTTTCCGTCGAGGTCGCTCAGCTGGTGATCTTCTTGTCTACCTGACTAACCGATGGCCGGAGGCAGTTGAAACCAAGTGGAAAGCCCTGGTGGTCGCCCTAAGGCCGAAGACCTTCGATTGGATTTGGCACAAAGTGCTTCTTTCAAAGGAAATTATGCAATGGGGTCACCAGTTTTCTTTACGGTTACAGATCTGAGTACTAAGGTCGTAGACTCCGCGACAAAATGATGTGTATGCTACGCATGCACATCATTTTGTCTACAAGCCTGTGAATGCTGATATTCCACAAGGCTGCTTGCTATCGCCTACCCTGTTCCCTTATCCTACCTTGTACCCTTTTGCATATCAATGATATGTTGCATGTAACATTCATTGTTATGCAGGCGATAGCACTGGCGATGCCTCATACCTACACCGGGCGTTCTAGTCCAGATTAACTTACAAAAGACAAGTTTGCGCGTTTACCGCAAAAAAGAACCCCTTTTTCGTATCTCCTCAATTTCAGGGCAATCCGTTGCCTTAGCCAGCATCGGAATCCTTGGCGTCGATATTTCGAGAGACGTACAGTACCGTATTTAACGGAGAACGGCCCTAATCGTCGTCGACCAAGTTCTTTCCGATCGGCTTGATACACTGGCCTTGCGAAGAAGCGTTGCATCTCTATGCATTTTCTACCGCATATACCACGGGGAGTGCTCAGAGGAATTGTTTGGATTAATTCCAGCTGCTGAATTCCACCATCTTACACTGCAACAGAACTCGAAATTCAATCCTCATCATCTCGATGGCTGGCGGTCCACTACTAGGCTAGTTTGCCTTTAGGATAATCCACCATTGCTGGTAGTCCATATACTTCTAGTTCTATCCTTCCTTAAGAATCAAAATGCCGATGCGTTGTCACCCTTGAAGACTAAGATGGAATACCTCCTTTCCAGTAAAAAGGGTATCAGGTTCTCTACACTCACCAATACAAAACACAGTTACATATTAAGCTGCTTTTTTACGTTGGTATTCTGAGAGTAAGTAGTCCTGCTCCGGTCGAGCAGAAACATTCGTGCCACAACCACATCATAGCTGTAGCATGACTTAACCAGGTAATAAAACTACTGGTTTTGCTTATAATGGTTGCTACTAAACTAAATTCCGTGTAATTTGCAAGTACCTACGTGTTAAGGGCGCTTTGGACAGTAGGTTGGTTCTAGCGTGGGGCAGTGGAAACAAATGCGGTCGCCACCCAGACCATACGTACTCATTCGCTCAGACGCGCCTATATACCTGTATTCGAACATTGGCCAGGTAGAATTCATATTTAATACGCGCGTGCCCAATCCCTTCTTATTTCCAATTTATTGTATCTAACCATGCCCAAAATAAACATGCGTGACTGTCGTGGAACACTCGGTTGGAACGAAGTTCCTTTCGTAGTATATTATTATTGATAAACCTATTATATTATTGATTAACAAATACAAATAAATGAATTACTAGCGTCTATTAAAATGAAGCGTCATTTAAAATAAAACAATACTTCTTTCATGGCAAGATAAGAAAAGTGCGAGGGAGATGGATATTATTCCATCTTGATTCCTTCTGACAAAGCCTTTGTCGCAATGGATCTTGCACACACCTTGTGTCGGACACTTCTTTCGGCACTAAACCTTTTTCGGGATGTTTCTGAATAATTACCCAGCGATGAGTTGACGCGGAAAAAAAGTTGTATAGTGTCTGTACAAATCCAAAGAATGAGATTGCTCCAACGCAGCTCTCCGCAGCACGTACTCCAACCAAATTCAGCGAGTGCGCTGCACATGAAACGTAATGTGCGAGATTAGTTATTTTCTTAATATGGGCCTGAAGACCATTGTCTGTACATATTTGACCACCAGACATATTTGACGCATTATCGTAAGCCTGGCACTCGCATTTTTTATATCAATGTTAAATTGATTAAAAAAAATTACAATTGTAGCGGCCAGTTCTTCCCAGTAGGTAGGCCAGTATTTCATCAATTGACAGCATGTGTCGAAAAAACTCAATAATACCTATTGTCATTGAGGGTACAAATTTTCTAATAAAATTTTCACTGTATGAAATATTTTCAATTACTTTTGTGCGCGCGGGGCCCCTAGCCGATGCGGGGCCCCTAGGCAGTTGCCTAATCTGCCTTATGGTTAATCCTTCACACTGTGAGACATATCTTTTTACCATTGTGCGTTTGTCATTGCATCACACCGCACGCGTCGTTCACAAACAAAATTCTATAGTGTTCCATATTTTGCAAGAACGAAATATAGACGAATACAAAAGAGTATACGAACTACACACAAGTTCACTCAGGCAGTGGCGTATCGTAGGATTTCGCCACCCGGGGCCGACCAGAATTTTAGAAGTAATATAATAAAAAGACTTCCATCACTTTCATTTAAAAATAGTGCTGATTATTTGTATGGTACATTATTTAAAATTATAAGTTGTGAATTTAGTAGAATATTTACTTCTAAAACTTTCTCTTGAAACAGTCGCAAATCATTTAATGAAGGGACAGTAATAATTAATAAAAGTAGGCGAAGGTTATATGAGCTTTATAATGAAAGATCATAATTATAACACTAGTGTTATATTTAGAGATTATGTAAAACATATTCTAAAATATTTAAAAGTGTGCTCACAGCTAAGGCTTTACATTTAAGCAACAAAATTAAAACTGCATCCAACAAAATTAAAATGACCTGGAGAATAATAAATAGTGAAACGGGCAAGGTCAAATCGCGCAACTCGGATTTTCAATTGAATATTAACAATAGAAAACGATCTGATCAAGAAGTTGCTATGGCTTTTGAGAAACATTTTACTGATGTTCCTTTTTTGACAACAAAATCATTAAATTCTTCTCCTACTGTCGCCTAATCATTGCTTAAACAAAATGTAAAGGCTTGTTCAAATACTTTTAAATTCCATAGATTATTGCCAAAAGATGTCGTTAAATATTTTAAAACTGTTGATGTTAAGATTCATTCATTCATTGCATTTCCGTTAAAGTTATTTTATTTATAATAGATACAATAGCACCTTATCTAGCCACTATATTTAATACAAGCATCGAATCTGGTGTGTTTCCTGATTTAATGAAACAGTAAAGTCATACCTTTATTTAAATCTGGTAGTACATTAGACCCCGCCAATTTTAGACCCATTTCTGTACTACCAACATTTAGTAAAATTATTGAAAAAATAATTTTAGATCAGATGTTAAGTTTCTTTAATATTAATAAATTGCTACATAAAATCAATTCAGTTTTACAAGGTCGCTCGACAACTGACGCTGGAGTTGAGCTTATTAAACATAATTTTTGTGTGTGTGAGAATTCAGAGTATGCTTTGGATATATTTTGTGACCTTTCCAAAGCCTTCGACTGTGTTCACCATGAGACGTTAATCAGGAAGCTACAGTACTATGGTGTCAAGAACACAGCGCTTAAACTTATTATTTCATATTTAAGTAATACATTAATAAGTAATACCACCTGTACTAATGGGTGTCCTCAGTTCTCGATTCTCGGCCCATTCCTATTTCTAGTGTATATTAATGACTTACCTTCCCTTGTAGGGGATAATCATGATATAGTATTATTTGCTGATGATACTTCCTTGATTTTTAAACTTAAACGTCAATCATTTAAATGTGACGAAGTGAATAATGCTATATCAAAATTAGTGCATTGGTTTAACGTTAATAATCTACATTTAAACGGAAATAAAACTAAATGTATTAAATTTACAACATCGAATGTTAAAAATCTGAATACCAATGTGTTTTTAAATGGGAAGAACTGAGCCCTGTTGAATCCACTGTTTTTCTTGGCATCACTCTCGACGCAAAGCTTCAGTGGGGCCCCCATATATCCAAACTAGCAAGCAGACTAAGTTCTGCAGCCTATGCTGTAAAAAAGATTAGAGGTCTCACTAGTGTCGAGATAGCATAATGTCTTATGGGATTTTGCTATGGGGAAATGAGGCTGATTCAGAAACTATTTTTGTTTTACAGAAGAGGGCCATTAGAGCTATTTACAACCTAAAACCGAGAGAGTCTCTTAGAGATAAATTTAAAGAAATAAATATATTAACTTCCTCTCAGTATATTTACGAAAATTTAATGTATGTTCACAAAAACAAAGGTAGTTTTAGTAAAAAAAGTGATATACATTCTCTAAACACTAGGAACAAACACAAGCTAGTGATACCAGTTTCTCGACGCCACAGAGTCAGTAATTCATTCTTGGGGCAATGTACGAGGGTGATCCAAAAGTAATGATAATCGGTTACTTCAGGTCACATAAAATCCAAAAAATATTTTTGCTTATATACTCACTACGTCAGCATAAAAAATCATATAAAGAGATCACGATTTCCGGGAGATACATTCATTTGAATACGAACTGTCAAAGAGGTAACATCAACATGGAAAAACGAAATTAGAGCTGTCATCAAGTACCTCTGTTTGAAAAAAATGTCTTCAAAAGACATACACAGTGACTTAGTGGAAACATTGGGGGACTCTGCTCCTCCATATTCTACAGTTGCACGCTGGGCCAAGGAGTTTGAACTGGGCAGAACATCCACTGAAGATGAACATCGCGAAGGACGCCCATCCACGTCCCTCACTGAAGACAACGTGAAAAAAGTCGAAGATGTTGTGTTGGCAGATGGAAGAGTGACCATCAGGCATGTAGCTGAGGTCACAGGGATCTCATATGGCAGCGTTCAAAGAATCCTTGCGAATGAGTTGCATATGAAGAAGGTCTCTGCGCGTTGGGTACCCAGAATATTAACCGACGAGCAAAAGAAAAATCGAGTTGACATTTCGAGGGTCAATCTCGAAAAGTTCCAAGCAGATCAAGAAAATTTTTGTTCCATTTTGTGACTATGGACGAGACCTGGATCCACCATTTTGATCCTGAAACGAAACAACAATCGATGACTTAGAAGCGAGCCTCCTCACCGACGCCAAAGAAAGTCAAAGTTTCAAGTTCGGCGGGAAAGGTTATGGCATCTGTTTTTGGGACGCTCAAGGCATAATTATGGTGGAATATTTGGAAAAGGAGCCACTATTACGAGCTCTTACTACGCAGACCAAATAAGAAGATTACGGGAGGCCATTAAGGAAAAAGACGCGGCAAACTGCGAGCTGGAGTGTTGTTTCACCAAGACAACGCACCGGCTCACAAAGCCGCAGTTGCGATGGCTGCCATTCAAGAAACGGGATTCGAACTGCTCGAACACCTCCCTATTCGCCAGATCTAGCTCCTAGTGATTTCTACCTCTTTCCTCGGCTCAAGGAACGCCTCCGAGGCAAGAAATTGAAGACGATAGCGAAGTAATGGCCGCTGTTGAAGCGTTTTGGGAGGGTCAAGACAAAGAATTTTTTCAAAGGAATCCTGGGTTTAGAAAAAGATGGACTAAATGTATTGATTTGTTAGGAGACTATGTAGAAAATAAATTATTATTTTAACTTTAATTACCGTGTTTTATTTTCATTATCATTACTTTTGGATCACCCTCGTATACGCTATTACAACAAGGTCCCGGAAAGTGTACAGGCTCTCTCTATTACTAAGTTTAAATGTTTTGTTAAGCTGAAGCTGTATAATATAGAAAGTGTTATTATAATATAAATGAATATATGGTTGATAATAACCCCTGGGAATGAGGTGGTCGCCCCCAAGCAGTTTCTAAAATAAATTTTGTAAATAGTTTGTACAAAAATTAATGTAAAATTTACTTTTAAAAAAAATCCCGCTGGGTTTCTTGCTGGTTCTTCCCAGGACAGAGGGTTTTTTTCGAACCAGTGGTAAAGTAAAAAATATTCTATTCTATTCTTTAGACTGCAGCGTGGCTCTCCTACGAAAGATTGGTGGTCACCACGTCTCTTAGAAGTCCGCAAGACATTCATGTGTCGTAATAGAGATATGGATCCTCACACGCTCATTTGACTAAGAGCCCAATAACAACCAAAACAAAAAAGGTGAATGAAAACGATTATAAAATTGTAGGGTATGGTACATAATATATTTGTCACTTAAATTTAGTACAAAATAAAGAAAACAAATACGCACCACAAACATCATAATAATATACATAAACTAACATATCATATAACCCATTCGCTTCCAGGATTGAATTTATAGTAACGCAAAGTCAGGAATTTGCATTTAGAAAAGCCAAAGTTAGGCTATTTAGATGCTAATTAGGTACCAAGTTTAAAAATTAGGTGCTCTAAAATTTTCACCGCAACGAACTGTTGAAATTTGCGTTGCTGGCAAAACGTATCGCTAGCAACGCAATGAAGTTATTAGATATACGATAAATATTAATAACAAGGAATTAAGTGCTAATTAGGTGCTGAAAGATTATTGACGTCGGATGTAGATGACGGTGATATTCTGGGAATTATCGGGTCCAGGACCACCATTACCTTACTTTAAGGTATGAACGGCATTTTTTCAGTTATATATTATAGAGATAAGATAGGTCGAATCTGTACTAAAACCGAATCAGAACGCACTGACTCCACGTAGTCGTGTCTGCCCTACCCCAAGTGTTTTTGTAAAGCCGTAGGCGCGTAGGGAGAGCAGCGCCCGCCCGCTGTAGCAAATCGCAGGCATCTGTGCGAGCCGTAGAGGTTGAGGCTGATCGCCAAAGGCGACCAATAAGCCGAAGCTGCGGAGGTGAGCATGGGTGCCTGTGATTTCCTACGCAAGGGCGAAGGGGCTGCTCTTCCTCCGCGCCTACGGCTTTACAAAAACACTCTAGAGAGTTACCACAAGTATATCAATATTCCTGCAACGCAAATTTCAACGGTTCGTTGCGGTGAAAATTTTAATTTTTAAACCCTTGTACGTAATTAGCACCTAAAAAGCCCCTAATTTGGGCTTTTTCTAAAAGCAATTTTGATTCTATTCTGATTTTAAGAAAACCTGAATTTTGCATCTGCTTTTTTCTAAATAACGACTTTATTTTTATTAGGGGCGCCTTGTCATTGCCTATACTTGCAGCACCTAATTAGCACTTAATTCCATGCTATTAATATTTATCGTATATCTAATAACTTCATTGCGTTGCTAGCGATACGTTTTACCAGCAATGCAAATTTCAACAGTTCAATGCGGTGAAAATTTTAGAGCAACTAATTTTTACACTTGGCGCCTAAATAATCCCTAATTTTGGCTTTTTCTAAATGAAAATTCCTGACTTTGCGTTGCTGGCGATACAAAACTAAACACATTGACAAAAGAGTAAGTAATTTTTTTTACTTATTTTAAGCCATTACTTGGCTACATTTCCATCTGATCATGTTGAGATGGAAATGTAGCCAAGTATTAATAGTATTTGAAGTCCGCTGATTCAGTGGAACAGAAGAGGCCAGTGCTCAGCTAATTGACAACCCTGGCTGCGATGGTTTAAAATACATACTATTATATATGACATAATAATAAAAATAACCTTAATTAATAACTAAAAATGTAACATAGGAGGATTTGAATGGCTTTCTCCCTAATAAAATAATTTAATGTCAAATCCACTGTGCAATTTACAATTTACAAAGCTATGAACAGATTAAAAATACAAACCTTGGTGACAGAATATAAAAACCTTATGATTAATATCTAAAAATTAACAAAGAAATATTTTTGTAAAGCTTTCCTTTCCAAATAATTTGATGCCAAATCCACTGTGCAATTAACAGTATCTCCAGATATATAAAATGTATTAAAATATGTAATACCCTGGCTACTAAAATGTTAAAAAATATAAACCTTGTGTGACAGAACAAAATAATTATAAGATTAATAACTAGAACATAAAACATAACCTTAAAATTAATAAAACATAATAAGTGCCTGTCCTGACGAAGCATGTTGCAGATGGCATTTTTACTAAAATAATTTAAAATGATTTGAAATTAGTTACAGATAAACTGTATATTTATTTTGTATCTAAATAACTAAAAATGTAACAAATTACAATTTGGAAAGCTTTCCTCATTTCCTTAAACAAACAATTCACAATCTCTTTACATGTGTCTCCGTGTATGAGGAGAGGATTGCAAACCATAGCTTCTAACTTCTAAATAATAATAGCTGAAATTGTTAACTGGTTTTTTTTACATTTAAACATGACAACTCCGTTGATCACGCATTTTATAAATAAAATAAGTATACCCCATAACCTTCCTTGGGTGTCTACCATATCATCCCTTGGGTGTCAAGAGGCGACAGAGGGAAATAAAAAACGACATTCAGCATCTTTCTGATAACTCAAACTATTAGTTACATAAGTCAAAATAATAGTAGTGTATGTATGCAAGTATGAATATATTGGAATATTTTAATCCAGTTTCAACCCACATTATCAAGTAACACATTCGCAAATACAATTAAAATGTACTGGCAGAATTAAAACATAATTAAAATGTATCGGCAGTATCAATACATAATTAAAATGTACCGTCTGATAACATACAAGTCCACCAAGCCAATTAGACGTGTTTTTCCTTCCGTTACATGAACCTATGCCAGTGTTGAACTACCCACCTGATGGTAAATGGTGACGTTGTCATAGATGGTAAAGCTCATTGACTTAGCTTAACAAAAGCCTCGAAGACAACTGCATACGTCCTTGAATGCAGGTATAATATAGCTGACAATTATGACGTAGGTTAGCTGTAAGCTTGAATTCAACTATAAACATAACTAATGGAATCATATGTTACTTTGCGAAAATCCATTATATTAAAGTTGGAAAAATTTACTTTGCCAATATCCGCTCAATAAAATAAAATGATGTGTCTTACCTAGTTTGAAGAGCACCTCCCGCCCTCCCAACTTTAATATAAACATAACTGTGGAGGCATGGGTGAAATATGTCCCCGACCCCATTTCTTTAGATACTGTGCTAGTCTAAGCATCATATAATGAAATCAAAATAAGAATGGGAACGCCAGTGAACTTGAACTATCAGGTCTCACTATAACAGTACGGTTTGCAAGATAATTTTGAATATGTAACTTTTTCTTTTTAAAATAATCTTGGTATTTGAATCTAGGTCTAAGTATTAGAAAAAATTATTGAAGATTTAATTGGTTTTGATTAGTTTTAAAAATTAATTTACGAAATCGAATTCAGGGGACACACAAAGAGATGTTTCAAGAAGATGAGAACTCTGTTTGTGTGTTTATTATATATAGAAAACTCTGTTTGTTAGTATGTTTTAACAATGTGCTCCAAACCGGATTTTGGTTACGGCAACACGTCTCAACGAAGTCTAAACATCTGTGCAGGACAGGATTGTAGTGCACGAGTTTGTACGCAAGAAAGCACTGGCACACTATAATCCTGTTTCTATTCCCGCACTTTCATAGTCCAATGAGAAGCTAATCCAACATGAATGGAGAGAGATAAGGCACGGGACCAACAGCTTTAAGTATTTTTCGTGTTAAGTAGGTGAAACACTACCTACTTCCTGACTCCACACTGCTATTGAGAATTATTTTCCTAAAAACCCCAATAACTGAGTAGGCCTGACCCAGAAACATTCGATCAGCAGTCGTGCTTACTACTTTATTCAAAAAACACAAAGACAGTGGAACATAAATTTAGGAAGCAGAATGACACTTGCAGTAATACTCATAGGAATGTTAGGAGTGTTGATAGGTACTAATGATGCTTGTCCGTCAATAGTGGCATGGCATGGTAACTTCATTGTCACTGGTGATGTGACGGCATGCACAGCATTTCTGAATGGGATGGAAATTGACAGTAACCAGATACAAACAGTCAGGGGATACGGATTACTACACATGCAGTGCTCTGATTGCACATAATGAAGGCACCCTGAAGTGTCGGTCACTTGGCGTGCCTGTAGCCATATCAGTGGCAGTTACTGCTCTATTCTTTGGCTCATTGACATTGTTTCTCTTATGGGCAGACCATAAGTTGAACTTCATATCAGTTTTAGTAGGGGCTCTAAAGAAGCACAAGGAAATTAAGGTTAAGCGACGCATCACTAGGGTGAGGCCTATTGTAGAGATGGAGTTGTCAAAGATGAATTTGTCTCGTGAGTTATCAACGCCTTCTGAAGAGATGAACCGAATAAGCCCTGTCAGACCTGTCAAGCCACGGTCTGGCCGTTCATCACCAACACAATCCATGATATTGGCCGCACTAGTGTTGTCATCCAATGCAGCCAAAGCCTGTGATGACACCTTGCTCATGAGCTCTGAAGGAGCCATCATACAAAATTACACTTCTACAATCACGAACACCGGCCCTTTTTGTCTTACACTCAGGTGGCACCCTTTGTATGAATTATCCTAATGGTGAATCTGAGTCAATCAAATTAACCAGGATCTCCACAATCGAGGAGTACACTCCACTGTATAAAGCATGTTCATTCAACATAAGTGTGGCAAGCATGTACAACTGTGCCTGGGCAGGAGAGTGCTGGGATGAGACAACGTGCCACTATGGCTACAGGAAACGGGAGCTGGTCAACTCCACTTTCAGCCATCACAATGAGGTGTACGGTTGTACAATGGTTCCAAACCTGTCAGAGAGTCATTGCACCCATGAACAGATATGCATATGGTACAAGTGGGCCATAACACCTGACCCCTCACAGTGTGATGGAGTTTTGATTTTAAGTGGATCAACAGTGCTTTTGGATCTAGAATATAGGACAAGAGAGGGAAACATCATCAATTTCAGCACATCACCTGGGAACCCTCAGACAGTCAGTCCCCTTCCAATGCATTTGATCAATTATCTAATCCATCGATCAAGTGAGACCAGATACATAAGACTTCATGAGGGTAGGTTTTACAAAACAGAAGCTTGTGAAATCAACAAGCCAGAGCCTGAGATGCTTGGGGACATGCAAGTTGGCTTCAACTTAGGAGAATCAGCGTATCCTGAATGGGCTGTCCAATGCGGCCCCGATGGTTCTCGCATCTCATGCACAACATCAGAACCAGGGTACTCTAGAAGTTTGAAAACTGATCTGTCGAGAGAAGTAGTTGTTGACACCGTCCTACCTACTGGCATCAAGGTGAACAATTGAAAAGAGGATCTGCCTCTTTCATGTTTAGGAGTCCATCTAACCCATCTATGGTTGTGCAGCCAGCAATATGCTCAGTCAGGGTGGATTATGTGTACGGGTGCACTAGTTGTGAGGAAAACCCATTTGTTATCATAACTCCGATTGACATAGTAATCACGGGGATAATGATGTTTGAAAGCAACTGCTCCTTTTATCTGAATGAAATAGAGTGCTCCACCAGCCCTCAGAAAATACAAATACTAGAGAAACCAAATTATTGCACTCTCAAGTTCCGTGGTGCAAACAATAGTGTTTCTTTTGAAATCCCCTATGAGTTTAGAGGTCAGGTGTACTCCATGGGAATAGTCTCTTTCCGATCTGAGGAGACACTAGCTGAGAAGTTGTCTTTGGGAGTTCAAAGCCCAGAGTTCATGTCTAGTCTTAGATTTAGTTTAGGAGCAGGGGCGCTACTAACAGTGACTGTAACAATTGTGAAGTCAATCCTGCGGTATGCTGCATTCAAGGCTGGCCGTTCTGAGGTGGACACTGCTTAGTTAAATTCAATGTTTACACGAAGACTAGTGGAAATTTAGGTTAAGTGATATTGTTAATTAAGTGCTAGTGTAGTTGTGTCCATCATAGTACAATGATGCAGTGGGACACTGACGGAACAGCTGTATCTAATACCCTTATTTTAACTCATTGATTAACTTACAACTAGTTTAAATGGTAAGGCTCTTGTTAATTATTAGGTTCACGGTTAGGTTGTAATCTTATGTTTAAATTTGAATTATAATGTTTTAGTTTATATTCCACTGGTCTCTTTAAAAAAAAAATCAGAAACTATTTTTGTTTTACATAAGAGGGCCATTAGAGCTATTTACAACCTAAAACCGAGAGAGTCTCTTAGAGATAAATTTAAAGAAATAAATATATTAACTTTGACCTCTCAGTATATTTACGAAAATTTAATGTATGTTCACAAAAACAAAGGTAGTTTTAGTAAAAAAAGTGATATACATTCTGTAAACACTAGGAACAAACACAAGCTAGTGATACCAGTTTCTCGACTCCACAGAGTCAGTAATTCATTCTTGGGGCAATGTATACGCTATTACAACAAGGTCCCGGAAAGTGTACAGGCTCTCTCTATTACCAAGTTTAAATGTTTTGTTAAGCTGAAACTGTATATAAAGGGTTATTATAGTATAAATGAATATATGATTGATAATAACCCCTGGGAATGAGGTAGTCGCTACCAAGCAGTTTCTAAAATAAATTTTGTACTTAAATAGTTTGTACAACCATTAATGTAAAACTTACAAAAAAAAAGTAAAAAAAAAGTCCCGCTGGGTTTCTTGCTGGTTCTTCCCAGGACAGAGGTTTTTTTTTCGAACCAGTGGTAAAGTAAAAAATGACTTTCAATAAGAATTACACATGTAATCTATATTGAATAAAAAATTATTCTATTCTATTCTATTCTATTCTACTATACCAAAGAGGCAGTCAGTTTTATTATAAACATAATATGTTTTAAAACACATTTTTTTTGTTTAAAGTCAGTGGAATATTTGGAACATTCTATTTTAATGGGTAAAAGCAGCAGTGATGATAATAACGATGACAACTACTGTGATGAAATGAGCAGAATACAATGAATGCAGAAATTAGCAGGATTGAAGAGCTAGATTAAGATTGAAACCTTTCAGTTTGAGATACAAGCTTATTGCTTGTGGTTATTTTGTAAATAAGTATTTTTTCAAGAATGCCTGTTTTGCTCACCCTACCTAACCGGTTTATAATATTGTCAGCTAAATCGTCACCATATGATGGAGTCATTCCTATTTTTACTTTAATCGCATTGTATGCATCAATATGTTCGGCTTCAGGTGTAAGTGACGTCATATTTAACACATCAAAATGGCTTGGTTGGCTTGTAATTAGTTTAACAAATTGCAATAGAGCCTTAAGTAGCCTGTGCACCGCCCCCCTTTAATTAATAAGCCCTAACCATAATTACATAATTAATTTAGCATCAAAATGTTTCAGCTGACACATGTATGAAAATACAACAAAACATAACCTAATAACTCAAGAAATTGTTGACGCACCATTTGATTTACAACTTATACTAAAGCACTAGATTTAAAACCTAGAACTCTATTGGTACTTCTTGCATAACTAATTTATAACCTAAACTCTGTACACATGTCTTTAAATCGTTGATATGGTTGATCTTTTCAGGTATAGGGTCCGTTATTATCTGATGATCGTATTCAGTTAATTCAACAATTGGGGCCGGGATATCGAAATCGACACCTACTATGTAATCATCGTCCTCTATGTTTAATTCCTCGAGACCATTACTTGCACCTTGGAGGTTATCAAACTGTATTTCCGGTCTAGCATCATCAAATGGCATTTCCGGTATGTTCATACGAATACAATTGTGTGACTGCAATAAAGAGGGCCACACAAATGTTTCTTCACAGATGTTGCACCTTAGATTGTTGTTCGAGAAATGCTGTGTCGATTTGTGTCTCCCCAGGGTATAATTTGAAGAGTAGTATTTTCCACAGATCTGAAATAATGTAAAACTGACGATAAAACAGCTAGTCTGTTATTAAGCGCTCTTCTTCTTCATAAATGCGTAAAAGTCCACTCCAGTCTTTTTAGTCTGTTATGCCCGGCAATGGGAGGCAGCATTAAAGATGCTCACATCTAGGGCTGTGATTGTTGATGATTAATCTCATAAACAGATTATACTATCATCAACACCCATGAGAGGTGCATCCTGCAATAGCAGGTCACGCATTTGACAAATAATAAGTGTGTAAGTTTTTACCTCACCCTCATATTTGTTATTGTCGGCATACAGGTACATGGTAAAGTTTCTACAAACTTATGATTGTAGGGTAATGTTTAATTTATATGTCATGTGTGTAATTAGTAAATAAATAAAATAAATAGATCAGAAGTTATAAGATCTCTTGTATTAGTGATTGTATATACATAACTATACGTAGCATTACACACACACACACACATATATATATATATATATATATAGTATTTAAACTGTCCCGTGGGTTTCATAAAAAAAATAATATATATAGCAGTTACTAACATGCTTGCTAAGAGTGGCAACTATGACAAATATACACAATATGAGGCAGTCTATGGGGGAGGCCTATATTTAGCAGTGGACTTTTGGACTATAACAGCAACTGTTAAAAGCAGAAATGGACCCCAGCTATAAAAATGAAACTTCACAAATCAACAGCTTTGGAAAAAAGGGAGGCTCTGCCGTAAATAAACAGCCATTTAATCAAGGTCTTATGAGATTGAACAAGCCACAGATGGGATTTTTTTAGGTGTTAGGGATAGTCCCCTGTGCAGGACATATATGGGGGAGAAGGAAAGAAGCCCACATGTTGCTGGCATGTCCAGAGGTCTCTGCATATAGGGCAAAACATCTCGGCATGCCAGCATCACTCCCCGAAGTTGCTCATGACATCAAAGTAATGATGAACTTCTTCGGGAGATTTCATGGCTCAAATAATCATAATATTTCTGCCTACACGCAAAATATGCGCTTAGACGTGGTGTTGCGGAAAACAGCCCATTATAAAATAACTAAGTCCCCGCTCACCATCTTCTAACCGCTAGTGTGCTAACTTATTAATAGCTAGATTAATGTAGAATTATATATATTTAAGAAGATCAAAGACCATTTATTTTATCAATTTCTCACTTTGTCAAAAACAAAACTAAGCCTAAATCCCTCTTGGCATTGCTTTCCATCCTACTAATATTATAATCCTACTAATATTATAAACGTGAAAGTTTGTGAGGATGTATGGATGTATATTACTCTTCCTCGCAAAAACTACTATAATATATTTTAATGAAACTTTACAATAATATAGCTCAAACATCAGAATAACACATAGGCTATAATTAATAAAGATATTGTGTAAATTGGTCAAAATAAACAATAAGAGTTAAGTAAGAAGGAAAAAATCTGTCATCTGCGAGCTATTTTGGCGTGCAGTGCAAAGACTGTAAGAGTTACACAAATATGTATGGTGGAATTGTTTCTCCTAAATAGTTCCATTTTACCCAGAGATCCATTTTACTGGAAACGAGGCATTCTATCTTAGTCCTCACGGATCACAATGCATCTGCATTTTGATTCGTAATCGAGGATAGATGTAGATGTCTATGGGCCACAGCAACCACTTACCATCAGGTGGACTGTGTGCTTGTTTGTCACCCTTATTCTAGAAAAAAAAAGTAGATAAAGTTTGTCTTTTAAATTTGGTCATATATTTTAAAAGTAACGACAATATAAAATTGGGCGGTCCGGCGCGCAAGGGCGGTCGGGCGTACTGCGGACAAGGTGGGGGAAAACATTGCTCATCGCTGCGTAAGCAAATCTACCTCTTCATGCTTAAACCGTTGAACCGATTTAAATGAAATTTGATATCGAGATAGTTTAAGTCCCAGGGAATAAATAGGATAGCTTTGATCACGGAAATCATCCCTAAAGAGGTTAATGGAATTTATTATGAAAGTGCAATTATTGATGGATCACCTATGGTTTAAAATATAATATCTACACGGACAAAGTCGCAGGCAAAAGCTAGTCTGTTCATAAATCATTATCACAATTTTTTCAATAATGCCAAAGATTAGCCATAACTTAAGCATGCAGCTATATTATGGTTGTAACAAATGGGTCGGCTCATCCAAGGTAGGATCACACTCTCACAGAATACCAGTGTAAAATAGCAGTTTAAAGCTGCTGTCTTTCAAATGGTGAGTGTAGAGAATGGGAGAACCTTTTCACTGGAATTATTCCATCATAGTCCTCAGGTTTGACATCGCATCTGTATTTTGATTCTTAATCGAGGATCAATGTAGAATGTCTATGGACCGCAGCATTCACTTACCATCAGGTGAACTTTGTGCTCATTTGGCTTTCTAACTGCCAGTTATTTCGATATTACAGACAAACACTTCAATTTTATTTACATGTATTGATAATAATGATAATAATATTTACATTTGTTTAAACACTACTTAAAAATATTAAAAATACAAACCTCACAATTAAACCTGGATAGTATAGTCTTTTTAGATCTTGGATCCACTATAGCCTTTTTGGGTGGATTCATATAGTCTATTGGTTGAATATGCAAACCAACAGCTTGGTTATTACAAGGTTGTGGACTTGTTGAGGGTGCAGGGTTAGTAAGTAAGGTTTTTAATTGACTCTCAATGAGCATATTCTGGTCCACAACGTTGATTTGCATGGTTTCAGGCAAATTCGTCTTAGAACTCGACCCTTGTTCTAATGACTTTTTGTTAGTTGTATCAACTGTCTTATCTACAGCTATTGGTGGAGTTGTATTAGGCACTTTTGCATTAACATTACTTTCTTTTTCTGTAACCGAATCGTCTTTAACTGCGACATTTTCCCTTAATTGAGAATTGTCACTTGTTTTTAAGAAGTGTGACCACTTGTGCTGCAGCATATCAGTTTCCTTATCAAACTTCTTCAAACACTGATCACAAAAGTAAAAATCTTTGTAACCTGTCATTGCACGGTTGCTTAAATCAGGCAGAACGTTTACATGTGATTCTATCAAATCCTTCTCAACAGAACTCTCCTCACAGAAGTTACACAGGTAAAGCCTATCGCTTCCCAGGTTACGAATGATATATAATACTTCTGGACGCTTGTCCGAATGTAAAAACGAGATGTGGTGTGCTATAGCACATTTAGTTTCAAACTGATCTTTACATATATCACAAACAAAACAGCTGCTGATGTGTTCGTAGCTATGGTCCTTTAAATCCATAAATTGGAAGTAATTCTCCTTGCATGTCTTACAATTGTACATTTTAACACTACGACAAATGTTATGTTTATGTTCTATAAATTGAGCCTTATTAGGTAGCAACAGACCACAAGAATCACAATGCAATTTAATGTGATTTTTGAAGAGTATTCTGTCAACAAACTTATTAGAGCAGTAGTTACAAATGTAAAATCTACGTTTCTTATGCTTTAGCTTCATATGCTTCTTTAAATGTTTATAGTCTGTGAATATTTTTGTGCATTTCTTGCATCTGTGATACTCCTGAACTTCATGTACAATTATATGATCAGAGAAACTCACCCGCTTCTGTGGCTGGGGTTTATTAACCTTATTATGTTTCTTTGCCTGATGATTTTGCAATCGCTTTAAACTTTTGTATGTTTTACTGCAGGAATTGCAATTATAATATATAGTCCCACACTTACTTGCACTTGAATTCTTAGAGTTATTACTTGCAATTTTGCTTATCTCATACTTCAACTTTTCCAAATCATCACGCACTAAAACCACTGAACATAATTTAAATGACAACTTATTCAAGTCTGGCTTTATGGATCCATTACAAGCCTCTGAAGCGACTCCGTCGTGTTTATAACTCGCTCGTCTATTATTTAGGAAAGGTGTAATATTTAATCGGTCCAGTACAACAACTGGTTGCTTTTTGAAACCTCTAAAAATCTTTTCATTCAAGAAAATTTCTTCCTTGATTTCCAGCGCCATTGCTTGTTCTCCCGCCACAAAGGTTTCCAGTGATTGGGGCAAATGGGCTTTAGCTTCATTTTCACGCGACATAGGAATACAATTAAGTGTAAGAATACAAGATCAAATAATATAAACAAAATTAACTTAATTTAATGGTAAATAACGTCAACAAATAAACATGTCATACAATTTCAGGATTTATCCATCCACAACCACATCACAGAGTACCATAGATAAATAGATATGTAGCAAGCTACAGAGTACCTTTGTATTAAAGGTGTAGCAAACCGTATGTATCAAAGAGTATAATAACTGTCCTATACAGGAAAAGAGAGCCCACTCGTGCGAAATCTGTCAACCGAGGAGTATTAGCGCCGTCTGGTGTCGTTTCGGCACAATATAGTGAGAATGTTTGCGTGCCTATAACACATGCACCTCTACATACACATTACTGTCCATGGTTTTACATTACACTTTATGTACTAGGATTATTTATCAACAACCAACAATGAATTAAACATTTGAAACATTTTTTAATGAAAACTGCATAGTATTTCCACGTGGTAGAGCCATGCTGCAGCTATATTAGTAGTATAGTTGTAGCACGAATGGGTCGGCTCGACCGGGGAAGGACCACGCTCTCACAGAATACCAGCGTATAATGGCAGCTTGACACTGCTGTGTTTCGTATGGTGAGTGTAGAGAACCGGAGACCCATTTTACTGGAAAAAGGCATTCCATCTTAGTCCTCACGGGTGACGACGCTTCTGCATTTTGATTCTTTATTGAGGATAAATGTAGACGTCTATGGGTCACAGCAACCACTTACCGTCAGGTGGACTGTGTGCTCGTTTGTCACCCTATCCTATAAAAAAAAAAAACTAAATGCTTCAAATGTTTAATTTAACAGTCGGTTGTTGATAATTAATCCTAATACATAAAGTGTGATTCATAATTTCTAAATAGGAATTATCTACGATATTTTCTTTAACATGAATGGAATTAAACACAAATAATTAGTACATTATTCTATATTTTTTGAACTTAAGGGAGATAGAATTAAACTACTTTTACGGATTATATCGCGTTTAATTATTTAATACGTTAAATTAATTAAACGCAATATAATCCGTAAAAGTAGTTTAATTCAATGTATAGTGTTCGCGTAAATATAAGAAATCATTAAGGGAGATAGATCAAGATTTAACCTAGTTTTGACAATACAACACATAAAACTAATATTTTTATTCTAATGTTTATATCATTAATAGTAGGAGTGGTCATTACAAAACGTAACTAGTTACTGAAACTATCTATTCACACAATAGCGGGTAGCGGGTTATTGCAGTGCAACGAAACTATCTATTACAGTAGACGTTTTACTCAGTAACACGATTCACGAATCACGAACGAGC
Source organism: Parnassius orleans (assembly GCA_029286625.1). NCBI lineage: Eukaryota > Metazoa > Arthropoda > Insecta > Lepidoptera > Papilionidae > Parnassius > Parnassius orleans. The sequence goes on along the minus strand of JAGSMP010000272.1, from coordinate 618,271 downwards.
GATCAGTAACAAATCGTTTATTCGGCTATTTTCGCGACGCATCGGCGACGGCTTCGGCTGTTGAAGTAGAAGTACCACCGGTCGTCGAATGTCGAGTGAGCGCGGGTGCTTTTGCATTTGAACTATGACTCTATTCCCTTCGGATAGATGCGATATTAGAAATGGGAAAGCAAGTGTGCATGTTTTTAACAAAAAATAGTTCGAAGTGCATGAATTTACGTGATCTTGGCCCGGTAATTAATCTTGTGTTTAAGTTTAATGACACGGTTTGTTTTTACTTTTTAGGCGTGTTTATTAATATTTTGTTTTCTTTTTGTGCAACAATATATTTTTAGTAAAATAAGAAGAAAATACAATTGTATATATTAGTGTTCATAATAATAATTGTACAGTAATTAGTATAAATAACTAAGTGTAAATAATACTAAAACTTTATGTGATAGTTATCAAAATTGTCTCGAAGCAATGCCAGTGTAAAATTAACCATAATGAATAAAATTATTATATTTCAGTCCATTCAAAACAATCCACGATCGATTTCTTACTTTACCGATTTACAATTTTATATTCAATTAGCCGTAATTATGCCATCTAGCGTCTTCTTTACGTACCACCTTAAGAGTCAATTAATTTTCGTTCGATAAAATGACTTTAATACCTGTAGAATGGAGTAGATGGCGGTTTACAAGGCAATGTTATTCGAATGAAAATATTCCATAAAAACATCAATACATGTATTCTTTTGATTTATTACATTAAAATTTAGGCTTCACATGTAATGGCTAAAAATAAGCATTGTAATAATTATTTGCTATAAAAATAAACTTAAATTCAATATTTTATGCTGAACTTGTGGTTAAAATTATCATTATCATAATTATTAAACAAATCATTTGCCGCTAAATCTTTTGAAGTTGTATTTTTATTAAACCGTACGAAATGATTTAACAAATAAATAAATTTAACCATTAACACCATGTCTAATTCTATACGAAACGGTAAAACCAAACAAGTTTTCTCGTAAAACGGACGTCGTTTCATTCGCAACGTTTTTCAATTAAACACGACGTGAAACACTCTATTGAAGCCGCTATTAAAATAGAGTGTTTCAAAAGCCGCTATTGATATTCGATAGATAGTTTCGTTACGTTACTCAAAAAAGCCGCTACAACCCACCGCTAATTAATAACACAGCATCAACAATGTCTATACAAAAATAGTAAGCTTATTATTTTAATAGATAAATGACATTGTTTTTGAACAAGTTCCTCCCAGATCTCGATACTTGCACTCGCGTTTAGGTAAACAAAACACGGAAGTATGATAAGAGAAAATATAAATTCAATAAATCGATGCGGACCCTATACTATATTACAATACCGATATGCTAGCGTGTTGTATCTTACTGCGAACACCATCTAGTGACGGCGGATTAAAACATTTGAATAGACATTAAATGAGATTATAATTTTTGGTTCAACATTTTTAATAAATGAGTCATAACAAACTTTAACATTACAAGATATTAAGCTAATACCATAACGGTAAACTTAAACGTCTATAAGGCAATCCAAAGCTGTAACCACACTTGGCAAGTGGGTTTGCAACTGCAGTTATTAGGAAGATCAGTCCATCTGCTGATGTGTTTCCCTCTGTCGCCTCTTACGATGACACCCACGGGATGATAATATGGGGTAGTGGATATTCTTAGACCGCCACTACACGATAATCTAATATTTTTTACAATAAATGATTCATAAACACAGCTTTGATATAATAAAATATTAAACTAATGTCTAACAATAGAATTTTCACAGAACAAAATATTTTTAAAATAACCCTCCCCCCTCTATTGTATATATAAAATGGCCGTTTATAAAATATAACCATATTAAAAAGAAAAATATACTATGTGAACAGATAATCAATATATTGATCTTTCTAAAGGTATGTATTCGGTACTGACTACTGAGTAACGGGTGCGCCATCTAGTACCGAGTAACGAAACGTTACACACGAATGCATTTCGTTACTCGCATTTTTCATAGTATGGGTACCTACACTGTTTCAGTTCACGCAAGTACCGTTGATGCGTGTAAACTATTTGCTTCATGGTGTAACATTTGCTGATCGTATGTTTTACGCATGCGCACGCTTATTCAATGAATTTAAAAACGTACGTTACAAAGAGCGATGTTTGTTTATTAAGCAAAGTATAATTTGGAAATTCGTCGTCTAAGTTGTTTACTGTTTATTAAAGGTATTGTGTGTGTAGACAAAGTTTTGTTAATGTATTATAAGTATGTTTTCTACAAATTATGAATGTTGCGACGCCGTGACGTCATACCACATGAGTAAAGAAACCGTATTTCTTTACTCATGTGGTCATACTGTACGCGTACGCAATACGACTTGATTCGATGCTCTAACATAACATAGCATGTTATGAGGTATCAGAAGTAACGAGTAACGTAACGATACGATAGTAACGAGTACTAATTGTTATAGTAACGAAAACATACGGGTACGCTTTTTTTCGTTACTTTTGCACCTCTACTTTGTATAAACCGAAAACCTGAACCCACAAACTATATAGAAACCAAAGATATTTTATTTTAACGTTCTATACGAAGTATATTATAATATCTTTGATAGAAACACTCACCCTTCCTGAACCACATCCAGTGTACTACGTAGACAGAGTATAAGTACACTTTTTTTAATTAGGATTTTTCGGCTTGGTTGCTTGTTCTTTAACCCATGTCTTCATTTCATTCGGCATCTTTGTTTTTATTCATTTTCAGTATCAAGTGATAATGATCCTTTATAGTAGACTGCTTCACAATATGTTGATGCGTCACGTCACGTGGATTTTGGGAGATTTTGACGACAACTTGAGCCAGCAGAGAGTTGGCGATAGTATCTCAAGGTCAGAAAAGAAATCAAATGTAAACCTTGCTTGACACATTTGGTGTCTACGGAAAAACAAGATTTTCACAAGTTATGTCTTAAAAGATAGAAGAGGTTTAATTTTTCCGTCCGCAGACACATATATAGTTTGTGCAGCGCCTGCAATTGTAATACGTAAAATTTTAAAAGAAAACGTTAATTTTAAAATTTTAAAAGTAAAAACAAAAATGATTATAGGCGCTTAACTTCACAGATCTCAAAGTGTTTATATTGGCAACCAAACGACTTTTATGAATCTGGAGGATGATCATCAATGTTATGGAGTTGATCACAAAGTTAATCTGGTAAAAATTTAGATAGAAAAGCATTTAATGGTACGATTGCACTATATAACATAATTAGAAACGAATTTATGGTGTTCAGACGCTAGACGGCAATATTATAAGAAATTGGTGCAAAACAAAGGCTGTTAAGATTTTAGGTGTGTAAAATAATTGTAATAAATATATTGAATTATTTATGTTTTTCAATTATAATATACCTAAATATGCTAATAGAGAAATTTCCAAAAAGTGTTATATAGTATTTTTTCTTATCTGATATAATTTAATAAAATAAATTAAGTGTAAGAAATTATGCGTATTTAACCTTTATTGTATAATTATTTATTTGATAATAATTATTCTGTCCAAATACTACTTAAGTACCTATAAAGCAAAAGCACATTTTCAATTTTAAACATTAGTACAATTTGAGAAAAATCGAAAAAATTGTGGGAGTTTTTTCACAATATCTGGTAACTTTACATACAGATAGATGCACGTATTGGCTTAAAGGTCTAGATACCAGGCCATAAACTCCAAAAAAAAAAGATGCAGGTGTCGGAGTTTTGGCGGGAACTTGATCGGCGGCGGTTTGCTGCTCCTGTATTATTGTTTGAATAATGGTTTGAAGTGGATTTTGATATGTAAAAGTGGTGCGATTTTGTGTATTAAGTGTCTGCGCATGTAAACTATTAGTGGAAACGGTGAAACAAGTGCTCTGATGGTGATGTTATTCTCAAGATAAGGTGTCTATCTGCTGCAGATGCACGTGTCCCTACAATGCCGCTCCTAGCTGTCACGCACACATAAATAATAAGTGGCTTCACATCGTTTGTTGCGCTTGTTCTATCTGCCTATTCTTTCTTTAATATGAGAATATTGACTATAAATGAATTCATTATTTCAAAAATTTTATGCACGAAATGTGATCATAATCGAAAGTAAGTTAAGTGTTGTGCAAACAGAAAGCACAAAATCATCTGATCACTTTCCGCAGGTTTCCTAAAATAGGAAACGAAAAACTTATAACTATATTGTGATAAGTCTATAAACATTTTGAATTTATTGACCGTTATTTGCAGGGATTATTACTATATTGACTCGAATTGTATCTGTTTCAGATTACGTATTTGGACTGAGTTAAGTTTTCACCATGAGAATTTTGCTGATTTTAATTTACGTTAATGTTCTGTGAAAAATAACTCTCTGACAATAACATATATTATATATCAATAACATGCGTAGAAATATTATGTGCAATAGCAAAAAAACATCAATAGTAATGTACAGTTTTTAAACAGTCTTCCACAAAATAAAATTACATAACTATATCTATTTATAGTTTTACTTTATCCCACATGCTACTCTAAAGTAAATTCGAGTAATTTTGGTGCAAACTCTCAAATGTATGGGAAATCAACCAAAAGGTTTGTGAGGCTGGAACCAAAATTACTCGAATTTGCCTTAAATAAACGAAAAGTTTAAGTTACAGAATACAAAGGTTTGAAATTCCCACGAAAAAAGTTTCATATAGGCGCTCACTGTGGTGCTAGTGGTATACACTCAGACGCGTGTTACATTTTTTATGTTTGAAGATATGAATATAGCATTCTTCTCTCGGTAAAGAGTAAGGGTGGGCGTTGAATGAACGAACAGTTTTTTTTCGAAAGTTTATTTGCCGTCAACTGTTAGACCTGTTTATAGTCTACTGATAAACTAGTTTACTCGTGAACGACATTTTGCATCGCGCAGTACATACACCGTCGAGCGTTTGCCGAAACTGTTTCGCTGGCCACTCGTCGATCAAGCATTCCGTTCTCTTCACACCTGCTTGTTTCGACGACTATAATTCGGCCGTTCAGAGAATGCGTTCCTGACACCTATCAGTTAGTCACGACTAGTGATGGGCACAACATAACACTGAGTTCGTTACCGTTCCTCCAAAATGAACCGCCGCGTTATTTTTAAGATTATTTTCGTTTTAAATTGGCGGAATCATTTAAAATTTATATTTTAGTAATTTAAGTGGAAACCAAAAAAAGGTAATATTAATATAATAAAATTGTTTTATTTATTCTTTGTTACAAAGTTACAATCTGTATTTCTATGCAATAAAGTACATTGAATTGAATGTGCGTACAGAATATTAATCAGACTCCGATTCGCTTGAGGAGGTGGTGTCTTCATCATCATCTTCGCCTACATGTATAATTATATTATTATCAATAACAGAATCAATCCTGATATCTCGGTCAAAATGTTTCACAATCAGGTTTTAGTCTTCTCAACAACCTTTGCCCAGTCATCTCTTGTGACTTCCCGCAGGCTTCTTTTAATAGGGTCATCATCTTTTCGTGCTGAATGGCGGGAAGTATTGTGGCGGGCGGCGTAACCTTTATTTGAGCCCAGATTAGCTCAATCGCGTTATATTGGCAATGATACGGTGGAATTCTTAGAACGCGATGACCGTACCCAGAGCCAGTTCATCGATTTCGTATCGCACATTTGCCGCTTTATTTTCTTTAACTAATTTAATTAGCTCTGGTTTTAGCATCTGCATATTTGCGTCAATGCCTTTTGCTTGTAACCAAGCCACCATTTCTTCTTTTTATTAGCTTGGGTAGGTGGTTTCTGTATTTGAACCGAGTGATAGGAGGCATTATCCATGAATATTACAGAAGGCTCTGTAGGCTGGGCAAAGCACGTTCTGGAACCACTTTAAATGTAGTGGCATTCATTCTCGTGGTAGTCATTTGTGGTTTTGATTGAAATGCCAGTAACGCGTTCTCCACAAAGCCGTATTTTGCAGAACCTGCGTGGCATATTATCAGACGGGCCCCTTAACCATTGGTACTTTCGACGTCGACGCTTGTGTATCATCCGTCCAAGAACGGAAACCGTGTGATTGGCGTTTAGCCATGTCTCGTCAATGAACACGACATTATCCCAGTTATCAATATTTTTGCTTCTCTCAAAAACTTATCCGTTTTAAAATTATGTCGTATCGTTCTAATAAAAATTTCTTTTGTCTGTTTTTATACGAAACACCAATATCTTTTAAGATTTTGGTTAAAGCAGTTTTACCCCGCTAAACAGTCCAGCTTCTCTTAACGATGCCAAAAGCTTCTTCCTGTTGAGATATTCATTTCTGGAATAGTAACCATATATGATTTCTGATTGCATCGGCGTCAAAGGTGTCAATATCTGTCACGGGTTTAGTTCTACGTTTCTTCTTCGGATTACGTAAAATATTATCTTCCGTGCCAGTAGAGCCGAAATTTTCTTTATTAATATTTGTTATCGTTCGTTTGTTAACCCAAGCGCCTGAGAGACGCGTTCTTGTACTTGTTCGACAGGTAACAGGGTCCGCCATTTTGCCGCTCCCGCTCAAAGTAATCTTGCAGCTTGATGATTAACTCACGGGCTCCACTTTTCAATGTTTGTCCACGTTTAGGCATTATTATGCACCAAAAGTAAAAAGAACGCAATACAAAACACAATCGAAGTCCGATTTAGCGCCGATGTCAGTTTGAAAAGCAGAAACAGTCCATTAAACGAAAGCCGGGTAATCAAATAAAAACAGATCGAAAACACTTGAAGAACGTGGTCTATGCGCACGAAACGACAACAGACGACTGTTTTAGCGTCACAAAATGGCGGCCCATAACGCCATTTGGGGTACCATTTTCAACCTAAATAAAAAAATGCTACTTTCTTTCGCGCGTTCGGTTTGGTCGTAGTTTTATTTTATATTTAATAAAAGTTATCTTATAGTCCATTATTTTCAAATTCTTAAAAGATAAACAAAACGTATTATTTTATAAAGTATAACTGTATAAGAACAGATCACGATACTGTTATTGCCTGTTATTGTTAGCACAGCACTACAAATATAAAGCGCTGACATAACCTTGTAATAGCGCAGTATAGATTTAGAAAAATATTGTTTACCAAGTTATTTGACACTCAGTTTGGCACAAAATTATAATATTCATTGATTATTGATATAATAATGTTGTTTTAATGCTCATCAATTGTTAAAACGGTAAACAACCAGCAAAAATATTTTTATCGTAACTGTAACGCCATTACAAAGTTACGTCGTCAGTTCAATCGCGACGTCAGGAACGCATTCTCTGAACGGCCGAACTATAAATCTCTCTTTCTCCACGTGCTCGACAATCGAACCATTGAGTTGGCGGTAAAATAAGCTCTATTACAATGCAGATAGATATGAAATATGCATGTCAATATAAGGTGTAGGCAGATATTTGAATTTTGTTTACATTATTTTTTTAGTCTCGATTGAAATGCGCTTTGCATAGGTCAAGGTTAAACGTATTTAGTAATTTTCTAATTGGAGAGATTAATTAAAATGTAAATAATTATTCATATTATTAAGTTCTAGTGTTAATAGTAAATAGTGTGAACAGTAATAGTGTTACTTAGGTATTTAAGCGGTCAAATAGTGTAAATATTAATTACGTTGGTGTCGGCCCGTATAAAGAGTAGTGTGATATGGCACCATTTTGAAAAAGACAATAAAACTTTTAAAGCAACGTGCAATGAATGTATAGATGTATTAAGTTATAAGTCATCCACCGCCAATTTAAAAAGTCATCTGCGAAGAAAACATCCTTTGGATTATTTATCGGTGTTCGGAGCTGATGATGACCAATCCGGTCATTCATCTGGATAAACGAATCAGGAACAAATTCGCAGTGCTTTGCACGCGGAACCCATTCCAGGTACGTCGAGTTCCTCGATGGGAGAACAACCGTCATTTGAGATACCCAGGCCTTCAGCTAAACGACAAAAAGTTATGGACGCATTATATACTAAAAGAATTAGTACAGATCAAAAATTACAAATCGACAAGGAATTACTTAGTCCTAATCCTGGAAAGAGTATGAAGGAAAGTTCTTTGTACTCCAAAATAGTTAACTAAGACTAATGTTATCGCTTGCCGATCGACGTCTCTCGTTAATCACATCACATAACATCAGTCTTATTATTTATCTAACAGTTTGCCGTGTATTGGCGGTTAAGAATATCCACTACCCCATATCTTCCCGTGGGTGTCGTAAGAGGCGAAAGTGGGAAACAGGCAGGAGATGGGCAGTAACATCTTCTTTATAACAGCCATATCACAATAAAAAAAACTGCGGTTGCCAACTCGCTCGCCAAGCATGGCAACCCCCCCAACGAATAAAGTTACGAAGAAACCCCCAGTCCCCGGCGGCCCCGCTATTCCTGGCTACGGTGGCGACCATGATAACGGCGAGGCAGGGGGTGCTAAGAATCTCCGGTGGAGGTTCGGTTGCCACCTACGATGACTCAACCTGGCAACTTATAACGCACGCACCCTGAGGACTGACGAGAAGATCCTGGAGCTGGAAGAAGAGTTAGACAAGTTGCGCTGGAATATTATAGAATTATCCGAGGTCCGAAGAGAGGGGGAGGACATGGTAATCTTCGAATCCGGCAATTTGTTCTGTCACCGGGAGGGCTACCTTCTGTCCCAAGGAGGTGTCGGATTTATCGTCTACAAGTCTCTCGTTAACAACGTTGAAAGATTGGGAGTGTGTCGACAAGGGTTGCGTACCTTATAATCAGAATCACCAAATGGTATTCGCTGAAGATCATACAGGTTTACGCACCAACCTCGGCACACCCCGATGAGGAGGTGGAGGAAATGTATGAGGATATCTCTAGAGCCATGCATTCCTCCAAAACCCACTATACGGTGTTAATGGGAGACTTCAACGCAAAACTAGGCATAAGAGAGAACGGTGAGCTGAAAGTAGGGAAATTCGGAATAGGGCAACGGAACCCAAAGGGCCAGCAGCTGGCTGACTTCATGGAGAAAGTGGGACTCTTTATGATTAACTCTTTCTTCCAGAAGCGGCCCCACAGGAAGTGGACCTGGTCGAGCTCCGACGGTTCGACAAAAAATGAGATTGACTTCATTATGACGACCAGACGACAACTGTTCAGTGATGTCTCAGTGATCGCGAGGGTGAAAACCGGCAGCGATCACCGAATGGTTAGAGGCACACTGAACCTAAACGTTCGAGATGTCTCCTCTAATGAAGTCAACGCTCCGTCCCCCTCGTGCTCTAGTCCAAAGTCCTGAAACCATTCAGCTCGAGTTACAAAACCGTTTTCAGTGCCTAGAAGACTGCAATGAAGTGAACGATATAAATGATAAGCTCGCGGAAACTGTCCATATGGTCGGAGCTAAGTTCTGCAAGACCCGCCGCAGAAGAACACAAAAACTCTCCGATCACACTCTTAATCTCATGGCTGTTAGACGGGAAATGAAGCTGCAGTCTTCAACAGATTTGACAGCATACAGGCAACTGAATATACAGATCTCCAAATGCATGTGGCGGGACTTACGCAACTTCAATACAGCTTGTATTGAAGAAGCGATCGAGCGGAACCAAGGCTCCAAAGTCTTTGCCAGAGATCTGTCTGCCAGAAAGAGCCAACTATCAAAGCTGAAGACCGAGTGTGGCAGCATCGTTTGCGGGACACCTGAGATTTTGAGTGAGATTGAGAGGTTCTATGGGCAGCTGTACACGTTATCGTTGGAGCCACACGCAAGTGTGAGTAACGAAGAACGAGTATGAAAGAAGATATCCCGGACGTCAGTCTGAGAGAGATTAGAAGGGCTCTCCTGCACCTTAAAAACGGCAAGGCCCCAGGTGAGGATGGAATTACAGCAAGCTTCTGAAAGCGGGTGGAAAACCGGCCCTTGAAGTCCTTCAGAAGCTCTTTAATTCCGTCCTCCATGGTGGCACTACTCCGGAGGCGTGGAGCAGAAGTGCGGTGGTCTTGTTCTTCAAGAAAGGCGATAACGCTCTCTTGAAGAACTACAGACCGATTTCCCTTCTGAGCCGCATCTACGTGCTGTTTTCGAGAGTCATTACGAATCGTTTCGCCTCCCGAACAAGCCGGTTTCCGAAAAGGCTTTAGTACCATAGACCACATACACATCCTTCGACAAATTGTTCAGAAGACCGAATCTCTTCACCGCTGCATTGGAAGACGTTTTCAAGCTACTGGACTGGAAAGGATACGGTATTAACATCAATGGCGAATACATCACTCACCTTCGATTTGCCGACGATGGCAGAATCGCTGGAGGACCTAAGCACTATGCTCAATGACCTCAATAGTGTGTCCCAACGGATAGGTCTTAAGATGAACATGGACAAAACAAAGATTATGTTTAAAGTCCATGTCACACCTATGCCAGTTGTTGTTGGGAGCACTAAGCTCGAAGTTGTTGACAAATATGTTTACCTGGGACATCTAGTCCGACTAGGTAAGTCCAACTTTGACCGAAAGGTTAATCGACGGATTCAACTCGGCTGGGCAGCGTTCGGGAGATTACGGCACATCTTCTCGTCAGACATACCTCAAAACCTTAAAATTAGATTATACAACCAGTGCGTGTTGCCAGTGATGACCTATGGATCTGAGACGTGGTCCTTCACTGCTGGCCGTATGAGGAAGCTCGAAGTCGCTCAGCGAGCTATGGAGAGGGCTATGCTTGGCGTCTCTCTGCGTGATAAACTTAAAAACGAGGATATCCGCAGTAGAACCAGAGTGACCGACATAGCCCAAAGAATTAGTATGCTGAAGTGGCAACGGGCCGACCATATAGCTTGAAGAACCGACAACCGATGGGGAAGAAAGGTTCTCGAGTGGCAGCCTCGTACCGGCAAGCGAAGTGTAGGGCGTCCCCCCACTAGATGGAGTGAAGACCTAGTAAGACATGCAGGAATTCAACGGATGCAGGTGACTCGGGACCGTGCTTTGTGGCATTCCTTGGGGGAGGCCTATGTTCAGCAGTGGACTTGTGAACGGCTGTAATGATGATGATGTTGATGATGAATGCAAAAATAGATTCACAAATATTTCAATCCCTTCGCCCTTATTTTTCAAAAGATTCAGGTCCTTTTATTGTCCATGTTCAAGTAAAAGAAGATTCTCCTAATTCTGGTAAAACTTTAAATGCTATTTCATTTGGTCACTTTTTGAAAAAATTAAATATTAAAAATATAGTTAATGTTTTCAATGCTGCAGATTTGGACACACTAAAGATTTATGTCGTTCCAAGCCAAGATGCTCAAAATGTGGCGATAATATTCGATGCGATGATTCTGATGATCTCTTCTTCTGCTTGCGACAAAGATAATGGGACCTTTCTTTGCTTGTTCTGGTCAGGTAACCACAAAGCCACGGATTCTAGATGCCCTGAACACACAAGACAAAATAATATTAAAATCGAAATGGCACAAAATTCAATCTCATACCTAGAAGCATCACAAAAATATCCCCAAGTTTCATCAAAATCATATGCTGATGTCCTGATCTCAAAAACCCTATAAATTCTTCGCTATTTACTAATCCTACAATGGATCATTTTCCTTCACACCCTGCTTCATCTAATAAAACTTCTTATAAGAAATCATTATTTATTCCTAAATCATTCCGTCACCATATACAAATAGGATACGACAAAAAAGTCATCAAAAAGTTAATGAAGATTTTTCAATTCCGCAACCAGAGGATGGTTGTGCTCTGCGGGTTTCACCAGATACTTCACAGGGTAATTTTAATTCTATAGAAAGCATTATAAATTCCCTTATTAACATAATCATATCTTCGTATTCGTCAAAGTTACCGTCCCACGTTGCTCGCTTACTAAATTCTATACCTGAAATTCTCCATGACATTAACTCTCACAAGGATCCTTCAATGGAACTGTAGAAGCATTTTAGATAAACGTACTGAAATAATTTATTTATTTAAAAAAATACAATGTTTGTATCGCTGCTATTTCAGAGACATGGATGAAACCGGATTCCAACATCAGAATCCCTGGTTTTTGTTGTGTTCGAAATGAAAGATCTGATGGTTATGCCGGATGTGCTTTGCTCATATAGAATAATATAGCTTATACCATTATAGATATTTATTATGAAATATTTGACTTTAATATTGTAGCAGTAAGAATTCAAAATATTACTTTCGTTTCTATTTATTTTCCCTCCCATTCTGTCATTACGTTTCGCATAATAAAATCTTTAATAGCCTCCTTCCCCAAACCATTTTTAATTCTTGGTGACTAATTGTCATCATTATTTATGGGGTGATAATTCTGATAGATACGGCAGTTTATTAGTTGAAATGATTGACGAACTTAACATTGGCGTTCTTAATAATGGTAAAATCACCAAACGCTCTCGTCCCAATGAGTCTAGAAGTACTGTAGATTTATCAATTTGTACTCCTGATTTAACCTCTCTTTTAAATTGGACAGGTTTAGATAGCTCTCACGGCAGCAATCATTTTCCTATTCTGATTTCCTTTCCAAACAAAAAATCGGCAGAAATTAACAAAAAACCATGTATTAAATACAAATTAGAGAGAGCAGACTGGAACCTGTATAATATTTTTCTTTACAATGAAATTCTAAAAATCGCTCATATTTCTGAAAATAACATAAGGTTGCCATAATAAAAAAAAAGTTTCTAGTTATAAGTTATAGTTTGTGATAATTCTATGGTAATTGTGTTCTGTGACCACCGCTATTATTTATTCTGTGATACCACAGAGTACTTTTTAAAGAGTATCTACTTGCGTATATCAAAATCAAATCAAATCAAGAGAAAAGGGATCAGATAGTTAATAATTAAATTTTTTAACTCTACGGAAGGCAGTCAAAGGGAAAATGTTCCCGTCTACGCGTATTAAGAGTTGCCTTCCAGTCATGAATCCAATGTTCAAACGACTACGCCCGCACAGGCCGTTCAGACAAACTCCGTTCCACAACCAAAGCCAAACAAAGGTTTCGAGCACACAACTACAGAAGACGAAATGGATGAATTTACGAGCTATAATTACTCGTTGGGTGCCTTTAGGCAGTGTTATCTACGTTGGATGGTGTTACATACGAGCTAGTGTTAATTATGAAATTTCTAAAGTCGAAATTAAATTTTACGAAATGTTTCCGTTCCGTATCACCAGCCGCCTCTGGGGACGATTGGCGGCGTGTGAGCTTCCAACATCAATTAGGAACTTTGTTTATGGGACGTATGTGAAAATGTTTAACGTTAATTTGAACGATGCGGCAGTGACGGATTTAACGTATTATAAAAGTTTATCGGCATTTTTCACACGTTCACTACGCGAAGGCGCTAGGTTTATTTCACCATCGATTTGTGTGTCTCCGTGCGACGGTGTCGTCCTAAATTGCGGGCCGGCAGACACTGATAAAATCGAGCAAGTTAAAGGGGTGACATACAGCTTGGAAGAATTCTTAGGTGAAAACAAATGGTCGAAATCTACCGATATCAACTATTACAACTCCTTATTAACGGATAAAAAGAACATATTACATCAATGCATAATTTACCTAGCACCAGGAGATTACCACAGATTTCACTCTCCATGTGATTGGACCTCGAAATTTCGAAGACATTTTTCCGGCAAACTCCTGTCCGTAAACCCATGGATGGCGCGGCTAATACCAGGGCTGTTCACTATGAACGAAAGAGCCGTGTATGTTGGTGAGTGGAAATATGGATTTTTTAGTATGACTGCTGTTGGTGCAACCAATGTGGGATCTATAGAAATTTATCATGACCCCCAGTTACGAACAAACACTAAAGGTAAACGTAACAGAGTTGATGAACTCGTTACCGAGGTTTCTTATAAGAAAGGTGAACTATTTGGTCAATTTAACATGGGTAGTACAATAATCCTTCTATTTGAGGCACCAAAAGACTTTAAATTTGAATTCAAATCTGGTGATAGAGTTCAGGTTGGTCAAGCTTTAACGACGGTTGCTGTACATCAAGCTAGATGACCTGGTTTCAGTGATCTCATGCACATAGTGCAGTTTGGGCTAGTTTTCTACATGATCTCCCTGTTACTGTAAGTATCAGAGGAAGCAACATTCTTCTAGATTTAACCTGTTATTTGAACAAAGTAGGTATAATGCTTTGCCTTTGTGTAATGTATGTTTATGAATTTAATTTGTAACATTCATTTGTTATTATCTGACAAGAAGCTAAATATATCCCCCAGCCTTCAATTCTATTATCATCCATTCCAGTTATGTCTCAAAGATACTGTTATTTATTTTCTAAAAATCTTTTCATTTTTACCATGTTTTTACTTTCTTGTTTGTTTGTTGTTCCGGGTGGAATCTTGCAACTGAAATTTTGAACACTTCCCAATTAGCTAGAGACTTGAAATTTTGAACATAGCTTAGAATTGGATGACAATGTGGGAATATAAAAAAATATATGGTATAATAAATTTTTTTAGTACAAAATAAAAAAAAATCACTTGTTTTATCCAGAAGTCAATATATCATATTAGTATGGTAATTGTTTAGATTATATAACTGTTATATAATAAATAATTTTAAATAAAAAATATATTTAAACAGAGATTAAGTATTCATCAAAAATCTTAAAATCTGTATTAGCATTCAGTATATAAATATTATTAAATATAATTTACTTTCTTTTATTACATACTTTAGTTTTGTTTGTATAAACATAATAGACATTTTGTATATTTTTCAAAATTAACTCTTAATATTAAAGTAGATTAGTTAGTTATTTTAACAATTTTAAGCATATGAGATATAGAAATAAAAACTTTTTTATTCAACAAAGATTATAAGTAATACTTATTGAAAGTCACTTTTACATTTAATTTACCACTGGTTCGGAAAATACCTCTGTCCTGGGAAGAACCAGCAAGAAACCCAGTGGGACTTTGATGACTTAGATTTTTTTTATAAATATAAACAGTAAATATTTATTTATTCTGCTTAACCCTCTTAGAAAAGAGAGGAGGAGGCACTATTGCATATAGGCTGAAACTTTACTTTTGCTGGTAATCAATTATGAATGATTATTCAGTTTAATATTTCACTGTTAAGTCCTTTGTGCAAACAACTGTATAGAAGTAACTAGGTTTCGAATTAAATTCAAGAACTAATAATTATTATTAGTTCTTGAATTTAAACACATTTTACGATTTTTTAACAGTGCAAAACCAATGTTTCAAATTATTTTTTGTTAATATCCTCAATATATTGTTCCATTTTGTACAATTTTATGTTATTGTTACCGATGTGATGAGTTAGTTTTTTTACTCAAGTTGTAACTCGAGTTGATTCGGTTCCAGTTGCATGGCTGAGCCCAAGTGTGGTAACTTTACGAGTTGAATGACACGCGTGAGTAACGCAACGCATATACTATTACTATTCCACTCAACTCAAATCTCTAAATTTTAAGTTTTCCTACACAATGTATAATGTTTTTGGAATAAATGACTAATCAAGTTGAGTGAGATGTACAGCACAGGTCGTAACTTGTGGCTCACAAGTACGCTGTAGTTGTGTGATGTGATGTAAAGTGAGTGTGTAGTCCGTGGACCGAGTTGATTACTGTTGTCAAAAACTGAATTTGATTTAACTTGTTTACACTTTGATTCAAGTTACTCAAGTCAAAAAACTCAACTTGGACATCGCTAGTTATCAACTTCTTAACAATTCATAGAAACATGAAAAATGTTACATGTAACACATAAATGGTGTTATAAATTTAGAAATCAAAACTAAGCAAAATAATTTATTGTATTATATGACATAATTACATTATGTAGCAAAGTTCAGTTTTGTCTATAATACTTTCTACCAGGGTATACCACCGCCTAAGCTTATAAGAAAGCATTGTGAATGTGATAATATTTATAAGTCACAGTAGAAACTATATTAAATTTGAGACATTCTAGGGAATATTTAGAAGTGTTTGTACGAGAAATTGTTTGAAGCACCGTATTTCTCCTTGTGGTTAAGCTTTGGCTGGGGGAGGGGTTATAGGCGATATTGCTATCATCTTCTCTCGATAGTTTACAGTAAAAGTCTAGACTTCTGTGTTTTACATCTAAATCAATTACACAGTGATATTTAAATATATATATGTATATGTTTTTATTATGTGTGTGTGTCTATGTCTACATCACTATTTTTCCATCATTTTAAGTCCCTTCCTGGACATGCTTTCTACAAATGTATCATTAACATACATTTCTAAAAGACCTTATAATTATATAATATATTATGTGTTATTATCATACAACATATTCTGTATAAATGTTGTTCATTCTTACACCACTTATATGTGTCTTATGTACACAAGGAGCTCAATACCATATTGGTATGTAAATTGATTATATGCTCTCAATAATCCTCTGTCATATATTGCTAACATTTTTTTTTCTGAATCACTTTTAATGTGACTAAACCAACTTGGCACATAGCTCTATTTAGTTTAGGGCATGGGTTCCCAAACTTTTTCAGTTCGTGGCGCACTTGTAGGCGCCCTTACAGTTCTAATATAGCTGCAGCATGGCTCTACTACGTATAAAAAGCCCTAGCTAGTCAAATTAGTGTACAATGATACTAGGTAGATGGGCACAAAAGTTAAACATTAACAATATGTAGCCGAGTTTTTATGTTTATGGCAACTCACAATGGCAACTTAGACAATGTGACGTGGGAGCTTGGTGATCTCCACACATCTTTTCAAAGCATAAGATAAGGCTTGACACCGCTACTGTCATTTCTTACTCCACATTGATTTTTCAGCGATATATGCTCTTTTTTACAGCTACAGCTAAAAATCCGTTCCGTTCATTTTGTACCCGCAAATACATGAGTTAAATTTCGGAATATAGTAAACAGGAGCGTCTCACGGCGCACTAGGGCGTCGCGGCGCACACCTTGGGAACCCCTGATTTAGGGTATTATATACCTTATTAGTTTCTACAAGAATTTTACACCCTTTCTCGTCTGGACTGTTGATTTATGCAAGTAAGATTTCTGTAAGGCTGTCTCTAACTGCCATACATAAACAGATATAAAATTGTTAACTATGTGCAGATTGCAAATAAAATAGTTGTCCTAGGAATTTATTCTTCTATACTTTGTTTACCTTAGTATGTATGTAAACATAAAAACTGTGGTTCTGAAACATTTTTGATTTCACTAGTAACTCACTATTACCAGGCCTCTATATTTAAAACGCTTCGTTTTCTTTTACGAACCATTTCACAGTGAATTAAGTGCATGAAAACCACTTTAAAAAAAATTACCAATTCAAATATTTATGAATTTTTTAAAGTTATTTTCATTTTAAGTAATCCTAAGTTGCTGAATGAATAGTTTGTAATATAAACTGTTGTTAGATGCACATCGTATGTAATAAAACGGATCGTTACGGAGAACGATACGTTTCTTGGATATAGGAATCGGGCATAAGTCACTTGAGCTAAGAATTTTTATGTGATATTATAAAAATTAAGCCAATGACAGCCAGAGTGGCCTAACTACTAAAACGAAAAGGTTACAGTATCAAGAAAATATCAAGAGATGTTATTTATAATAAACCTAAAATAAACAGAGTATAGAAGAATTATATTATATTGTTTTAGCAAACCTAATGATTAAAACAAGTAATTTAAAAATCTCCCAATGCATAAAAAAGTTTACTGAAAACAGATTTTTTTTAATATTCTATGTCACTTCCACAAGTAAGACGAATCTATCCACACCCCATATTATGTTAAAACACATAAAACCGTTTAGGTTACAGTGTGCCAAAAATAGACATACATACATATATACATACACTTGAATAACATTACCTTCCTTCTGGGGCAGTTGGGTAAAAAGTGCCCTAAAGGTGCATATAACTTCTGTTTGTTGCAGATAGAATGTATTTTACAAATATTACAGCTTTTTCTGGATCCAAACAATGTTTGTAATTGATAACATCAACTATGTAATTATAATAATTTAAAAAATGAGGCGCTGACAGCAACAGCAAGTGATAATAGATTTAAGATTAATATTCAATTAATTAATAAACATTATTTTTAATTAATTTATTTTTAGTGACAGTGACATAGTTATTAACATAATAGTCGATCATTTTCCCCTACCTACTCGTTACTCATTGAGAAGCCTCAAGCCAAGATATGATAGACCAAACACCAGACATTGATTGTGACTAACCACGATATCAACGGCCATATTATAAAAATAAGCAAATCTCAAAAAATGTTATGATTTATTAATGTTTGTAAGAATGAAGCCATTTGTGACTTCTTTCCTTCCAAAAAATATTCCTATTTTGTATAATGTACGATAGTAAATTTGACGCCTATGCTCAATTATTTGAGGAAAGATCATGAATTATTTTGAACCTCCCCCCACCCTTACAACTTTTGCCAATCATACTAAGCTTCTATAAATTATAGTTAATTTAACACATAGATTCGCCAAATTAAAGAGACGTATATACAGGCTTGGAAGCCTGAAGAGATTATGGATAATCTCTTTCACTCTGTTATCTTAATTGGACTCATCTCATTGATTTGTATGCCAAACTTGGTTATAACATACTTTGTGATATTTGACTCATTTGTTCTTTGAGGTTTCATTGATGAATACAATGAAACCTCAAAGAAACTTCTACACTAAAAATATTTGGAACTACAGTACATGTCAGTAAATATAGATTCGGTTTACACAGCGTCATCTCTGGTGCACAAAGTACTAATAAGCCGGTATCTATTTTAAGAGCTGTTAAAAAGATTACGATACTATTGTAATTGAACATACGCATAAAAATAAAACATGTCGTAAACAATTTCGCATTACTGGCAGTGTAAGGGTTTCCTCTTTATATTAAATGCCATTATATATATATTACAATATACAACACAATATATAAAAATATACAATACAATATATTATATCTTTATATATAAAAATACGTGTCAAATTGTTTCTCCGCGATGAGTTCAAAACTACTGAACTGATTTCAATGAAAGTTTCCACACTGTGTGCAGTTCGGTCCAACTTGAGAGATAGGATAGTTTTTATCAAGATAAGTGACCCTCAATATTTTATATTACGAATTTAAGGATTTTTTATAGGACGAAGGGTCGTCGGAGAGGGTAGAACAACGTATCACGCGACCTTATTCCAGTGATCTATCACTTTAAAAGTGATCTCTTCCAGACAACCTTTGCGTAAAGGACTGATGCAAACGGTGGTTACAATAGAGTGGCATGTACAGAAAAAAATTATGTAAATACATATAAATATAGTTATGTCCAAATGATATCTAAAATGATAAAGTATAAGCTAATTTATCTAATAGAGTTCTAAGTACGTTGTAACAAGATCTTGTACAACGGTAAAACTGAGTATGACAGAGATGAAGCTCTACGAAGCCCTGGTTATCCGATTATGTCTTTCTAAAGATCGATGTGTAATATTTACTAGCGGGTACTGTAAAATGTAAATACTTTTGTAATATTCGGATTAGTTGTATGAGCTAAGCCAGTGTACATTACTGTCTGTGAGTGTAGTGTGTCCATTTCCTAAATTACGTTTAAACAAAAATTTCTAAGTATGACAATCAAGATTGCCTATTTTGCCTTTAGGTTACCCCGACTCTTCCTTTGATCGTAATTACGCAGTCCAAGTGTGGAAATTATTGTAATACCCAACTTAAAGCCTATGTTTAGCCAGAGAGTATGGAATTAACATAGTAATATCAATATTCTGGCAGTGTTATTGATCTGTGCTCCATTAACTAGACTAGTAGTGTTGAAATTGTGATCATTAGATTTATGTACAAAAAAGTATTTATTGCTAATGCCAATACTTTTTAAGTTATTGATGTTTACTATAGGCTGCATTCCTAAGGCACATGCAATTCTGTAGAAAATGTTTTTGTCACTTCACCTAATTCAATCAGTTGTTTTGGTTGACGCAAATGGATTGAACATTTGAGGAATTATTAAACGCATATCGCTTTAGATGTTTATAAAACATGCAAGCATGATGGAAAGGGGTTTTTATTCGCTTTGGCCGACGAAAGTAACTAAAAGCGTGTGTAAAGCCACTAGTGTCTTAACTACAAGTTTTGACTATTGTTTAAATAACCGATTCGTCAAAACCAGAGTGAACGAGACTGTGAAAGCTTTATTCAAGCAATTGATTGTATATATTATCGTTCCAAATATAAAACCATATTTCCACAATTATTTCTTTTGCGGCAGCAACGCGCCGGGTACCAGTATAAAGTAAAAAAAAAAGTTTATAATTACATGCTCATGTCTGTTGGTGAATCCCGCGCCTGTTTGTGTGTGCGTTACGACATGCTTGTTTAAAGCTTCCGCACTCGTTTACGTTGCCAAAACTACAACCGTTCCGTAGCGGGAAGATCGTCATTTCATTTCTAAGAGACAATAAAAACGGTCCTGTACTATTCCTAAAGCACCATGGCAGAATGTTTCAAAACTCAGGCACAGGAGCATGGGCGTGGGAATTATTTATTGTCATGCCCTTGAGGACCTTAGCCTGTTGTAGCTCTGCTAAACAGTGTTGGAGTTTTTTCTCTTATGTAGTTGGAGCCAAGTTTTAAGGGAGGCTATACTTTCTAGAAGAAAACTTGCTCCTTCGTACCTACGCCCATGCTCAGCATTTTTTAACTCATTAACTAAATATTTAGATTTTGTCGCGTTTAATTTTAACTTAGAACTAATGCCCTTCCGTGGCCATTGGTGGTGCAAAGCACTTGATACGCTGGTTTATACATTTTAAATTTTAATTTATTCTTAGAACTAATGTCCTCCCTTGACCATGGGTGATGCCAAACATTCGATACATCGGGGATTGAAAGTTATTTGTGTCAACAAATGGAATAATGTTTAGAGGACGCAGTCTATCCATTCAGATATGAGAGGAGTGTTGTAAAATATATGAATTAAGACTGGGCCAAAAAAGAAGCTAATGGTTTCTTACGTCATCGCTCATAAATTCCCTCAGTTTCTCTGAAGTATTTCTAAAAATACCTGTTTGTGTGCTCAATATTGTATTGTAAAGTATTGCGATGTATTGCAATAGGTGTGCAAATATTAAATATATAAAAAAAGTCACAAAAATTGTTTTAGTTTCATCCATCACTTTTCATAATCTGCAATTTCCTTGTTTGTCGTATGTATGTGTATTGATTTGGGTCAACCTGGCTACATAAAATTCCAGCCTTGTGATCGTTACTTCCGCTGTCAAGTAAAGCATGGCATGTTCAAGGGCGGATCCAGAAAAATCATTTTGAGAGAATAGCCTTATCTCTTCTCCAATTTACGTATGCGGCCACAGTTTTAAGCGAAGCAGGGCAGAAAAATATCTTTCGGTTGTTGCTACACTACGTAACGTTACTAGAATGTTAAGGATTATGCTATATGTATATAACGGTCATCAGGAAAGGCGAATGTTTCGAGGCTCTGCGATGATATGCTACGGGACCTAAGGCCAACCACGTTCCACAGTATTGGGGTGAGGAGAGCATAGGCCTATGGACCCACCTTCTGTATCCGTTCTGGCTTAACATTGTCACCCCTGAAGACTACGACGGAGTGCCTCGTTACCAGTAAAAACTGTCTCCGGTTCCCTGCATTCATCATACGAAACAGAGTGAGGACGTGGTCCTTTGCCAAGCAGCAGTGCATGCCTTGCTGAGTTATAGTCTGAAGGGCACAGTGAGCCAGTATAGTTACAGGCTGTGGAGCATTTTATCTTAGTCCTCAGAAGTAACAACGCATCTGTAGCATTCTGTTTGAAGTTGGTTGCAATTATCCATGGGTTGCGGATTGCGGTAGCCACTTACCTACCACCAGGTGGACTGTAAGTTCGTTTGTTACTCCAATTTTACAAAACAATACCATAAAAACTATAAATATATTTTTCCTTATTAATTTAATTAGGTAATAATAAGACTTGTCATAAAAACCTAGTTTTGAAATCGCTGACAGATAAATTAGTTTGTTGTTAGATTTAGAAAGTCTATCGTCTTCGCGAAACGTAACGAAATTCAATACTTTACGTTTTGTAAGACCAATCTTGCATAATTTTTATTTTAAAGGTGCGTATCTTAAAAAAGCGGACAAGTGCGATTAGAGTCACGCCCTGGTGGTTCCGTATACCTAAACTTAATTACGTCAGGCCTCTGTCACTCTTGCTACCTGCGTGTAATAATTATATTTTAATTATAATAATTATTTATCTAATTAATAATAATTATGTAGGCTGTTAAAACGTCGGCAAACAGTCAACATCAAAGGAGTGCAACTTCTGTACGTAGTACTATTATTAATTTATTCTGTGATTACGTATACATCCATTTCGGCAAAATTATCAGTAGGTAAAGTAAGCACCGAATATTGCTCTGACAAAAAGGTAAGTCCGAACCCGTTCATTGGTCTAGATCACGGTCGATGCTCCAACTGTAAATGTAGGTTTGTAATTGCAATAAGATATATTTTTATTTGTTACTAGCGACACAGAATAAATAATAGTATATATATATAGTAATAGTACCGCCCCGGCATCGCACGGGTGATTTCTAGATCTCAACAACAGCGCCACCTACCAGATCCAATTGTGAATCTAAACTATCCAAACACAAAAATTTCATTAAAATTGGTCAAAACGGACAGCTATTGATTTTATATATACATTCTGTGTACTAAATATCGGAATTTGTCAATAAAACAAAAAATACAAATTATTCATCTAAATTTATTTTATCGCCTTCAAAGTAGGCCCCATCGCTTGCAATACAACATCTCCAACGCTTCACCCAGTCTTCCATACATTTTTCATAGGCTATTTGCGGTATGGCCTTAGCTCATTCAGCGAATTTTTGTTATGGCTTCTATCGACTCAAAACGTTTTCCTCGAAGTGGTAATTTTAACTTGGGAAATAAAAAAGTCAGACGGAGCCATATCAGGTGAATACGGTGCTTGGTCGAGAACTTTGTTGAATGTTTCGCTAAAACTCTTTCACTATAATGGCTGTGTGATGGTGCATTATCATGGTGCAGCATCCATGAGTTGTGTTGCCACAAATCTGGACGTTTTCGGCGGATACTCACGCAAACGCTTCATGACGCCTAAATAATATTCTTTATTCACTGTTTCTCCCTTTGAAGGAATTCGAGGAACCACACCACGGTAGTCAAAAACCGTCAGCATCACCTTGATTTTGGAGCGACATTGCCGCGGTTTTTGGGTTTCGGCTCGTTTTCGAGACGCCATTCTGAAGACTGTTGGCTTGTTTGCATGTCGTACTCATAAACCCATGTCTCGTCGCCAGTTATTATACGTTTCATAAAGGTCGGATCCGTAGAAGCTCGAAACCATGTCTTCAGCGACATGCTTTCGCTGCGCTCTTTGAACAAAATTGAGCTCTTTGAACTAGTCGAGCGGCGACGCGTTTCATGCCTAAAATGTCAATGAGAATGTTGTGGACGGACTTAAAAGATATGTTCACCTCACTAGCCAACTCTCAGACTCATACGTCGATTTTCGAGCACTAGCTTCTTGATTTTGTCGATGTTTTCTTTGGTCGTAGCGGTTGAAGGTCTACCAGAACGAGGCAAGTCTACTACTACTTCTCGGCCTTCTTTAAAAGCCTTATACCATTCATAAGCCCTTGTTTTCGATATACACGATTCGCCGTAGGTATTTCGCAACATTTTAGTGATTCACCATGAAATATCATTCGAAACACAAAATTTAAGGCACACTTTTGTTCAACAATATTTTCCATTGTAAAATCGCCGATAACTCAAAACTATGACCAACAAAAGTGTAGTTTAAAACAAATTAAATGACAGATCCCGCTCAAACTTTGCGCGCTAAATCAGTACAGTGCTACCAACATGCAGTAAAAATTAGAACGACCTCTTTACGCGGGTCTTTTATTGACATATTCCGATACTTTTTACACAGAGTTGTAGAGATATAACTAAAAGAACGATTTTCTTTTTCTCTTACGCTTGACCTTGCTTCTTGCCAAATTTCATGATTCTAGGTCAACTCTGTGAGTTGAGTCTATAAGTTTTGAAATAAATGTGTGACTTTGATAATGGCCGTATCATTTGATTGCGTTGACTTGATTTTTTAAACCTCCAAAGTACCGTAGACCTTAGTCGGTATTTGATATTAATTTCAACTTGATAACTCTACTCGTTCGCGAGTAAAAGGGCATGGACAGACCGACACACAAACAAAGTGATCCGTTCTTTTCCTTTTAAAAATGAATATTTCTTTGTTTATCTTTTATACGTTTACACCATTAATCTGATTACGATAAAACTTTGATGAGTTGCAATGTGCGCTCCCACGAAGGGTTCACAAAATAAAGCACAAATGAATATTAGTTTGTTTGTTCGTTTTTTATGTATCTTTACTATACTTACATCAGATTACTATGAAATTAATATCTCGACTAGAGACAGGACGTGAAGAGAAGGAATGATTTTTTTGATGAGTGATTTAAAAACAAACAAAAATTCTAATTTATCCAAGTTAAATCTCTACATAATATAAAACAAAGTAGCTTTCCGCCGTCTGTACGCTAAGATCTTATATACTCCTCAACGGATTTAGATGCGGTTTTCATCAATAGACAGAATGATTCAAGAAGGTTTATATGTATAAAACATGCATATTATTATATTATATAATTGTTCTGTCCGTGTGTATGTGGCTGAATTCCTAAACGGCTAGACCGATTTTGATGTGTGTGTGATTAAGTTGATTAGATAATGATTTAGATTCACAATTGGTCTATGTAGGTGCGTTGTTGTCGTGATCCAGAAATCAACCGTGCGATGCCGGGGCGGATAGTATGTAAAATATAAAACAAAAAGTGGATATTGTACGCCTTATTCCTGACAAACGAGGTTAGCAACTCAGCACTTTAGCTAATTTAAATAAATTCAACTAATATATGACAGAAGTTTACGTAGAAATGTGTTTTATACTTGTTAGTGTCTTACAACTTTTAAAAATAGAAGTAGGTATAAGTGACCAACGAGCACATAGTCAACCTGTTGATAATTGATATATGGTCTATATTCTAAAATCAGATTGCGTTCTCACCCCTGAGGGCGTAAGAAGGAATGCCTCGTTATCAGTAAAAAGGGTCCCCGGATCCCGCTTGTATTCAATCAAACGAAACACTGTCGTCGTGATGGTAAATAGATTTATGTTGCTATTTTACGGTGGTGTTTTATGTGAGTGTAGTGTATGCAAAAAAACTAAATAAAAATAAATATCTCCGAAAATACCACTAGGATTCGGATTTTGGTTTTAGGTGGTAAAAGAGCACACAGTCCACCTGATGGTAAGGGGATGCTGTGTCCCATAGACATCTATCCCCGATTAAGAATCAAAATGAAGATGCATTATCACCCCGGAGGACTAAGATGAAATGCCTAGTTACCAGTAAAAGGGTCTCCGGTTATCTACAGTCACCATACGAAACACAGCAGCGTTATTCTGGTGCTTTACGCTCTCTAAGACTGTGGTCCTGCCCCGATCGAGACGACCCATTCGTGCTGCAGCTATGTATAGCTAGCATAGCTGCAGCGTGGCTCTACCACGTAAAATGTACTAGTGCGACGGTGGTGGTACTGGATTGCGGTAAACTTTAAACGTGGTAGAGCCATGCTGCAGCTATATTAATTGTATAGTTGTAGCACGAATGGGTCGGCTCGACCGGGCAAGGACCAAACTCTCACAGAATACCAGCGTAAAATAGCAGCTTAACGCTGTTGTGTTTCGTATGGTGAGTGTAGAGTACCGGAGACCCTTTTCACTGGAAAAGAGGCATTTCATCTTAGTCCGCACGGCTGATAACGCATCTGCATTTTGATTCGCAAACGAAGATAGATGTCTATGGGCCACAGGCTACAGCAACCACTTACCATCAGGTGGACTGTGTGCTCGCTTGTCACCCTTATCCTATAAAAAAAACAACCTCGACTGCTCATAGTGGTGAATCCTGGTAACTATTTAAGGTTGGATGTCAGTTGATGCAACTTAAAAGGCATAGTTACCCAGCAATGGATAAAAGAGGATAGATTTTTTTTACAGAAGTAACAGTGATAAACGACCACACAGTACACTTAATGGTAAATGAATACTGGTGGTCCATAGACATCGAAATCTATTATCAATTAAGAATTGGAATGCAGATGCGTTCTCAGCTCACCCCACGCCACGCTCTCAGGCGTAAGAGGGGGATGTCTCGTTACCAGACCAGTATAAAGGGTTCCGGTTCTCTACACTCGCCATACAAAACACATCATCACTAAACTGTTATTCAAGATGTTTGTTTGTTTGTCATCCTTTCACGAAATAAACGTAGGTATCTGTAGGGCGGTGACTGCGAGTAAGGTGAATTAATAACTTTGAATAAACATTTAAAGTAAGTTAATAGAATAGAGTCTGCCAAGCTCTACTGCATCTTAGCAAACGTATTTCCTCCAAATATATTTCCCAGACGCATTGCCTAGAACACTTTCAGTTAGCGTTCATAATTGTAATTTTCTATTTCAGTGTTGTTGACATCATTCCGCCAACGCAACGTACGTTCCACTGTTGGTCACAGTCAGTACTCTCAGTTCTGAGAGGTTTCACATCTCTTCGAAATCAACCCGGGTTCGATCCCCGCCGGCACCAATAAAATTGTTACCTAATTGCAATTTTAAGTGCCGATTTACCACGTGCTCGGCGGTGAAGGAAAACATCGTGAGAACCTGCATGTCTGAGAAATAAGAAAAATAATATTTCGAAGACGTGAAGTTCGCCAACACGCATTGGGGCAGCGCGGCGGAAATTTCCTTATCCTAAAACCCTCTCAGAGATGAGAGGAGGCCTGTGCCAGGCCGTGGTAAAGTAACAGCCTATATACGTCATATAGGCTGTTACTTTACTTTATGCTTATTTTATAAGTTCGTGTAGCTACTTACTAGGTGGAAGTCTGCAGTTTGTGATCATATCCCAGACGGCCCCCGCCATTACATTAGATTTGATAGACCACAAATTCTCGCGAAAGAACATCAATTCCTGCCAAGGATGATACGTGAGGCTATTGAAATTAATAAACATCCTAATTAGAGAGGGAGGCTGGTTACTACCACCTGCTTAAAGTAAAGTAAAGTAAAGTTCGATCGAAGTTCGGCACCAATGAAATTGTTAATTACCACCTGCTTGGAATCCTGTAATTAATAAAATTAAAACTAAACCCAAGCATACCACTGCAAGACTTCAAGACACAGTAAGTTCATTCTGCGTGGATCGGACCAAAACTAATAATTAAAAAAGCTGAAGATACTCCGGGTAACTCTGACATGGGGATCTCAATCACCTCAGTCCCCCGTGACCATGGGTGCTAGCAAGCTCCCGAAACGTCAGGAATTTAAAAATAAGTATAATTAAACGCGATAGAATCCGTAAAAGTAGTTTTATTCAATGAGTAGTGTTCGCGTAAATATAAGAAATCATCGTGTCGTGAAAAGATCCGGCTTGTTCTAAAATCTGACTTCTTCATCAACCTTTAGGATACACCGTGTTAGGTATTTTATAATTGTGTTATAATCGCAGTAGTACCTATAATAAGTAGGATACATGTAGATGTAATTTTGATCGAAAAGTCATACACTTCTATTTATTTTATACATCACATTGTATTGATGTAATCAAATTTACGATACAATATGACTAAACTTCCGCTCGCTTATATTATTTTCTTTTAAGCACTGACACGTAACATTCCATCTATAGTTGCCTTGCTGCTTATATATTTAATTTTATGTAATTTATATGTATATATGTGTAGATATAATATATACAGACGAATTGTAGAACTTCTCCTTTTAGGTTCCGTACCCAAACCGGACGCTATGACTAAGCCTCCGGTGTCCGTCCGTCTGTCTGTCAGCGGGCTGTATCTCATGATCCGCAATAGGTAGACAGTTGAAATTTCACAGAATGTGTATTTCTGTTGCCGCTATAACAACAAATAATAAAAAAAAATTAAAGGGCGCCCCTACTAGAAAAGTGTTTTACGATGGAAAGGAACCCTTCATGCGCGAGTCCGACTCGCACTTGGGCGGTTTTTTGAAGTCGGTTAAGAATAGGATTTTAAATAGACTTGCAAAGAATATTCGGCTATTGTTCAGTATTCAGCCTATTCGGCCACTTTTATTCTATTCGGTCGAATACCGAATACTTAAGTAAGAGATTTTATTGTAGTCAGATAATTGGTAAAATGAAAATATTTATTTATTTTATAATATTTTTTGTAAAATAAATTTGTTTTGTTGTAGTCATAGGTACATAATCAACTTTCATATTATAAAAAATAGAAAAAGAACTATCAAATAAATGTCTGTGCACTCGAATTATCGTAATTAAAGTGGGAGATAATGGTGCAGAAAGACTATTTTTTCTTAATTTTTAGGGTTCCGTAGTTACAACAAGGAACCCTTATAGTTTCGCCATGTCCGTCCGTTCGCGGTTTTGCTCAGAGACCCGAAGTGCTACAAATCTGTAATTTGGCATAGTTATAGATATTAATCACGCCTAGAAAACAATATTTTAAATAATTACAATATTAAAAAACATATTTATTTTCAGTACTTCCCATACAAGTAAATGGAGGATGATATTTTTTTTTACCCGTCTATTCCATCATGTGGGGTATCGTTGGATAGATCTTTCAAAAACACTGGGCGTGTGCAACAACATCTTTCCGATTGAGGGGTCCGTTTGCGAAATATTTAGCTTTAAAGTGGTATTTTCATTAGTCAAGTGTGTAATGTTATTGTATATTGTAAACTGTTAAAATAAAAAATATGAAGAAAACGACTTATATGTATTACTACTATAGCTTTATTTTTTCATTTGCGGGATAGGCAGGGAAGATCTTTCTTACTTACTTACTTACTACTTTCACTTATTTTGTAGTTGGTAGGTAGTTATTTTAGGCCTCATTCAAAGTATTTATACAATCATAATATAGCCTCGTACAGTTTCATTCCTCACACTCTTGGTTTGTGAGTGACCTCAGGATAATTTTGGGCAAAGGTGGTTTACGTGAAGGTTCGTTACGGTCATATATTTATATCTTAGGGTTGCACTGCCGGGAATATATAGATAGATAGTTAACTTCGTCTTGACCTTGGCATGTGAATGATTTGATGTAAATTGTATTATTTTCAAAATCGAAAATTTGTTTTAAACTTTTTTGAATACCACTCCCTCCCTATAAGTCTGATTTGAAAATAAGTCCTTTTTTTATAGAATACGATTGACAAACGAGCACACAGTCCACCTGATGATAAGTGGATGCTGTGGCCCATAGACATCTACATTTATCCTCAATTAAGAATTAAGGTGCGTTGTCACCCATGAGGACTAAGATGGAATGCCTCGTTTCCAGTAAAAACGGTCTCCGGTTCTCTACACTCACCATACGAAACACAGCAGCATTAAGCTGCTATTTTACGTTGGTATTCAGTGAGAGCGTGGTCCTACCTCGGTCGAGCCGAACCATTCGTGCCACAACCATAATATAGCTGCAGCGTAGCTGTAGGGCCACGTGGAAAAGTTCAGTTACGATCTCCCTATTTGGGCCCATTTTAGTCGTTATAGCGGTCAAACCGCGAACTCATTATGCTCATTAACAAGAAAGCTCACGTATTGTGATGGGCAACTACGGAATCCTACATTGTACGTGGCCCGACACGCACTTGGCCAGTTTTTTAAGGCGAATAGACGCGCAGAATAAACATTACTTCCTTCCCGGCCGAATACTTTTTCCTAATATTCGGCTATTCGGCCAGGAAGCCCGCAGAATATTCGGTATTCGGCGTGTGGCCGAATATACTATTCGTTGCAAGTCAAAATAAGTGTATAATTCCGCCTATAATTTAGTGGGAAGGCAAAGGTAAACTCCAGCCATCGTTTCCACCGTTTTTCCATAAACTTTCATAGTTTGTGTTACCTAAGATTTATATTTGGACGCGTGCCTCGTTCTGTGAAATGTTATTGAGGAGTTATTTTCGTACCAGAGCGTGTTTCGCGCGCTTTCTTAGCGAGACAACGTAGAATGGATGTTTGATTGTTATGAAAGTGCTTGGCGAATCTCGTGGACGTAGCTAGGAATTCAAGGCCTTCGAGTAGTGGCGGCAAAGAAGTATATGTTAGAAATGGATAACATATAAAGTAAGATATATATTATTTGATTTAATAACTTTAAAAAAATATACTAAAAATATAAAAATGAACTGATGTGAAAATAAATAATTTTAATATAAAACAGAAAATAATGTTAAAATAAAAACAGTATCAATTGCTCCATTTTATCCCGAGCCGTAAGCAACGACAGAGGAAATGAAACACGAGATGGACAATAACATCTTCCTGACAACTCAAAATAATAAAAAAAACTGCGCAGCAGTCATACCGCAACCGCAACCACAGAATAAATAATAGCTGCAACGCAACTATATTATGGTATAGTAGGTACAGAATAAATAATAGTACTACGTAATTATGGTTAAAGCACGAATGGGTCGGCTGTCGGCTTGACCGAAGACCTTCACCTCACCACAGAATACCGGCGTGCATGTGTGTGTGTATATTATAGACGCTTATTCCTCATAATCAGGGGCGTAGCTACCGCCGTATCAGCCGTATCAATGATACGGGGCCCCCGGTCTACAGGGGCCTCAAACGTGTGCAAGCAAAAATGGTTTGCACCTGAACGCTGTTTTAACCGCACATCCAGCATGGAGAGAAATTTTATTCTGTATATAAATGGTGCTTGCAAAGCCAAGCTCAGCGCCCCCTTAAACGTTACGCCCTAGGCTCCAGCCTAGTTAGCCTGTGGGTAAATCAGGCCCTGGTTATAACTTTTGAACGCCTTGATAGATCGAAACGCGGTTCACGGCATTCGAAAGAGTTCTATTGCTATTAGATTTCATGTGAATTTGAATCAATTCGGCTCAGTAGATTTTGAGTAATCTCAAAAATTAATTTTCAAAAAAACTTTTTTTGAGATCACTTTTAAATTAATGTATCGATCGATTCCAAAATCTAATCAGCACTTAACCTCAAAAAACAACACCAATTGCCGCAAACCGCATCATAATCGGTTCATTCGTTCAAGTGAAATCGTTGTCGAAAATTTGAATTTTTTATAAGCTTCCACCTATTATCTTCGAGCTCAAAACGTCATAATAGGTGGACTTTGGAGCGCCTTGCATTTGAAATTAGCGGGAATTTGCAGGGATGGCCTGTAGGGTCAACTGTATTTTTTTTCTTATTTCCCAGACATGTTTCCTCACGAATCTTCAACGCGGAGCACGTGTGGTATATCAGCACTTAAAATTGCAAGTAACAATTACATTGGTGCCGGCGGGATCGAACCCGGGATTCTCGCGTACTGTGAAATTTACACTACTTTTTTTATAATAAGATATTTAGCTTGTAGCTCTGGTTTCTGATGATGTTAATGCTGTTAGCTTTTTTGGCTTTTACAGCTTCATCGGTCTCAGGGCTATCGGTCTTAGAGCTAAAAAAGGGTGAATTTACTTTACACCGCATCGTTACTTGCGTAGCGAATAGCGATGACCATTTCGGTTTATACAAAGGTACTCTGTGGCGATGACGTCTAGGACAGTGTACAGTAAACGTAAAAGATGAGTTATCTAACGGCCGTCCGAACAGGGGGAAAAGGTTAGCTTGTAGCGTGCTTCAATCATGCGTTGGTGCTATTTTTAGTTGAGAATTTTGTTTATAGTTCCATATAGTTCGAAGAACCGACAACCGATGGGAAAGAAAGGTTCTACAAAAATATGATATATTTATTATAATGAATAATTGGATCAAGAATTAAAATGCAGATGCGTTGTCACTCCTAAGGATTAAGATGGAGTGCCTCGTCACTCACGAGTCACGATACCAAACAATTGCATTAAGCTGCTATTTTAAGCAGGTATTTTGTGCGAGCGTGGTCCTCCCTGGTCTTGCCGACACGTTCTCGCTGCAACCATTACACAGTTGCAGCGTAATAATTATTGAGGTAAAAATATTTAATATAATGTACTACGTTTTTAAAATACTTTTCATATTCTTAAATTGTTACCATATTCTGAGCTATGTTCAAAATTTCATGTCTCTAGCTCCTCGGGAATTTAGTTTAAAATCAATTACTAAATTCGACCCGAACATTTCGATACACGAGAGTTAATTTAAACGTGTTAAAAGTTTTTTAATCCCCGACGCAAAAAGAGGGGTGTTATAAGTTTGACCGCTATATGTGTGTATCTGTCTGTCTGTGGCACCTTAGCTCTTAAACGGGTGAACCGATTTGGGTGCGTTTCTTTTTATTTAAAAGCAGGTTTTAGCGGTGGTTCTTAGACATGTTTTATCAAAATCGGTTCAGCCGTTTCAAGGTTAGCTGCGGTAGGGTTCTGTTCGAGAGTTTCTTAATTTGAAACCAGCGTGAGTGATTGTTAAAATATTTCGAAAATATATGAAGTCCGCCACCACGCACTGTAGTGTGGCGGAATTGCTCCATAGCCTTCTCTAAAATGAAAGTAAGTAATATATATTATGAGGCAATCTATAGGGGAGGCCGATGTTCAGCAGTGGCCTTAGGCTGTAACGGCAACGGTAATACAAGCGAAACACCGAGGATAATTTTTGTATACTCTCCGAGTGACTTTGACCCGATTTATTGATTGTACAATCGCAAAAAATATTTCCTCAAATATTCCGGTCGGATACATTTTGTTTTCAACAAACGAGTCTATTAGGCTCATTGTCACGTCGCCTTTGACCTGTGATTTATTTTTTATATTACTTAGGATTCCATATCTCAACAGGAAAATACAGAACTTATAAGGTTAATTTGTTGACCCTCCATCAATTTGTATGTCTGTCAAGGCCTTGTCTCTCAGGAACGGGTAGAGGTATAAAGTATGAAATTAATATCTAATACCCAACGATCCCTTGGAGAAGTAAGTAAGCTTCTTCAAAAAATACAGCCCTTGAACTATGGCCGTGGTGTAAGTTCGTTTTTCACTTTAATTTTATAAAATTGTCATAGTATGCCAAATTTCAGTTCAATCAGATATTAGCAAGTGCTTGTAGTGGCGGTATAACAATATCTACTACCCATTATCGTCCCGTGGGTGTCGTATGAGGCGGCCGCGGGACAAATCAGGAGATGGGCAGAAGAGTTCTCTTAATAACGACTTAAAATAAAAAACTGCGGTTGCCAACCCGTTTGCCAAGCGTGGCAACTATGGAAAATATCCCCCATATGAAGCAATCTATAGAAGAGGCTTATGTTCAGCAGTGGACTTTAATAGGCTGTAACGGTAATCGGTAACGGTTGTAATGATGAGGATGATGATGATGATGGTGACAAACGAGCATACAGTCCACCTGATGGTAAGTGGTTGCTGTGGCCACAGACATCTACATATGTATATCCTCGATTACGAATCAAAATACAAATGCGTTGTCACCCGTGAGGACTAAGATGGAATGCCTCCTTTTCAGTAAAAAGGGTCTTCGGTACTCTACACTCACCATACGAAACACAGCAGCGTTAAGCTGATATTCTGTGACAGCGTGGTCCTTCCCCGGTCGGGCCGACCCATTCGTGCTATAACTATACTACTAATATAGCTGCAGCGTGGCTCTACCACGTAAGTTGAACAAAAGCTTGTAAAGAAAAGGTTTTTAGGAAGAAGAAGCGACAATTCGCAAGTGTTTATGAAGAAGTGTAATATTTAAATCGATAACAGTTTCCTTGAGTTGCTAAAATGACAGTCATTTTATCTTATCGGTTGTTTACATTCGCGATAAATATGTAGTTCGCCAGATTTGCCTAGGTTAAAAACGTAGTCAAATCTCGTGTTGTTTGATAGAGTAATTTGTTTCCTGTGAAAATGTTTGTTTAACAACTATGGGTTTTACTCGGAACCAAACAGTTCCATCGAATGATTGATATTGTGTTATTCATAATACACAATTGAATCATTTGTGAAGACAGGTTTCACGCTTTCTTATCTTTACCTACATTTTTTGAAAATTAGACCACTTCAATTATCGGAAACTAATTGATAAGTAATATGGCGCGAAATGACGACACGATAATAGAATCAGTGCTAAAAGGCAGTTTTCGATAAATTAAACTTTCAAAATTATTACTTTTTTATAAAACTGAAGTGACACACGATCTTACAGTCCAACTGATGTGGCGTAAGTGTAAGTGGCGACTGCAGTCCATGAGCCAACCTGTAGCCAACTTCCAACAAAAATTGTGCGTCCTCACCTAGCTACTAAGGGGCTGAGATGGAATTCCTCACAGCCTTTTACTTGGTAGAGCCATGCTGCAGCTACGAGTATATTGTGGTTGCAGCATGAATGGGTCGGCTCAACCGGGGTAGGACCACGCTCTCACGGAATACCAGCGTGAAATAGCAGCCTAATGCTGCTGTGTTTCGTATGGTGAGTGTAGAGAACCGGATACCCTTTTCACTGGAAACGAGGCATTCCATCTTAGTCCTCAGGGATGATAACGCAAAGCATTTTGATTTTTAATCGAGGATAAATGTAGATGTCTATGGGCCACAGCAACCACTTACCATCAGGTGGACTGTGTGCTCGTTTGTCACCCTTGTTCTATTTAAAAAAAGTCTATAATTATATTTTTGCCATTTGTCTGCTGTCGTGGACCACTCCCACACAAGCATTTTAAGCTTACCTGGAGTGGTTAACAATCGTTTTAGAAATGTTTTTTATTTATCCTATCAAAAGTCCACTGCTGAACATATGTCTCCTTATAGATTGCCTCTTAGCAACATATTGTTACGATGTTAATACTGTTCCCATCTCTGGGCAGGGGCTCCCCAGTGCCAGCTCCTTCCACTTGACCGCATCCAGCGCAGAGCGGCTCGAATCGTCGACGACCGAGTTCTTTCCGATCGGCTTGACTCACTGGCACTGCATAGAGATGTTGCATCTCTTTGCGTATTTTATCGCATCTACCACGGGGAGTGCTCTGAGGAATTGTTCGGACTAATTCCAGTCGCTCAATTTCACCATCGCACATCGCGAAAAAACTCGCGATACCATCCATACTGATTGGCGGTCCACCACTGTGCGATTTAGGAAATGTTTTCTTCCTCGCACAACTTCCTTGTGGAATCGATTACCACCAGCGATTTTTCCGGACCGATACGACTTAGGGACCTTCAAGAAAAGAGCCTACTCCATTTTAAAAGACCGGCAACGCATCTGCAATGCCCGTGGTGTTGCAGTTGTTCATGGGCGGCGGTAGTCACTTACCATCAGGTGAGCCGCATGCTCGTTTGCCCCCTCTCCTATAAAAAATAATATTCTTAACTATGGCAAATATCATCAATATTTGATATTTGCCGTAGTTGTCACGCTTGGCAAATGAGTTGGCAACGATAGCTTTTATTAGCTGTTATCAGGAAGGTTCTGCTGCCCATTTACTCGTTTAATTTCCCTCTTAGGACACTTACGGAATGATATGGGGTAGTGGATATTGTAACACCGCCATTATACGGTTAAAAAAACTTGTTCAATAATAAAAACGTAAAAAAACACTGTTGGTCTTTTCTTATTTCTGAAAGAGCTCTTCTCAGCTCCATAACTCTTTCGCTACCCTATTTCCAGATCACAAGACTGAAGTGGCAATGGGAGGGCCATAGTGCTCGGGGAACAGACAACAAATGGGAAAGACAGGTTTATGAGTGGCAGCTTCGTACTGGCAACTTGCCAGTGGCAAGCGCAACCACGACCTACGATGTAGTGACGACATGATAAAATATGCAGGTAGCCGATGGGTGCATTTGGCTTGTGGTGCTTTGCGGCAATCTACGGAAGCATATGTTCGGCAGTGGACTTTTATCTTTTATGTGCTAATGAAGACAAACGAAAGAAAACTTTCACAAATTCATGAAACGGATGCTGTCATACGCACAGATAACTTTAACTAGTCAGGTCACAGGTGGCATGACAACAATTCGCACCATTTTATCTGTCATTAAACTCTGATATGATAAAAAGTGGCCTGATCCATAGAATACAATAAAAAGATAATTATTAAACGCAAAAATGTGTGACAAACGTTTTGTTTGTGATATCATATCATCATATCTGAATATGAATGTGTTAAAATATTGAATAATTCGTTTTTATATTTTTTGTCAATTATGACGCAGTGACTAATTTAAGATTACACTTAACTAAATAATATAACTTTTTTTCTACCTGCTGTTTGTTTACATCTTTCATCTATTGTTTTGTATATATATACTTTACTGCTTCTGACTGCCTCGTTGGTCCAGTGGTCGTAATCACGATTGCGGATCATGGGGTTCGAATTCTGGGTTGGATCAAAATCAGTTATTGGGTTTTTCTGTGAAGAAATTCTCAGTAGCAGCCATAGGCGCCGGCAGCAGGGTGCAAGGGGGTGCACTTGCACCCCCCTGTCAGGAAAGAAAATACATAGAAAAACTGAAGGCGTCTAGATTGCCGTCCAAATTTGTTCATCACCTTGTCAATAAATTCAGTATCCTCTTCTACTCTTTCGATGAGCGAAATATATTCAATCAAATACCCGCGCGATTTGAATTTGACATTACATTTATCTACATAATATTCATGTATAATTATTTATTTTATATTAGTATGTGTAGATGCAGATGCACCTCCCTGAAAGTAATCCTGGCGGCGCCCTAGGTAGCAGCCCGGGGTCAGGATGTTGGCTGTGTTTTTCCACCGTGCTTCGGAAAACACGTTAACTCGTTGGTCCCGCGCCTGATCTCTCCCTGGTCGAGTCGGATTGCCGTCCCATGAGGAAATAGAGAGTGCACGTGTGCTTGCACACACTCGTGCACTATAATTCTGTCTTGCGCAGATGGCTAGTCTCCGTTGAGACTGGCCGCCGTGACCGAAATTCGGTCTAGAGGACATTATTACATTACTCCTTGCTACTACTTTTCGTACTTTATGGATGTTTTATTTAAGTAGAGTCATCACTGTGAAATATTCCTTTTAATTAAATAATTTTAATAGCAATTTCTAACAATAACATACTTACTTCATATTTGTCCAAATCCAGCTCTCAAATCTAGCCCAGGTAAATTTCACAGCACGCGGGCCTGTGTTCGTTCCCCGCCGGTACCAATAAAATTGTTAATTGCGTTTGTAAGTGCTAATTTACCACGTGTTCGGCAGTGAAGGAAAACATCGTGAGGAATCCTGCATGTATGAGGTGAGGCATGAAATATTTCGAGGACATGTAAAGTCCAACACAGTGGAGCAGAGCAGCAGACTCATTGCTCCATAAATCACTCAGAAATGTGAGGTCTGTGCCAAGCTGTGGGACATATATAGGCTGTATCTTTACCCAGGTGGTAAAGCCACAATGCAGCTATATTATCGTTGTAGCACGAATGAGTCAGCTCGACCGGGGAAGGACCACGCTCTCACAGAATACCAGCGTAGAATAGAAGCTCAATGCTGTTGTTTCGTATGGTGAGTAACCGAAGACCCATTTTTCTGGAAAAGAGGCATTCCATCTTAGACCTCCCGGCTGACAACGCATCTGCATTTTGATGCGTAAAAGAGGATAGATGTAGATGTCTATGGGCCACAGCAACCACTTACCATCAGGTGTACTGTGTTCGTTTGTCACCCTATTTCTATAAAAAAAAATGTAATTTGTAAATTAGCATGCTGGCGTTTTGGCCATACTGTAAGCCAGCATGTACACTGTTTAATTAAATTAAATTGTATGCCACCGGCTGTTACGGAAACTGAGGTTCGCTTGGATGTGACAGTCTATCAGCAATAAAACCACCAATTAACACATAATAATAAATAATTTCTTTTAATAAATTATTCGGTCCATTTTTTATTGTATGGTGCACAATAAACTTAAATAAAAAAATAACATGATTTGTAAATCTTCTACTAGCGCCATCTGTCAACAATTTATGAAACACCAGCAGAGTAGCCGCGATGAGGGTGAATAATCTTACGCACACAAGATGTCACTAGTTGGAAGTAAAGTGAACTTGCGCAGATAGTCCAGTGTCGTTAAAAAGTTGCGTTATAAATTAATAAAAAATCTGTTTCTAGTGTATGTACATACGCAAAACAATGCCACAGTGGTATTTTTTTTACACATTTTAATTCTTCTACTTTTAGAAACACCAGTAGTTTTGTTTATCCATCTCTAATTTACCGTTATAGCCTTTCAAAAGTCTACTGCTGAACATAGGCCTCCCCATAGATTGCCTCATAGGGGGATATTTACTATAGTTGTCACGGTTGGCAGGTGGGTTGGCAATCACAGTTTTTTATTTTTCAGTTGTTAATAGGAAGACGCTGCTGCCCATCTCCTGATTTGGTTTCCTTGTGTCGCCTCTTACGACATCCACGGGACCATGTGGGGTTGTGGATATTTTACACCGCCACTACGCGGCCCATTTCTAATCTAATTAATATAAAATATAACTAATATTTCAGAAAGAAACATTAATCTTTACACTTTTCTGAAAAATACCTTCCTCCACTATGAAATCTGTCAAATATTTCACCTTATTCTTTAGTGGCGCCACCCTGGTGGCAGAAATAATCGTGGATGCCCTCATTGTGGATTAAATAAAATACATAACGTTTCGAACACTTTATTCTTTCACCAACGTACTCTGGTCCTATACTCGTCACTAACGCTAAATCTCTTGATGGTCTCGTATCCTAGAATGATGGAAAAGGAGAAGCAGGCTGACTGCGCCAAGCGAGCTGACAGGCCCTTAGCATACAACCCCGACAGTCCTTCTTCCCTCCAGAGTTCTTTGAACACCTGACTCATAGAACCCACCCCCTCCACCTGAAAAAAAAATTCTCTTAGTTCAAGTCCAGAACAACTTAAGATTGCTGGTATCCCAATAACTTTAAATTATAAACAATAATTCACACACAGATTTTGCTACTGGTAAAGTCACGCTGCAGCTATAATATTGTTGTAGCACGAATGGGTCACCTCGACCGGGATGGACCATGCTTTCACAGAATACCAGCGTGAGATAGCAGCTTAATACTGCTGTGTTTCGTATGGTGAGTGTAAAGAACCGGAGACCATTTTTAGCATAGATGTAGATGTCTATGGGCCACAGCATCCACTTACCATTAGGTGGACTGTGTGCTCGTTTGTCACTCTTATTCCATAAAAAAAAAATGAACGTTGGGTTTAGCTGTCGTCAAAAAAGGCTTTTGAAGTTGGCTGCAGGTGTCCATGGGCTGCAGTAGCCTCTTACCATAAGGTGACCAGAAAGTTTATTTGTCGCTACAATTTGAAAAAAAAAAACTGGTTTGTTTGACTCTTTCAATCAAGAAAGTCGCTTACGTCCAGCATCACCATCGCAACCCTTACCTGTAGCCTCGCTCGCACAATGTCGAGGGGGTTCGTCAGAATTGTGGTGGTGAACCCACCCAAAGTGCCGGCGACACACTGGATGAACAGGTGGGACACCCACGTCGGGCTTATCTTGAGAAGTTCGTCTAGAACAATTCAAAGGACATTAATGAATCTACATCTACAATCAGAATCTACATGTTTCTGAAACAAATTGTATAAACACCATACTCATAGTTATAACACTTTTATTAAAACTCGGCCTTAATAAGGCCAAAAATGCCAAGAAAAGTATTCTAATTCGAAAAGCTTCAACAAGTCAAGTAGACTATTTTCTACAAAGTGGAAAATTTGGCAGGTAAATAAGTCCTAGGAGGGTGGTTACTGAAATGAGATATATTATTTATGATTTTTAGCGGTTCTCTTTTCACCGTTTACAAGTGGTAAAATTTAAAATTTTGTACAACCGTCTTCAATATCAATAAAATGAGAACATCATCAAATTAGTCGAAGTCAATTAAATACGCAAAAACTACTGGTCAGATCTTGATCAAATTTATATGGGAGCACACGAACAGCTTTTAAATAAAAAAAGGATCATCAAAATCGGTTGATCTAGAAAAAAAGTTCTGAGGTAACACATAAATAAAAATAGTCGAATTGAGTACCTCCTCCTTTTTTGAAGTCGATTAAAAAAGTAACAATTTAACCTTATAAAATATATTCATAAGCAAAAAGGTCTAAGGAATCTCATTATGTCCACGCAACCACGAATGCTTATCTTTTAAATAATTATTTAATTTATAATTTTAATGCTTTAACATGCCTTTTGAATTTATGTCAAGGAGATTAGGGTGACAAACGAACACACAGTCCACCTGAGGGTAAGTGTGCATCTATCTTCGATTACGAATCAAAATGCAGATGCGTTGTCACCCGTGAGGACAAAGATGGAATGCCTCTTTCCAGTAAAAAGGGTCTCCGGTTCTCCACACGCACCATACGAAACACAGCAGTGTTAAGCTGCTATATTACGCTGGTATTCTGTGAGAACGTGGTCCTTCCCCGGTTGAGCCGACGAATTCGCAGTGGCGAAGCTAGGGCTCCAAACTAGGGCAAGCCCAAGATATGGTTTTGTTGTTTTTAGCAGTTTTATAAAAATAC
The DNA here is from genome assembly GCA_029286625.1 of Parnassius orleans. Taxonomy (NCBI): domain Eukaryota; kingdom Metazoa; phylum Arthropoda; class Insecta; order Lepidoptera; family Papilionidae; genus Parnassius; species Parnassius orleans. Next base: position 577,428 of record JAGSMP010000272.1, on the reverse strand, counting down.
ACCAATCTTGATCTGTCTCCCTCTTCAGTTTCATATTCAGTGCTGTCGAGGACGTGTTGCACACAGAAGGCATACTACTGCTAGATAGATTGTATGACATATCATCAATTGTATACCTTCAGTGGCTTTGAAAAAGCCGTTTGGGTTTGCTTGAGCGAAAGAAAAGATATTTACATACAATACAATACATGAACAAAAAGAAACGCACAAAAGTACAAACAAACTATGTACAAAATTAAAACAACAAATTATTTATATTCTAAATCAGATCGTCTCTCTTTCTTAAGGAAAGATTTAATTACATCCGCGTAAAATGTTGGTGAACGTTTTAATTGCACCAATAACTGTTTTTCAATTGCGATAATTGATAAGTCTGAAAGACGCTCTTGACCTTGTGTATATCTCAAATAAGTATGGATGCGCTTCAGAGATGAGAAAGCACGTTCCGCGGAGGAACTTGTCGCTGGAATAGTTACGACAAGATAAGCTAACTTTAAAAGCTGAGGAAAGGCCTCTTCAACACTATTTTCGTTTATAAAGTCAATGAGTTCGAAAACATTGCGGTCTTTTAATTCAGGGGAGGAATACAATGAAATCAATTGGTTTTTCAATGGTAATTTTTAAAAAATGGTTTGCGTAATTTTCAAATAATGAATCTAATGCCTCTAAAGGAAAATCTGAACGATATTTTTCGAATAGTTTGTTGTTGAACAATTGGAATTTTTTTAATTTGAAAGTTTCAGAATATCGGCCATTAATTTCTGAAGATATGTTATCAATTATTTCAACAAAAAGTCGTTTGTATTCTGTCTGAGCACAGCGCACATTGCGTCTCAAACGAGGAGCAGAGTTATTTTGCAATGTGTTTTCATAAATGTGATCAAAATCGGACTGAAATTCAGAACGTAACCATGTCTGAAACTCCTTTATTTTATTACTGCAATAACCGACATCAACTTGTGATTTTTATAAAATATTGTACAAGCACTCGGTTTTTTCAAACACCCGGTGGAAAATTTAAAGAAAAAAACTGAAATTAAATGAACGCAATGTGTTTTCAAAATTCTCGGCGGCCAAGATCATAGCTTTGCGCAACTAGTTTTGTGGTGCAGTCATGTTTGTTTAATAATTCCAATATGATATTACAAAGTGTGTCTGCTGTGCGACTTTCAGACACATCTACATACCCCATAAAACGGTCATGAATATCGTTTCCATAATAATATCGGAGAATCAGACACAATTGCTCTCTGTGACTAACATCGGGAGTTTTGTTAATAATAATTGAAACGAATTTTGACAATTTTACTTCGTACTCGATGCGAGTTTTCATTACATCAGCGACAGAATGAATAATGTCATTTTGGATTGTACTAGATAAATAACTCGGCCGTTTGTCGCTTTGTTGATGCTGCATATGTTTTCTAACACGAGATCGTACTTCGAAAGCGATACAAGTTCTAAAATTGCCTCTATTTAATGAAGTTTTCGACCGTGACCTCTGAAAGGAAGTTCTTGTTGTGCTAAATGGCAAACAATATCGACTAATCTTTGAAAAACACTACGGTTGTGATCAACACGCATGTTGTGTTTTGTAATTTCCTCGGATAACTGACGCGACAAAGATGTTTCAATCCGATTTTTTCCAAAATTACTGAACGAAATTACCGCATTCATGTGTTTTTGAGAATTCATATGCCTTTTAATGGCTCCAGATAAGTTATTTAAATCATCATATTCAGTAGTATTCCAAGCTGGTTTTTCGTTGGAAAAAAATATACAGCACCAGCAGTACAACTTATTGGTATGTGAGCAGCCAACAACCCAATGACTTTTGTAAACAGATCTATTAAATTGCCGTTTGTGGGTTTTACTCGTTTGAGAAATACACAGATCAGGCGTTGGTTTCGGCGTGGATATGAGCTGTTTTTTCTCAACAAAGTTTAAAGATTTTACCTTTTCCTCGCCGATTAGCACTTTAACACACTTCAATTCATCACAAGGAACACTATTATTTTCCATGTTCACTAAAAATCTTTAAAAAAGTATAAATTTTCAACTCAATATTGCGAGTTTCATTCGCTCAAGTAAACACACACAGTAAACATTGAAATGTGAAGTGCACTGCAATCTCTTCACCCGCCCCCTCCTCTCAACTTCACACTAAAGCCTGGCTTCTGCGTTCCATATTAATTGCTATATAAACAATCGTAGTTATATTTCATTATAGAACATTTTGCCACAGGTTAGAAAGGGAGCGATCGTCTTTTCGAAAGCCCGGTAAAAAGCCCACGCGTGCGAGAGAGACAACTAATCAACAGCAGTATCGCACAGTTTTGCCGCGGGTTGACGTTTGAGGTCACGACCTGTGTATATTGTATAATAGAGGAGCGCGCGAAATTTGAAATAGTTGAAACAGTTTACGAGTTATTTTATTAGTTGATATTATTGATTGAGCAGTTTAATAGGGCAAGCCTGGCTTCTCGGCTTCTATGGAGGCCTCGCTACTACCCATTCGTGCTACAACTATACTACTAATATAACTGCAGCATGGCTCTACCACGTACAAATTATACTACAATTATACTTCAACTCTAAAACGAGCCGGTAGTTTTATGGAGTGTGTGCTTTGGAACTTTGGACACCAATCAGTAATAAGTCAGTAAATAATATTATCTATATATATATAAAAATCAATTGCTGTCCGTTAGTCTCGCAAAAACTCGAAAATGGCTGGACCGATTTTGATGAAATTTTTTGTGTGTGTTTGAATGGGTCTCTGGATGGTTTAGATTCACAATTGGACCCGGTAGGTGGCACTATTGTCGAAATACAAAAATCGTTTACGTGGTAGAGCCATGCTGCAGCTATATTACTGGTATAGTTGTAGCACGAATGGATCGGCTCGACCGGGGAAGGACCACGCTCTCACAGAATACCAGCTTAAAATAGCAGCTCAATGCTACTGTCTTTTGTATGGTGAGAGTAGAGAACCCGAGATCCTTTTACTGGAAACGAGGCATTCCATCTTAGTCCTCACGGGTGACAACGCATCTGCATTTTAATCGTAATCGAGGATAGATGTAGATGTCTATGGGCCACAGCAACCATTTACCATCAGTTGGACTGTGTGCTCGTTTGTTACCCTTATCCTATAAAAAAAACCGTGTGAAGCCGGGCCGGATCGCTAGTTCAAAATAAATTGAACTACCTATCCGACCCGCTGCATGCATATTCCAGCACGAAGTAGGCGTGCGACATTCGGTTGAAAAAAAGTTAAAGACAGGAAATAAAGGATCTGAATAAAAATGTAGCCGATGAAGAATCAATGTAAATCCACGACTTTTTCTGCCACCAGGCGTATATTATATACTACATATACATCATGAAGTATAAGTGTATGTTTATGATTGCTTAAACAATGTATTATTATTTCCAAATAATAACTCTTACTATGCTGATTCTTTTCCCGCTCACTTCTCTGAATGTTTTTCTTTAAGTTTTAGCTTTAGGTAATGTATGACCGTCCGTGACGTCAATAATAGGCTCTGTTTGAAAATCAGCGCTGCTGTCATTTAGTTTAGCAGCTGTTAGCTGAAATAGAGACCTAATTTGACTTTACACAAATCCTGTTTTTTTATATCTCGTGTTATTTTATTATTCTTTTTAATGCCAAATAAAGTTTTCTTTCATTCTTTCTTTCTTACTATGCAGCCGAAGCGACAGTAGCCTAATGGCAGGGTGCGGACCGCGAAATCAAAAGGTCGTGGGTGCGAATCTACCATTCCACTACTGTCGTGAACCACACAAGTGCTTAAAGGGAATATTAGTAATGTTAATAACATTGCTAGTATTTTTTAAATAAAAAAAAGTTGGTTTGGTGCCAAAGAAATCACAAAATCTGAACCCGATAGGTGGCGCCGTGATCGAGACATCAATAAATTTTATAATTACACTAAAAATTTCAAAACGAAACTCATCGCGCCATCTACCGGAAAAGGCAGAACAACTTCTGCTACGCTAGATAGTCTACTATAGTAATTTAGAATTTGAAAGCATACCTTAGATCTATGGGGGGAGGCCTCTAGATTAATAACTCTATGAGGGAGGTTTATGTTCAGCAGTGGACTTAAATAGGCTGTAATTGTAACGGTGACGGAGAGCATACCTTGGTAAGCAGTGTAGAGGGCCCACCAAAGAGCGGAGTTTGGCACGTACGCCGCCAAGGAAGCCGCGTAGCCTCTGTAGTAGCCCAGTGGTCCGTGGAGCCTGTACACCCGTAGCGCCACCTCCCTCGCCAACGCCGTCTTCGACAGCCTTTGCTCCAGATCTAGACCGAGCGGGTTCAGTTTCTAGAACAGTTCAACGTTCACCGGTCAAATTAATTATAGCGACATCTATCGGATGTAGTGTCAACAGTATAGAATAAAGTTACAGCCTTTTTATACATCGTAGAGCCACGCTGCAGCTATATTATGGTTCTAGCACGAATGTATCAGCTTAATCGGGAAGGACCACGCTCTCTCAGAATACCAGCGCGAAATAGCAGCTTAATGCTGCTGTGTTTCGTATGGTGCGTGTGGAGAACCGAAGACCATTCCTACCAGAAACGAGGCATTCCATCTTTCTACATTTTGATTCTTAATCTATATCTATACTAATATACTAACATTGTAATAAAGCGGAAGAGTTTTTTATTTGTTTAATAAAAACACGCTAATAAAAATGAAAAAAAAAAAGAATATAATTGTAAAATAAAAAAATATTTTTGTATATGATAGTCAAATTCACGGGAAATAGTATAGGCTAGTTAGCATTAGGCTACACTTCTTAGCTAGCCTTAAATACCGATTTTTGTTAAGCAAGTCGGAAGAAAAACCCTCCCGAACTGCTTTATCGGCGTGCGCTGGCGAAATGGTTAGTGATACGTAAATATGTACTATGCTCTACAAAAATATAGATCTTTCCTCCATCTAAAAAAAGTCCGTGATATCATATGCCTATTTCTTACATATAAGCCACAATAAGGTATTTTGTGACAAAGACATATTGAAAATTAAAAAGTGATTTATGAGCGATATTATTAGGCATGGCATATTAATCCTTATGAACGAAATTTACTTCATCTTCAAGACAATTTTATGAAGATAAACTTTGCTCTTTATAACATGTTATTTGGACGCATAGTTAAAACAGATAATACTCACAGAACACCAGCGTAAAATAGCAGCTTAACGCTGCTGTGTTTTGTATGGTGAGTGCAGAGAACCGGAAACTATTTTTACTGGAAACGAGGCATTCAATCTTAGTCCTCAAAGGTGGCAACACATTTGCATTTTGATTCTTAATTGAGGATAGATGTAGATGTCTATGGGCCACAGCATCCACTTACCATCAGGTGGACTGTGTGCTCGTTTGTCACCCTTATTCTATAAAATAAAAAAAATAAAAATGTGTACCGAGTACTGTGAAGTGTTTGTGACATTATATAATAAGTGATACCGTGTATGTTGTGCAGAATATAACAGTGTATAGTATATAGTCCATTATATGACGGCTCCGTGGCACAGTAGCTTAGGTCGCGGGTTCGAATCCCGCACGGAAAAAGTATTTGTATGGCCTACAAATAATTTTTCGGGTCTGGATGTTTGTCTTTGTGAAATTTATGTATGTAAACTGCCCCCACAATACAAGACAAAATCTAAGTGTGGAGGTAACGTCTTTAAAAGAAAAAGAAAGAAATATATAACTTACAGGATTTTTACTAGCACCAGGTCTGCCCTTAGCGAGTCCTAGCACCATGAGGTGCTGGCTGAGAACGTCGAACGGCACTATCACTGTCTGACCCACCAGGGATGCGCAACCACCGCCTATGAAAGACTGGAATTGAAAAATAATGAACACGTCTTTCATATATAAATAGACTAGTGGCCCGCCCCGGCTTCACCTGGGCGAGATCTAGTTATATGGCGTTATTTAGATTTCAGATAATCATCAAAGACCATGTATTTTACTAATTATTCGAACTCACGCAAAAAAAAATCTGAAAAAAAATTTTCAATAGAAATATAGCCTTGATCACTCCTGGCATTGCCCTCTATCAGTTAATTTCATTACAATCAGTTCAGCCATTCCGAAAATTAGCCCGGACAGACAGACAGACAATTTTTTTTAAATATTTACTATGTCATAATAACATGTAAATAACTCCCATAGTTCAATAAAATACAGTCATTTCGATATTACAGTCAGATACTTCGATCTTTTTTTACTAAGCTTTTTGACTTAGATGCTTGTCTTTTAAGACATGTCTTTATTTATCTCAGTATCAAGTGATAATAATCCTTCATAGTACACTGCTTCACAATATGTTGATGCGTCACATTGCGTAGTTTTTGGAAGATTTTGACGGCAACTTGAGTCAGTAGACAGTTGGCGATAGTATCTCAAGGCGCCTAAGCAGACAGACTTAGACAGACCTTATCTTGAGATTCACATCGCCATCGGAGCACTTGTTTCACCGTTTCCACTAATAGTTCACATGCGCAGACACTTAATACACAAAATCGTATCACTTTTACATATCAAAATCCACTTCAAACCATTATTTAAACAATAATACAGGAGCAGCAATCTACCGCCGGTCAAGTTCCCGCCAAAACTCCTCAGATACTTCAATTTTTTTCACATGTATAGATGTAAAACAAGAGTTTTGAAAAATTCATAAAGATTAGACCAAAGTATAAAAAGAAATATTAGTAAATTAAAAACATAACTAATAAACCAGTAAAAAACCGATATAGCCAAATCACCTGCCAAGTGTGGCAACTATGGCAAATAACCCTATGAGGCAATCTATTTGGAAGCCTACATTCAGCAGTGGACTTTATTAAAGGCCGATAATGCAATTCCCCTGGTGTTGCAGTTGTTCATGGGCGGCGGTAGTCACTTACCATCAGGTGAGCCGCATGCTCGTTTGCCCCCTCTTCTATATAAAAAAAAACACCTGGCATATTATACGAAATGGTATAACGTCATCTATCGGAGGCCATAAAGTCCCTCGGCTGGGCTCGTCTCATTTCTGAATAAATTATGAAGCAATTAGTCAGCCCCACTGATCCATTGGTTGACATGTAATTTACAATCGATTATTCCTGTTCGTTCAAATCTCAGGTGGGGTCAAAATCAGTTATTGGATTTTATGTCAAGAAACTCGCTATAGTAGCCCGGAGTCAAAAGTTAGCGGTGTTTCGTTGGTCCTGCGCCTGATCTCTATCCGGTCAGATTTCTATCCCATCGGACTATGACAGTGAGGGAATAGATTGCACCTGTGCTTGCGCACACACTAGTGAACTATAAGCCTATCTATCCTGCGCATGGCTAGTCTCTGTTACTACTGGCCACCGTGACCGAAATTCAGTTTAGAAGACATTGTCTAATATATAAAAGTTAGTTTTTGTTTGTTCGTATTTTATGCACTGCCATACTGTTAATCAGATTGCGGTAAAACTTTGTCAACATATTGCTTGCACTTCCGCGAAGGTTATAGGCATAGTACTACTTACAGCAGGTGGCGCGCGTGTCGTACCGACAAATTTATTTGAAAGTTATAATATATCATTCGATTTCAATGAATGTATTATCATTACTATTTAAAAAATATAACTCTTCTAAATTTAAAATGATATTTCCACAAATATTTTGTCTGCGGCAGCAAGGCGCCGAGTACCAGTTAGTTATTTTTTTTTACATTGACTTCTAAAATGAACTGTACTTTAAGTATAAGGTCTTAAAAATCTTAAAAAAAATATATATAATTCAAATTATTTTTTCGAATTGGCCATTACAAATTGAAAGACATTTCTTGAAAGTTAAGAAAACTACGCTATCACTTCAACAATTCCAGTGGGATGACAACCGCAGTACTGCGAGATCAGGAAGTTTCTGCAGCCCGTCTCCCTGTTATTGTTACCTCATTATATCAGTAAGTAACCACTCACCTTCATTTTTGGACTAATGTCGTATTTGCCCAGTTCATGTCTCACGCCTTCGTACGTCGATATGTAGAACACGCCCGATATTATTTGAAACTGAAAAAAAAAACATTAATTACTGTGGCAATTGTTCAAGATAATGTGAAGTATTTATTAATATGTTCCCTATTTTTTTTAATAGGATAAGGGTGACAAACGAGCATACAGTCGACCTGATGGTAAGTGGTTGCTGTGGCCCATAGACATCTACATCCATCCTCGATTACGAATCAAAATGCAGATGCGTTGTCACCCGTGAGGACTAAGATGGAATGCCTCGTTTCCAGTAAAAGGGTCTCCGGTTCTCTTCACTCACCATACGAAACACAGCAGCATTAAGCTGCTATTTTACGTTGGTATTCTGTGAGAGCGTGGTCCTTCCCCGGTCGAGGCGTCCCATTCATGCTACAACTATACCAGTAATAAGCTGCAGCATGGCTCTACCACGTAAAAAAAATTCCGTTTCACAGGCCTTCATTCATTTGAGATATGGTTTTAGGGCAAGGAAATTCATGTCTTCGAAATATTTTTTTTTATTTTTCAGACATGCAGGTTTCCTCACTATGTGATCCTTCACCACAGTGCTCCGCGGCCTGTTCAGAAGATATCAGAAGATATCAGACGGTTAATTCTTAGCGAATAATTTTCTAGTTTGTTCATGTTTGTCGATGATAGGTTAGGTTTCATGTGTTTACAAATATTAACATTTGTTTATTCCATCGTTCCATACATTTAGATCAGTGTTTCTTAGCCGGTAGTCCGGGACCACTAGTGGTCCCTGAATGCAACCAAAATGGTCCTCGAAGACGTCATAAAATTCTCTCAAATATAAAAAAGTCGAAAACATTTTTGAGATTATAGTCGGTGTGCAGATACCGTCAATTCGGTTTATATAATACAAGGTATAAAGGTATGTGTTTCATTTAACAAACAAAGAAGTAGGACAAACTTAAAAATCGACCTTATCATAATTTACAGTATGTCTAAAAGTTGGTGGTCCATTACAAAACAAAAAAATCGGTCAATTGGTCTTTCATCACTAAAAGGTTAAGAATCACTGGTTTAGATAAATACTATCGATTTAAAAAATATTACACAAGATACGAAAAATGTCTATGTACAAGAAATAAATCGTAGAAGTAGTAAAAAATGTAATAGAATAAAAATCTAGAATAGGAAAAACACTGAAAAAATATCTAGATCCATTGAGTGAACACATTTTTGTATTTATACTGTTCATTTGGCATAGTTGGCAAGGGACGCTTTAGATGGAAGTTTATTTATTAAATTGGCGATATGTTGAAGATGGGCCCCAATATACCAGGACCTAAAAGTAAAAGAAGCGAGAGGTGTGTCACGATAATGCTATGAACGATGTCACTTATTTTCTGTTAGTGCATTGTTAAATTATCATTGAACGATTGGATAATATTATAAGCTTTTGTTTTAAGCATGATTCGTGACTAGCAACAAAGAAAAGTAATAAAAATAAAAACATACAGTACTGGCCGGCAATAATTTTTCTTTATAATTTTAAGGTAGATTGAAATTTAACGATACTCATATTTTGTTATTTTATTACTAAAACAGTAAAAAGAACACATGTTTTGGTAATTAAAGGTAATTTAATGTAGATTCTATTGTTATTTTTACAATTTTAAGTATATTATGTAGTTTTAATGTTATAAACCAATTGTCTGAGAATGTACTTTTTTTTTGTTGAAAATAAAGGGCTATTTGTTGTGAATATAACTCTAACACTATTCATTTCTTGCACTTGTATTTTTTATGAATAGTAAAACTCTTAAAATTAACAAAATCCTAAGTTTAAGCAAATCGAACTAAATAAAGTATAAAAATATTCAATTATAGTCAAGTTGTTTTGTTGTGCGCGTTTGGGTGTTTTTTTTAATAATCGTTATTACCGCATATTCCTATAATTTACTATGTATCCTATTTATTGAATCTTGTAAAATATTTAAATAAATAATTTTATAAAAACAAATAGCAAATATTGTCCAGATTTCAGAACAATAACAACTTTGTATGGGTTTCATAGTAAAAGAGAAATCTTTGGTAAAAGCAAGTTAGTCGAGCAAGCGCGCGATCGCGTTATAGAACGTTGAGACTTGATAGCAATTTGAATTTTGAGAGTTATGACACGTCAGGGGTTAAGTAACACTTACACTAGATAACCACAAGCCTCAATAGAGACCGGAGTTTCCCTCATTGTGGTAGATTTATGTGATGAATAAATGAACCGTGTGAAATCGCCTTAAGTAACACTTATACTAGATAACCACAAGCCTCGATAGAGATCAGAGATTTCCTCGTTGCAGTACATTTTTGTCATGAAAAATTAACCGTGTAATATCGCCTTAAGTAACACTTATACTAGATAACCACAAGCCTCGATAGAGACCGGAGTTTCCCTCGTTGCGGTAGATTTATGTGATGAATAAATGAACCGTGTGAAATCGCCTTAAGTAACACTTATACTAGATAACCACAAGCCTCGATAGAGACCGGAGTTTCCCTCGTTGCGGTAGATTTATGTGATGAACAAATAAACCGTGTGAAATCGCCTTAAGTAACACTTATACTAGATAACCACAAGCCTCGATAAAGACCGGAGTTTCCCTAGTTACGGTAGATTTATGTGATGAAAAAATTAACGGTTTACATCGCCTTAAGTAACCTTACACTAGATAACCACAAGCCTCGATAGAGATCAGAGATTTCCTCGTTGCAGTATATTTTTGTCATGAAAAATTAACCGTGTAATATCGCCTTAAGTAACACTTATACTAGATAACCACAAGCCTCGATAGAGACCGGAGTTTCCCTAGTTGCGGTAGGTTTATGTGATGAACAAACAAACCGTGTGAAGTCGCCTTAAGTAACACTTATACTAGATAACCACAAGCCTCGATAAAGACCGGAGTTTACCTAGTTACGGTAGATTTATGTGATGAAAAAATGAACGGTGTGACATCGCTTTAAGTAACCTTACACTAGATAACCACAAGCCTCGATAGAGATCAGAGATTTCGTTGCAGTACATTTTGTCATGAAAAATTAACCGTGTAATATCGCCTTAAGTAACACTTATACTAGATAACTACAAGCCTCGATAGAGACCGGAGTTTCCCTCGTTGCGGTAGATTTATGTGAGGAAAAAAATGATCGGTGTGACATCGCCTTAAGCAACCTCACACTAGATAACCACAAGCCTCGATAGAGATCAGAGATTTCCTCGTTGCAGTACATTTTTGTCATGAAAAATTAACCGTGTAATATCGCCTTAAGTAACACTTACACTAGATAACCAGAAGCCTCGATAGAGACCGGAGATTCCCTCGTTGCGGTAGATTTTTGTGATAGCATCTGTAACACCTTTGTATGCCTCCTTCTTACGCTGAACTTGTATTTGTGTCTTCACCAGGGTCAAGGGGTAGAGTGCGCAGCGAACTGTGCAGAAATAAACCTCTTTAAGTAAGAAATCTTTATTTTTTTTAATACAAAAGAGACAAACGAGCACACAGTCCACCTCATGGTAATTTTAATTCTTAACCGAGGATAGATGAATGCGTCTATGGGTGACAATATCCACTTACCATTGTGAAAAATGAGTGCTCGTTTGACACCATTTTTCTTTAAAATAAAATAATAGTTTTTTTCCATATAGGTGCTTTGAGATTCTATCGTTATTAACTCACAAAATATCAGCGTAAAATAGTAGCTTAATGCTGATGTGTTTCGTATGGTGATTGGAGAATCAGAGACCCCTTTACTGGCAACGAGGCATTCCATCGTAGTCCTCAGGGGTGACAACGCAACTGCATTCGAAGATATATTATGTAGATGTCTATGGGCCAATGTATCCACTTACCATCTGGTGGACTGTATGCTCGTTTGCACTCTTATTCCATAAAAACTGAACGTTAGGTTTAGGTGTCGTCAAAATCTCCAAAAAATCTTCGCAATGTGACGCATCTACACATTTTTAAGAATTATGTGAACATAATACACGCCAGACTAGACTGTATGGCCTAAGTTCTTTGACTGCCTTAATTCATGAATCGTAACAAACAACAACAACAACAACAACGAAAGAGTGAGAAAAGATTGTCGTGTAATGGCAGTATAGGGAATCCACCACACCATCACTCCTCATCTAAGAGTCTGAAAAGCGAAGAATATCTTGCGGCTTCCAAATGATAATGATTTAAACATTTCGTTTATAATAGAAATAAAAACTATGATCAACGTGGGTAGTATTATGGCAAATTTCAATTGAGGGAGGAACCCAAAGCAAAAAGAAGTAAGAAAAAAAAGCTTTGCTTACTTCTTTACTTGGTAGACTAACGCTGCAATTACAGTGTTTTAGCCGACTGCCTCATTGGTCTAGTGATCGCAAACGCTGATCATGAGATCCCGGATACAACCAATTTACCTCTTTATAATATTAGTGTGTATTAATCTACACTGACTGCGTCGTTGGTATAGTGGTCAGAAGCACGACAGCGAATCACGAAGTCACGGGTTCGAATTCCGGGTCGCGGAAAATCAGTTATTGGGTTTTTCTAAGAAATTCTCAGCAGCTGCCCGGTGTCAGGAAGTTAGCCGTGTTTCACTCACGTGCCTCGGAAAGCACGTGCCGTTGGTCCTGCGCCTGATCTCCGATCTCCGATCGATTACCGTCCCATCGGATTATGACAGTGAAAGAACAGAGCTTAGCAATGAGTTGCAGGTTGCAGCGGTAAGGATCGCGGGTTGGAATACGGCACGGAACAAGTGTTTGTATGGCCTACAATTAATTTCTCCGGGTCTGGATGTTTATTCATGTGAAATTTATGTATGTAAACTGCCCATGATACAGGAGAAAATCCTAGTTTTAAGGTAACATTTTCTAAAAAAATAGCAAAAGAATACATCTGTATCATGGCTCTAAGATAAAATACATATTTGTTCTTATTCTTTACCTGTAAAACTGCTCAATGTGTAGAGGGGGAAGAATTTATTTTTGTCCATCATGCTCCATTCTATTGTGGTGATCAGCTGTGGGGGTGGTGTCTCCACCATTGTAGCTGCCATGCTTTCCTTTTCTACACCTCTTACAACTTCTATATCACTTGCAGATGTATTCCATACACCGATAAACATATACACTTATGTATTTAAATATTATGTCATATATCTTTGGTTATTCTTTCACTTCTCTTGTACATATTATATTTGATACTGATTATAAATGGAATTATTGCGGTAACAATTATTAATCTATTTTATAAATAAATAAATCTTATAACGTTCGACGTAAATTTTTAAGACTAGAGACCTAAACTTTGTCTAGACTTATCAGGTTATGATATTTTTGTAAAATCTATATATGTTTGACATATATAACTTGTTTCTGGTTCTTCCATGTTTACCATCGCTCGTGGCTGCGTGTTGAGCTGAAATGCAAAAGAATATATCTAGGATATAAAGTGAAGTGAAGTAGGTTATACTATAAGAATATATATAAGAATGCTCAAGTCTGGCAAACTTCGCATGTCATTGTAATATTTTCATTCTTCAACCAGCGGTTTCGCTGATTGGTGGTCCACCACTGCGATTTACAAGAAGTTTTCTTTCTCGCACAACTTCCCTGTGGAATTGACTACCACCAGCAATTTTTCCGGATCGATAGGACTAACGAGCTTCAAGAAAAGAGCCTATTCAAGGTAGATGCTGCTGCCCATCCCCTGATTTCTTTCCCACTGTCGCTTTTACGACACCCATGGGATGATATGGGGTAGTGGATATTCTTACACCGCCACTACACAGTCAAAATCCACTGCTGAACACATATTGGCGGGTTGCCAACTGCAGTTTTAATTATTTTCGGTTATTATCAGGAAGATGCTGTTGCCCATCTCCTGTTTCAGTTTCCCTCTTACTACACCCATGGAGTGAAAAGGGGTAGTGGATATTTCTCACGCCATCACTACACAGCATCTGAGTTGTGATTATCTATAATTTGGTGAGCATCTTAATTAGTTATAAAAAAAGGTCAAGATTAAAATTATGCATGCAAAACCAATTAACAATTCTAATAAATAAATAAAGTGTTTATACTATGTCATTCATGTGTCGTGTAAGATTTTATCTCACTTGTTCACCTTCTATAATCTATAATGACAACTACCTGTATTGTCCACAAGAACTTCCTATCTCTAACTTCCTTCTATCTATTTATGGAATATAAATATATGTACAGTCTCCCTATGTACTTATATAGCTATTGAGACTAAATCTGACTGTTTCATTGGTGGTTGTAAGCGCAATAGCTGATCATGTGGTTCTGGGTTCGAATCCCAGGTCGGGCCAAAACCATTCATTGGGTTTTCCTGTCAAGAAAATTTTCTGTAGCAGCTCGTGGTCAGGAAGATGTTGTTTCACGACCGTGCTTCAGTAAGCATGTAAAGCCGTTGATCTTGTGCCCAATCTCTGTCTGCCCACATCACTATGAGAGTGAGAGTATAAAGAGTGCACTTGTGCACACACCCACGCACTATAATTTTGTCCTGCCCAGATGGCTATTCTCCATTAAGCCCCCATGACAGAAATTTGATCTAAAGGAAAATATTATTATTATTACATTTTTAATATATGTATTAAGGCAGCTTAAGTGGTAATTAGGATATCCACAGTAGAACCAGAGTATGTCAGTTACTATGGATATCCTCATTTCTAAGTGTATCATATAGATATAAACAAGTCTAAATTGAAAAAAGTTATAATTTTGAATTTACAGGCTCAAAAAGGATAAGTAAGCTGAAGCTGGGGCAATGGGCCTGCTAAATAGCTTGAAGAACCGACGACCAATAAGGAAGAAAGGTTCTTGAGTGGCAACCTTGTACTGGTAATTAAAGTGTAAGGCTTTGCCCCAATAGATGGAGTGACGACCTGGTAAGACATGCAGAAAGTCGATGGATGCAGATGGATCAGGACCCTGCATTGTGGCATTCCTTGGGTGAAGCCTATGTTCAGCAGTGGACATATGAAGGGCTGTAATAATGATGGTTATGATGATTGCTCTTATGAGTTAGAAATCTACAATGATTTGCAAATTAGACTTTCTCGGAGAACTGGCAAGAAACTTTTTTTATTTTCATTTACAGCTTATAATGAAATCATCTATCCATCCATCACAGCCTATTGAAGTCCCCTGCTGAACATAGGTCTCCCCTTAGATTGCTTCATAAAAGGTATTTGCCATGGTTGCCACGCTTGGTAGGTTGGTGGACAACCACAGTTTTTAATTCTAGTTGAAATTGGGAAGATGCTGCTGCCAATTTCCTGGTTTATTTCCCTCTGTCGCCTTTTACAACACCCACGGAAAATATGGGTAGTGGTAGTGGATATTCTTACATTGCCACTACATGGTAAATGATGAAATTAATACAATGATAACTATAAAAATGTATATTGAAAATACAATGTCAATATGTATATTAATATTTTTTAATGTCAATTTTAACAATACTGATTTATTGTAACCAAGAGACTTACAAATGCAGTGTTATTTTCACACATTGTTGTCTTCAACCAACAAACTATTTGTGTATAAAGTTTGTTGTCCTCAACATATTAATTATATTTTATGGTAGGCCTATTTAACAAAGTACCCTCAACAAGCTTTTTTTAAATTTACATCAGATACTGTGCAGTGGTTAGCTCTGTGCTGAATTTGGTTGTGTTGCTGATGTGAGCTGTGGATTCAAATCCCACACAGATTAATTATATGCATTCTATATATATATGTCTATAATTATTTACGTGATCTACAAATATTTATCCACACAATTTATGTACCTATGTAATCAAGAACTGTTAGTAGTAGTTTTTGGTACAGTAAAAATAATTTTATTATTTTTTAAAATTAGCTACCAAGTTTCAGTTAGATAGGAAGATAACGAAACCTAGTGTTATAAATAAAAAAGCAGATCAATATAACAAGCTTAGAGGGACTCTTAACCTCTGCTTGGGTATTAATACTTTGGATAGGTCAAGGTCAAGGTTAAGTTTGATTTTACATATATCATAACAATCACAGCAGCATTAAGCTGCTATTTTGTGCCGGTATTCTGTAGGAGTGTGGTCCTTCCCTATTCCAGCTGACTCATTTGTGCAGCAGCCATAATATAGCTGCAGGTAAGGCAGCAATTTTCAATTTATATTATATTTATAAATTACAATAATGGCAATGTGCATTGCAGGAATCTTAGATAAACTAAATGGGTATTACATACATAAAGGTTAGGTCTATTTGTAGTTATTACACCATAAGAATCTACATATATAAATATTAAAAATAGAATTTTCTATTATACCCTGCGTTGAATAGTACAATCTTATCTATGTATTTTAATAGATACGCTCCAATGTCAATCGTTAATTAATTTACCTTTATTAAATAAGCTTCATATATAAAGTAATTAAATATTCAATTAATAAATTAATATAAACTTATCTTACAACAGTTACCATAAGCCACGTACACCAAGAATTAAATAAAAATAAACTTGCGTAAGAAAATGTAAGAGGTACTTACCAAAGGCAATAGTAAAAATCCATAATTATGAAACACGCACTAATGTTGAATAACAAGGTTGTAACACTATAAACAAATTATTAAAATGTTTTATGTAATAATTTTCACAGATCAGAAGTTTACACAATGAAAAAATAATTCATGTTCATGTCCTTCGGCGATGTCAGTCAGCTGATTTATGCTGATAGGTCTGCTTCCATCTTTAACACAGACAAGACATCTAAGAGAATTCTGCGCAGTGTGCAATGCGCATATCTTTGTCAGCTTTGTCAGCTGTCAGCTTCATAGATAAATAAATATGTAGCAAGTTAGTCAGCTTATCTTATCACAGAATAGAGAACGAAGAACGTACCTTAAATCCAAAGAAATATTGTTGTTCTTAAGATTTTCAAAAGAAGGCCGGCAAAGCTCATAGACCATACAACCTAGTTTGTTCTGATTTATTAACAACTAGCTTTTACCCGCAGCTTCGCTCGCGTTTATGTTGATTTTGTTAACCAATTCTGGTTGTCGATCCATACAGAAATCATTACTGAAAAAAAAACTATTAATTTATTTATTTCAGGTTATTGGTCAACACAGATAGGTCAGTAAGAATTATTGGTTGGCCTAAAGGTCTAGATACCAGGCCATAAACTCCAAAAAAAAATAATTATTGGGATTTGAAGTATGATTACACTTTCCCCTTTTCCCATACCTGTTAAAATAGTGATACCGATTATATTTTGCCCTAATTGTGTAATCCAAAGCTGCGTCCTATTACATAATCCCATGCACTCCATCTATATTTTACATGAGCATTACTGGTACACCTAAATTCAATTGGAGTTTATGTGAGGGTACAACCGATAGCTCAAGAGAATTTAAAAACTCAGCCGGATATAAACTGCTCTGTTCTGAGTCCATGATTGTATCTATTGACAAATACTCCTTTATTTCTCCCTGCACCTCTTTCAAAATGTCAGGATTGATTTTGTTAACGATTTCATTTCTTGGTGCAAGAATTGCTCTTTGAACATAACCAGTGATCATAATTAAAGTTTTGTTGTAAGTCCAGGTAAACTTTAGCAATGAGTTCCACATCAGTTTGTCATTAAAAACATTTCTGCAAAGCTTAAAACAAAAATAAAAAGTTTCATACAAAGTTTACCCTTCCCCTCATCCCAACCCCTATAAGTTTTTAGCGAGAAAAAGTATTCTATAACCGCCTCCGGGGTCCCACTTATCTCATCATAATCATATCTCATCAAAATTCATCATAATCGATTCAGTGATTTAGGCATGGAAGCGTAACAAACAAACATACAAACTCAGTTTCGCATTTATAATATTAGTTAGGATATGCTGATGAGTCACGTTGAAAAGTTATCGCGAGACTTCGATAACAGCTCAACCCAGCAAACACTTGATGAAGATAGTATCTCAGCCATTTTAGCGATAAGAAATCTTGAGATTTATATCATTATCGAAGCACTTGTAACGTCGTTCACACTAATAGTTCAGATGCACAGACACTTAATACACAAACTCACACCACTTTTATGTATCGAAATCCAATAAATAATACTGGAGCAACAAGCAGAGCGGAGCGGTCAAGTTTCTGCTAAAATTTTTATCCAAAAATTCAAAGAGCATAGTAAGCCTAAATCGTTTACCATAAAGTTGTTGTTATTATGATTCGCCAATTAAGTCAGGCGAAGGTTTAAGATCAATAATTTGAAATGTATTTTTATTCATAACAGTGGTGCGTGTTTGTAAATTGAATGTCAGCATGTACAGCTTAACCATTAATAGAAACGATGTAAAAAGTGCTTCGATGTATAAATCTTTGGTTTTTTATCCACTTAGGGGCTTTGAGATATTATTATTATCAATGGGTTAAGCTGACGTCAAAATCTTACTAAACCTTCTCAATGTGACGCATCAGCACATTATAAAGTTTTATGACAATAATACAAATCGGACTAGGCTGTATGATCTAAGAACTTGGCCTGTCTTAACTGACGAATCACAACTATAGATGTGCCAACTCGGAAAAATTATAATTTAAGCTCGTGTTAACTCGAGTTATCAGTACGAAACAGAGTAAATGATTTATTACAAATTACTTTTCTATAAATTTACAAATTACTTTTTATTTATTTTGTTTTATATCTTGCTCTTTGGTGGGTTGGGATAACTATAATCACCAAATTTAATATGTAGGATTGAAATAAAAAGGTATATTTAGTATGTATCATACTTATGTACTTTTGGTTTTAATCTTAGTTATAGTAAGTGCCTGCATTTAACAATAAAACTAGCTACATAGCAGTCTTCAAGAAACAATATTAGTCTAGCTTTAAGATGTAGGCACATAAGCTGTTAATAATTTAATTATCATAGTCAAAAGATTCTTATATAAATTAAATTTTTTTCAAATTCAAAATATTTATTGTAAGTTAAGTGTTACATTTGGTGTTAATTTAAAATATGATGTATTTTACAACTTAACCACCCTTTTCGGGTATTACAATAATAGGTCTGTGACTTCCATAACTATATTATTTACATAACTATATTATCCTAATTAATTAAAATTATAAAAGAAATTAAATTATACTATATTATATTAACTTAGCTGCGGCACCGTTGCCTCTGCCGCTGCCGCTGCGGCATAATGTGTAAACACCCTTAGGGAGATCCAACTCGAGTTAAATCGAGTTAAGCGCAACTCGAGTTAACTAGAGTTAATCACTAATCACAACAATAATCAAAGAGTGTCAAAATCCTATCAACCTGGGAGTTTTGGCGGGAACTTGACCGGCGGTAGATTGCTGCTCCTGTATTATTGTTTAAATAATGGTTTGAAGTGGATTTTGATATGTAAAAGTGGTGCGATTTTTTGTATTAAATGTCTGCGCATGTGAACTATTAGTGGAAACGGTGAAACAAGTGCTCTGATGGTGATGTGATTCTCAAGATAATGTGTCTGTCTGCTTAGGCGCCTTGAGATACCATCGCCAACTGTCAGCTGTCTGCTGGCTCAAGTTGCCGTCAAAATCTCCCAAGGGCTGCACAATGTGACGCATCAACATATTGTGAAGCAGTGTACTATGAAGGATAACTATACCTTGAAATTCAGGCTCAGAAGCGCTAGAAAACAAAGCCGTAAAGCCAGTTATAAAAAAAATAATTGTTTTTGTTTACCTGTCAGCCTGTCACTGATCACTCAACTCAATAAAGAAGACTTAGCTTTAGCCTTTACGGTTTTTGAAAATATGAAGAATTAAAGAAAATAAGACTTGGCTTCGGCCTTTATGGATTTTGAAGAGACGGAAAGAAGAAAAATAAGACTTGGTTCCGGCCTTTACACCTTAAAATTCTATATATTCAAAATAAAAAAGACAAGGCTGTATGGCTTAGTTCCTTTGCCTGCTCTCTCGAGCGAATAATAAAAATAACAACCTATCAACCTGTCATGTGCCTATAATTGTTTTGATTGGTTTTGATTTTGGCTTTTGAATTTGACCAAGTAATACATGATGTATAATAAGTAATAACTCTAATAATCAAATATATTATATATAATAATCTAGGTATTAATAACTGCATGTGCCTGTCCTACTGCTACTGTGTTTTAATATTTTTGAAAACTCCGGTTTATTGAAGACAAAAAAAATTAAATTATATTAAAGCTATAAGAAACAGGAATGGCCTTTAGTGAAATTTGTAGAATTTGTTTAAGCGTTAATGTACGCATGGTTGTACTAAAGAAGATTGGTCTCCAAAATTTATATAAAACATTGACGAACAGATTTGTAAGTTTGTTAATTTCACAAATATTGCAAATTGAAGTGTGAGTCTATAATTTGTTGTTATAGCTGGAGAAATATATTATAACTTGCCTGATATAAAATGCGATAGATCAGGGCTAGGCCAAGGTGCAGCGTTAAATATAGTGACAAATACATCCAGAACCTGAAACACAACAATTAGCCTGGAATCCTGGGTCGCACTAAAATCAGTATTATCATTTAAGTAATGTGTACTACGTACTAGAAGAGACGCCAAGGCTCAGTTGTTTGCAATACGTAACACGTAAGTTAGAGTCTGCGGGCTCTAACTTACTAAGTCTGCCATAAAAAGGTACCTTGTGCTCTGCTGCATAGATTTTGTTCCCAGTGTCTGTTGACTCATTGAGGTAATATGTACTAGTACTTTATGAGTATTATTGCAATTTTCTGTCAAGAAATAAACGTTCACCCTGGTTTGATCTTTCACCCACTAAAAGCTGTTCTATCTGACTATTAAAGTAGGATAATAGAGTGCACATGTGCTTACAGACAAAGAAATTCCCTCACTCTCATATTCCTATCAGACTGAGAAATCAGAAGAGGGAATTATGTGTACATGTGCTTGCTTACACACACATGCAATATAATCCTGTCCTGCGCTGATGAATAGTCTCCGTTGTGACCGAAATTCTGTCTATACGACATTATTATCATTATTTTATATGTGGTAGAGTTATGCTGCAACCATAATATAGGTTGTATCAGAGGCGAGTCAGCTCGATCAGGGTGGTACCACACTCTCACAGAATACCAGCGTAAAATAGCAGCTTAATGATGCCCTGTTTCATTTTACTGGAGGCGAGGGATTCTGTCATGGTCCTCAAGGGTGACAATGCATCTGCAGTTTGATTCTTAATTGGGGATGAATGTAGATTTCTATGGGCAACAGCATTCACTTACCATCAGGTGGAGTCATCTGTCAGAGTTGTAAGTTTAAGTGTTTGCAGACTTTCCTTATATAGTATGTTTTCAGTGCTCTAGAAATTTTTTAATACCTTCTCCAGTAACTCATAATTTGGGATATATGTTTTATATATTTTTACTATAATTTCTAGTATTTATTTTTTATGTGGTAGAGCCATGCTACGGCTATATTAGTAGTATAGTTGTAGTACGAATGGGTTGGCTCGACTGGGGAAGGACCACGCTCTCACAGAATACCAGCGTAAAATGGCAGCTTAAAACTGCTGTGTTTCGTATGGTGAGTGTAGAGAACCGGAGAACCTTTTTATTGGAAAAGAGGCATTCCATCTTAGTCCTCACAGGTGATAACGCATCTGCATTTTGCTTCTTTATTGAGGACTAGCTGTTCCCCGCGACTTCGCCCGCGTGTAATTTAGTTCTTTTTTTGCGAGGAACTCTAATTATTTTTCTAAATTAAAAGTAGCCTAAGTTACTCCTTATGACATCAGCTATCTGTCAGTGAAAGTCCCGTCAAAATCGATCCAGCCGTTTCGGAGATTAGCCGGAACAAACAGACAGACAGACAGACAGATAGACAGACAAAAAATTAAAAAGTGTATTTTTGTTATAAGTACCGTTTATACTTTCACATGCATTTAATGAAACGCTGTAATTTTGACATTACAAACAGACACTTCAATTTTATTTATTTGTATAGATAGATGTAGATGTCTATGGGTTACAGCAACCACTTACCATCAGGTGGACTGTGTGCTCGCTTGTCACCCTATCCTATTAAAAAAAATTATTATTTGCCGTAGTTGCCACATTAGGCAGGTGGGTTGGCAACTGCAGTTTTTTTATTATTTTGAGCTGTTCGGAGGAATATACTGCTGCCCATATCTTTATGAGATAAAATAATCTAATTGTTAGATGTCCAAAATCATCTGGAACTTATTTCATACTGCAGTTGATATAAAATCAAAAAGGTTAAAACTGCTAGGGGATATACATTGTTATTAACTTCCATTTGAAACTAAGTGACAGTGGCTTAATAGTTAAGGGTGCAGACTGCAAACTCAAGAAAGTAGTAAGTTCAAATCAGAAATTTGACTATTGTTGTTAATTACTCCTAGGACAAGCATTTTCAGTTTAGTTAGAGCAAATAAGAGAAGTATTTGTAGTGTTAATAGCGATACTAGTAGTTTGAAGTTACAATTTGAAAGAATGTTGAGTAGGATTGAATTTTGAAAGCCCGAACATGAAAATACCTCTGTCAATGTCCTAAAAGTCTAAATCTACTGTTTTTAAAATTATATCTGTTAACGTCATGGAGACTCCTACCTACTTGACACTAACATTATTTTAAATTAATTAGAGAATTGTGTCCTTATAGCTTGTACAGCTGACAAGAGATGGGAAAACATAATTCTCGAGTGGTAGCCTCATACTGGTAAGCAAATTGTAGAGTGACCCTTCACTAGATAGTAGCAATCTGGTAAGACAGGAAGTCAATGGATGTAGGTGACTTAGGACTGTGTAGTTGCAGTAATGATGATTCACTAGGTGGACTTCTTTCTGCCTAGAAGTCTGTCTGGGTAGATATCATCCTCTTACTTATTTCTGCCACCAAGCAGCAGTATGTGTCCCAGCCTGAAGGATATTGAGAGCCAGTATAATAATAGGCTGTGATGCATTACATCTTAGTCCTCAGAGGTAACATCGCATCTGTAGCCTTTGCTTGAAGTATGTTGCAGGTGCCCATGGGCTGCAGTAGCCACTTACCATCAGGTGGATTGTAAGTTTGTTTGTCACTTCAATATTATAAAAAAATTATGTTGATGCAGAGAATTGCATCAACATCATTTTTTTAGCTAATAGATTTTATTACAAACTTATGTATTTAAGTAGTTTTCCATATTTGTGATGAAATTTCATATTTTCAGATGGATGAGGATGAGGAGCCCATAATTGTCTGTGTCATCTGTCATGCAAGACTCATTCGTTGCAGAAGATTACAACAACAGGCTATTGAGTCAAATGTAGTTCTGGAGCAGTGGCTTGCAGGAGGGTCCATGGTATTATCCATTCCGTCCAATAAAACCTATAAAAGTCCACTACTGAACATATGCCTCCTTCATAGATTGCTTCATAGGAGGATTGTGCCAAATTTGCCATGCTTGGCAGGTTGGCAACTTCAGTTTATATTAATTAGAAAAATTGTTGAGACTCGATTCTTGGGATGGATGAACTATTTACATTATTATTTAAGTTTATTCGGAACCCTCACTTTTTACCGATTTTTATTATTATTTGGAGTTGTTGTCAGGAAGATGCTGCTGCCCATCTCTTGTTTCAGTTTCCCTCTGTCCCTTTTTACGACCTTTGCGGGATATTATGGGACAGTATGGATTCTCCTACGCCACCACTACACTGGCTTTTTCTCTTATTTAAAAAAAATAATTTGGTTCCAGTCAATACCAAAACCACATGAGGCTAGAGATGAGTTCCAATTCACACCAATTTTTCATGTAGATATCAGGCCAGTAGAGTGTGATATAGAAAAAGATTGTAAGGACGAAATTTTTAGCCTTGATTCCATTAAAGTTGAAGAAGAGAATTTCGGAAATGAGAATTCCAACTTTGAAGAAAATGGGAATCATGAAACAGGTAAGATATACACATTTTGTGATACTATTGAAATAGGTACAGTTTACCTGATGGCAAGTAGTTACTGTAGCCCATGGACACAAAATAAAGAGGTACAAGTGCATGTAAAAATGGAGAAAGAATATTACAAGTTAAATAATTATTTAAAAGATAAGCATGTATGGACATCATTATAAGCTTCTTTAGACGTTTTTTTTAACTTATAATATGTATTACTATATTTTAAAAATATTTTGACCCTGAATAAATGCTGCCAGTATGTATGTCACTAAGATGTATTAATTTCATAGGAATTAATAATATACTTACAACTGGTAAGCAACCACCTATCTTTGCCAATTTCTTAGTGTCATCACTAGGTGGTTGGACTCCATTTTTGTCTAGGAGTCGATCTAGGTGTACCTACCCACATGGACTCCTCCCTCCTCCTCGTACTTATTTCTCCCGTCAAATAGCAGTGCGTGTACCGTGTACTGCTGTGTTCGAGTCTGAAGGATATAGAATCAGTATATTCCATCTTAGTCCTCAGAGGTGACAGCGCATCGTAGCCTTTTATGTTTGAAGTTAGCTGCAGGCAATCTATAGACTGCAGTACCCACTTACCATCAGGTGGATCGGCTACATACCATAAGGTGGACTGTTAGTTTGTTTGTAACTTCATACCAAAAAAAATTTGTAGAAAAGGTGCTCAAGGCATCCTTGTACTAGCAAGCACTTACCTGCTATAAACAAGTTGTGGCAGAACTCTTGCTAAATCATCATCATTACAGCACTTGCCAAGTCCACTGCCTAACATAGGCCTTCCCCAAGGAGTGCCACAAAGCACGGGCCTGAGCCCCCTGCATCTATCGACTTCCTGCATGTCTTACCAGGTCGTCACTGCATCTAGGGGGGGGGGGGCACCATACACTTTGTCTACCGGTACGAGGCTGCCACTCGAGAACCTTTCTTCACATTGTTGTCAGTTCTTCGAGCTATATGGCCGGCCCATTGCCACTTCAGCTTATTACACTTAGCTTATGAAACGCAGTATTGTAATGAAAGTGGGCGGCTCAGGCCCATAAGCTGTGTGATGGACAGTAATTTGATGGACAGTGACTTTAAACAGTAATTGATTAAAAGATATCAGTTTTTAGTAAAAGAATTTATTTTAAAAACCTGTATCAAAAAATAAAAAAAACAACATTAGTAATTTCTCCTGGATCAGTTGGAGATGTACATACTGTACATACAAAATTTTGTTCTTTGAAGAACAAAAATTGGAACCAAAATGATTATTTGTAGGCCATACAATATATTTTTTCATGCAGGAACTGAATTCGCCAGTGGTGACCCAAGGTGTTATTAAGATACATAAAACAGGACAGGGGGTTCACTGAATTGTTGTTAGGGCTGTTAACATGTCTGAGAAAGTTCTTGTAAGCACAACTGCCTCCTGGTTGTCAACTACGTCCTGGGTTGGGCCAAAATCAGTTATTGGGTTTTTCTATAAAGAAACTTTCAATAGCAGCCCGGAGCCTGAAAATTGGCAGTGTTTCAACCACGTGCCTCGGAAAGCACATAAAGGCGTTGCTTCCTCTAGTCGTCCGCCTAATCGCTCTCTAGTCGTGTCGGATTACCATCCCATCGGACTATGAGAGAATGGGACTAGAGATTGCACCTGTGCTTGAGCTGCATTCGTCCTGTCTTGCGCAGATGGCTAGTATCCATTGACAGCCACCGTGACCTTAATTGTCATTAAATTAATTGCACACTTGCTATTTTCAGAAGAAGCTTTCCGTTTATTCTGTTTTATTTTCAAACTTTTATTTTCTTCATGAGACTTGTTGCTTTTTGTTTCTTGGCTTTCTACGTTTATCTTAGCTTTATGACATCTTAATGCTTTTCGGTTCCTCGTGTATTTGAGCTATTTCTTCTATCATTTCAAAATATTTTGTTTGAGACTCTTCGCATTCTGGTTCGTAATTATCAGATTTTGCCTTGTATGCCGCATCAATGCTCGATTAGACTTGGCCACCAGTTTCGGCAGAAACTTTTTTTTTTTTTTTACCACAGATTTCTTCGTAGTGTTTTTGTTTTTGGAGCTCTTGGGTGTTCCTTTTTTTACCAACTTTTCCTTTCTTTCCTCCTGATCTTTCTGTCTATTTTTGTAAAAATTCTCTAATTCTTTTGCGGATATGGCTTCACCTGTTTTAGCAGGTAGTTGAAATTTCTTGGCGCTTTTTATATTTAAGTCCGACTCTCTTATCTTTTGCAAGTGTTCCTTAAATGTTTCCCCAATGACTAGTTGCATAAGTCAGTAAGGCTTGTAGCATTCGTGAGCAAGGATAAATACCACATTTTCTGAAGCCTGTTATCATGATAAGGCCAGCTGTAGATTCAAATTTAGTGAATTCTGCTCTCCAATTTCGAGAAGTTGGAGAGCAGAATTCACTAGCTGACAGAACATGTGTTTTGGCAGTGCCCCAGTTTTCTTCCCTCTTTGTGTTTGCCCCCATTTGTTGAGCACTGTTCGCCAAGCTGACTTCAATGACGCAAAATGCCCCACGTCAAGTGGATGTAAGCTGTAAGCAAATAAACTAGATGTGCTCTTCACATATCTTTAGGGCTTTTACGCTAATATGCGCACTCAAATTGAAACATATGAGCAGTTTTACCCTGGCGTTTCACTAATAAATCACCCCGACTTGCGAGACCGCCATTTTGGATGATTTGGCAGCATTAATTAACCAGTCTGACCAACAATGTTTCCCCTTAAATATAAAGAATGCGCGGAGGATATCTAATAGCATTACCACCAAATACTATTGTAAAACATGACTTACTGGAATTTTTCACCAGTTCTGGGTGGCGAGTGGAACGTCTGAATAATAGTTTTTTTCTTCCAGGGTTGTCATGGAACCCGCTTTCGTTCATATTGTAAATGTTGTCAGGACTAACATCTTCAATCTCTCTTTTAAGTAAAGATGGCATGTACACTATAATCATTAACTACACTATAATTACTTGGTGCAGCTTATCGATCGATTGTAAAGCAATCCATTAGTCCTCATGGATGACAAAGCATCTACATTTGATTCTTAATGGAATGTAGAAGTCTTTGGTCACAGCATCCACTTAGCACCAGGTGAACTGTGTGCCCGTTTGTCGTCCATAGTCTATAAAATACCTATATATATGACAAAGACGTTTGCTTATAATCTATACTAATACATTTACATTATAACAAACGTCGAACATTAAAACGGAGCTAACCATGTTTCCCACCATATTTCCACAATAGCACAGCTGTGCAAAACGCACTGCTATTTGGGTTAGAATCCCAGCCAGAGATAATGTTAGTGTAAAAAAGAATGCTGAATTTGACGGCAAGTTAGCGTTGAAATTGTAACTCTAGCTAGCTAAAATCGAACCCAGGTACAGTACACGAGCAGTACTGTGATATTTTAAGGCAAACACCTATATAATGTGCTGCCATGGCTTTTTTGGGTGTTTTTATGGCTCCATCTTAATCGTCCCATAAACTTCAACTGCTGTACATGGAAGGATCACTCCCGATGTAGATGGAGGATAGGAGAGATTTGCCTTCGTCGTCATGCTTGGCATAGGATTGAGGATCGCAGAACAAAGACGTGAGCAGCTCTGACAATGTTGCCTGTCGCCGGTCTAGCTGTTTTACATCTGCAGTAAACGAGGTGTTTATACCGCCCGCTGTCGGAAGCCATAAGATTTTTCTGCCAAACCCATAGTCACCTCTTACAAAACCCACGGGACAAAATGAGATGATGAATTCTCTTACGCCGCACTTACACGGCAACTTCGACTATATTCTTAATATATATAAAAAATGCGGGTAAAAATGTATGTATGTACAACGCTTATTCCAAGTGGGATTCGAAACAGCGATTAAGTAGATTAACGTAATTATAACTTGGTCAGAAGAACGTCATCATTATCATTCGAATTTAGTTTCTCAACCATTCTTTCCCTCCAAAAATGAATATCAGAGACATTATTCAGAGTAATTGGCTAAAATACTTTATATCTAGCAACATTATAAAATTATGTAATATAATTTATCTATTTCTCCCTGGGTTGGCTGGTAGAGAATGCTATAAGGCATAAACTCTTCCCATTTGCTTTTAAAAAGTTGGTGCGTAATCATCTATTAAAGACAACACTTCTAACACGAATCATCCATGTCATTTATATTGTTAGACGTATATATTTATAGTTATTTATATGTACTATTTATATTTGTATATTGATATGTATATATGTATGTTTATGTATATATGTATATATTTGTATATATGTATAATTAGGAGATATTTCTATAGTTTATTTATTGTATATATTAGTAAAATGTATATATAACGTAATTAATTATCATTTTTATTTTGTTTTTATTCTATATTGCTACACCTACCTCAAATTCTCACCACTCCATGCGTTGACTGGTAGAGAATGCCTCAAGCATTAAGTCCGCCCTTTGTATTCTTCTATATTAAGGAATGCAATAAAGATTAAATAAATAAACTCTGCCCATTGTAAACAGTTTAAGGTGTCGTACAATAAAGATACAATGTCTTACAATAAATAAAATAGTTAATTCGTGTGTATTTCAGAACAAATCATCATACCGACAAATATTTTTTCAAAACCGTCTGAGAAAAAGATTCAAAATTCTACTGATTTTAACATAAATGATGTTTGTAAAGGAAACCTTGATTTAGAAAGCCCTACTATTAAATCAAACCCTAAAGTGAAAAAAGATAATCAAACATTTGATAAAAAAGGAAAGCATCTTGCGAAGATTATGAAGAAAGAAATTTTGAAAAAAGAGAGTGTAAATATACATAAGAAAGAAACATCAGGGGCATCAACAAAAAACATTTTTGAATGTGATGGTTGTAGCAAAAAAAATTCAACAAAAGACATTCTCATTCAAAAGAACTCAGACACCACTGCAATTCGGGCACAAGTTGAACAAACTCCAGTACCACAACGAACGAAAACGTTTAACTGTGATATTTGCGAATTTAAAACATCTCAAAAACGTTGCATTTTGGCACATCTTAAAGCGCACGTCGCTAGTCAAGTGTACTGTTGTAAGAATTGTAATTATAAATGTACAAATAAAAGCAATTTTCTACACCATATGAAAATACATACCGGAGAAAAACCTTTTTCATGTAATATCTGTGAATACAAATGTATTACAAGAAGTAATTTGCAAACACATATGAAAATACATACCGGAGAAAAACCTTTTTCGTGTAAAATCTGTGAATTCAAATGTATACAAAAATCTCAGATTATAAGACACATAAAAATACACACCGGAGAAAAACCTTATTCGTGTGATATCTGTGAATATAAATGTATACAAAAAACTCAGATTATAAGACACATAAAAATACACACCGGAGAAAAACCTTATTCGTTTAATGTCTGTGAATAAGATGATATAATTATGATGTATTAGAAAAGATCAATTGCAAAGTCATTTAAAAATACACACTCGAGCAAAACCTTTTTGGTGAGATATCTGGTAAAATATTATGTACCTACATATTATGTGAATGTTTTCTATAATATATAAAACGTATACTAGATTAAAATCATTTCCATTTTTTCATTTCTCATGAATTTCTTATGTAACTATAGAACAAGTAGAAACCTTTCATGCTATATGTGCTCATATAAATTGAATTAATTCAGAAGAAGCTAATTCAAAAACCATAGAAAAAACAACCAAGCAAAAGCGAACCATGAAATATGTACCAAACGGTTAGTGGAAACAGACCAGACCTTCATATTTTTATTTATTTATATGATACTAGTTAATGTTTTTCTTTTTTCGTTTTCACGTTTATCGCTACCGTTTTGCCCTAGTTGCCATGCAAGTGGGTTAGCCGCTGTTTTTTTTAAAATTTTATATACTTATATATATTTTACGGGTAAAAGCTGAAGTGCGAACACGTGCCGGCTACAATAATTAGATACAGCCAAATGCGCTTGGTTAATCTTAGGTGCATTAGATATGTCCGAAACCTAACTAATATTATAAATGAGAAAATGTGTTTGTTTGTTTGTTACGGTTCCGTGCCTAAACCGCTGAATCGATTATGATGAATTTTGATACAGAGATAGGTGGGACCCTGGAAACGGTGTGGGGGCGCTGGCGTCGCGCTACGCACTGAAGCCTAAATTGCGCTATCAAAGTTCTGAACGCACGGAAGAAGCTAATTCAAAACCAAAAAAACAACCAAACAAAGTCGAACCTTGTATCAGTTCTCTATCTCTTGCGACACTACGGGACGATATGGGTGTAAACTAGTTTTCATCTCGAATAAATCGAATACACCTAAGTTTAACCTACCGCAATGGGCTACACCTAACTGTAGCCGGCTAAACCTTAGTGTAACCGAATTTACGCTTTTAGCCGTAATCTATATATATAATAAATCTGTAGAAAAGTCGTGTCTGTAATTCTAATATACTCTTGAAAAAACAAGTCCAGGGGACTAAATAAAGGGTACTGAAGCCAAATTATTGATTTTTAGAATTTTTGTCTGTTTGTCTGTCTGTGTATTAGCGATTCACGCAAAAACCACTGGACCAATTTCCATTAAATTTTATATGTAGGTAGTTAGTAACCCGGGGCAACTTATAGGCTACTTTTTATCCGATTACGGAACTTAAAAAAGAAGGTTAAATATTTTTCTTCCTTTAGATGTTGATTTTCTATTATATATGATTATGTTAGTTAATTAAGCGGGATGATAGGCGGGTGGTTTTTAAAATAAATATCATATTTGTAAATTAAGTTTAAAACTAGTTTTTACCTTTGCATAACAATTTGAAACTCCGCTGACGATATACGTTTTAATTATCAAAACAGCGCCATCTACCATCAAATGACAAAAGCCTATATTTTGCCTTTAGTAACTAATAAATTAAATAATATAAATAACTTACATTTATATGTTTAAATAATTACATTTATAAAATAATTTAAAAATCCTAACGTTTAATTTAATCTTTATTTTATTTTAAAAATGTAATAATTAAAATTTAAAAAATAATAGATAATAGTGCCATCTATCAAAAGTATGAAAATTTATATTTTTTTGAACTAAAAAACATATCAGTTTTCATACGTTTGATACTATATCTGTATGTAAATTGATTAAAACTGGTCTGCAAAATTCATGATATTTGTCACTGTTTGTTGACCATGTCATGATATAGCTTAGCCAAATCAATGAATAGAGATCGTTTAACGATATTAATAACTAAACACAACATTGCTATTTCATGGTAATATTGTCATATGTCATAATAGTTTAGCGGCGCTGATAGCGTGTTTTTTAACAGAATCAACGTCACTTTATGCCTTTTTTATATAATAAATAAATGTTCCCGGCTTTGGGATGACTCTAGAGCCAGTCGCACCCCAACCTTCTATAGCTGATATTACTAGATAGTATAGTTTTGACCAGGGTTGGAAAAAATCATGTTTTTTTAAAAAACGAATAAAGTACGATTTTTAAAAAAAATCCTAATTAATCACGATTTTTTTATTTTTTTATTTAATTTAACTATATTTTTGCGCAAAACGGAACGCGCCCTCAAGGGATTGAGCGGACACAGCGCGGGGATTACTCTTTTGTCTGTCATGTGAATTGTGAATGTCAAGCAAAAGGAAAATCCCCGTGTAGTGTTTGTACATTTCGCTTGCAATTACGGTCTTATTTTCGTTCTACTTTAAAATTTTGAAGCCAATATCTGTTACATTGGATATTTTACAAAGAAATAATGTAAATTTGTCTGGTGCTGCAACGGCTTTGAAGAAGCTTGAAGCTAAATTTGAAGAAACTGATTTAAATATTTGCCAAATGTCGAAGTTTCAAAACAGATAATATAAGCAAACAATGTCCCCCAGTCACTTTTTGGCATTTTTGTTAGACCCAACCCAAACAGAATTCACACTGACAGATGAAGAAGAAGAAAGTGCGTTGGAGGAAGCACGAAATCACTATGATGGTTCAGTTTTGTTACAATTGATAGTAAAGCTTAAGTCAAAATCAAAACAATTTAGAAATGGTAAAAAATGTGACACCACTAGAGTGGTGGATGTCACAGAAAAATATATTTAGTGAAGAGGAACAGTCAAATTTTTTTCCAGTGGTGAAGCAATTGTTTGGGGCGATAGCTTCTTCAGCTGCTGTGGAAAGGGTGTTTTCCACCTTTGGAATTGTTCAGAGTAAATTAAGAAACCGACTGGTAATTGAAAAGGCTGAAAAACTAGTATTTTTTATTCAAATATTATAATAATGATATTGATTTCTCAGATTTAAACAACCCTAGTTTGTAACTTAATTATAATTTCTAAATCTGTTTTTTTTTATGTTGATTTGTTATGAAAGAAAGTGAAATTAAACATTTTTGATTAAATCATTGATTTTTATTGAAAACATCATTTGATTTAAATCAAAATGATTTATTCATGCCAACCCTGGTTTTGACTTTCATAGTATTCATGTAATATAGCGCCCTCTACTTTCTGCTAAATAAACTAATGATAAGTAACTGATAAAATTAAATTTTAGAATGCTACTGAATACTTATTCGTGCAGAAAAATTGTCACACTTAAAAATATCTAGACCGATGGCCATTATCGGGATTACTTACCACAATTACCACGTTTGGCAAAATGGCTAACAACACTACACGTGTGTTTTGTGTGCACAGTATCTAGTACTGTTTACACAAAACTGAGATTAGGAGAGAAGCTCTTTAGTTGAATATATTGGGTGTCTGTCGGCATAGGTTTCATTTTACCAACTTCATATGTTATCACGTTATCTGATGTAAATAATTGAACATTAAGTGCACTGTGTGATTTTATCTCTATTTGATGGAATAGTTCGTGGCATCTTTGGTTTTCTGATTACTAGGTAGATATGGGCAGCAATCGTACAAAAGCTTTCAGTTTTTATGAATTTTATTTAAACAGATACGAGAGTCGTGTAGCTCGCCGTGAGATTTCATCACGGCAAGGGAGCAAATCGTGTACGAGTTCTTTGAGGACAAACTGCGGTATACTCTTTTCTGCCCACAAAAACTGTAGGTAATGAGGAGCCCTGTGCACAGTAGTGGGACGTATGTAAGCTGCTACTTAAGTTTTTATACCTTTAATGACACTTATAAATCAGTTTGTCAATTAAGATTTTTGTATTTTGGAGTTTTCATATTATCAGACAATACAAGATTTTTGCGACAGTCCTGGTTTCATAGCTCACATGAGATATGTAAATTGAACAGGCTGTTGCGAAAAAATACTTTAAATATCAAAGATAGCAGATTTTAATTAAACAAAGGTTTATTTTTAATCGCGGTAATCAAACTGATCCATTATAACACACATAAGCATTATTATATATTTTTACATATATGTTAATTGCAATTTGAAGTGCCGATTTACCACGTTCTCGGCGGTGAACGAAAACCTGCATATCTGAGAAGTTCCCCAGTTTAGGTGATCGCGCGTTGGCACTTTTTTTGGCCAAAAGCTCTGTGGCCTGTGCCCAGTAGTGACGTGTATGTAGTATGCTACTTTTTTTAGTTTTAATGGGGCAATTATGCTGTTTTTATTTCATTCATATTTTCGGAGATGTTACTTTTTTGTTTTCACACTACCGTAAATATTAAGGGTAGCAAAGATTCGAAAGAATAGAACTCATCATCGTTATCATTACAACTTATCACAAGTCCATTGAACTGAACAGCAGCCATCCGGCTAGCAGGTTGTTATAATATTAAGGAATTTATGGATGATAATAACCCCTGGGTGATCACTACCAAGCTATTTCTAATTTGTTTTGTGTGGTTAATTGTGTAACATACATGATTGCAAGCTGTTATTTAAAAAAAAAGTCCCGCTGGGTTTCTTGCTGGTTCTTCCCAGGACAGAGGTTTTTTTTTCGAACCAGTGGTAATTTAACAAGAGTGACTCAATAAGTATTATTTATAATCTATATTGAATAAAAAAGTTTCTGTTTCTGTTCCATGATCCAGCCTATTTGACAATTTATGGGGAGGTAGGCTCCCCATAAATTGTCAAATAGGCTGGATATTTGCTATAGTTGCCACGCTTGGGAGGCGGGTTGACAACCGCAACCTTTATTATTTTGAACTGTTGTCAGGAAGATGATGTTGCCCATCTCCTGTTTGTTTTCCTCGGTGCAGTGTTGGTGCTTCACATCAGCAATATGTACTTTTACGCAAACTTTTATGGAACTTTCTTCCAAATATGTGTTTTGTACAACCCGCTTAAATAAAAGTTAAAAAGTAACGTGATTTATCAACATCATTATCAGAACTGCATTTATGAAATTTTGAAGTCTACTCGAACGTAGAAAAAATATCAGAATCTATTTTATGGTGCCAATCAATATTAAATGGGAACAATGATATGAATCAAATATGGCATATAATAAGACCATGAAATCATCATTGTTTTGTTAAAACTAAATTAATTTTAATTATGAATAAATGTAAAAAGTAAATAATAATAGTAAATTTTGATTCCAAGACAATTTATGTTTCTTATGGATACATCGGAAGACACGTCACGAAAAATTGTAGATGTTTCTAGACATATGATATTAATGCAATTCTGAAAAACTTATTTATTCACGTTTAATAGTCTTTGGGAATTCAAAGAAATTCTTTGACTAACTGACATAGATACACAGACACCAAAGTGACTCCAAAAGTGATCAAATTTTGCTAAATTTAGCGCGGGATAGCATTTAATGATGTTTCTAAATTGAAGACCACGCGAGCGAAGCCGCGGGTAAAAAGAATAAATACCGTGATTATAACATCATCAACCAATGATTTCAAAAGGAAGGATACGCCCATCTAAACATTTTGCTTATACCTTTTTCATACAAGCAAAAGTAGCACCATCTGTCATAACACATACGCACTACATGGGTGCCATGTTGCATTGGTCGACGACGTCATCAGGGTTGGATTTCGTAGTATTAGTACGGTACGGTTTCTTTACTCATGTGGTATTAGTACGGTACGGTTTTTTACTCATGTGTTATTTATTAGGTCGGGGAAAAACCTTCTTCGTATTTTATATACAAATTCAAGACATTTTTTTTTTCAAAATTTAATAACATTTAATTGTAATATGTATATATCTATCTGCCATTTTGTTCAATAACTTGTAGCCATTTTTGATTTTTAATTAAAAAAATGCGACAAGTAGTTTTGACAGTCCTCTTGATGTTAACCTAACATTACCCAAAGAATTCTTCAATTCAACATCATCAATCACAGCTACGGATCGCGCGGGCGCGGGCGGGTTACTGGCACGGTAAATATGCTACGCCGTTAAATTTTCATTTGCGACAGTTACTGCTTTTAGGCAAATAAGTTACATACTTATATGAAATAAACTTTAAATTACGTTGACAAAGTGCGTGCATAGTAATCATAGCGATTTCTTAGTAACATTAAACAAAATCAGTGTTAGATTGTAGAAATTAACGTTCGAGGTTTACGAAACAAAGGTCTAGTCTTCTCGCCTGTTCGTAGTCGACTAAAGGAGTTACGGAGAATTGACCATAACTTAGTGCGCAATGTATTAAGGCCGCAGAGCCCGTCTAATATTATACATATAAGTCTTTGATATTAGTAATACGTTGCTTTGTCGTTTAAAATTTTTAATAATTGTTTTTATGATTAATAAACTTTTAGATTATTTTGTCCTTATTGTTAAGTCTTTTAAAATTTTGAGAGATATAAATTTTTGTAACGAGTTCAATTTCATTTTGTTATTTTATATTCTTAGTTTTAATTTTAAGTTATCGATTCCAATTATCAGTATGCAAATAATTCGCCAAGAGTAAAAGATAGCAGTTATTACGATATTACAGACAGACGCTTCAATTTTGTTTATATGTATAGACATATTTCAATCCCTACAACGTCTTCTTATTGTGTAGTGGCGGTGTAAGAATATCCACCATACCTCGCCGTGGGTAAGAGGCAACAGATCAAAACTGAGACAGGAGATGGGTAGCAGTATCTTTCTGATAACAGCAATATTACAATAAAAAAACTGCGGTCGCCAACCCGCTTGTCAAACGTGGTAACTATGGCAAACAGTCACATGAACATGACACAAAGAAACGGCCCTCAGTCACCAGCGGCCGCGCTATTACTTGCTACGGTGGCGACCATGGTAATGGCGGGGCAGGGGGTGCTAAGAATCTCAGGTGGAGGTACGGTTGCCACTTAAGACTACTCGACCTGGCAACATATAACGCACGCACCTTGAGGACTGACGAGAAGATCCTGGAGCTGGAAGAAGAAATAGACAAGTTGCGCTGTGATATTATAGGAGGAGGGAAAGGACACGGCAATCCTAAAAAATAAATCCTGCAACTTGTTCTATCACCGGGAGGGCGACTGTCTGTACCAAAGAGGTTTCGGATTGATCGTCCACAAGTCTCTCTTTAACAACTTTGTAAAGATTGGAAGTGTGTCGACAAGCATTGTGTTGAGTACTTTACACTCATAATAATAAAAAAACGGTATTCGTTGAAAGTCATACATACAAGTTTACGCACCAACCTCGGCACATCCTGATAAGAAGGTGTAGGAAATATATGAGGTTATCTCTAGCCATGCATTCCTTCGAAACTTAAGAGACAATAAGATATGCTGACACTTGCAGACACTTCTTCCATTAACCCTACTATATCTCTCATCATCATCATTACACCCCTTCACAAGTCCACTGCTGAACATAGGCCTCCCCTAAAGAATGCCACAAAGCACGGTCAGGTCGTAACTCCATCTAGTGGGGGGTCGCCCTACACTTCGCCTACCGGTACGAGGCTGCCACTCGAGAACCTTTTTTCCCTCATCCCACTATATCTCTAATGCTATAGATTACTATAGACTTTTGTTTTGTCCATGTTCATCTTAAGACCTATCCTTTGGGAGACACAATTGAGGTCATTGAGCATAGTGCATAGGTCCTCCAGCAATTCTGCCATAAGGACTATATCGTCGGCAAATCGAAGGTGAGTGATGTACTCGCCATTGACGTTAATACCGTATCCTTTCCAGTCCAGTAGCTTGAAAACGTCTTCCAATGCAGCGGTGAAGAGTTTCGGGGATATTACGTCACCCTGACTTACACCTCTCTGCAGTTGGATAGGTTTCGTACTCTGGTTTTGTACTCGGATAACCATCGTAGCCCTACTGTACAAACACTTCAGCACTTCGATATACTGCCAGCCAACTTGGCACCGCTGAAGGGACTGCAGCACCGCCCAAATTTCGACGGAATCAAAGGCTTTCTCATAGTCCACATACGCAAGACAAAGTGGCAATTTGTAATATTTGGTCGTGTGCAATGTGGTCTATGGTGCTAAAGCCCATTCGGAAACCGGCTTGTTCGGGAGGCTGGAAGTTGTCGAGTCTGTGTGCGAGACGATTTGTAGACTCTCGAAAACAGCACGTACTCGTAGATGCGGCTCAGAAGGGAAATGTAGTACTTCAAGAGAGCATTGTCACCTTTCTTAAAGAACAAGACCACCACACTTCTGCTCCACGCCTCCGGAGTAGTGCCACCATGGAGGACGGAATTAAAGAGCTTCTGATGAACTTCAAAGTACCGGTTTTCCACCCGCTTTCAGAATCTCCGCTGTAATTCCATCCTCGCCCGGGGACTTGCCGTTTTTAAGGTTCTGGAGATCCATTCTAATCTCGCTCAAACTGACGTCCAGGATATCATCAGAATAGTGTCGGATAAGACTTGCTCTTGGATCGTTACTCACACTTGCGTGTGGCTCCAACGATGATGTTAACTGATGCCCATAGAACCTCTCAATCTTACTCAAAATCTCAGGTGTCCCGGAAACGATGCTGCCACATTCGGTCTTCAGCTTCGACAATTGGCTCTTTCTGGCAGACAGATCTCTGGCAAAGACTTTGGAGCCCTGGTTCCGCTCGATCGCTGCTTCAATACGAGCAGTATTAAAGTTGCGTAAGTCCCGCCGCAAGCATTTGGAGATCTGTCTGTTCAGTTGCCTGTATGCTGTCAAATCTGCTGAAGACTACGGCTTCATTTTACGTCTAACAGACATGAGATTAAGAGCGTGATCGGAGAGTTTTTGTGTTCTTCTGCGGCGGGTCTTGCAGAACTTAGCT
Source organism: Parnassius orleans (assembly GCA_029286625.1). Classification (NCBI taxonomy): domain Eukaryota; kingdom Metazoa; phylum Arthropoda; class Insecta; order Lepidoptera; family Papilionidae; genus Parnassius; species Parnassius orleans. The sequence goes on along the minus strand of JAGSMP010000272.1, from coordinate 539,133 downwards.
CCGACCGCATGGACAGTTTCCACGAGCTTGTCATTCATATCGTCCACTGCATTGCAATCTTCTAGGCACTGAAAACGGTTTTGTAACTCGAGCTGAAAGGTTTCGGGACTATGGATTAGAGCACGAAGGGGACGGAGCGTTGACTTCATTAGACGAGACCTTTCCAACTTAACGTTTAGGTTCAGTGTGCCTCTAACCATTCGGTGATCGCTACCAGTTTTCACCCTCGCGATCACTGAGACTTCACTGAACAGTTGCCGTCTAGTCGTCATAATGAAGTCAATCTCATTTTTTGTCGAACCGTCGGGCCTCGACCTGGTCCACTTCCTGTGGAGCGCTTCTGCAAGAAAGAGTTCATCATAAAGAGTCCCCTTTCTCCATGAAGTCGGCCAGCTGCTGGCCCCTTGAGTTCCGTTGCCCTATTCCAAATTTCCCTACCTTCAGCACACCGTTCTCTCTTGTGCCTAGTTTTGCGTTGAAGAGTCCCATTAACACCATATAGTGGGTTTTGGAGGAATGCATGGCTCTAGATATATCCTCATACATTTCCTACACCTCCTCATCGGGATGTGCCGAGGTTGGTGCGTAAACCTGTGTGACCTTCAACGAATACCGTTTGGTGATTCTGAGTATAGGGTCGACACATTCACAATCTTTACTACGTTGTTGACGAAGGACTTGTGGACGATGAAATGTTATAATTGGTTATTGTATTGTATTAAGATGGCTATAACACACAGCACTCAATTCCTATCGTGTGGACTATGAGCTCGTTTTGCTACTCTTACCACAGAATAAATAATAGTACAAGAACTCTTACTTATTTTTTTTTCTGAACATTAAATCTAACGGATACTACATTATTTTTATCAATATTAAAGTTATATGTAATTGAAAAATGTTTCTAATTTAAATGAATATTTTGATACTAATGCTATTTAAGTTGTGTGGACAATTTCGGCCCGCCTATTTTATTTAATATTTTAAAATGTTCTATATAATTTTAATCTATATAATTTTCTTTTTAATTATTATTATTATGTGGTATTTATATAGTATTCTCATCTGGTTGGGCTGAATAAATATTTTAAAGGAAATAATATATAAAAATAAATATATATTTAATATACTAACATAAATAAATAAATAATACATAAATAAATAAAAACCCAACCAGATGGAAACCCTCGGCAGGGGAGACCATACGGCCGAGGGTTAGGGGGAAAGGGAGAGAAACCGGCGGACGATGCGGGCGGTATCGAGGAGCACCGCCTTCTGCATTTGAGCTTGGAGCGATCCGTCACGGAGTCCCAGTCGCCTCAGATGACCCGAGAGGCTGACTGGGATTAACCCGTTCGCAGAGACGACTACAGGTATAATTTCGGTCGACAGTCCACCCCACATGTCGGTCACCTCGTGAGCCAGGTCCAGATATTTTGTGCGCTTATCTGTTTCGACTTTCACGATGTTCTCGTCATACGGAATGGTAATGTCGACCAAAAATATCCTTGACTGTGCCCGGTCCATCAGCACAATATCAGGCTTATTGGCAAGAATAGTCCTGTCTGTGATGATGGCCCGGTCCCAGTAGAGCCTGGCGCGGTCATTTTCGGGCACGGCTTCCGGCAAGTACTTGTAATACGGCAATTTCCGGTCCACGAGACCGTATTTCAGAGCGAGCTCCTGGTGTAGAATTCTGGCTACTAAGTTGTGCCTGTGCAAGTACTCAGAGTTAGAAAGCGCCGAACAACCGGAGATGACATGCCTAAGTGACTCACCGGGATGGCGACAAGCTCGACAGATGTCGACGGTGCCATCTCTTAGGATGTATCTCCGATAGTTGTTGGTCTTAATAACCTGATCCTGTATCGCACAGACAAAACCCTCGGTTTCCCCAAAGAGGTCACCAAAACGTAGCCAGTGGAGGGAGGCAACTGTGTCTACGAAAGGCACATGTAGAGCCTTGTAGAACCTCCCGTGGAGCTCCTTCTCCTTCCATACGGTTTCCCGGTCGGAAATGCTCTGTACTGCCGGGTCTTGCCATTGCTTGTTGGCTAAGGATGGAGGGGTAAGTCCTTTATCACAAGAAATGACGTCCCTATAGAATGGATCATCCGATCTCGTCAGAAAGTAATTACGGAGGCTGCACACTTCGCGATTATGCATGGTAAGCGCGCTTAAAAGGCCACGCCCACCATGTTTCCGCGGCAAGTACAGCCTCATAATCGACGATCTCGGGTGATGCATCCTATGGGACGTCATAGTAGTGCGGACTTTTCTATCCAGGGCGTTAAGTTCAGTTTGAGTCCACCTAAGTATGCCAAAGGTATATATGAGAACAGGCATGACCCAACCGTTATATGCGTGTGTCTTATTCACACCGGACAAAAGGCTGTTAAGCACTTTGGTCAAGCGTGCATAAAACATATCGCAAACTGACTGCTTCACACCCGCCTTTATTATTATTATTATTATTCTTTCATTAACTTGACATTATGGTTATTAATTGAATTGAATTTATAGAATATTCAACAATTTATCTAATATTGTATACAATTTAAAAATAATAGGTATACCTAATTTAAAAATGTAACTTAATAATGTAACTTAATAACGAAATCTAATAATGTAATTTAATAATAATATTCAATAATGTAATTTATTTTTTTATTGCTACGCCCAAACCGGGTTCAAATGACTATTTTTAAACATCACATCTATTGTTACCATTTGATTGCAATAAAGATTATGATTATGATTAATCCGACACCTCCTTGGGACAGATGGTCGTCCTCCCGGTGATAGAACAAGTTGCCGGATTCGAGGATTACCGTGTCCTCCCCCTCTCTTCGGACCTCAGATAATCCTATAATATCCCAGCGCAACTTGTCTATCTCTTCTTCCAGCTCCAGGATCTTCTCGTCAGTCCTCAGGATGCGTGCGTTGTATGTTGCCAGGTCGAGTCCTCGTAGGTGGCAACCGAACCTCCACCGGAGATTCTTAGCACCCCCTGCCCCGCCAGCACGATTGGCGAGCGGGTTGGCAACCGCAGTTTTTTATTGTAATTTTCTATTATCAGAAAGATGCTGCTGCCCATCTCCTGCCTCAGTTTCCCTCTGTCGTCTATTACGACACCCACGGGAAGATATGGGGTAGTGGATATTCTTACACTACCACTATACATTATATTTGGTTGCATTCAAAGTTTTTGTATTTTATACTATATTTAGAATTGTTCGGTAACTTTACAATAATTACAAGCATGGGGTATATACCTTTATCTGATTGTGTAATTAGTGTTTTATAGTTGATGTATGCATACTATTAGGCGCTGCGCAAACGTAGACACTATTGTGTCTTGTGTGGGATACAAGCTACCAGTGAATATTTTATTTTCATGTAATAGATATGAAATCAGCCATTCATTGCGCAGACGCAGACACTTTTTGTGTCCAGTTGCTTCCACTTGACACATACCGACCGCCAATCAAAAGTGTTCGGTGTAGGTAACAGGAAACTTTAAGTCGTCACTTGAAGACAAGCAACACAAAGCAAATTTCCTTACAATTGTACGGCGCCGACATTGATGTGGTTGATTTGCCTATAAATATTGACGGCGACGATGTCTACATCAACGTGTAATCAACACAACAAGCAAAGGTAATGTTCCTCCATCGACATCCAGGGTGAAACTGACGGAAAACAAGCAACGAATTGTTACCAGTGTCCAGAAGTAGCAACCGGCGACTGTGTCCGATTGCCGCTACCGGACTCAGCAACTACGGTTTCCTGTGATGGTGTGCCGTGTCGGTAACAAAAAGTGTCCACGTTTGCGCAGCGCCTTACTGCATTGTTGATTTGTAGATGAGTAAGTACAGATTTGGGGGGGTTTGGACAGAATAGCAACATGTGATGAAAGTGGCTTCTCTACGACAGTCGCAAACGAATACCCTTAAGCGAAGCTCGCCCATTGAAAAGTATGTAGTATAAGATATAGTAGTTAACTGTTTGATTGTCACTTCATATAGCTTTTTGAAATCCGGTGTCATATCACAATTCATAAAAGCAGATATCTATTGTAAAGAACTTGAACAACTCCGACACGGGAATCAATCTTCACCAGTATTCCTCCATGATAACGCAAGGTCTCGCACTTTTCGACAAACTGTTTTAACGTTAGATACATGACCTGAAGTTAGAGACCATACGTTATGCATTCATACTCGCTAGACCTAGCCCCAACCTTTTATAATTTTTCCGCAATTCGAACCATTTCTTGCGTGGAAAAAGTTTTGTTCTCAGGAAGTGGTACAAAATTCTTTCATAGACTGAAGAGTCCAGATCCCAGATCCAAGGCATAAATCATCTTCCCTTGAGAAACCTTAGCTATCGTTTTCTGTTATAATTCAATAAAGCTCCCCCATATAATGTTCACATAAACGAAGATTATCATAATATTAAGTAATAAATTAGTTTTCGGCACTGACCTCTATATTTAGATGTAGTCTGTGGTTTTCGGCATCTTCTTGGCAAGCATTAAGCATTATTTAACTTGATCACTCTAAAATGGGAAAAATTTAATATTAGCGTCTACCAAGTTGTGCCGGACGGGCGAAAATCGGGAGTAAGTGTTATCGAAAGTACTCCGCGAGTCGCTCACGTCCTACACCTATAGGTTCCAGAGGATACTTCTACTGCCGTCTTTGTGGGTGCAGCTGGGGTACTGTCGACTGAGGTTAAATCATAATGCACGAAAGAGACTACAAATGGCAAGGCAGTGGCAAGCGGTTCGACTGCTCAACTGTTCGGCGGAAATGGTTATTGACCACGGTTGTTGAATACGGTTGGTCAACTACGGTTGTTCACTATCGGTTGGTCACTATATTTTTCAGACGATTTCTTCAGTTGACTATTTTTTTAAATTGTTCGGTAGTAACTTACTACTACTAGTGCTATCTGCTTTTATTTTCACTGTTTATCTAGCTGTTATTATCAGCTACTATGTTGTGCAACTAACTATTACTATCACTTGTGTAGCTGCTATTATCAGCTACTATGTTGCTAGCTACTTTTCACTATATTCTATATTCAGCTACTTCTTGGTTCTGCTACTAGTCACTTCAGCTACTACAATGTTACTGGGCCCCGAAGCCATAAGGTAGACTCGAGCGTTACTTTAAAGTGAGCCGCTTGCCATTGTCCGTTTTACCTCTTTATTGCATAACATTTTCTCTATACAATTGTCTTAAATTACAATTTTTTCTATACACAATTACTTCTTACGCTAAAGTACTATACATTGTTAAATCGGTAATTCAGTTGTCTATTAGCACACCGTAAAGGTTTCTTAATATATTAACAATGTAAAAAGTTATTAACCAAAATATCCCAAATTTTCACAATATTTGGGTACATTAATTCTTTAATTTTACTATAAGTAGGAAATAAGTTTCTTCACGTTTTCACTTTTATAGATTAAGGAATATTCTTTTATTTCCTTAATCTATAAACCTTAATCTATTTCAATACCATGTTTACAATTCTTCTAGAGCATAAAAATTATTTCCATAATTTTCGGGACTAATTATTACGCAGTTAATTTATAATTTCTAGAATATTCTATAACGTGTCGCGCTCTGATTGGTCGACTTTTTGTTTGTACAAATAAGAGTTATTTTCTTAGCTATTACCAAACGATGCTTTATACTATAATACTAAGGTTGTAAACATGTTGTAAAATTATTTTATTACACCTTTTACTTTTCTTAATTACACTTTTAATATTGTTTCACTTTTCACAACGTTTTTAAACACTTTTCGCCGTCGCGAACATCTCTCTCGCCGTGCAGCGTCGCGACGATCTTCTCACAGCGACGCTGCATCCATTTCGGTGAGCGACGTTGCTTCTACTTCGGCAGCGGCACGAGTTTCCTGGTTGGCCTTTTAATTAGGCCGTTTACGGTGCGTACCTCCACAGTGCGGATCTGTCCGTCCGCGCCGGGGTATACAGCTTCCACCCTTCCTCGTGGCCAGGTGTTACGAGGTAACTGGCCGTCGGCTATTAGGACTGGATCGCCCTCCCGGAAATTGGGGCCTCGTCCATGATTTTAAAGCTCCCGCCGGTTTTGAAGTTTTCGGCAGGTATTCCCGGCAAACGCACCAGGCCCAAAGTAGTCGGTGGCTGGCGCTGGTGGTTGCACTTTTGTAATGCGACACTTTATGCATTGGCTCACTATCTTTTTCGTGGTGGGTCGAAGTTGTATCACCCAGTAGTGCTGTCGAACCTCGTTGATGGTAGGTTCGGTTCCACAGTGATGCAAGCTACGATGCGTCCAGTCGATGTAAAGTTGCGTGATGTGATGATCACGGTCCAATATAGGCGGCCCCTTCATGTCTTCTGTGACTCCCTTCACGGCGGCTATGCGACTTCGTAGAGCGATGATCCCGTCTTTCAATTCTATTTGGAGCGGTCGTAGGCGGCTATCATGGGCAACCTTTTTATCCTTACGGAGATCAGCTATCTCTTGTTTGAAGGAGTCTTCTTGGATGACACGTATTAGGAGCTTATCGGCCTCTCTGATGAATTCGGCCTCGAGTGTCATCACACTCGAGAATACATCTATTTTTTGACATCTGTACTTTTCACTCGACTGGGAGGTGTCGCGGATTATTTTTCGATTTCCTCCAGTCGGGATCTTGTTCTTTATTTCTTCTAGTCCTCTTGTAGAAGGTTCTATCTGTGGTTTTGCGGCAGAGTGTTATAAATTGTAGCACTCTAGCCGTAGCTCGCAATAAGCGTCCCCGATCCAATCGAAAACTTGACTGGATCGGGGACGGCTTCTCGGAGTTGCGGAGAACAACGCGATTCTGTGATGGTCAATGATCTTTCCTCGCCGGTAGGTTCAGACGACATGGGTCTTTCGGTCGGCCATGCTGACGGTTCTTTATACAGAAACAATGGGCCGCTGTACCACTCGTGATTTGTCCTCCCTCGTGGCGATGTCAGCTATGTTTAATTTGGTAGGTACCCAGCGCCAGTCTTCCACCTTACTGTGTTCTTCGATTGTTTTTTCATAATTGTCAGTCATCTCTATATGCTTTTTCTTCCAGAGAAGGGCCGTTTCTATGTGCCCGTCTTCTAACTAACGGGTGCTGCTATTAAGTATATCTTCAGCTTTCTTCTCTGGATCGGAGTCTGGTCTTCTCGGGGTGATGATGAGAGATTCTAGCGCGAAATATTCGCAGAGTTGATCATCTATGGTCTCCTCGCTCGTGTGCAGCTCATTGGCCGCGTGGACGCGCTGATGCAGGGCTTTAGTGTGTGCCCCGTGTAGCACCCATCCTAGTTCTGTGAGCGAGGCGATTGACTGGTGCGGCGGACCTCTGCGGACTTGAGTGACTATCAGAATTCTCCAATTGTCTTGTCCTATCAGAATCCTGGGGTTGCCGCAGTCATATGTTAGCTGCTCCTTTAGGTCTTTCAAGTGGTTGCACTTTGCTATGTCTGCTGCACACACAGTCTGTGGCCCCAAGTTTAGGCTTGTGACCGTGCGTGCTCTGAACGGCACCTTTCTGCTGTGGAGACTCTTCAGCGTAACTTTGACTCTTCGAATCCCCGGTGAATCGAGAGTAGTGTTTCCGATAGCGGTGACCTTAAAAGGGTCCAACCGCCCTGTAGCTCCAATCTGTTCGGCGATCTCTTCATTCATTAATGAGACCGCCGGTCCAATTACTCGTACTGGATTTATTTTTAAATAGGCTTGATGCTTTAACACAGCGAATGAGTTAGCCACGGTTTCTTGTAGTTCCTTTTTTATAACCTCTGTCCTCTCCTTTTTATTACAGTGGAGAAGTCGATTATGTCTCGCGGTGCATCCTTCTATTCCACACTTGATGGTTTTGCATCTGTGTGTTTGATTTCTGTAGCGTAGACAGCGGAAACATAAATTATTTTCCTTTGCGAGTTCCCATCTTTTAGTGACCTTCTTTTTTTTTTGCACACTCTGCATCTTGGAGACGGTTTGGTAGTAGCTGCGTGTGTTCTATGTACTGGACGATGGTTGCTCTGCGCTTCGTTGATAATTTCTGGAGGTGCAAATGCACTGCAGAAGCGAGCTTGTTAGGTGATAAAATCGCTAAAGCAGCCGAGGTCTGGTCTGGAGTCGTACTTCTCGGTGTAGATTCTATACCACTGGGCGCGCAGAGAGTTTGGCAACTTGTCGGTGAGGTGTCGTAGTAGCTCTGCGTTGAAGAGGTAATGGTCTCTCTTCAGTGCTCGAAGTGTGACGACGCTTCCCCTTACTTTGCTCGCGAATGTGCAGATGTCTCTAGGTGCTTCTGTACAGCGTGCTAATCCTCGTAACTTCTCGGTCTCTACTTGTGCGATTGAATCCGGACGTCCAAATTGCAGCTCTAGCTCACGCATGATCTCATCTGGCTTAGCATGCCCGATGAGTTCTGAGCTGACTGTTTCCAAGGCTCTTCCTTGTAGACTTCTTCTTAGCCTTGCTGTGTTTTCAATATCATTGAAGTAGCCTCGGGTTGTCTCGTAGATGGCACGGAATGAAAGCCATTCGGTGTGTACTCCGCTGAAGCTTGGCAGTGTCATTATAGCTTTCGACGCTGCGAAAGTATGCGACGATAGTGATGCACTCTCTGATTTTGGTTTGTCAGCGAGTGCGGCGATAGCGGATGTGAGCTCTACTATAAATGGTCGGAGCCCCCTGTCTTCATTGGTGGAGGGTTCCGGGTTGAGCTTCTGTGGCATGAGATTCTTGGGTACATCTACTGGATAGGGATCCTGGTGTGTGAGCTCCTGTTGCGGCTCACTGAGGTGGACGACTTCCGGGGGTGGCTTTGGTACTGTTTTAATAAGTGGGGCCTCCCCTCCGGTAGTTGCGTCTTGAGTTGGCTGCTGCTTGGCTGCTGCTTGGCTGCGGCATCTTCCAGCCAGGATCGGACGTACTCACTTTTGGAGTGACCATCTTCATCGTAGTCATCTGATTCTTCTTCTTTAGCCTTCTGTAATGACATCTGTGCTAGTTCCAGTTTGATCTTCAATAGTTCTTCACGAGACTTCAAAATTCTTCTATTGTTTTCTAATTTCTAATTCGGCACGGGTGTCTTCCCGGGCTGTCGGCGACGATGCACGGCGAATGTCCTCGTTGCCTTGTAACTGTTCCCTCTGCGTCATAGGCCGGGTTGTAGTGACCGGCGCGGGTAGGGGTACCCCCCCCCTCGGGAGGGTAACATGGCGTCTCAGCACCCTCTATTGTCGACGGCGAGCGTGGCGGCATCTGGTAGTGGATGGCGGCGGCATTATCCGATCAGCCTCCTTCCAGATCGACGTTCCACGTCTTGGCTCCCCTTCCTTGCGAGTGAGTGATCGGCATCTTGACTCGGCGAAATCCAGCGGCTTCTTTACGGCAGCGACTATGTATCCGGTTCCGAAGGACCAACGGATTTATCTGGTTCCGAAGGACCAACAGATTTATCCGGCTCGAAGAACCAGCGAATGTGCCGGACGGGCGAAACTCGGGAAGTTTACTACTTTTATTATTTACGCATATTTACCTCTGTCCGTCTGTTAGCGGGCTGTATCGCATGACCCGTAATAGGTAGACAGTTGAAACTTTCACAGAATGTGCAGTTCATAAAAATAAAAATAAATTAAAAATTAAAGGGAGCTCTCCTACTAGAAACATGTGTGATTATATGGAACCGTTCATGTGCGAATCCAACTCGCACTTTTTTACGGTTTTTTATACAGCAATATGATTTCAGATTCCGTCCATATTTATCGCACAACTTCTTCATATAACATTTTGTTCCATAATAGCGTAATAGGTGTCAGTAGCAGATTCCTTGCAAATTTGATACATTCATTTGTGATTCCTGGGCTTCTTTCTGTCTTAAGCTTCATTATTTATTTTGGAATTTCAGGCTCTGTGAACTCTTGGACAGGGAATGTATCCCTGCATTGGTAAACAATTTCTTTTTCACTCGTTAGTTTTAATGAGTCTGGTTGGCTATATAATTTTGTATAAAATTCCGTAGCTCTATTAATTATCTCTATTCGGTCCTTACATTTGGTAGAGCCAGGCTGAAGTGATACAATCCAATCCTTTGATCTGTTCAATTCTTTGAATGCTTTTTTGGCGGATCTATTTCAATATGTCTTTGTATTGTGTTTATTCTGTAGATATTATAGCATCGCCTTATTTCTTTATTTGTAAGTTTGTAAAGTATTTTCAGCTTTTCGACCTTATTTTGTAGTTTGCTTCTTTCTTTCATGAGATCTAATACTCTCTCTGACAAGATTCTGCATCTTTCTTTTCCTTTAGTACTTTTTAAGCTTTCAAATATAAAGTGCATGATTTTTTGGCAATATTCATCAGCTTTGTAATTTCCATGTGTATTCAGTTTTGGTATAATACAAACATTGAATCATAAATCATAAAATAACTGTTAATCAATATTTCAACCAGTACTAACTGATAATAATTGTTTATACACATTTTATGACACTAATGTTAGTTCTGTGCAACCTGACAAGCTTACGGCCTCAGTTGTTAATAATTGCCGTTTATTTATTCTTATTAAATTATCTTCTAAATCTAACAAATGGCAGTAATTATGTATTTAAGTAATCACTTAGTTATTCGATAAGTCAGCACTTAATTATTCGATAAGCTAGTGAAGTAGATAACATGATACAAACTTAATATAGGGATATATCGTAAGAACTAACAGGTTTGTTTTGTGGGTTGGTAGTGAAATAAAATATATCAACTACCTTACAAACTAGTTATTAAATTAATCTAACAAGCACATATTTCCACAAAGAAATATAATAAATTTTAATCCTTTGAAAATAATGTTAAATTACAATTCTAACATTTATTGTGATGATAATGAATGAATGAAACATGTTAAGAAAACAAGTATGTGGTGATCGTAGGGTATATGTGTCTCTATCGCCAATAATTATATTGTAAATTATAACTACCTACTCATTTTGCAAATAAACTACACTCATGGAGAAATTTAGAGGAACGCAAAAGAAAAGGTTTAATTTATCCTGTTGTAATTACCGCGCGTATTGGTCACAAACATTTGTAAATGCTATTAAAATTAAGAAAGTCTTGGAATGCCTTTTTTTCGAATTTCATTTCTTTTCATGTAATATTACGTTCTTTCATACTATGAAAATTTTTGCCAACTTTTTAATTTGAGTTTTTTTGTTCAGGTTTTGTTTAAATTTTTGCCTTGACTGCCTTGTTTATCGTGTTAAGCTGTTAAGGCCGGCCACATACATACGGAATTCCGTTTCGATTCCGTTTCGATATTCGATTCGAGATTCCGAACGCAGCAAGTCCATATAAAATCTATGACCCGCCACACACGTACGGTAATTTTCCGTACGGAATTTTCTCCGATTCGAGATTCCGTATGACCGCCTGTGCGTTCGGAATCCCGAACGGAAAAAAGCCGCTCCGAACGCAAGTCTTCCATAGATTTTGTACGAGTCGCAACACACATACGTAAATTCCGTACGGAACGCGCTCAGTGTTCGTCGCACGACCGAAGCGAGTAGGTGTGTTTATGTATGTTTTTACATTTAATCTTATAGGTGTATAGCTTTTCGTAACCTTTCATCTTATTTTATTTAATAATTCGTCGAAAGAGTTTACAGACATCCATATTTAAAACATATCTCTGGATAGATAGATCTTTTTACATAATATTGACTATATTTCAAGCTTAGGGTGATAAGGGGATGCACCCAGTAACAATGATACAGCAACAATGGAATCGCAATCAGAAAATCGTCATCATTATTCGCTGGCAGAATGTCTAGACTCAATGGCTAACCTCTCTCAACTGACCCTTGTTATTCCGAACGGAAATAAACGTATGTGTGTTCACGGAATTCCGTTTCGGGATTCCGTTTCGGATTCCGTTTCGATATTCCGATGCGGAATTCCGTATGTATGTGGCCGGCCTAAGTGTAAATTGTTACTGCTAACAAACATGATCAAAATGCCACTTAATTTGCTAGGGTTGTTACTTTAATTGAAACTGGGCACACCTACAAAAATTGGAATGACGAAGCTTAGAGTCTAGTTCTATTCACAAAGTCCACATTTTGCCTGAAGTAAGATGATGGAAGTATTTAAACGTGGAGATGCGCACATCAATGCTTTTGTACTTAATGTTTTGTCTATTAAGTTATAAAATAAATTTAACATTTTAAAATATCGATATATCGCGATTAAAAATATTGACGATAAATATCGATAATTTTGTGAGAAAATATATAAATATAAATACCATATATAAATACCATAGACATAGAATATACTGACGTATAGACCACCTGACAGCCCGAAAACGCGTGACCAATTTTGATTTGTCATTGTGTGCGTTAGCTAGTGATGTATATTTTACTTAAAAGGACTATCGAAAATGATTATTAAGGAAGCGGTAAAAGATTATAAAAAATGTTTAGTGCATGAAGTTGAATAACTTCAAAATTAACTGAATTTTACCATGATAGTTCTAAAATAATTAAAAATATTCATATAACATGGTCCTGGGAATAAGCTGAACCTACCTGCCTTTTGTTGGATTTTAATTCAAATGTATAATAAAATCCCAGGTGACTTTACCGAAAACTTAAAAACTCCCCAATAATCAGATCAGAATGTTGTATTTTCGAGCTATGATCTTTGGAGAAAATATTTACTGCCGTGGGCAGTTTCCGGAATTTATTTTTAACATATTGTTAATATAAATAGGTAGATACTTAACTAAGTATATACCTATTTATATTTTATATAATGTTTTGATGGGGAAACAAAAACGGGGATACGGAGTACATAATGGCTGCTTTATTTTTCATATAAGTATTACTTGTGATAATTACAAACATTTAATAATTAATAATTAAATAGATTATAGAAGTTTATTTTAACATTCGACTTAAGTATGAATGTAAACTTAATAATTTAAGGAAGGAAACTTGTAGGAATCAGATAAATAAGATTGCTCTGTTTAAAGGCCAATATGTTTATGAGGCTTCATCATGCTTCATGTTTATATTCTTTCATCTGTCCCTGAAAAGTATAAAGTAATAATAAACTTATTATCATTTTAGCTGCATGAATTTTAAAAACATAATGATCTTAACACAGTAAAGTGCACTAAGTGTCTGAGGATACAGATGCACTCTCTATTCTCTCAATCTCGGTATGTTAAGAAAATGGTCACTCATTCATGGACTGACCGCGGCAAGTGCAACTTAATTTCGCAGATCTATTGATCTGCGCAGCTATTACTTAACCACGAGTTCCTCTTCTCTACGACTAACGCTGTAGGGGATGAACCACGCTATTTAAGCGCTCGCGACAATGTCATCGGCCATCAAGCATGAATCGGGTATTGACCGTTGTGAGTATCAAATACTATGAAATTTATACTATCACGTCTCATGCGCGGTCGTCTAGTAGCGCTTGAGGAGCATTACTAAATATCTATACCTAACTACGCTAAAAGTTTTATCGTTATGATTTGGGAATATAATCAGAAGTTCTGAAGCTCAGCTCAACCCTTGGGGAAAATAGCATAATGCTATGTATATTGTACTAGTGTGACCGTGAGGCTGTGCGGTTGGTTACAAGGTTATAAATTTATTTTGGTTGATAAATAGATACTTAGTTGGGTTCATAATGGCTTAAAGAGGATAATCTCAAGATTTTTTTTGTCTTTAATGTACTACAGTTTTATAATGTATGAAAATCTGTCTCTATATTTATCTAAAGTTTTGAAAGTTATATTTTTGAAGTCTTATTATAACAATATTTTACTTACTGGTACAAATAATGTAGAAATGACTCCTTTTAATAAAATTGTTTTTATTTTACTTTTTCTTTTATACTTCTCAAGAAAATGTTTGCTGCAAATTGTTGAGTTCTTCTTGCATTCCAACCAACCCGTCCAATGAACCTTAACCACTTTTTCTAATTATAGAATCCGGAGGGAATCTGTTTGAAAAACGGCAAAATAAAATTACATTTTAGAACGCAAACCGAGGATTTATTTTCTTGTTGTGTAGGCAAGTCTATCGATTCATTATAAACATTCAAGATAAATATCGACATTAATTTTGATATAGTTGAGTCAATCCTAGCGTACATGTAACATATTATGTATAAAATGTATTTACCAAATTCATGCAAATTATCAACAACGTGACTTTTTCTTTGCAAAATATCAAAATTAACAAAATAATTGAATATATTTTATATTTTAAACAGTATGTAACATAAATTTTAACAAAAATAAACGGGTCATAACATTGACGACGTCTTGAGAATTTACCTGTGATATGTGAAATTATCAGGATTATTTTATTATTAACAGCACAGTCACTCACGGAACAATTAACCATTTTGGAAAAAGTTACTTACTAAAAATAACCACTATTATACTTTAAAAATTACAAAATATCTCGGAGCTATTTCTTGCGTGCCGAATTGTGCCGACCTGTCATTCAAAATCGATTACAGAGTCATGAGCTTTGGTATCCTTTTCTATCTTGCATTTTGCCATAAGGAATTTTCTTCTCCTTGCACACTATGTTGGTCTATACGCTAGTATATTCTAAGTCTATGATAAATACTACTCGAGTGGTCGAGTCAATCGAGTCACTCGTAATCCGGGTTGTCATAAATATTACTTGAGCTTGAGTGCGTGTAAAATAAAAGCTACTCGAGTGAAACATGCGCAGTATCCTCTTAGTAGTCTGTGAGTGAAACACAGCTCGAGCTCGAGTGAGTTTTGGCGGGAACTTGACCGGCGGCGGTTTGCTGCTCCTGTATTATTGTTTAAATAATGGTTTGAAGTGGATCTTGATATGTAAAAGTGGTGCGATTTTATGTATTAAGTGTCTGCGCATGTGAACTATTAGTCGAAACGGTGAAATAAAGTGCTCTGATGGTGATGTGATTCTCAAGATAAGGTGTCTGTCTGCTTAGGCGCCTTGAGATACCATCGCCAACTGTCTGCTGGCTCAAGTTGCCGTCAAAATCTCCCAAGGGCTGCACAATGTGACGCATATTGTGAAGCAGTGTACTATGAAGGATAATTATACATTGTAACTTCAGGCTCAGAAGGGCTAGAACCCAGAGCCGTAAAGCCACTTATTACAAAAAAATCGAGCCTCGAGTCCATCACTAGTCCAAAGATATTTTATTTTAACTGTTCTATACGAAGTATATTATAATATCTTTGCCTGTGTCAAAACCATAGATAAATAAATATGTAGGTAGGTCAAAAGTCAAAACTTTTGAGTTTGACTTTTTGACTCAAGTGAAAACTTTCACTTGATTGCACTTTTTCTTGTTTTGTTGTTAATTTTAAGACTTAAAAACTTTTAAAATGGTAATATCATAAAATTTATTGTATGTATAAAAGAGTCTATGTAGTATAGTATTATAAATACTTTTATACTTGTTTCAGGCTCGCTATTTCAAGGAACAAGATATTGATGGTAAGATTACAAACACTGCAATATCATTAATTACGATAATTATTAATTAGATTAATTGGTAAATTGTAATTTAATACACATAAACAAATCAGGAAGTATCATGATTATTTGTTCACTTTGAAATTAAGAAATTACATACAGATTTACAGTCATACATACAATTGCCTTTATTTAATCCGATCTTGCCTTGCAGAAATGAAATATTAGTTATAAAGAACTTTAGCGTAGCGGCTAGGAAGAGAAATCATCCTTATAAAACTACGCCAAAGCACATAATATGTTACCACAACTTTTGGATTTAAATATTATTATATGCCAAGGTTTTTTTTTCTTACTTTCAGAATTCAGGGAATGCTTTTATCTGTTTGCACGCTCTGGTCAGATTACGTCGCTTGATGAATTGACAGTGGTCATGCGTTCACTAGGAATGAGTCCTACTATTCAGGAGCTTACAGGTATATTACATATTCAATATAATATAAAGTTGTTTAATTTAACTTATTCTTTTTCAGCTTTATCCGATTTCTAGAGCTTGTAGCTGAAAGATGGCAAGCTCTATAGTAATATATAATAATAATAATCTTTATTTGCATTAAACATAGTATAAATGTTGTTAACATGTAAAAATGAGTGCTCATGTTTTGCTTACTTTACATAGCAAGCAAATTTTTTTTAAACAATGTTAAATAATTCCTAAGCTATTTGAATTATAATTAGTCACATAATTTAATTAAAAATAAAATATAGAGAATTAATATTATAATAATTAGAGAAGGCTGTGACAATCTAATATGTAAAAATTAATTTTTGTTTGTTCGTATTTTATGCGCTACCATACTGTTCATCAGATTGTGGTAAAACTTTATCAAATTATTGCTTGCATTTCCGTGGAGGTCATAGACATAGTATAATTAACTTACAGTGGTTGGCGCGCGTATTGTACTGACAAATTTACTTGTAAGTACGATATCACTTAACTTCAATAAATGTATTATGATTTCCTAATTAAACAATTTGTCTTCCAAATTTGAAACAATATTTCCACAATTATTTTTCTGCGGCAGCAACACGCAGGATGCTATGGTGTGATGGCGAAGCAGGAAGAATTTCAAATTATTGCAATTCATACAAATGTGAACTTTAATAACTTGTGAATAAACTCGGTTTTCGAATCACAAATACTGTTCAAAAGGTCCTAAAACTATCTTAGTTGCAATAGAAATAAAACTGGGAATTAAGTTTAAAAATGCAACGCAATAAAAAAATCCTGCACTGCGACCGTGCTTTAGCTAGTAAGTAATCATAATTACTTATTATCAAGGCTTTCATGCTTTAGAGATGTGTAGATCAAAATGGACATTTGGGGATAAGCATCCCTTGCATTATTATTGATGGATGTATATCCAACCATAAATTGAATCCTGAACCGACAGTACTGACTACTCTGAACGGAGCTGAAGGACACAAATTCTCTACTGCTACTCTGAAATTCTCTACTGCTACTCTGCTGGAGCACAGAGTACCTTATTAATACTGGTACTGAGGCAATGAGCAGCAGCTCCACTTTATATTATATTAAATTCGCCCCGCTTCGCACGGGTGATTTCTATATCTCGGCAACAGTGCCACCTACCAGGTCCAAATGTGAATATATATGTACAGCAGGATATTTATAGGTTGTTATTTTAGTGTTATGTATTACCTCGCGCTGTGACACGGACTGTCACAGTGCGTGGTAATACGACATACCACTTAGTACTGATCAAAATTAAGACCGATTTGTGCTATATTCCTTTAAATAAATAAATAAATTACGGGCAACCCTATAAGGCATTGCCTTTTGAAGATTGTTTTTAAATAGGTTTTTTATTAATTTGGTTTATAATAAACGGCCGATTAGAGTGCCCTGAGTTGCTAGAGCATCTTGCACTTTGCATACCTAACCGACGCACTCGGCACACACCCATATTATCCCACCGTGTATGGGAGTAATTCAGTGATGTCTCAAACTACGCGAACTTACAACAGGGATTTTTATAATCTTGACCCGTTTAACGAAACAAAAGCGTGTTATAAGCGTACGCCAGCAACATAGTAACCAAATAAGCTGATGATTTTAGAACTTTTGATTTCACCAAAGTATTATATTTATTATCGGAAATAGTCCCCATTGTAAAGATTTACCATGAGTTGTGTGTTAGTTTTTATTTACTTGCCATTTTGTCGTTTTTATAACAGTCCTTATTTTAACACGTTTAGAGTCCTTTTTGTAGCATGAGATTATGCTGGTTTTCGAATAATGTGTTTGTATGTGTGAAATGATATTATCAAACACCGATATTTTAATTTTTTAGGTTATCTAAAGGGTAAAGGTGGCAAAATGTCTTTTGCTGATTTTTAGAAGTAATGCATATACACTCCCGAGCCGAAAATCTACCTAATGAGGTAACTATTTTGTAATTATATTTCAAAAAGTAATAATTTTTATTGAATTTGCTTGTGTTAACGCAAATATTATATAAAATAAATCGATTTTTACAAACACAGAGTCCACAATCAAAGCATGGTAATTAGAAGCTGTGGCCCATAGATCTCTCAACTTGTTTATTTAACTTATTTTTTAATCCCGTCGTGAGCATGACTCAGGTTATAAGTGCATGTATTCTATACACCCATATTTTGTAATTACCAAAAAAAAATAAGTGTTCTCAGTGTCTGTTATTGACATGACATTATTGGCATTCGTTTCGTGAGCTGTTGAAGTAAGCGAGAGAATATGACTAGTGAGAAAGGAGTTGTAACATAGGGTACTGTACTAATGGTGGGAGATGGAACGGGAGCGTCTTATGAATGGAGTGCGTAAGTTATTGACTTGTGTAGTATTTTCTAGTACTTTGCCATTAAAATTACGCCAGTTTTTGGATAAAAACAAACCTCGATAACATTGTGATAGATAAATAAATAAAAAATCTGATAGTGCCATTTATTAATAGTAGCATCTGTTGCAACTGTCCTTAAATTTTTTTGATACTTACAAAATAGTGGTGTATAGTATATAATCTATGAGCGCACGCCTTATACGTTTTATGTATAGTGTGGGAGAATACTAAGTTTGATTCCTACAGAGATGTTTATTGCGATTATAGTGCAAAATTTTCGCATGCTCATTGTAAAAATAAATATGCATTGGAGTAGTGCTCAAACCCTTTCGAAAATATATGGGTTCCACTGAGTCCAGCAGTGGAACCCATATAACCATGTAGTGGCAGTGTAAGAATATCCATTATCCCATATCGTCCAATGGGTGTCGTAAGAGGCGACAGAGGGAAACTGAAACAGGAAGTATGCAGCAGCATCTTCTAACAACTAAAAATTAAAAAAAAACTGTGGTTGCCAACCCGCCTACCAAGTGTGGCAATACAGCAGGGGACTTTTATAGCGTGTAATGGATGAATGACTTTATATTCCCAGATCCATATTTGCCAGGTCACAGGGAGGATCCCATACCACAGATTAACTTAGGGTCATTCATTGATTACGTAAGGGTCTCGAGAGGGAGGGGGGGAGGGGTTAAAAAAATCTCTACATGCCCTTATCTTGGGGAGGGAGGGAGGGGACCTATTCTTACGTAATATTTTGTACTTTGAAATTTAATATTAAAAATCTAATTCCATGTAAGATGCCGAATGGTTTTCTTCATTTTATATCGTAAACTTCGATTTTTATTGTTTATTAAAATTTTAATATTTTAAATGTTTTCATTTTTATCCATTTTAAATGTTATAAATAATAATAATAATAGTACATTCTTCCCTCGTACTAATCTAATCTAAATAAAAATGATAGAATCTTACGTAAGAAGAGGGAGGGGGGGGGGGTTCGAGAAATCTTATGTACCCTTACATGAGGGTAGGGGGGGGGGGGTCAAAATCGCCAAAATCACCCTTACGTAATTAACGAATGGCCCCTTATGCTCATACTCTGTATAGTTTTTTTCGAAACAGGAACATATAATGTAGGTAAAATATAGTTATCTTTCCCACATTTTAGATATGCTTAGTGCACACATGTTTTTGGCATTTTGAACATGCCATCTTTGTTTTTCTATCTATGGTTCTTGGACATACGTGACATCTTTATAAAGGCGATCTACCGACGCCAAAAGAGGATTCTTGGTTCTCTTTCTGAATCTTTATATTTGACGAAGCTTGACCAAATTGACAGCCAGGTGCTTCAGAAATACCCCTCGCGATATTTTTCTTTTTAACAACTCATTAAAATGTTTTATAAATACATTCAAGTCGAATCTTTGATATACCAGGTGGTGAATGCATTCAGAGCTGGAGACCCGGAGAAGAATGGCGTGGTGCCGGCCAAGCAGCTGCGTAATTTACTGCAGAATTGGGGAGAGGGACTGTCACAGCGCGAGGTAATACATAACACTATAATAATAACCTATAAATGTCCTGCAGTAGCATGCTTCACGCTTTAAGGGAACTAAGCAGCAACTAATTATAGCTTCAGCACTGAATTGGTCGGCTCGAGCGGTGAAAGGACCATGCTCGCGAGAGAATACCATCGAGAAATAGCAGCATGATGGTATTAATTGGTATGACGAGTGACAGGGACTGGAGTCCCTATTTATTAGTAACGAGGTATTCTATCTTAGTTCAATGATGACAACGCATCTGCTTTGTGAATCTTAATTGGGGATAGATGTAGTTGTCCTTGAGCCACATTATACTTTTGTCATCAGGTAAACTGCGTGCCCCTTTGACCCTTACATCTTAAAAAAAGGAGAACATTATTCTATGGCATGATCACGGAGCAGGAAGAATTTCAAATTATTGCAATTCATAAAAATGTGAACTTTAATAACATGCGAATAAACTAGGTTTTCGAATCACAAATACTGTTCAAATGGTCCTAAAACTATCTTAGTTGCAATAGAAATAAAACTTTATATAGTGGGAATTAAGTTTAAAAATGCAAAGCAATAAAAAATTCCCGCTCCGCGACCGTGCTTTAGAGGCGGAATTTTATCTTTTCTACTGACTTCAAAAAGGAGGAGGTACTCAATTCGACTGTGTTATTTTTTTATGTGTGTTACCTCATAACTTTTTTTCTGCGTGTACCGATTCTCGATTATTCTTTTTTTAGCTGGTGCTTCTCATGTGATCTTTTTGAGTTATTGTTAATAATTTATATTGAAGTCGGTTGTACAAAAATTTTTATTATAATAATTTCAGGTCGACAACATATTCCGCGAAGCAAACGTTTCCAATAATGGCACAGTTCGGTACGAGGACTTTGTGAAGATAGCCTGTGCTCCTGTCCCAGATTATTATTAAAATGAAATTAAAATATTCAAACAATAAAATTGCAGAAAATAACGAGACTGTAAATCGAAATTCCAATACTTTTACAATTATATTAAAATAATATTTAATATTGAAATAAATTATTTATTAAAAATTAACTAGCTTTTATTCTATTATTATAAATAAAATTTATGTGTTTGGCTCTAATAACGAAATGATTGTCTTTTTATTGAGTGCATGTTACTCATACTTTAATTGCATTTGCATGCTATTAAAGTATGAATAACCATTTTCTGTTCAGGCTAACCTTCGGAGTAGCTGAACCGATTGTATATTTATATATGATTGTATATAATCACTATGTAAACAACATATTTGTGATAAAACAGCTAATGTCATTGTTTATTAACTATTTGTAAGGAGAGGATATTTCAATAAAACAGATTAAAAATTCAAACCGTGTTTATTTCCAAACATAACAACTCTATATAAACTTGATATGGCACTAGTTGTGGTATGGTCCGTTTGCTAAAATTGTATTAAAAGTTTGATTGCAAAAAATACACAAAGTATCATATTATGATTAATACCCGGCCGTAAAAATACGCTTTAGAAGGGCGAATAAAAAATAATAGTCTGTAGATATCATCATCTCTGTCACATCTAATCGTTCACTTTAAATATTAAGAATAATTGTAAAACAATCATGTGCTTTTTTGTGAATGAGTAAAATATAGCCTATAAAAAATACAGATTTAGAACTATTTATGATTTACTTTGAAGTGGATATGACCAATCTCAAATAAAAAAATAGCAGCAAAATCTTAGTCCTCAAGGGTGGCAAACGCATCTGCATTTTGTGCCTTAATCGAGACAGATGCAGATGTCTGTTTCTGCAGAAGTTTCTTCAATAACACAATACTTGAGTTTTAAATACTATACTGAATTATACTACTGTATTGAATAAAATATTAAACTTGTTACATGAGAATTATTATGTTGATATCAAATACAAAGACGGAGCGTGACGTGTTCGTCGCTTGCACAGTTTAAAGACCACAATTGGGAAACGAATGTACTTGTGCAGAGCAACGGTGGGGGTACCGCGGGGCAGGGGGCGGGCTGACCTTGTGCTATCGCACTTCACTGAGTCTGATAGACAGTACATGTGGCTGGCGCGAGTGTGTTTTATAGTACAACACGTCGGAAATATCTGCGAACCTCGCTGAATGCGCTTCCCTCGCGCTTCCCGCACCTCCGCCCGTTATCGTCTATCCAGTACCGTTGAGAAGGCAAGCGCCGATGCACGTGTATTAATCTCGCTTTCGTAATCGCATTATTGTTTATTGTTTCTCTGTTTGGTGAAATATTACTATTATTACAATAGACTACTTACAAGATGGGTAAGACTATACATAGTGCCGAGCGGAATTTAGTGCTCAAAGTAATTAAATTCTTTGACAATGAAAAACAACAAGGCTGTTTCAGTATCCCGGTTGAACAAGCAACAAAAAGGGCATGTGCAGCAACTGGTTTATCTAAAACGACCATAATGAAAATAAAAAGTGAAGCAAAAAAGTTACAAGTTTTGTCAGAATCAACTAGAGAGGCAAATGTTCAGGAAGAGATGACGTCCTTCGAAGAAGACCCACAACCTAGTACGTCAGCTTCAGTTACCACGGACACTATTATGCTCTCGACACCAGGAAGAAGCGTAAAAATACAAAAAGAAAATTGATCTAGATAGTTTTGATTTATGCGCCATACGCTCTTTAGTTGAAAGTTTTTATACCACCAGAAAAGAAATACCTACATTAAAAAAGATTTTGAGAATAGCCAAGCAGGAGCTGAACTTTCCCGGACAAAAAGACGCCCTAAGAAATATACTAATAAATTCTTTGGGGTACAGGTTTAAGAAATGTAAACGTAAACGCGATTTTTTGGTGCAAAGACCTGAAATAGCAGCCTGGAGAGCAAAATATTTAAGGCGATTGAAAGAAAATGACGAATGTGGTGCCGAAAAAAAACCAGTGACCTTCATCGACGAAACCTGGATACATTCACATTACACTGTCTCGAAATGTTGGCAAAATAGTAGTGATTCCAGTATTCGAACTAATCACTCTCCTGGTCAGCGCTGGATTGTGGTACACGCAGGCAATGAGAATGGTTTCGTACAAGGTGCCGAGCTCCTTTATAAATGTAAGTCAACAACCGGTGATTACCATGACGAAATGGATGCATCAAATTTTACAAAATGGATCGAAGAGAAATTGATACCGAATCTTCCACCCAACGGTATCATTGTCATGGACAACGCACCGTACCACAGCAAGCAGGTGAATAAGCCGCCAAATTTCAGTGCACGTAAAAACGTAATGCAAATGTGGCTGCAAGAACACAACATCGAATTTGACGAGAAAATGACAAAAAGAGAACTGTATATGTTAATTAAAAGACATAAGCCCGAGAAGGTATATTTCATTGATGAAATATTTAGATCTCATGGACAAGAGGTATTACGTCTGCCACCCTACCATTGTGACCTTAACCCAATTGAGTATGTTTGGAATTTGATGAAGCAAAGGGTGGCAGACAAAATGTAGACCAATCAGAAAAGATATAGAAAGACTAACAAAGGAAGCGATACAGAGTATAACCCCAGAAGATTGGAAAAAGAATGCAACCATGTCGATCGCTTAAGAGACAAGTTTTGGCATGCTGATAGATTGTATGAACTTGAGGAACAGGAATTAGTAATTTCATTAGGTGGAAAGATAGTGACAACGAAAGTGATGACAACATTTTCAGCGACAATGAAGAATTTGACAACAACGACAGCGAAACAATGTCTGGTGTTGAGGCTTTTTAAAAAATTAATAGACCACTTTTGAAAATGACAGTACTTAATTGTTTTAAATTAGAATTTTAATGTTAAATACCTGCTAATTAAATGGCTTGAAAATTATTTGATTTTAATTTATTATACTTACCCTAGAATAGAAACTACTAAAAAAAGCATTTCTAACAACAAACTTTTATACTTAATATGGTTTCTTGCATTTACTTTTTCCAGTATAAAAGCGTTACATTGATATATACAAATAGTTTTATTTTTAATAGGAATGTATTTTTTATTTTAAATTTATTTTAAGGCGTTGTATAGAAGTATAAAATAAATTGGCGCACAAAAATATATTTCCTTTTGCATCTCGATTTTTTGCTATCTCTCCATATTGCATGACGTCATCAAGCCAGGTTCGCAGATATTTCCGACAGGTTATACTTATTTAACTAATTATAATTGTTAATTACTGTTATAGTTTTATAAGTTACTAAGTAAAATTGAATTCAAATGACGTCCAGGCTTATTTTTCCCTAATTTTTTTTGTTGATAAAATTGTTTATCCGAATGCGAATACATTACATAATTAAATTTAACAATCGAAAACTGAAAACATCCAAAAAAGAAAGTCACGAAAATATTTGGCAGTGCAACACTTGTAAATGTGTTTTTTCTTATAAGTATGTACATAATGTTAATAAGTGATAATGAGTAGTATAATATCCAAAATCATTTTATTTTCATTTTCGTGACATAGATGTGTGACATATCCGCGTAAATACCTACGCGGGCGGCGGCATCGCCGGACATCAAAGGCGTTTCACAACTTTAAGGTCTTAAAACTGTGTCGCTTGGGACGGCTGCGCTAGTGCCTACTGCTTGCTCAGGCGGCGGTCGCAGTGCTGCCCCGCACCTTCCTCTTCATACGCCTCTCGCTCCTACTGAGGCGTTGAAAATGTCTATGGGCCACTGCATCTACTTACAATCAGGTGGATTGTGTGCGCGTTTGTCACCCTAATTCTATAAAAAAAACTGACAAGTCGGCGACATGACGTCTCGAGAGTGACAGAGACGACGCGCTACAAAGAAGTTAGCAGATTGTGACCGATAGTCTTACTAAATTTCGATGTGCAAACTTTACGGCCGCGTACGATATCTTTGTCCAGTGATATTAAAATATTACTTTTATTCTATTAAATCTAAATCGTATGGTTACATAACAAAATGTGTCATCCCATTGCATTCTAGTGTCGCATAATTAACAAATGTAAAATTTTGTATCAAGCGTCTCCTGAGAACTATAGAACAAACATACTCGTTCCCGACATTTCGGGTGCTTTCAAAAGCTTCAAAAGATGAAGGTAGCCAGGCTAACTATGATATCTGGACGTCAAACACCTCAGTCAAACCCGTGACCAGGGTGCTGTAAAGTGCCCGACATGTCGGGAACGAGTATGTTTGTTCTATAGTTCTCAAGACTTCTCTCTATAAAATCCGTAAAATAAGTTTTATTTAAAATGCAGTATTCGCGTAAATATAAGAAATCATTTCATCCAAATAACTTTATATTTCTATATCCTTAAAATTTGCGTGGAAAAAGTATATTAATCTATTTATTATCATAATATTATGTAGTGTAGATTATGTTATTCATTTTTTATTTTTGGTGTTTGGAAATAAAAAAAATTCTTAATTTTGTTTCCAAACTTTTGGTAGAATATTTTGACGACTGCCTTCTCACTTACTAAACTTTATTAAACTTTGCAATAAGAACACTGAAAGATAAAGAGATGGAGGAGGAGTTACCATTGTAGTTTGGCTTTTCTGATGACCTGGAAGTAGCGAAAAGTGATCTTGAGTCAGATTTAGGACCAAAAGGCTTAGACGATGGCACACTTGAGGCGATTTTAAAATTGGTTAGTTCACCTGAAATAGAACAACAGGCTCATGGTACTTCTAGACTGGAACAGAAACAAAAGGGGGTCAACAGGAAGAATATGTTGAAGAAGAACTAACGTTAGAGGAATCTGTTTAATGATTGATAATCCACGAATACATTTACTTAATTTATTATTTTGTATATCGTTGTTAAAAAATTTTTTAATAAAAATAATATTTTAATTTTTTTATTTAAAATTAATTCAGATCAAGATGCAGATTATAATTAAAAATATATTGGATTACAATAAATAAATTTAAATGGATAATATTTTTAATAGATATTTCAAGGTGGATTTAAATGTAATTTTAATTAGTTTATTAAAATGATTATAAATTAAAATATGTACATATTGCCCGTCGCTTTCATTAATAAATTGTGAATGTAGATTTGTCCACTGAAGAATCACCTTCCGCATCAGAGACTGATGAATCAGATGATGACGAATTCCGCTGCTGATCAGTTTATCATTACATATTATGGCATACATCGTCCTCTTTATTATCAGAAACCAGGTATATGCCTGTGTTAGCCGTCGTGAGTCGGAAACGGTTGCCAGTAATTTAGTTACGTTCGTTGCACTAACCATGGTCGTACAGACCCACTTAAAAGCCGACGAATAAAAATAAATATTAACAATAATAATTTGTCTTCAATAAGTACAATTCAACAATATGTAATTTGCTTTGGATCAGTAACAATTTGAATATAAAATATAATAATATTATGATATGACGTTCATTAATTGACTATTGCTTTTTAAAACAGAATATTGGCACCGAGAACAATTGTATCAAAGGATTTTTCAATTTTCATTTAAAAGGCCATTTGCATGAAAACTAGTTTGGCCATTTCAATTTAAGAATTTTTAAAAGATGGAAAGGCATCAGAAAAAATGGATATTTTCGTCAACGCTTGCAAAATCAAGAAAACGTAGTACTGGTTTTACTGTCATTAATGACTTCGATATGAGTCATGCTGTGATGATGGAGTTGCTGTTCTACTGTACTCAAAGAAGAATTAAAACCAATCAAGGATAACGTGAGTCTTTTCAAAAACTACTTAAACAGCAAAGAGTCAAAGGTCTTACTTCAACTTCAAAGAGATCCAAAGATTTATAGAGCGGCCACTGGGAACATTGTCATACAAAATACAAAACTGATCACGTACGTCAGTAACGTCATCTAGCTTTAAATAGCAAAAACATGTTTTAAAATGATGGCATCCAAGGCTTTTTCTGCCACCAGAGCGGCGCCACTTGAAAATGAGGTGTAATATTCGGAAAAGTTATATTTTATATTAATTAGATTAAAAATAAATAAACTAAATCACCGATATTCATAATAGTAGAAAAATTGAAAAAAAAAGTTAAGATGTGCAAAAAATTAAAGAGCAAACCACCGAGGCATTGTTTTGTGTATTAATATAATACTCTAAAAAATGATAAAGTCTTATATAAAACTAACTTCTCATTAAATTACATTGTGTAACAAAAAACTTCACCTCAGTGTCAACTAGCGACATCTCGTGAGCGGAGCTTTATATTATAACAAACTTCAGCGCATTCGGTACATATATTTTCTTCGAAAATTATTTTCTTTTAGTCTAAGTACACACGAATACGACCTCTCGTGGTCTCATATCACACAAGACTAAGCGACTTACGATTTTGACCACTTTGTCCAGTCTATCGCTCATTTTTAACCAACGGGCTTATTACTAAGCTACCGCTGTCCGTCCGTCTGTCTGTCAGCGGGCTGTATCTCATGATCGGTAATAGGTAGATAGTTGAAATTTTCATAGAATGTGTATTTCTGTTGCCGCTATAACAACAAATAAAATATAATAAAAATAAAAATAAATTAAAAATTAAAGGGGGCTCCCCTACTAGAAATGTGTATTACGAAGGTACGGAACCCTTCATGCGCGAGTCCGACTCGCACTTGGCCGGCTTTTTATTTAAATATCTTTGTTCAACTGTTACAGAGTCGTGTGGAATTGACTACCACCAGCGATTTTGCCATACCTATACGACTTCAAGAAAAGAACCTACTCTTTTTAAAAGGCCGGCAACGCATCTGCAATTCCCCTGGTGTTGCAGTTGTTCATGGGCGGGGGTAGTCACTTACCATCAGGTGAGCCGTATGCTCGTTTGCCCCCTCTCATATAAAAAAATGCATATGAATGAGTGTTTGCTTCATAAAGACTCAAAGCAATAGGAAAGTACTGACCGAACGGAATGAAATAACTGCATTGAGATCAAGATAATATCTGCAAGTTATCAGCAACAATGATAAAACAGCATATCCATTGCTCTCCCACATGTACATTTATCTCATAAATCTAGCAAACGCTGGCAAGGTAAAGGTCTGGAAAGAGTTCTGGAACCTGTATACAAGGGACAGAAATTAATCATACATAGTTGGCGAAGAAATCTCGAAATCGTGCGGCGCGGGAAGGCATGCAAGGATATGTGGCCAGGAGCGTTTCTTTCTACGAAAGTCGCCATGGCCATGGAGCGCGCGTTTTGTGTCCGACGTATTATTAGGGTCCGTTCACAGACCGGCTCGGAGAGGCAGATTTTTATCACGTTGGAAACAGTGTTTTGGTGATTGTAGAAAGTTTATTTTGCATTTGCACCTTTTTTGTCATTAAAAATGCCTGAACGCGCTTCGTGTGAAGTAATAAAAGGAGCCGACCGGCTCCGCTTGCGTGCTCTTTCTCGCTCGCGCAGCCGATCGGCTCTGATTGCGTGCTCTTTCTCTATCGCGTAGCCGATCGGCTCCGATTGCGTGCCGCTGCGGCCGCGCCGACCGCCATTTTGATAGCAACATTTGAACGTAATAGTTGTGCGTACTTGTACGAAAAGATGAATGATGAAAAATTAATAATACTCGTGTCAAAATATGAGTGTTTATTTGACATAACCAAGCCATCATATAGCGATCGGATAATGAAAGACAATGCATGGGAGGAAATTAGCAAATGTCTCGGAATAAGTGGTAAGTAAGGTTTTCATTGTTTACACCTACCCCAGATACTCAAACGAATTTTAAAAACAAAACTCTGCTGCGACGTGTTAGATTCAAAGTCAAAATAGGAATAACATGAGTTTAAATGCGCCCTTACTTTAAAAACTCGTTTGAGTATCTGATCGATAGAATATACTTATGTAGTAGACAATTTTATTAAATATAACTTAAGAAACTCGCGTAGCCACTTGATCTTGCCAATCTAAAGCACCACTTGATGAAAAATAATCCTTAAATTTATTCCTTGTGGTTAGAACTGCGTCGCTATTAGAACTGTTTTCATTATTATTGTCTGTTATTGCTGTTAATAAATTTATATTGCTGTGAAATTCATTCTCTTGTCCTGGCGTCCGATTTTCTATTAAAAATTATGTAACCATGTAGTCGCACTATGGGACCACGGTGCATTCCATCTCAAAAATAGTTCCAACAAAATTCGTGTTACTGAAATCGTTTTGATTGTTTTATATTCTGAGAAGACAGAGATATCCGATATAATAGTAAAAAAATAATAATTATCAGTTTAGGGTCTATAAAACCACCCCTAAACTTTGCACTTCGATAATTTCATATTAATTAGATTACTCATTATGGAAGTTCAACTTAAGATATTTTCTATGTTCTTCAAGGAAATATATAAGTATTATACATTGTTGGATTGCTCAGGATTTCTAGTTTTTATAAGAATTTTAGATATTTGTTTATTTAATTTTAATTTTTAATTGCGTTTTTGATTTTAAGTAGAGGTTTAAGTAGAGAAGTTCGTTTACTATTCAGTAATACAAGGAAAGAAGAAAAAAATCTACGTCATTACCGCGCCTTTTCGAGCTAGAAGCAAAAATGTCGTCCGGGAATAATTTTGCTATTTCAGATAACGCTCGAAATATTGTCAAAGCTGAAACTGATTGAGGATGGATAGTTCAGTCCGCACTAAGGCCAAATAGAGCGATTAGTAGACAAAATTAAGAAAAATGTGGATCACTTTTAACGTAGCACTACTGCTACTGATATGCTTCTTGGATATCAACTGAAAAACATAGCAGAATGTGGTGAACCCAAACGTTTAATTCAACAAGTGACAATAAGATGGAACTTCACATTTTTGATGTTACACCGGTTCCTTTTACTAGAAGAGGCGGTGAAACACTGCATGGGCATGCATATTGAGAGAGACTGGCCCAATATTAATTCAATGGAATGAGAGTTAATGGTCACTTCTATCAGCGGTGAAGAATATCTGATAGAAAGTATGGTAATAGTCATGACTAACTGCTAAAAGAAGTATGAAATGACTTTTTAAACAAAGAAGCGTTCTCGCTATTCAATCCTACAACAACGGAAATAGTCATCTTTCAAAAATGGATTTAAAGAACGATTTGCTGGCGTAAAGCACAGTAAAACTTCTGTACTTTGTTAGACACACGGTTTAAGCTATTACTCTTGAAAAATGAATATGCAGTGACAGATTTAAAACGACATGTGCAGTCAATAATAATAGGTATGACTTATTCAAAGACAGCACAATTCATAAAGTTGAAGAAGGAAGTTCGTCAGTTGTTAGAGCATGGAACAAATTTGATGACTTACTGAGGAAAAGTAAGCTCAAAGAAAACGATCTAGCGATGGCTAGACGAGAATTGTAAATGTACATAGATGATAAGATGCTGCCGCGAAAAAATTCGAAAGTAAAAGGAACAGTCCATCGATGTGGTGGCGAGACCACAGAATAATTTACCCGCATTTGTCTGAAATGTATCGCACGAAGTGCAACATTGTTTGAAGCCTTCTGCCAAACAATGTACACGTGTAATCTGTGGGTTAACTATACGCAGCGGGTTATAGCAATGCTCTCAGATATCAGAGTTCAATATAATAATGCCTTCAGAGTGATGTTGGGACTCCCGCGATCTTGCAGTGCATCAGAGATGTTTGCGCAAGCGCATACATGCATGCAAGCTGTAATAAGCCAACGAATCGCGACTCTTATGCGCAGAGTGCAAGGGAGCTCCAGCACTATTCTGAAGGTCATTAGTGATAGCCAGACTGTCCGGTTATGAGGCACTGTATACACATGCGTGTGTGTACCAAGTGCCACAAACTGGCCGGAAAATATTATATAGGTTGTAAGTTCAAATTTAGTACTAACATTTTTATGGACCAAAAGTCTGAAATAAATTAATTTTATTTTATCTATTTATTTTTATTGTGGCGACGTGGTTATTTTCTATAACAGGGCTGATCATTAACAAAAGTGTCTCAAGCCCCACAAAGTTGAGGAAATTACATTTTTAAATGAAAATCTCGATTAAAAACGATTTTATAAATTTAAAAAATTCAAAAACAATAATAATTATAATAATAATAATTAAACACACACAAATCTGTACTATTTAATTACATTTCATTAACGTAAATAATGCTTAATAAATGGAGGGCTGTGATTTTGTGATCTATTTAGATGTTTGTGTTATTTAACATGATTAGTATAAGTAATTTACATTTCATTAACGTAAACAATGCTTAATAAATGGAGGGCTGTGATTTTGTGATCTAAATAACATGATTAGTATAAATAATTGTTTTTTATTTACCTTAAAGTTACCGTTAACCTTTCTTCGGCTGTAATGGTGCAACGATAATTTGTAGTCTTTTTTGTTATATGTACTCTTAACAAATCTGTCAATTTCAAAAATTGCCAATATTCCATACGATAATACTCATAAAATTTTAGGCTATCTCTCTTCAATTCCTCGAAAATGGTGTGAAACTCCCCATGGATTAGTCTGTTTTTCCAAATATGTTTTACCCATATTTGTTTCCGCTTGCGCTTACGTTTCCTATGTTCTATTTCAAGTAATCTTGCTAACAAATATATTTCTTCGTCGGAGCTATCTAAATCCATGTTTCGAAAAGCACGTTAACACACCGAAAACAAAACTTAGACTGCGCGGAATACTGGCACTGCCTTTGTAGTGTATCCACCCGACTCGAGCGCATCCGACCGGCTCCGAGCACATCCAACCGCACCCGCTTTCAGATCTCTTCCAGCCGGTCGATGTGAAATAGTTGGCGGCTCCGCTCCGGCCAATTCAAGCGTATACGACCGGTCTGTGTGAAAAGAAAAAGCAGGCCGATGCTCTCGAGCCGGTCTGTGTGAACGGACCCTAAGCAATAAATCGTACAATAACAATGACCATGTAGTCGCACTATGGGACCAAACGGTGCATTCCATCTCAAAAATGGTTCGAACAAAATTCGTGTTACTGAAATCGTTTTGATTGTTTTATATTCTGAGAAGACAGAGATATCCGATATAATAGTAAAAAAAAATAATTATCAGTTTAGGGTCTATAAAACCACCCCCAAACTTTGCACTTCGATAATTTCATATTAATTAGATTACTCACTATGGAAGTTCAACTTAAGATATTTTCTATGTTCTTCAAGGAAATATATAAGTATTATACATTGTTGGATTGCTCAGGATTTCTAGTTTTTATAAGAATTTTAGATATTTGTTTATTTAATTTTATTTTTTAATTGCGTTTTTGATTTTTAAGTAGAGGTTTAAGTAGAGAAGTTCGTTTACTATTCAGTAATACAAGGAAAAAAGAAAAAAAATCTACGTCATTACCGCGCCTTTTCGAGCTAGACGCAAAAATATCGCCCGGGGTTAATTTTGCTATTTCAGATAACGCTCGAAATATTGTCAAAGCTGAAACTGATTTAGGATGGATAGTTCAGTCCGCACTAAGGCCAAATAGAACGATTAGTAGACAAAATTAAGAAAAATGTGGATCACTTTTAACGTAGCACTACTGCTACTGATATGCTTCTTGGATATCAACTGAAAAACATAGCGGAATGTGGTGAACCCAAACGTTTAATTCAACAAGTGACAATAAGATGGAACTTCACATTTTTGATGTTACACCGGTTCCTTTTACTAGAAGAGGCGGTGATACACTGCATGGCCATGCATATTGAGAGAGACTGGCCCAATATTAATTCAATGGAATGAGAGTTAATATAATAATAGTGTGTACAGTCCTACAGCTTTTTGAAGATGTCACTTCTATCAGCGGTGAAGAATACCTGATAGAAAGTATGGTAATAGTCATGACTAACTGCTAAAAGAAGTATGAAATGACTTTTCAACAAAGAAGAGTTCTCGCTATTCAATCCCACAACAACGGAAATAGTCATCTTTCAAAAATGGATTTAAAGAACGATTTGCTGGCGTAAAGCACAGTAAAACTTCTGTACTTTGTTAGACACACGGTTTAAGCTATTACTCTTGAAAAATGAATATCTAGTGACAGATTTAAAACGACATGTGCAGTCATTAATAATAGGTATGACTTATTCAAAGACAGCACAATTCATAAAGTTGAAGAAGGAAGTTCTTCAGTTGTTAGTGCATGGAACAAATTTGATGACTTACTGAGGAAAAGTAAACCCAAAGAAAACGATCTAGCGATGGCTATACGAGAATTGTAAATGTACATAGATGATAAGATGCTGCCGCCAAAAAATTCGAAAGTAAATGGAACAATCCATCGATGTGGTGGCGAGACCACAGAATAATTTACCCGCATTTGTCTGAAATGTATCGCACGAAGTGCAACATTGTTTGAAGCCTTCTGCCAAACAATGTACACGTGTAATCTGTGGGTTAACTATACGCAGCGGGTTATCAATGCTCTCAGATCTCAGAGTTCAATATAATAATGCCTTCAGAGTGATGTTGGGACTCCCGCGATCTTGCAGTGCATCAGGGATGTTTGCGCAAGCGCATACATGCATGCAAGCTGTAATAAGCCAACGAATCGCGACTCTTATGCGCAGAGTGCAAGGGAGCTCCAGCACTATTCTGAAGGTCATTAGTGATAGCCAGACTGTCCGGTTATGAGTCACTGTGTATACGCACATGCGTGTGTACCAAGTGCCACAAACTGGCCCGGAAAATATTATATAGGTTGTAAGTTCAAATTTGGTACTAACATTTTTATGGACAAAAAGTCTGAAATAAATTAATTTTATGTTATCTATTTATATTTATTGTGGCGACGTGGTTATTTTCTATAACAGGGCTGATCATTAACAAAAAAAAGTGTCTCAAGCCCCACAAAGTTGAGGAAATTACATTTTTAAATGAAAATCTCGATTAAAAACGATTTTATAAATTTAAAAAAAATTCAAAAAGAAAAATATAAGGGAAAAAATGTAAATACGTCTGTAAATACTTTTACGCCTTGTGTATAAATTCATTTGTAAATATGGCGATTTTTAAATGCACCCGATAAGTTTTATTTTTATGTACCTACTATGCTATGCTATGTATTAGCTTTCGTTATGATTAGTTAAGCATGAAGGGAAATCGCCAACATAATTAAGTTCAATTAGGGTAAAAGGAACAGCGGTGAAAGAGAGACTCGACACCATAACTCATAAATTATAGAATTTAGCTTTATGGTATATCAGTCGATAAAAAATCAAAGTAAAAAAAATCAAAAGGTTGCTAACAGTTGTCGCTACGATGTTCCAAAGTCGAAAAAAAATAAAGAACAGTTTGGCCGTTGTAAAGTCTAAGAACACGAGTTGGCTACATAACTTTTATTCGCGCTAAAATTGTGAAAATTATAGTTAGAGATTATTTAAATGAAAAAATTCAAAGACAAAGGGGTAAGCTTTACTTTTTGTTTAATATATTAGACCAAAACCTACAAATAATATAAGTTTCATCGAATTCAAAATCTTAAACTCCAAAAATTTATTTGTTAGGGTAAGAGAAACAATGTTCTTCTTCGCCTAGGGTTACCATATGACAGGCGTTTGCCGCATTTGACAGGCATTTAATGGTTTAGACAGGCGTGCGGCCGGCATTGGTCTGAGACAGGCATTTCTAAATTTCGCGCCCACGCGCGCATCGCGCTTGCATACATGATTTGAATGACACCGACGGCGGCGCGGCGCTCGCGGGGTCGCGGGTAGCGCATGCGTAGTAGTCGAGGCGGCGCGAGAATGAGAGGGAGGATAAGCTACGGTGCCTGGGCGAGAGCGGGACGGGCGTCGCTGTTTCCTATCACTTCACCAATGAGAACGTTCTATTATTTGTTTACTTCATGAACTAAAAACAATATTTAGTCTGCATGATTAGTTCAATTATGTAGTTAGCTTCTAAGCTAAGGTGTGTTAGATTGTTGTGATTTTCAAGTTGTTTTATTGTTTTACAATGGATAATAAAAAAGAGAAAGCTTTGTAAGTTTTCGGAGATTATAGCAAGTAAATTTCCTTGTCTCGTGGAAGGCCGCAATGAGTCGGAAGCTAAGTGTAAGGTATGCGACTGTTATTTTAGTTTTGGTTCTAGAGGTATCAAGGATGTGCAAAGACACATGGAATCTGAAAAACATAAGAAAATGTCTAAAGCAGTGTCTTCCAATAGTAAGATGAATACATTTTTCAAACCAACCCTAAATATTATTTCGGAAAGAAAAGCCGCTGCAGAAGCTACATTAGCTTACCATACTGTAAGACATCACCAGTCGTATAAGTCTATGGATTGCACAGGAGGATTATTGAGGAAATTATTTTCTGACTCAGAGGTGGGAAAGACGATAACCTGCGCCCGTACAAAAACCGAAGCAATTGTTAACAATGTTATTTCCCCCCATGTAATGGAAGGTCTTGTGGAAACATTGAAATCTGATTCAGTATTATATTTTGGTCTATCAACTGATGCCAGCAATCACGGAGCTCAAAAAATGTTTCCAGTAGTAATACAATATTTTGATTATCGCGATGGCGGAATAAAGACTAAAATTTTAGAACTCGATGTATTGCCAAACGAAACTGCCGAAACAATCTCGCAATATATTGTCAACACCTTGAAAAAAACACGGGATTGAACAAAAATTAGTTTCTTTTACTGCTGATAATGCCAACGTCAATTTTGGTGGCATTAGTAGGCCAACAGGCGGACAAAACGTTTTTGTATTATTGAAACAAGAATTCCAAAAGCAAATTGTAGGCGTTGGATGTCCTGCCCATATACTGCATAATTGTATTAGACACGGTGCAGATAAATTGGAAATAGACATCGAGTCCACTGTGATGAAAATTTATAATTATTTCTCAGTCTACACAGTTCGCACAGAGAAGTTAAAATCATTTTGTGATGCTGTTGAAATACAATATCAGCAACTGCTATACCACAGCAAAACACGATGGCTGAGTTTATTTCCAGCAATAGAAAGGATCCTGAAATTAATCCCAGCATTAAAAGAGTATTTTTTTTCTGTCGAAGGAACTCCAACAGTGATCAAACGATTTTTTGAGAACCCATTCTCAGAGATTTATTTATGGCATATTCACTCGTTAATGCCCCTGTTTCAATCTAAAATTCAAGCTATTGAGAAAGAAGATGTTACTGTTGTAGAAATTAACTGTATATTAAACGCAACTTTAAATGCACTCAAATCTCGTAAAGATGAAAATTTTAAATCATTGACGGTTATTCGACTACTGAACACTTTGGAAAACAATGGAATAAGTACCGATAATTTTAAAACCGAGATTATGGGCCTGTATGTAGATTTAACAGCTTATTTGGAAAAATGGATGAAAAATATAGAAGAATTCTCTTCCTTCCGGTGGATGATTTTACAAAAAGAAATGAAAAGTTTCTCAAACTCTGATTTAGCTTCATCTGTAGAATTTCTCTCGAAGCTGAATATCAGTGTTGACGACGTGAAACTGTTTGACGAATACGAAGTTCTAAAAGAATATTGTAGAAATTCAGATAACATTTTTTTTTCTGAAAGCTTAACTACACAGTGGTGCAATTTTCTCAAAAGTAGGGAAGTGAATGGTGACATTACAGAATTCATGAAAATCTGCCAGTTTGTGTTCTCTATTATGGCACACAATGCGAACGTAGAACGTACGTTTTCTCGTCAACGCCCAGTGGAGTAAAGAAAGAAATCGGCTGACAATTGAATCGGTAAAAGCAATATTGATTACTCAGGAAAATTACAAAACTGTATCTTGTGAAGATTTTTACGTTTACGTATTAGAAAAGAAAGAACTGTTTTAAAAAATAATGTCCTCTGACAAATATCAGTAATAAATATCCTTCTTCATTATTATCTGTTGGCTTTTACTTATTACCTACAGCATTTTGCTTTAGACAGGCATTTTCTGAAAATTCAGGCATTTTATGTACCATAGACAGGCATCCTCTATTTACATATGGTAACCCTATCTTCGCCGGTATCAGGGGTTATAAGCATTATAATGTTTTAATAGTTTTAAATAACATAGATACAAAATTACCCCTAATATAAACAGTTTTTTTGGGGTCGATTTGATGAAATACGAAAATTAAAAATGAATGCATAGGTAACATTAGTTAATAGCTAACATTTTAGTACGATTATTTTTTAAATTTACGAAATGGTACTGATTTGCGTCCACACACACACACACAGTACTTTTTTTTTTAGGAAGACTATGAAAGAGGTCTAAACTCTATTTAAGAAAATCTTATAGAGATGCTGCCTATACTCAAGAACAATTAAAACATGCTGTTATGGCAGTAAAAAAATGGCACAATATCAGCATATGCCGCCTCAAAATTGTACGGCATACCGAGACAAACAATAGTGATCCGCGTATATAATCGAAAAGGTCTTAAATCAAACACTTTAGGTAGAATTACAGCATTATCTATGGATGTAGAAAAAACATTTGCGGAAAATTTCCATGATGGAGAAGTATGCTTTCGATTTGACTCGCAAGGATTGCTTGAAGTCGTTGGTAATTTACTCTTACTTTGATTTACTGGAGAAAACTATTGATGATTTAGGTTTACATGATAAACCTTCACATATCTGGAATGCCGACGAAACAAGTTTCAGTAAAGATCCGAGCAAATCAAAAGTAGTAGGCTAGTAGGACATCGCGGCTACACGTCAACTAGAAACATCATATCGCTTATCTATACTAATGTTATAAAGAGGTAAAGTTTGTAAGTTTGTTTGTAGGAAGTAATCTCTGGAACTACTGAACCGATTTTAAAAATTCTTTCACCAGTAGAAAGCTACATAGGACATAGGCTATATTTGATTGTGATTAATAATATTTTTTAATGTGATATAACAATATTTGTCAATCAACTCCGAAAATAAATCCTAAACACTCATTAGATACTATGAACCACACAAGATAATTTCATCACAAGTAAAAATGTTTGACGCCCAACAAAGTGGGCACAGGTCAGCTAGTTGTGTATAAAGGGAAAAGCGTTTACGACACATACACGTCGGACTGGAACCCGATATCGTCAGTGAAGTTCTAACAGTGCGTAAGTCATTTTTGGCGGTTTTAACATTTTGGCGCCATTCGATGAAGAAAAATAATGCGATTTCTTTCGACCAATCAGAAAAGAAATAGCTAACCAATCACGCCGCATTTTTCGATAAAACTGACACCACGTAAGTAAACTTAGAGGGCCAACACAGCGTATGTCAGTCAGTTGCATACAGTTTTGTAGCCTGTAAAGTGAACTGTGAGATTTATTGCAAGCAAAGGTAATTATTTGTGTTATTTAATGGTTTATTTATAATAAACTTATTTTTTATTTAGTACTTAGGCTACATTATATAAAAAATTGATGAATTATTTTGAAACTACAATAATAAATCGCCGAATTGAGAATTAATTGACTTACGCGGTGTTATCGATATGAGTTACGAAGTGTTATTATAACTTTTATTTTTTTGCAGGACTGATAAATGATGGATCCTATGACGAGTAATAGTGAAGATGAGGAAATGATTTTAGATTTGTGTAAAGAATTGAATATTAGAGTTCCTTTAAAAAAACATAAACAAAGAAATGTATCTTTATTGGAGTTAGAAAATATAGACATCAATAACTTGCCTATTCAAATACTACCTGAATGTCCGTCTCCAAGTATTGATGAAATTGCTCCATTTTTAAATAAAGAACTATCGCAGGAACCAGGGACACTTTCAACTGAGACAGAAGAAATAGCTGGAATAAAACTGTGACAAGAAACAGTTCCACCTTTATGTGATGAACTGCCACAAAATTTAGCTCCGTCTTTAGTAAAACAGTTGCCACAAGAATCAGCTCCACATTTAGAAGTACAGCTGCCCCAGGATCCATCTCCATGTTTAATTGAAGAGCAACGACTGCCAACGACTATTACAAGTTCTTCTTTATTATTAGAAAAGCAACAGTCGGACGATGAATATGGAGATCTCAATTCAATAGAAAAAGAAGCTTAAAGGGATTTGGAAACTCTAAGAAATGGGACAAATCAATTACAAAACTAAAACGTATGAAAGGAGAGGAGTATGTCGGCTATCGCAGAGACAAGAAGGTTTCAGGAAATGAGAAATTCAAAGTACTCCATGACATACCTCTTCCAGCACGTGAAATGGGTCCAAGGTGCACTTCTACATTTTGTACCAAGTCTAAGGTCCGTGGTTGTTCAGGCTTGACCGACGATGAAAGGCAGAATATATTTTCCAAGTTCTGGAAAGATATGTCATGGGAGCAAAGAAAACAGTATGTCGTATCTCACGTCTTGATTTGCGAGGAAAAGCAAGTTAAAAACACAACTAATTCTAGAAGATGTGATAGCAAACAATACTTTCTGAAAACATCTGTTGGACGAATTCAGGTGTGTATGCAGACTTTTTTAAAGATCTTAGGCTTAAAGGAATCTACTGTAAGATGCTGGGTGGCATCTTCGGAGCATGGGATGGTAAAAACTTCCACAAATGACAACAATGGAGAGCGCATTATCAAGAAAGATGACATGGCTTTTCTTAAACAATTTTTTGCTTCGTTGCCTAAAATGCCATCGCATTATTGCAGAGCGAGTACATCAAAACAATACTTAGAGCCGATTATTGAAAACAAAACCGTGTTATACAAATTATACACCATAGAGTGTGAAAAAACTGAAAGAGCTCCTCTCAGCCGCTGGACCTTTTGCAAAGTGTTTGATGAGTTAAACCTGAGCCTGTTTACTCCAAAAAAGGATCAATGCGACACTTGCTGTTCATTTAAAGTGGGCAATATAACGGACGATAAATATAACGCTCTTATATGCTTAAAAGACATGGCCAGAAATGAAAAATTAAGGGATAAAGATAGAGCTCAACAATTCAGTGATATACATATTTTTACGCATGACCTACAAGCTGTCAAGTTGTGTCCTCAATTACAAGCCAGTGCTCTTTATTATAAAACCAAACTCTGTGTACATAATTTCACAATGTATGATCTAGTAACCGAAGATGTCTACTGCTACTGGTTCGACGAAACAAACGCTGGTCTAACAGCTTCCGTATTCATATCATGTATCATACACATACTGAGAAGAACTTTAGAGCAAAAATGTGTTCCTATTATCCTTTATTCTGATGGCTGTACGGCACAGAATAGGAATGTTTTTCTTGCTAATGCACTTTTGCAATTATCTATAGAAACAAATGTCATAATCGAACAAAAGTTCTTAGAAAAGGGCCATACGTAAATGGAGTGTGACGCAGTGCACAGTTCCATCGAGCAGAAAACCAAAAATAAGGAGATCTTCCTGCCCTCTCAGTATGCAGTACTCTCCAAGGAAGCTAAACCTACGCAGCCGTATATAGTGGAGTATTTGAGTTACGAGTTTTTTGAGGACTACACTCAAAAGGATACATTTGTTTATGACTCTATACGGCCAGGTCGAACAACTAACGATCCGACTGTCACAGACTTAAGAGTGCTACAATATAACCCTAGTGGAAAAATCAACTACAAATTAAACTTTGATGCAGAGTATCAAGAGGTGCCTCGCGGCAGAACTCGACGTAGGATGCTGATGGTCCCGGAAAACCCACCCAGTAGACCAAAGCTTTACAACAGCGCAATAAAAATAGCTGAAAGTAAATGGCGACATTCGCAAGAATTGAAGGCCGTAATTCCTTTCGACTGTCACAAATACTACGACTCTTTACCTCATTGATACGTTATTTATTGATCTCTTATTATATTGTTAGAATAGGCAAATTTAGAGGGAAACTTATTTTTTTTTAAGGTTTAAGTAAAAATAGGACATATTATTTTGTTTACCACTATTTTGATTTGACTTATTCAAGTGTAAGTTTATTTTAATACACCCAGTTAGTTTAAGAAAAAAAAATTTTGTTATTTTGATAATAATATAATACAGGGTATTTTTGAAACGCTCCCGAAAACGAAGACAGATGATAGTACTAAGGATACCTATGATGATGGGTCACAAAGAAATTCGATCCCGAGGAAAAAAAAATCATCTTTTCACAACGTTTTATTAACTTTATTCACGCTCCATCATGTTAATACAGTTAAATGAAATGTGTATAACAGAGGAGCGCGCGGGAAATTTGAAATAGTTTGAAACAGTTTACGAGTTATTTTATTAGTTGATATTATTGATTGAGTAAGATTTATTTATTTATTTGATAGGGCAAGCCCGGCTTCTCGGCTTCTATGGAGGCTTCGCTACCGTAATTATACATTAATTGTGTATAGTATAATATATTACTTGCCTAAATTAAAAAATAATATAGTTGTCAAAGTCAAAGAAAATTTTAGAATAAACTTTTTTTATCCTGCAGTAAAATTAGGGCTGCTTGACTCAATCCCTTTGGCAACTAACCGATTCAAATAGTGTTAAGTTATGTTTATGTTTTATATATATTTTTAGGTTAAGGTATATATTGCTATGGGCCAATGTTCTTAATTTATTAAGTCCTTGATGCCTGAAATAAGGTTATTGTATTGTATCATAAATTAACGCAAATACAATGAAGCCAATTGACGCCACAACAATGATGCAGTGTAGTGTACACAAACTATGATGCACTATTTAGCAAAAGTGACAAAACGTAAGAACGTAAGAAGTGTAGACGGCCATATAATGTCCTCTACACCAAATTTCGATCAAGGCGGGTAGTGTTGACGAAGACTAGCCTTCAGCGCAGGACAGGATTATAGTGCACGAGTGTGTGCGCAAGTACAGGTGCACACTATTACCTCACTTTCATATTCCGATGTGAAGGCATTCCGATACGACCACAGAGCGAATAAGCGCAAGACCAACGGCTTTAAATGCTTTCTGAGGCACTGGGGTGAAACACCGCCAAATTCCTCACTTCAGGGTGCTACTGAGAACTTCTTGACAGAAAAACCCTAAAACTGTTTTTTGGCGCGACCACATGATTGTCGTCAGTCCCGTTTACGTCTAGTAGTCCAACGAGGCAAGTGACGTAGGAATATATTATTATTATAGGAAATGT
Organism: Parnassius orleans; assembly: GCA_029286625.1. Taxonomy (NCBI): domain Eukaryota; kingdom Metazoa; phylum Arthropoda; class Insecta; order Lepidoptera; family Papilionidae; genus Parnassius; species Parnassius orleans. Next base: position 497,082 of record JAGSMP010000272.1, on the reverse strand, counting down.
TAACAAACTTACAAACCAATTCGTCAATGTTTTATACAAATTTTGGAGGCCAGTCTTCTTTAGTACAAATATGAGTACATTAACGCTTTAACAAATTCTACAAACTTCACTAAAGGCCATTCCTATTTCCTATAGCTTTAATATAATTGAATTCTATTTTTCATCAATAAACCGGAGTTTTCAGAAATATTAAAATGCAGTATGACAGACAGTTATTTTGTTTTAATCATGGCAACTTAACAATGAGGGCTAATAATCTTCTGCTCACCAGATGTCGCTAGTTGACACTGAAGTTTTTTTGTTATAAAATGTCATTTAATTGAGAAGTTAGTTTTATAAAGTTTATCAGTTCCTAGAGTGTATTTTATACATAAAACAATGCCTCAGTGGCTTGTTCTTTAATTTTTTGTACGTGTTTAACTCTTTTTTTCTACTTTTATGATTATCTGTGGTTTGGTTTATTTATTTTTAATCTAATTTATACAAAATATAACTAAAAGTACAGAAAGAAACATTTACATTTTCCGAACAAATTAAATTCTCCGCTATGAAATCTGTCAAATATTACACCTCATTTTTAAGTGGCGCCGCCCTGGTGGCAGAAAAAGTCGTGGATGCCCTCATTACTGCCAACCTTCAGTCAATAAATACTACTTGAAGAAAACGACGAAAGATATATAGGCACAGTGCGTAGTGCGTAGGTACATACGTAGTGTTGAAAGCTGCTAATTCAAACTATTTATAAAACACACAAATACTTTGTAGATATATCGATCTATATAAGAATATATAATATAAGAATTATTAAGTTCATGTATATTACACCCGAGTACAAAATGTCGCAAAAAAGCTATGAGTTTTTTAAGTCTGTAAGTTTGTTATTTATGTAATGCCCTGCGGTTAAATCACGAAGTGCATGTATTTTCGAAGTCATTACGTCTTGACTAACCACTATTTGAACTAATCCATTGTTTAAACTATGTAACGAAACCACACACAACACTAAACAAAAAGTATTTCGGTACAAATATTGGTCGATAGTTTATATAACCTTATATAATATCCTTATGAGTAATGAGGTCTAAAAAGCTAGCAGGCACTAAAATACACAGTATGTTGCATTATTCCTATTTCACAGACTAAAAAGCGGAGTATTTTTAAAAGACAAAAAGTTAATAATTAAAACTGGTCAATTTTAAAATTATTAGTGACTAGTAACACTCATTTGCACACACACACACATAGCCTTAAGAACTTACACATATCAATCAGATCTAGATTTTAGGGAATTTACACTAAATAGGAGGTCAAAAAGTATTATTACATTTTACTTGAAATAGGATTTTAGGCAAACTAAAATTTGGGGGTGTATGAGGAAACGGAAATTAAATGCTTAATTTTATTCAGATATTTGGACCTTAACGATAGAAAATAATACTAAACGGAAGTTTATTCCGTTTAGTCCGACAGTTGCCTTTGATATTGGTTATTTTCATCTATTAGGGTTTCTTAAAAATGTTTTTAAGAAGTTAAGTTAGTCTTTTAACACGATTTCTAGAACTGACTTTTTAATGGTTTTATCACAATTTCTAAGGAGTCGTGCGATGCCCGTATTTCCCCAATATTAACCCAATAGGTTCCCTCTAATTTCAACTATGACTTCCCACTTAACCGAAATTAGTCGAGGATGTTTCTCACATAACCGCCCCACTCAGACGTGCTTGTTTTTTATGGGGTGGCCAGCTTTTCTCCGTCTAAAATTGCCCATTTGTCGTAAGATGTGCACATTTTCGTCGTCATCCTCCCTGTCCATGCCTGAGGTTCCAGGCACCGTTCCCCAAAGTTTCAGCTTACCTGGCAGGTAAATAAGTCCTAGGAGGGTGATTACTGAAACAAGATAATTAGATAATATATTATGATTTTATCGGTTCTCTTTTGTGCAGTTTAAAATTAAATGAAATATCTTTCATCTTTTATTCCATGTAATGACAGAGTAAGAGAACCCACTATACTTATTATATTTAACGATGAAGTTTTGACTTTGGTTGTTGTTAGCCGTGCACATACACATTGTGTTAGTGTGCGTAGGCTGCGGGCGCTCGGCAGTAGCGCTCTCGAGGCACACTAACACAATGTGTATGTGCACGGCCAACAACAACCAAAGTCAAAACTTCATCGTGAAATATAATAACTATAGCCCATATCGTCTCGTGTGTGCCGTAAGAGACGACAGAGAGAAACTGAAACAGGAGCATCTTCCTGATAAAATCTCAATAATAATTTAAAAAAAAATGCAGTTGCCAACCCGCCTGCTTAAAGTAGCAAGTAGACAAATATCCCCCCTATGAGGCAATCTGTGGGGGAGGACTATGTTCACCAGTGTACTTTTGATGGACTGTAATAAATGAATGTATGATCTTTCATTTCTCAACGTAAGGAAGAAAAATTTCATGGTTTGAAATTTTTCTTTCTTACAAAAGAAAAAAATTCAATTTAGTGAGGTCCATCTGATCGACAAAAGAAACGGCAAAAGAAACTAAAGTATCCTCATTTTAGCTACTTTTAATTTATACTTGCAATTGTAGTCACTTGGTGAAACTCCAGCTTTATTTTAGTGATTTAGATAAACACTTGTACTAGTTTCACAATATTTATTTTAAATTACTTATTATAAAAACTGACCGGTTTCGCCTCACAGCATCATAAGGATATATAAGAATAACGAACATATGTAAACATACCTGCAATTAATGGCTTTGAGAGAATTCTCGTTAACAATTACCTGTCTTTTTCTCCTGAACTTAACAAACTTACGGACCTGATGGTAAGTGGCTACTGCAGCCCATGGACACCTGGAGCCAACTTCAAACAAAGAAGGCTACAGATGCGTTGTCACCTCTGATAACTAAGATGGAATGGCTCACAACCTGTAATTATATTGACTCTCTATACCTTGAAAGGTAGGACCTGGACCACAGCAGTGCAAGCACTGCTATTTGGCGGCAGGAATAAGTAACAGGATAGTACCTGGCAAGTAGATTGGATGGTAGTCCTACCACCCAATCTACTTGCCAAGGGTGACGACACTACTTTAATTATAGTAAACTAGCTGTTCCCCGCGAATTATTTTGCGCGGAACCCTAAAATTAAAGTAGCCCAAATTACTCCTTATAACATCAGCTATCTGCCAGTGAAAGTCCCACCCAAATCGGTTCACAGGTTTTCGCGTGATGCGTGTTCAGACAGACGTCGTGTTTTTTCCCGACTTAACATTTATCGTTGTATTTTGGCCAATTTACACAATATCTTTATTAATTATAGCTTATGTGTTATTCTGATGTATGAGCTATATAATTGCAAAGTTTCATTAAAATCCATCTAGTAGTTTTTGCGTGAAAGAGTAACAAACATCCATACATCCTCACAAATTTTCACGTTTATAATATTAGTAGGATAGTAGGAAGTAGGGTAACAAAAATGCTATTCAAGTTTGTCACCATCCAAGGATATGTTTTACACAATCTTTTCTATACAGCTACAGGGTTATTTTGCAATAACGAGCCAAATTTGCAGAGAAGGTTCAGAATAAGTAATATAGACAAGGCAAATGAAAATTAATAAAAAAAAATCTCAAACTATCTGTCCTTTTTATCTTTTAAATTCAAATTTTACTGCGCACGCACACATTCGTAAGGGTCGATCGGTGGACAAAAACGTTGTTGCCCATAAATCACATTCAATTTGTAATAATTAAAAAAAATAGAAGCCTTATTTACTCGTATTTTTCAATATTAAAAATAATACAATAAAAATAATAATGGTATATCATTATTTGTATATTTGAACTTAAGTTTACAATTTGGCTACTCTTTGAAAAATAACCCTGTATATGCCACTGAAAACCGGAGCCATGATTTATAGAAAAATATTTACATCAAAATAATACTTACTGTTTAATATACAGGGGAATACGATGTAGAAATTCAGATTAGTGGAATGAAAATAGAAGGCCTCGGTAAAGTACAAAATTATAGTCAATGTTAGTGACCAATACCCCATTGATACCACTCTGGAAAAAGAAACAGACTTATAATCTTCTGATAGAGTGAGAAATAAAGAAATCCAGTACAACCTTGTATACGTGGTAGAGCCACGCTGCAGCTATATTATGGTTGTAGCACGAATGGATCGGCTCGACCGAGGTAGGACCACGCTCTCACAGAATACCAGCGTAAAATAGCAGCTCAATGTTCCTATGTTTCGTATGGTGAGTGTAGAGAACCGGAGATACTTTTTACTGGAAACGAGGCATTCCATCTTAGTCCTCGCATCTATGGGCTATAGCATCCATTTACCATCAGGTGGACTACGTGTTCGTTTGTTATACTTATTCTATAAAAAAAAAAACAGAGTAACCGAAATAACCCAACAGCAGGAAGTATTACATTGAGTCATAAAATATACGACGCAATGTACTTTTCAATATTTTTCTCTTTTTTAAAAAAACGTTATCGCCACACTAAGATTTTGTCCTGTATCGTGAAGGCAGTTTACATACATAAATTTCACAAGGACAAACATCCAGACCCGGAACAATTTGTAGGTCATACGAATACTTGTTCCGTGTGAGATTTGAACCCGCGGCCCTCAGAGCCGCAACTCATTGCTAAGCCGTTAGCGAAGAGGCTTGCTGATCAGTAAGCTGAAGTGGCCATGCTAGCCTATAGTGCGATGAACTGGCAACAGATGAAGAAGAAACATTCTCCCCCACTAGAAGGAGTGACGACCTGTTAAGTCGAAGGATGTTAGTGATTCAGGACCGTGTTTTCTGATATTCCTTGGGAAAGGTCTATGTTCAGCAGTGATGATGTTTTTTTTTAAATACATAAGTTAGGAACATTTCTACACATTCTATCTAAGGGAAAATGCCACTTCAATCCACAGACCTGTTTATTTATTTTTATACTCAAAAAATTCAACAATTTACTCATTGCTTAGATATAATTAGGTATATTATGTAAAATATGTGCAAGAAACTGTGTAGTGTAATACGTCACGAGCTTGTCGAGGTCATCGGTGACGCGAACCCATAAGTTTTGCCCCTACCAAAAATCGCTCAACCCGGCTAAAGCAGTTTTCACTTCAAAAAATATTATATTGTTAAGACAGTCAGTTGCGTTTTGGATTACACTGTACGAAAACCTCCTAAAAGATAAAAATCAATGGCCTCTGTCAATAAAATGTAATGTGTGTAGGCAGGTAAGAATAGACAACAAACGCAAGCAAGACACAACCGTATGTTTACACATATAAAGCCTTTATCCTTTGAACGTGTTGTTGATCGTGAGCGTCCTAGTATTTTTCTTTGGAAAGAAGTGAACTGATGAATGGGGTGAAGGAGATATTTGGATAAAAAAGTGAGAGTTGTGTGTGAGGATTATGCCAAATGGATGTCTGAAGTTCTTTTCTTACCCCTTTGAGCTACTGTGGGAGTTTACATATGTATGTATGTATGTGAATCAGCATAAAGTTAAAAATTACCCTGTCCGCGAAAAAGACACAATAGTTAAACAATCAAAATGTTCATATGACTCACGGAACAGTGAAATGGTTAAAATTGTTATTGACAATTCCAATGGTACCAGCAAGGATCCAACTTAAAACCAAGAACTCTTCCTTTTTTAACTCATTATAAACCAATGCTTGACTACAATCCAGTAGCAAACGGTGATGAAACCTTAGAATCTGCTGGCTTCACTTAACACATAATAATAGATAATTGAAATAAAAGTCAATACTTACGGTTTGTAATGTATATACAGAGTGCAGTGAATAAGTGCCAGAGCTTTCAGCACTGAGTACATGCCAAGCATACGAGATATTGTGAAGTCACCTGCAATAAATTTTACTTTTATTTATCTCTAATGTTTTAGTAATTTTGTAGGGTTGGGTTTGAAAGTAAGTCGCCTGAATTTGAGGATTCTGTCACTGTGGGGTAACAATGGGAGTCAAGGGGGTTTATCTGAAGCACCCCCATGCGATTGTTGCTGCCGGAGCAGCGTCGAAGTATTTTTAATTATTTTTAAAAAAATGTAAATCACTAACTAAACGTGAAATGGAACGTACATTTAACTAAATTCTAACGTTTTTGACGTTGAATCTGTCAAAGTCATCTCAAAATATACTTTACGTCATTCCGTTGCTTCCGAGTTTAAGTGAATGTGCTTCCTAGCGTTTTTATCTGCCTCCCCTGTTTTTCGACGACTTCGCTAATTTCGCAAAGATCCTTTTTATAAATGTTGGCAGCTATAAATTATGTTTATAAATTAAAGTAATTATAAAAGTTAATATTTTGGTGTTTTATTAAGTGCAAGAGCGAGCGAAGCGAGCTCGTGACTTGGAGCACCCCGACTCGGACAGGTTAGGTAAGAAACCCCTTCGTGGTTATTCTTTTATAAACCACTCAGAAGTAGGAGCCCCACAAAGCGGGGCTCTGTCGACCGAGCTTCCCTCGACTGCGCCACGTTGAGTGGCGTGGGGCTACCCTCCCCCAATTCTCTCCCCCAAAATCAGGTTTACGTTTACAAAAACATTACGAAAACATAACCTCAAAATGAGATTTTTAAAAATTTATAAAAAATAAAACTAAGCACGTCCGGCAGGGTGGGGGGAAGTGGGAGGCAACTCTACAACTCCCCCTCCTTCCTCCCCACCACCCCCAATTCAGGCGACTTACTTTCAAACCTTACCCATTTTGTTTTCTTTCATTTATTTACTATCTTAGCATAAGTTATATTAAGTGTTGCTGTAACTTTTCCGAGTAGTTGACACTTTCCTGTCCTCTAGCTATTGATATCACTGACCATTTAAAAACATGTTTTTGACATTGTATTATTTTATTCATCATCATCATTCATCATTACAGCTCTTCACAATTCCACTGCTGAACATAGACCTCCCCCAAGGAATGCCACAAAGCACGGTCCAGCACTCGATCTAGTGGGGGGACGCCCTACACTTCGCCTGCCGGTACGAGGCTGCCACTCGAGAATCTTTTTTCCACATCGGTTGTCGGTTCTTCGAACTATATGGCCGGCCCATTGCCACTTCAGCTTACTAATCCGTTGGACTATGTCGGTCACTCTGGTTCTACTGTGGATATCCTCATTTCTAAGTTTATTACACAGAGAAATTCCGAGCATTGCCCTGTCCATAGCTCACTGAGCGACCTTGAGCTTCCTCATACGGCCAGCAGCGAAGGACCACATCTCAGTTCCATAAGTCATCACTGGCAACATACACTGGTTGTACAGTCTCGTTTTCAAGTTTTGAGGTATGCCTGACGAGAAGATGTGCCGTAATTTCCCAAACGCTGCCCAGCCGAGTTGAATCCGTCGATTGACCTCTCGGTCGAAGTTGGACTTACCTAGTCAGACTATATGTCGCAGGTAAACATACTCGTCAACAACTTCGAGCTTAGTGCTCCCAACAACTACCGGCATAGGTGTGACATGGACGTTAAACATGATTTTTGTTTTGTCCATGTTCATCTTAAGACCTATCCGTTGGGAAGCACTATTGAGGTCACTGAGCATAGTGCTTAGGTCCTCCAGCGATTCTGCGATAAGAATCGTCGGCAAATCGGAGGTGAGTGATGTACTGGCCATTGATGTTAATACTGTAGGGTTAAGTTTTCAAGCTACTGGTCTGGATACTTACCGTATCCTTTCCAGTTCAGTAGCTTAAAACGTCTTCCAATGCAGCAGTGAAGTTTCGAGGATATAACGTCACTGCCACACTCGGTCTTCAGCTTCGACAGTTGGCTCTTCTGGCAGACAGATCTTGGGCAAGGACTTTGGAGCGCTAGTTCGGCTAGATCGCTTCTTCAATACGAGCTGTATTGAAGTTGCGTAAGTCCCACTGCATGCATTTGGAGATCTGTTTGTTCAGTTGCCTGTATGCTGTCAAATCAGCTGAATACTGCAGCTTCATTTCACGTCTAACAGCTATGAGATTAAGGGCTCGACCAGGTCCACTTCCTTTGGGGCCGCTTTTGGAAGAAAGAGTTCATCATAGTCCCTTTTCTCCATGAAGTCGGCCAACAGCTGACGCCTTGGGTTCCTTGGACCTATTTAGTATTGCCCTACCTTCAGCCCACCATTCTCTCTTGTGCCTAGTTTTCATTATTTTATTATAAGTTGTAAATCTAAATTAAATTGTCAAAAAAAAGTCACCTCTCACTTAAAAGTTAAAAGAGAGCAGACGAAATTCTCCACTGATATATTTTTTTATCACTTGAAGTCACAAACAACCTTACAGTTCACCTGATAGTAAGTGGCTACTGCAGCTCATGGACATCTGCAACCAACTTCAAACAAAGAAGGCTACTGCCTCTGAGGACTAAGATGGAAAACTTCACAGCCTGTAATTAGACTAGCTTTCTATACCCTTAAAACCAGAAGGTAAGGTGAATGACCAAATACCAGAGACCATTTTTTAATGGTAACAAGGCAGTCCATCTTAGTCCTCAGGGGTAACAATGCATCTGTATTTTGATGCCTGTGAGTGTTGTTAGAGATGATAGGAGAAACAAAACAGGAGATGGGAACTGTAGCAAAGTTTGGACACTATGGCAAATATCCAATAATCCTATGAGGCAACCTATAAAGAAGGCCGACTTTCAGCAGTGGACTTTTGATACATTCTAGTGAATGAATTAATAAAACTAAATATAAAAAGAGTTTCAAGACAACATTTAGATTAAATGCTACAGAAATCATTGGCTCGTCATCCTTTGGTATATTTGAAAACAGATTCAATAAATGGCAATCTAAAGAAGAGATATAGATAAATCTTCAACATTAATTAACATAAGATATAGACCAACTGGCATTTACACTACTTACCAACATACATACATACACAACGACATTTAAGTAGTAGTAGTAATAGACCGGACATCAGCAAGAAAATTGTCACCTCTTACTAATGTCCTTTAAGATATATTTCGGATTTGTGTCATTTAGTCTTAGTGACATCGTCAAAAGCTCAAAACGTATTCCTTTACTAAATTAAAAAAATATTTTTAAAGAAAATATAACCGATAGTAAATTAAGGTATTGTAAGTCCCGATATGTAGTAAAAACTGAATGTGATTTCAGTTTATTATCGCAAGTATAATGTATATTTACCCCATAATTTTTAAATTTTATTATTTCTCGTAGATTGTTCTAGAACATTTATCATCATTGTAATAAGCGCCCTCTGTTATCTAGTAATGTCACCAAATGGTTAGTGATTGACAATGTTTATCTATTGTTGTTATCGATAAAAAATATTATACAGGGTTCAGATTTAATCATCTACAATATTTAAGGAGGTGAAACAGTAAACAATACTGTATCTATACCAATAAAGAAATCGGGTGGGCCAAGGTTAGGCACACAGCCATTGGTTTTAACATGAAACGTCTATGCCAGCCAGTCCAACCAGTACAACCAGTCAACAAGATAGCCTTCTTTTTAAAATGTTAATATAATTCTAAAACACTCGGAGAATTGCAGATGCGTTGCCGGCCTTTTGAAAAGGAGTAAGCTCATTTCTTGAAGGTCTCTAAGTCGTATCGGTCCATAAAAATCGCCGATGGTAAACGATTCCTAAGAAAACTCCTATTAAATTGCACGGTAGTGGACCGCGATTATCGCGATGTGTATTGGTGAAATTTGGTGGCTGGAATTGATCCGAACAATTCCTCAGAGCACTCCCCGTGATAAATACGATAGAAAATGCAAAGGGATGCAACATCTCTACACAGCGCCAGTGAATCGAGCCAATCAAAGACAACTCAGTCGTCGACGTCAAGCCGCTCTACTCTCTATGCGGTCAAGTGGAAGTAGCTCGCCCTGGGGAGCCCCGGTCCAGAAATGAGAACAATATTCCATGTGAGGCCGAACCTGCACTTGTAAAGTTGCAAACGGTATGCAAGCATGAAATACTGTCCCACTCTTTTGAGTACACCAGGCTTTTTAGAAGCCAATTTAGCTTTCTCTTCCAAGTGACCATGCTACTGCAGATCATTCGATATGTCGACGCCGAAGATTCCGCTACTGGCTGCGGCATCAAGGGAAGTGCTCTGAAATTGAGGAGATACGACAAAGGTGTTCTTTTTAGCAGTAAACGCGCAAGCTTGTGAATTTGTGAAATAATTTATTGTGTAACGACTTTTAAGTTCAGTGCTTTTCTAAAATATGTTAGATTTAAAGTGTATTTTTGTAAAAGAAACGAATTTGAAAAACAAGGTGGCGCTCTCTTATTCCATTTGACGTTTCGCGATGTGCCATCGACGCCGACCGACCAATCATATGCTTAATGATTTCTTACATTTACGCGAACACTACACATTGAATAAAACTATTTTTATGGATTTTATCGCGGGGGACTGTCCCGACGTTTCGGGACAGTCCCCCGTGACCATGGGTGCTGTAAAGCACCAAACGTCGGGAATCAAAATAGTAAAATTAATCGCGATAAAATCCGTAAAAATAGTTTTATTCAATCATATGTTACATTTATTAGCATCACCTACTGGGGAATAGCTGAAATGTTTTCCTAATAAATATTCACTGTAGTTTTGCTATGTTTAGCTAGAGAGCGTCACACACGTGCGAGCTCAAAATTTTTGTATGCAAATGTCCATTATGTCTGCTCTATAGTATACCTATATATTTAAATCTCTTTGTACATACATAGATATTCATCCAGTCATAAAAATTTGGGTGTAATTACAAGTTACTATGCTTATGAAAGAAGCAGACTATATTTTATATTGCATTTTGTTCACAACTATACATATTCTCACTTCAGTACTGGCAGGTAGTAATAGAAACAGTGTAACATGATATGCTTATCTAATAGCACGTTTTTGAAAAGGCTTATGTTTAGCAATCGACTTAAAAAGCTGACAACAACCAGCATAAATTGAATGTTTTCATTGTGGAACAGATGTGAATTTTATGTTGTACTTTTTAGTTTGTATGTTTAAGAAGCTTACCGTCTAAGTGATCACTGTCCCCATTATTACTTAAAAATGATCTTCTTTCAATATAAGATCGCCCAGCGGTGCCCAAATCCACAAACGCCACGAATGCTATCCACCCGCGAAATGCATACAGGACTTTATTTTGAACCGCCATAACCTTTTATATCTTAATCACATGAAAATTGCGATCTTCAATACTTAGTTTTAACACAGTAAATATCTAAAACATTGCGTTTACGTAAATTTCTACAAGATAGTTACAGATTATATGAATTATAATTGAATTAACCTGTCTGGAATTTTAAGTCTAAACAGTCGAGGACAAATTTAACGAGCTTCGCAATGCGGCATTTCACCTGCAGTGTATATTTTCATTAAAAAATTAGGTTTTAAAGGCAACACCAACACCTCCCGCGCAGAAGCAGAAAACAGCACCATGCACATTTTAAATTAATGTCACTGTCACTGTGACAATTTCACTGTCAAAATCTGACTTTTAGCGTTCAATAATTATAATTATCTAAAAGATTATATAATATATTAATATAATTATATAGAAGATTTAAAATAAACTGACTAAGACTGAAAATAATAATTTAAAAAAAAAAATCTGGAAAATTTCTTGCAGTATAAGAAGCAATCCGCTTACACAAGAAGATTACTATCAAAGAAAAAATATGTGGGTAGGTATCAGATCTCTTCGAATGATCCTAGTTTGTGGCTGAACAATTTCATTCATAAGCTAGCTCCTTTATTTGTCCCTAATGCTGATTTAACACCATCTTTTGCCTGAGCCTAGTCCACATGATGCAATGAACGATCCCTTTTCTTATGCTGAAATTGTGTGTGCTTTAGACCACTTCCGCGACTCCTCCTCAGGCATAGATAATATTCCTTACTTTTTCATTTCCAAGTTTTCAAAGTCTACTAAATCCTATTTTATCTCTAGCATTAACTCAATATTCTTATCTGAACATGTTCCTGAGCCATAAGAGACTCAAATAATTATTCTAAATTCTGCCTCACTCTCTCGGTACCTAAATGCGTTTCAGCTGTGTTTACCCGTAAGCAAAACATACCTCCCATAGCTCTCTTAGTCAATAATGAAGCCATTGCCGCAGGTGATAAATTTAAGTTTCTAGGTGTTATTCTCCACACTCATATTTCTGGTCTTTATCACATGAAATATTAGGCTTGGAAGTGTGAGAAAATGTTAATAATTTACGCACATTATCTGGTGTGCGTTGGGGGTCTCGCTCATTAGACCAAAAAATTATTTATACTGCAATAATTCGCAGCCACTCTGACTATGCTGGATTTATAATAGACACTTGCAGTAAAATTTTTCTTAGCAAACTAGATAGGATACAGTCAAATTGCTTGCTTATTATTACAGACGCTATGAAATCGTCTTCCGCCGTCCTTCAGGTGGAATGTCTAGAACCACAATTATTTTTACGTTAACAATTTCTTTCCGATAGATTATTTTCTAATATTATGCAGATTATATTAGATACGACTTGGGGACCTTCAAGAAAAGAGCTTACTCCTTTTTAAAAGGCCGGGAACGCACCCGCAATTGTTGAAAACCCGCAATTGTCGCAAAGTGTTGCAGTTGTTCATGGGCGGCGGTAGTCACTTACCATCAGGTGAGCCGTATGCTCGTTTGCCCCTCTCCTATAAAAAAAGATTTCTTCTCATCGTCTAGTGCGCGTTTTGCATTTTGTTTCTCGCTATGTAAATTCTAACTATTGGATCCACCATGATCTTCATCCTCTACTCAAAAGTTTTAATGCACTCCAACCTGCTTCCATTGCTAATTTGATCCTGAACCTGGGTATTGATGACAAGAACCATCCTTGCGCAGATAGAATGTTAAGTGACATTATTCAAAGTTCTTAGCTTGATTTTCTTATTATATTCACAGATGCTTCAAAATAAGGTGACAGTGGTAGATTTGGGAGGTTGGTGTGGCAGTATGGATCCCTAAATATGAAATTATTTAGAGTTTCAAATGTCCTTCGGAGTACTCAGTATTTTCAGAAAATCAATTGCTCTTCTAGAAGTAGTTTTCTACGCGGAATCCCATAATATAAATAAGTGTTTGATTCTATCTGATGCATAAAGTCTTGAAGTTGGGGAAATATATTAGAAATATAAACTAAACTAAGTTACTTGATGAAACGTTCAATTATTTATGCCAAATTGTAATTCTATTTGATGATTAAGTTTATTAAATACAAAACCCAATGTATCAAGTCCATAAAGAAATTATTCTTTTAAAATATTATATGTATATCTAAAAATAATATACATCAACATAATAATATGAGAAGTTTTGAAGCAAATAATTTTTTTTACATGGGAAATGCCTACGCATACCCGCCTCGCAGGAGCAAGGACAGGTTATGTCGGACTCGCACCGACTAAAACCCCGTGGTGGACCATTTTCGCCGCATATTGGCAGGGCCACGGGAACGCTTTCGCACACAACCGCGGCTTCACCAGTGCTGCACGCACCATAGCAGCCCCTCCCCGGGGTGGACTTCTTCTCCCCATCCTCCTTTTCAGATAAGGCGCACCAGGAACACAAGGCGTGCCTTCCTCCACGGCCTTCCGCGGAGGCCATGGGCCAGGAAAATCGAGCACTCGGTAGCACCGGCTTTCCCAACCCCAGCGGCGGATCTGGTCTCTGGCTCCGCCGCCAACCAAGTTTCGGCCACGGAGGGCAGGAAGAGCGGCGCCTCGCAATACCAACACTTCTCTCCCCGCGCGGCCCCATCTCCACCGCACCGTCGGAGTCGCGGATGATAGGGCGAGTGGTGTATCGCCATACCAACCAACATTCCTCTTCCCCCGCGACTCCACCTCGGCTGCAGCGGTAGGGGGAGAGGACACCCCTTTCGCCGCAGCCCACCGACACACATCCGAAGTGGGCTCGCCAAGCCCACTCGGAGTGGCCGCCTCGGGCCGTCCCTACACCACGGGCCAGACAAGAGGTTCCTCTTTGTTCACCGCGGGTGACCGAGCCACGGCTACTAAGCCCCTTCGCCACGACAAGGCGGGAACCCGTCCGGGGGGATTTTAAGATGCCTAAGCAGACACCTTATCATGAGATTGAAATCACCATTGGGGCACTTGTTTCATCGTTACCACTAACAGTTCACGTTTAATACACAAAATCGCCCCATTTTTACGTATCAAAATCTACTTCAAACCATAATTTAGACAATAATACATAAACAGCAATCCACTGCCATTCAAGTTCCCGCCAGATATGATTAATCAATTTGTTCAATAAAGTAGAAATTAATGTGAACATGGACCATGATAAATATAAATGTCAGATTAATAAGTTGCCATACGTAATGAGACACTTTATCCTATCCTCTCGCGGCTGGTCACAAAATACCTAAAAATACCGTCGCCATATTGGTATTGTCAAAAAGTTCGCGATCTATCGGTGTCGAGGAAAAAATGATTTTTCGCTTTTCTGCGACTAAATCTCTTGTGTTCTTGTGATCGGACGTTTTCTGTCGTGTATTTAGATGATTCTTATATCGGATCTCGTGCGTGAATCGGTTTGTAAATGATGTTTTCTATGGAGAAACGTTCAGGGCGCAGTGGGTCCGGGACGTCCGAAGAATCTGAGATGAACGGTGGTGGAGGGTTAGTGAAGGAAGGTGTGCCTTCAGATGAGGTTTATTCGGCTGTCGCGGCTGTCTCTGATGAGATTGGAGATATTTTGAAAGATGAACTGGGTGACGCGGACCGGGCGGATCGGATCGGCGCAGAGTTAGCCGATTTGAGTGCCGAGCTTGGCCTATTAGCCGGTCTTGCTGACGGCGAGCCACAACCAGACATCCCGTCGCTCTTCGAATTCGCTGTAAGTGTCATCATTGATTAACACTGTTGAATATTTTGTTACATTAGTGATAAAAATTAGATATTTATAATTTAAAACTAAATCGTCTATTCTATCGATAGGGTAACCCTGCTGAAAGAAGTGGCTAACAATACCCCCGAAATTTATCACTACGTTTGGCAATGTTATAGTCAAAATACTAACTTGTTTTAGGAAAACCATGTTATCGATTCTGCAGTCGGTGTTTAGCAGGGTGACCCACTAGGTCCAGCACTTTTCAGTTTGGGAATTCAACCCATTATTTCAAATTTGAAATCCAAGCTGAATGTCTGGTACCTGGACGACGGTACACTGGGAGGTAGAGCAGATGACGTCCTCAGTGATCTTACTCATATTTTTCGAAATTTTAAAAATATTGTTCTTGAACCAAATAGCAATAAATGTGAAATATTTTTTTCCAATAATTTATCTACTTCTCACAGAGACACTTTAATTCAAAATTTCAATCATATTTCTCCAGGAATAAAACTGTCAGTACGGAATCACTATACCTGCTAGGTGCCCGTTGTTTTCGATAGTATTAAACCTGTTTTAAAACAAAATTTGATCAGTTTTTAAACCACGTTGATAAATTGTATAAATTAAGCCCCCACATTGCGCTTACTATTTTAAAATATTGTCTCCTTGTACTTAGATTTACGTACTTACTCCGCTCGAGTCCAGTCTGGAAATGTTCGGATATTTTAAAAGATATTGATATTAATCTTAAAATAGCTATAGAAAAAATTCTAAATTTAACATTAAATACAACAGCCTCGATTCAAGCTACTTTACCTATAAAATTTGGTGGTATTGGTGTGAGAAATCTTTCTAGCGTTGCATTGCCTGCTTTCCTTGCTTCCGTGCATAGTGTTAGTAATTTATGTAACATAATTTTAAATAATAGAGTAGACATAGTAGGGGCAGGGCAGACATGGCAAACGCTCTGTCCCGGCGAAAATGTTCCACTGGAAGTTAACCAACAAGAACAGTGGGATATTCCGTTGGTACAGAGGGTGCAGAAAGATTTGTTTCATAATTTCCATAGTGACCAAGATAAGCCACGCCTTCTAGCTGTTTCGACTAAGGACTCTAGTCACTGGTTACACGCTTTACCATCAAGTAATCTCGGCATATTACTTGATGGGGAAAGCTTGCGCATCGCTGTAGGAATCCGACTAGGAGCGGCGATTTGTCAACCCTATCAGTGCCCCTGTGGTAGCACAAGTTTGCGTCGACAAGTTTGGGCTCCACCGACTTTCTTGTAAGAAAAGTGCTGGTAGGTTTTCACGGCACGCTTCTTTGAACAATGTCATCCGAAGGGCTCTTGTCTCTATAAATGTTCCCTCGGTTTTAGAGCCTTGTGGAATATTTAGAGATGATGGCAGGAGACCCGACGGTATGACATTGGTCCCTTGGGAGAGAGAGGTAAAGCCCTAGTGTGGGTTGCTATTTGTGTAGACACATTGGCGGCCTCTCATGTCAGGGGTACCTCGTTTAGAGCCGGGGGGCGGCATCAGCGGCAGCTGAACTGCTGAGTAAGTGGCGCAAATATGAGTCTCTGAAAGATGACTACATATTTGTGCCATTTGCTGTAGAGACTATCGGTCCGTGGGGTCCATGTGCGGTGAAGTTCTTAAAGGAACTCCATCCGCGGCTGGTCGTTGCTGCTGGTGATAAGAGAGCTGGCTCTATTCTCGCTCAAAGGCTAAGTATAGCCATTCAGCGGGGAAACGCAGCCAGCGTTCTTGGCACAATACCACGTGGAGTAGGACTGTTTGATAATTAAATTGCTAGTTTTAGTTTTTTTTTTTATTATAGTTTTTACTTTTTAAAATTTATTTCATATTATTTAGGTAAATGTTAAGTATTATCGTATATGTGAAATTAACTAAATGGGTGTAAATAATAATAAGATATCTTATTTTATTAATTTCCAGTATAATTTTTACTGTCAAAATAAATGATACTGTGGAAAAATGATCATAAAAGTATTTCTGTTTCCACATTGGCAAAGGTTAATGTACAATATAATGACAGTGTAAGAATATCTACTATCCCTTATTGCCCCGTGATTGTCACAATATAAACTAAAATTAGGGATGGGCAGCAACTTCTAGATAACAGCTGAAAATAATTTAAAAAAACTAGCTTCCAACCCGCCTGCCAACTGTCAACCATGGAAAAATTTAGGCAGTCTAAGGGGGAGGCCTATGTTCAGTAGAAAACTTTTATAGGCTGTAATGGATTGAATAGATGATTAGTATACAATGCACAATCCTGAGCCACCTGCACCCATTGACTCCCTACAAGTTTTATCAGGTTGTTTTTCCATTTAGTGGGTATTTTTTGGTAGGCCTCCTTTATTGTATGGGCCATTACCACCCTCTTACCTTTTATTTGTATGGGCCATTACCACCCTCTTACCTTTTATTATCACCAAATAACAGTGTTTGCATTGAAGGGTATAGAGAGCCAGTATAATTACAAGCTGTGAGACAATCCATCTTAGTCCTTAGAGTTAACGAGGCAGCCTTCTTTGTTTAAAATTGGCTGCAGGTGTCCATGGACTTTTGTAGCAACATACCATCAGGTGGACTGTAAGTTTAATTAATCATTTCAGTTTAATAAAAAAAAGCCAGCCAAGTGCGAGTCGGACTCGTGCATCAAGGGTTCCGTACCATTGTAAAACACAATTCTAGTAGGGGAGCCCCCTTTAATTTTTAATTTATTTTAATTTTATTATTTGTTGTTATAGCGGCAACAGAAATACACATTCTGTGAAAATTTCAACTGTCTACCTATTACGGATCATGAGATACAGCCTGCTGACAGACAGACAGACGGACAGCGGAGGGCTAGTAATAGGGTCCCGTTGGTTACCGTTTGGATACGGAACCCTGAAAAGAAACAGGCGATGGGCAGCCGCATTTTGCTGATAACAACTCAGTAATAGTAAAAACTGAAGTAGTCAACCTCCCTGCCAAGCAAGGCAGGAATGGCTCTATATACTACCCTCCAACTACCCTTTGTCCTATATAATTTTTTTAAATTTGTAATAAAAAATATTGAGGGTTACCAAACTGCACACAGTGTGCAAAATTTCATTGTAATTGGTTAAAGTGACAGCCTATATACGTCCCACTACTGGGCACAGGCCTCCTCTCATTTCTGAGAGGGTTTTTAGGGCAAGGAAATGTCCGCCGCGCTGGCCCAATGCGTGTTGGTGAACTTCACATGTCTTCGAAATATATTTTTTTGTTATTTCTCAGACATGCAGGTTTCCTCACAATGTTTTCATTTACTGCCGAGCATGTGGTAAATCAGCACTTAAAATTGCTATTAACAATTTCATAGGTGCCGGCGGGGATCGAACCCGGGTTGCTCGCGTACTGTGAAACTTACAGAGAGCGCTAACCATCTGAGCTACCACGGCTCTGATTGTAATCAGTTAAAAGTGACACATAATTTTTAATCAGTAATTTTTTATATGTATAAAGACATACCATATGAAGCAGTTTATGAGGGAGACTTATTTTTAACAATGGACTACTGATGGGCTGTTATAAATAAATTAATTAATCAAATATAATTAGATTTCTTCGTCTTAATTATTATTATTAATATTATTTAACAGGTCAACCGTTGAAACAACTGATATAAGCCTGTATCCTAGTTTCAAATCTGTGGTTCTTTTATTTTAGTTGCTTATTCAATTTGTTCTGAAATTAATTTATGGTTTGTGCTGATATCACTTCTGATGGAAGCTTGTTCCATGCTTTAACCACTTGTTGGCTAAAAAAGTGCTTGTGTGGGTTATTATGTGACACAGCTTTAGTTAACTTGAGGAGATGCCCTCTAAAATGTGTATTGCTTGAGAAATGGAAAAATAGAAACTCTAGGAACCCTCGATAATATTAATTGAATCTTCAATAGTAACTCAAAATTTTTTTAAACAGCTAAAATGCATATTTCAAAGTAGGTTGAATATGTTTTATATATTTTTAGCATAATTTCTAGTTTTATATGACCGAATGCTTTTCATAAAAGGTAAATAAAACTATTGGCTTTTTTAGTTATGACTGTATTGTGATGTTCTCAATTTAGATCGTTACTTATATGCACATCTAAAGCTTTTTGCACTTTAACTTCTTCCAGAGGTACATCATCAATTTTATAGGTGAAAAATAAGTTTCGGTGTCCTGTATGGAGGACTTTGCATTTACTTGTATTTAGTATATAATAAGCTACTCTTTTGTCCAATCTGATACTTTATTCAGATCTGCTTGGAGGCAATTCAAATTCAAATTTATTTTAAATCGTGAATACAAGTAATAGGTACAGACAGAATAGGTCTTTGAAAAAAGTTATGTTCGCTGTATTCAACCCTTAGGTATACAAATATTAAAGATTTAATTTACTACACTATTATAATTAAATTATTGCATGCCGTAAGCGCTAGCGCGCAGGTATGCTCTACTAGGGCCTAAAAATTAAGATTCCAACATTTTGTCGCATGAAATCGTATCTAGCAATCATATTGTACATATAAGTGATATAAAAAGCACATTGTCAGAAAGATAAATGATAGTTGAATTTATTAATATTTTTTTTAAATCGATTAATTGCTATTTTTACATTTAAAAAAGGGGTTTTAGTGGCTTGTGGTGTGGATTTATCAAGTCCGCATGGCTTCGTAAACACGATAACTTTTGAAAATATCAATTGTTCAACTCAATCTATTTTTAAAACTTCATCTATCATGTGGGAAGCCATTGAATGTAAATGGCAGTTTAATTTTGTTTAGTTTAGTTATAATTTTATTTTTTCGGCTGCAATATATTCGGTGTTTTAGCAGCCTTGTGTGAATTTATTTTTTATTAAATAAAGACTGCGTCACTCACTCAGTTAGTACGGCGTCAATCGCCGTCGTTAGTGGACACTGTATCGGTTGTTTGCAGCAGCTCAAAAAGATCGCTGTACAAATACACAATATTCGAAAAACCAAATTTCTTACATACTTGATTATAATAATAATCAGAGATTTTTATTACATTATTTTAAAAGCACAGAATAAATAATAGTAGTAAATACTAAAAGTAAGTAGGATGTAATATTTATACTTAAATACGTCTTGGACTTTATGTACGAGAACATCTTAACGTTCGCTTTCCGCGAGGATGGATCGGCCGAGGGGGACCGGTGCTATGGCCTGCTCGTTCTCCTTACCTCACACCCTTGGACTTCTTTTTGTGGAGTTATGTGAAGGACATAGTGTATTTCTCCGATTGCCTAACGGTTGCCGAGATGGAACAGCGTGTTAGATCGGTTTTCGCATCAATAACACCGACGATGGTGCGAAATGCCACACAAGCCATATCCCGACAATATAAATAATAATAGTTTTTTATTTTTTTGGGTTATGTTATACAGCGTTACTACGGTTCTTAAATATTGTGAATGCACTCGTTATAAGGCCCCATTTAACCTCGTTTCGGCTTTACGGGTAGTTTTGTAACAGCCGGTATATTACATCTCGATAAATTTGACTGGAGATATTGTTGATATAAGCCGATAAAATCCATGTTGCTGATTGCCGATTATATGCTAAGAAACTGCCTTAATAATTGTGTGTGTGCTTAACTATTATCTTCTCCATGACTTTGCACACCACATTAGTTAATCTTATTGGTCTATTATTTGCAGGATATAATTTGTTTACCTTTTTGTAAATAGGGGGTCACTAAAGCCGTTTTACATAAATCAGGCAGTACTCCATTGTCGTATGATTCTTGCATTACTGATGCTAGGTAACAATCAAAACCACCCATGATTGTCTAAAAACCAATATAAATAAATAAAAGTGTTTGTTTGTAATGTCAAAATAACAACTTTTTACTAAATGTATATGAAAGTATATCAGTACTTATAACAAAAAAAAACAGTTTTTAAAATATTTGTCTGTCTGTCTGTTTGTTCTGGCTAATCTCCGAAGTGGCTGGACCGATTTTGACGGGACTTTCACAAGCAGATAGCTGATATTATAAGGAGTAACTTAGGCTACTTTTATTTTAGAAAAAGAATAAGGTTGCATTCTTAATATCATTGGGGAGGGTGTTCCAAAGATGTATAGCCTGTATCGTGAAAGAGGACCTAAAAAATTAGACCTATGTTGTGAAATCTTATCCTCAGACGGTTTGATTGTTGTGGTGTTCGACCGTCAATCGAATGAAGAAAATGAAAGTTATCATTAAGATAAGAAGACGACCTTGGATCGTTTAAAATGGAATAAAGTACAAGTAAAATTCTAGAGCATCGCCTTTGACGATAGGTAGCCATTTAAGCTTTGAACAATAGGAAGATATGTGGTCATACTTATGTAAACCGAAAATAAACTTTATGGAATTATTAAGAAGGCGCTCCAACTTTAGAAGATTTTGTGACAGATCTGGGTAACATACATCTTCATAATCGATGATAGGTAGAATGAAGGAATGAACAAGCGTAAGCTTGGTTTTGAAAGGTAGGAAATTTTTAAGACGATAAAGGGAACGCAAGGTGGCAACAACTTTACGACTTATTCCAGAGATCTGCAATTTCCAGGTCATAGTTTTGTCCATGTACAAGCCAAGATTTTTTATGGAATCAAAGTTCCATTATAAATTACAGGAGAGAGATTTCCATAATCAATCTTAGGCAATAATTGTAAACTTCCGAAGATTAAGACTTTGCATTTGGCTGGATTAACTGAAACGCCATATTTACATGACCATTCTCTTATGGCTTCCAGGTTATTATTTACTGCATAGAGCTGAAGATCATCCGAATGTATGCTGCTATAAATTTTAATAACATATATATATTTTATTTATTTTTATTTCATAGAATAAGGGTGAAAACGAGCACACAGTCCACCTGATGGTAAATGGATACTGTGGCCCATAGACATCTACATTTACCATAGATTAAGAATCAAAATGCAGATGCATTATCACCCTTGTGGACTAACATGGAATGCCTCATTTCCAGTAAAAAGGGTCTCCGGTTCTCTACACTCACCATACGAAACACAGCATTTAAGCTGCTATTTTACGCTGGTATTCTGTGAGAGTGTAGCCCTTCCCCGGTCGAGCCGACCCATTCATGCTACAACTAAATAGCTGCAGTGTGGCTCTACCACAGATAAATTAAAAAGTAATATATAGAGTAAAAGTATATTTCAGGGAAGGAAAAATATATCAGACATTACATTAAAGTGAAACAATTGTTTGGTGTATATATTAATTAATTATAATAAAAAAAATGGTTGGCTTTTTACCTCTAGTGACATGGTTAATCATGCAGTGTGGCCTTGACTGTTTGTCAAGGCCACACTGCATGATGCTCTAATGTGTGGGATCAAAGTGCAATTTTGTTTGGGTGTGTGATGTTTATGTATATAATATGGTGGCTTTTGTCAAGATCAAAGGATTGCAACTTCTGTATGTCTAGTACTATTATTTATTCTGTGTTTGTACACAAAACATAAGTATCCAGTCTTACATAATTATATTCTGATTTTTGACACTTGTCCAATTTATTTTTAACATGTCTGATAAGTTTAATGACATTGTTGAAAAATGTTTATTAGAAAAAATACACAGCATTATATATTTGTGTATAGTGGTGTTGATTTATGACTATGTAGTTCTAGTGATCAATTGTGTTGTCCTGGGTTCAATTGCAAACAGAACTGTTTATGTAAACTGTTTCTATGTTTATAACTTTTCATTTGCTATTAATAAATGTTACATCAGATAGAATCTGTAATTATTATGTCCACACTAGAAACAGTACATTTAGGTGAAGTGGCAATGGGCCAGACAATTATATTTTTTTTAAATATTCAATTTGCAAGAATTTTTTTCGAGTGGCAGCCTTATAGCCGTAAACAGTGTGTTCAGCGAACCCCCTACTTCAAGTGACAAACTGATAGCGCATGCAGAAAGTCAATGGATGCAGACTCGAGACCATTATATGGCATTCATTGGGGGGGGTGATGATGGTGATGATGTCAGTTATGTGTTGGTAACGATGAGTTAAAGTTTATATATATATATATATATATATATATATATATATATATATATACATATATATATATATATATATATATATATATATACATATATATATATAAAAGTCTCACTGCTGGGCACAGGCCTCCTTTGACATGTTGTTTGTTCCCAGTCTGGGTGTTTTATGCCTAACACAAACGAGATTGTTATACCACCATCTATTGAATGTCAAAAGATTTTTCTGGCATTTTCCATTATATTGATATACATTAAATATTTATTGAGGATAAAAATGTAGGTAAAATAAACTAACAAACAGTTTGACTGCCCATTTGTTACCCTTGTATAAAAAAGTTTATTAATGTGCTAAGTATCTTAATGTATTACGTGACCAAAACAATGAGGTGCATGACGGCTAAGATATCATTAAAACTAAGGCA
This sequence comes from Parnassius orleans, assembly GCA_029286625.1. NCBI lineage: Eukaryota > Metazoa > Arthropoda > Insecta > Lepidoptera > Papilionidae > Parnassius > Parnassius orleans. The sequence continues at coordinate 473,643 of JAGSMP010000272.1, read as the reverse complement.
CGCCAAAACCGCATTCCTGTCATGCGTCTAATTGTTTTGGCCAAGTTGTAAGCCCTGAGTGGACATTGTTGTTTAAAAAGCACATGTGAATCTCGGGACTAAGCAACTTAAGGTTGTGCTGATTCTGTTCCTTAATGAAAGAAACACCTCTGCATCATTAAAGCCTATTAAAGTCCACTGCTGAACATAGGCTTCCCCCCATTGATATTTGCCATAGTTGCTACCCTTGGGAAGCGGGTTGGTAACCACAGTTTTTTATTTTTAGTCGTAATTAGGAAGACACTGCTGCCCATCTCCTGATTTTTTTCCGTCTGTCGCTTCTTACGACACCCACGGGATGATATGGGGTACTGGATATTCTTACACCGCCACTACACAAACCTCTGCACACCCTAACTGATTGTGGACCATGTGCAAATGAAACACTAATCTGGAGAACTACATACTTAGGCCAGAAGAAGTGAAATTGCTTACTGCTATGCAACTCCTCCAATTCATTGAAGATATAGAGCTTAGCAGTGAACTATAGCTATAGCAGCGATCACAATAGATCTCACAGGTCGCAATGATACTCGTCTTATTAGACCTGCATAGCTGCTTGCATAATTAAAAAAAATTAAAATAAATCTTAATGTACATTTATTTTTAAAGATGGCGCACCGGAGTACGGGTAGTGGGTCCTCGTCGTCCTCGTGGTCGGGTCGGCGTCGTTCCGGACGGCCGCGAGCGCCTCCACGTAGACGTCCCATCGCCAAGGGCAAGGAGGTGTGTTTAAGTTCTGATCTATACTTATATAAATGAAATTAAAGTGTCTGTCAGATACAAGATGTTAGAAGATGTTTAATTCTTCATAAAAGGGGAAATCCAACAATAGCAATTATATGAGGCAATGTATAGGGGAGACGACCTACTTACATTCAACAGTGGACTTTGATATGATATTATTTGTGATCGCATGAACATCATATTTAAATACTATAGCATAAAAATAAGGAAATTTCGTCTGTGTAGGCGTCCCGACGTAGGAGCGCGATGGCTCGTCGAGCAGCATTGCGCGCCCGAAGGGGCCCCCCCTCAGATGCGTCTGACGTCGGCGCAGACTCCGATTCAGACGACCAGTGGACGGAGTTGGATGATGCCTGTGAGTATCCTGTGAATATCTATTCCTAATACGTCTACTTATAACAGAAGTTTTTCATAATTCCCATATGGTAAATATTGTAATGTATTACTAGACGGGCTCTGCGCCGTGTATATACTACAGCTAAGTGAAAATGATATACAACTGCGGTATTGGCGGGAACTTGACCAGCAGCGGATTGCTGCTCCTGTATAACTATTGTTTAAATAGTGGTTTGAAGTGGACTTTCCTATTATGTAAAAGTGGTGCGATTTTGTGTATTAAATGTCTGCGCATGTGAAGTATTAGTGGAAACGTAGAAACAAGTTCTCCGATGGTGATGTGAATCTTAAGGTGTGGGTCTGCTTAGGCGCCTTAAAATACTATCGCCAACTGTCTGTTGACTCAAGCTGCCGTCAAAATCTCCCAAAAACTACGCATACGCAATGTGATGCATCAATATATTTTGAAGCAGTGATAGTTATCTCAGTATCAAGTGATAATAAAGGATTATTATTTATTATCACTTGATACTGAGATAAATGAATACATGGCTTAAAGGACAAACATCCAAGCCAAAAATCTTAATAAAAAATAAAAGATATACAAATGCCTGGCATGTTTACCGTGCAAGCTACCCTCTCGCGCCCGCGCGGTCCACAGCTGTGACACAGTTTTTCTTCTAAATCTATCAGTATATAGAAGTTTATGTTTGCAGCATTAGTGATACCACGCTCGCACAAAATACCAGCGTGAAATGGCACCATAATGCTGCTGTTTCGTATGATGAGTGACGAGAACCAAACACCCTTTTACTGGTAACAAGATATTCCATAGTAGTCCTCAAGAGTAACAATGCATCATCTGCATTTTTATTCTTAATTGGGGATAGATGTAGAATAGAAATAGCTTGTAATTATACCAGCTGTTTCTATTGTATATATTTATATAAAAAAGAGTTTTCAAGTGGCAGCCGTACTGGCAAGCGCATCATTGGGCGACCCACGTGCGTGCGTACGAGCGAGCGTGCGTGCTTAAGTGCGTGTGTGCGTGCGTGCGTTCGTGTCTGTGTGTACCAGCTCTCTCGCAACAAAATTCTAATGAAAATTATTTTTCAGCTGGGCTATCCGACACATCTTCTGGGAAAGAGGCGTCTGGCATTAGCGATATGGACTGCAGCGACTACCACAAGGAACTGGTTAGTGATGTATTTTGTACACTATTCAAATAATGATTATAAGAGGCCTAGTAGTCGAAGTTCATTGCTACTATCTTAATGTCCTAGTTTCGAACTTAATGTGGAAGCAACATTTATGCAAAAGCACCAATTTGTATTTCTGTCTGTGTTATGATTTTACACATCTTTGACACTATATCCAAGCCTATTTTGGTTTTAATATGTTGTTAGATTTACATCTGATGAGGTTTGGCTAAGATGAGTGAATGCTCCTGATTCCCGTTTTGTTTTTTTTTTTTTCAAATTAACCCTGTGTGGATTTTGCACGCAACCCACAGCTCACTGCAGCTAAATGCTATAATACTGAACAGGCCTATGCATTATTAGTTTTTAATTATAAAAGATTAAGGTTTGTGGTCAATATTTGCCAAAGGGACATCACCAACTTTATCTAACATTATCTAACTTGCCTAAATGTTTTGTTGTAGGCGGAAGCCCCAGCGCTGAGTCAGTTCCTGCTCCCGCTGTTGAGTGGGGGTCCAGCTGCACCAGATTCCGATCACTTTCTGATCCGCCACGAGGATATCTTACAGGTTTATTTTTAACAGTATATTTAACTTGCCCGATGTTTCGGCATTATGAACCACCAAAGTTAAAATAAAAACAATTTTTTCTCTTAGCTACTGGCCTCTGCTGAAGAAAGTGTAAGGGACGAGCTTCCTCTAGAGGATGATGAAGCCGCGCTAGATTCACAGCCTGACATGTAAGTAATTTCATCAATTAATTGGAGACATATAGATTATATGAACCAATGCAAATGCTTTAATATGTACCAAGGCGAACTGGGACCAGATTTATCTATACACTCACTTGTGAAAAGGTTTGGATAAAACAATTTATTTTATGTTGTCAGGCAGTGTAAGAATATCCACTACCCTATATCGTATCGTGGGTGTCGTAGGAAACGACAGAGTGAATCTAACCAGGAGATGGGCAGCAGTGTTTTCCTAATATCAAGTAAAAAATAAAAAATTGCGGTTGCCAACTCGCTTGGCAAGCGTGGCAACTTTTTTAATAAAATGAGTGTAACAAACAAGCACACCGTCCACCTGCTGATGGTTAGTGGATACTGTGGGCCATAGACATCTACAGTTATCCTCGATTAAAGAATCAAAATGCAGATGATCATCATGATCAAAGAGGAAAATGCGTCGTCACACCTGAGGACTAAGCCCTGGTCCACAGCGCACTGTGGACCGGGACTTCGCGCCCGTCGTCGCGACCGTTGCGACCGGTTGCGACGACGGGCGCGAAGTATCAAACATATAAAACCGCCGTTTGCGTCCATAGTGTAGTGACTAAGGGGAACGGGCATGGGCGAGATAGCGCGCGTAGTTTTCAAACGTTCTTATCCGCGCGTTATGGCCACGCTACGGGTCTATAGTCAGCAAGCGACCCAATGCGCGGGTGGCGGGGTATCAAACCAGTTCGGTCTTATCGCTCGGCGTTAGCGCGTCTTCAATTTTTTTTTAATGATTTTAGGTGATATTTTACTCATGAGTACCTGGATGACCGAGCTTTGCTCGGTATTTTTTTTTTGTAAATCGTATTTTTTGGAAATTACCTATATTTAGATACGATTTACATACTGATGAAATATGAATAATATTTTTATCTTACTTACCGTATTCTTTTTTTAAAGCTCGGTCATTTTTTTTTTCGTGTTTTTTTTAAAAGTATACTTAGATACGAATTAGATGCGTTGACAATGGGCTCCCAATAATAATTTTTCTCACAAAAGAAGGAACTTGAAAAAAAAAATCGGACTGGAGACATCTGGACTTGAACCGGGGTCTTCTGGTTTCGGGACCGCCCGATTTCCCAACTGATCTATTATAACCTTGTAGATAGTGGCTAAATTTACCTTCGTATTCCAATTATATTGTAGCAGTTTTTCATTGCCTGAAAACACGGGTAAAACGACGTTTTCTAAAAATGAATCCTAGCTAGATCGATTTATCGCCCCCGAAACCCCCTGCACACTAAATATCATGAAAATATTTGACACTAACATGAAGGGCCTCATATCCAATAAAAAGGGTCTCCGGTTCTCTACACTCACCATACGAAACACAGCAGCATTGAGCTGTTATTTTACGCTGGTATTCTGTGAGAGTGTGATCCTTCTACGGTCGAGCCGACCCATTCGTGCTACAACCATAATATAGCTGCAGCATGGCTCTACCATGTAAACTATGTCAAATATCCCTCCTATTAGGCAATGTATAGGGGAGGCCTATGTTTAGCAGTGAACTTTTGATGAGCTATAATGGTAATAGTAACTTATTTTATTTAAGTTAAAATGTTTTATGTTATGTATTAAAATTTTATAACTTTCCAGGTTGCCAAGCGGTGACATGTTTATTTGTGAGGAAGCAGCAGTAACACCAGAGGAGGAAGCAGCCCTATTGCACTACGTCTGTGGTATGACTCAATATTTTTCACCACATTAAATATCTAACTTCTGTGCTTAAGCCTCTCCTTACTTGGGATGGAGTAGGAAGTTTTTGCTCAGGAAGGAACTGTGTTGCGCCACTGCTTGTGAATGGTCTTCAAAATCGGCCGCCCACTAGATGGAATTGATTGCAGGAAGTTGATCAATGCAGGTGGCTCAGGATTGTGCTTTGTGGCATTTCATGAGTGTGGCCTATGTTGAGCAGTGGACTTGTGATGGGCTGTAATGATGATGATGATGACATTGATCTGATAAATCAATATGTAAAATTGATAATATTAAAATCAGGCTGGAACTGAAATATATTACTTATTTTATGATTTTAGGGTGTTAAAAGCACACATTCCACCTGATAGTAAGTGGAAGCTGTGGCCCATAGAAACCTACATCGATGAAATTTGCACCCCAAAAATTGACACCCCTGAGGAATTCCTTGTTACCAATAAAAAGGCGCTCCGGTTCTACTCACTCACCATACGAAACACAATAGTACATGCTGCTGTTTAATATTGCTTTCCTTTTTTTGTTAGATAACTAACATGGTTCCCTATATATCTATAATAATATTGGATTTTTTGTTATTCTTTTTAAGAATAAGGGTGACAAATGAGCACACAGTCCGCCTGATAGTATGTCACAGTACAGTACATCTATCTGAGATTAACAATCGAAATGCGTTGTCACCTATGAGGACTAAGATGGAAAGTCTCATTACCAGTGAAAAGTGTCTCGGGTTCTCTGTACTCACCATATAAAACACAGCAGCATTACGCTGCTATTTTACTCTGGTAATCTGTGAGAGCATGGTCCTTCTGTGGAGCTGACCCATTTGTGCTAGAACCATAATATAGCAGAAGCATCTGCATTTTTATTCTTAATCGAGGTTAGATTGAATTTAAACATGTCTGGTAATGCATTTGCCAATCTACCTGCCAAGCCTAGCAAATATTGTTTAGCCTCTTTACAACGGGAGAGGCCCATGTTCAGCGGTGGATGTTTACTTTGTAATAAAGTAGTAATTAAAAAGGATTTGTTGATTTTGTAGAAGCAGAGCGTGTCGCTTGCGAGTCCGGCGTGGCGGTGGATGCCGACGCGGGCAGGTTTCGTCCCGTGGAGGAGTGGCTGCTGGGCGTCTACAGGTCCTGGTGCGAGATCAGTGCGTTCATGTACACTCTCATCGGCACCGAGATGTGAGTAGCTAGTATATACCAACTATACATCGTAGAGCTATGCCTCAGATAGTAATAGCTGCAACACGAATAGTTTGGTCTACCAGCAGTATGTTGAGTGACGAACCGGAGACCTGTTTTAGTGGTTATCAGGTTATATATTTTTACTGGTTATATAGCAAAGGCCTTTGCGTATTTTTTTTTATAGCATGAGGCTGACAAACGAGCACACAGTCCACCTGATGGTAAGTGGTTGCCGTGGCCCATAGACATCTACATCTGTCCTCGATTACGAATCAAGATGCGTTGTCACCCTTGAATACTAAGATGGAATGCCTCGTTTCCAGTAAAAAGGGTCTCCGGTTCTCTACACTCACCATATAAAACACAGCACTGTTAAGATGCTATTTTACGCTGGTGTTGATATTGATTAACCGTTAACTCATTAATCAACCGTTTTCCTCTTACTCATGGGCTATTTGATCGAATGCAACATCAAATCACAACAAAATGCGCGAAAGCTAATGTTAATATTACAAATTAATAATTGTATTAAACAGTAAACAATAAAGCGTCTCCCACACACAAGCGGCTTGCGGTGGCGGCCATTTGTATTCGCTTGCAATGTGAGTGTGCAAACCCGTGCAGTGACGTCACGAGCGGCTGCAAGCCCCGCCCCCCGCCCCGTGCGCCACCGCCTGTGTGTCAGCGAGCGTGCCTATCGGTGGCCGCGGCGTGATCACTTGCTAATTTTTACAACAGGCCGCGTGTACCGCGTGAAAAATGCCGCTAAATACAGAGGGTTTTAATAGAAACAGTGCAAAATTATCCAATTCTTTATTACTTAATATGGGATATTCTATATTTACTATATACTTAATATGGGGATAATATTGCTGAATATAATAAGAGTAATAAGACTTCGTCACGGTTAGCCACGTTGCAGTCAACATGGCTAACCGTGAGAGCATCACGCACACTGAGAGAATATTGTAGTGTGCGTTAATTTTTCGCCGTTCTAGAGCGATCGCGTAGATTTGAGTAGACGCTCTTAAAAGAGTCTTATTACAATACGTGGTTTTTGATAGTCTCAAGCTTAAATAAGAGTCCTTGTCAAGAAAAAAGTCTCTTAAAGTAAATCACACTGAAGTCCCTTGCCGCGGTGCCACACTTTTCGCAAATTTTGACATTCTCTGTCATACGCCATTATTTCGCATATTTTCCAAGGTACTCCTTTTCTAAACAGACTATAGTTGGAATTAGAGACTATCTTATAAGCTACATTTAATATAATAAAGTGGGGTTCGACGTCCGATCCTAGCACAGACAAAAGTGCTCTGTGCACAGACAGACAGCGAATGGCGCTTCAGGCTCAGGCCGCCACTGCGACCGCGGTGGTGTGTTGTCGCAGGCTCGCGGTTAGCCGCCACCGCAAGCCGCTTGTGTGTGGGAGACGCTTAAACATGACTTGTAAAATGTGAAATGTCGATTTGAGTATATTTATTACCTTTTTATGCTTGACAAATGTAGCGAACTATTTAGCACACTATGACATTATATAGCTACAAAATTCATCCAAATTACGTCTTCATGACACGCTGCCTGTTATCTCTTTATGAAATCTTCTAAACTACAGTTGGAGCAGATGTTTCTGCAGTGTCTTTTGAAATAGGAAAGGGAATCAATGTTAATTCATATAATGACTGCATAATATGTCGCTTGTCATAGTTTGTTTATTTCTTAAAATATTACATTGTAAATTAAATTTAAAAAAAAACCCCTCTCTGGGTTCCTTGCTGGTTCTTCCCAGAACGGAGGTTATTTCTGAATCAGTGGTAAAGTGTGACTTTCAATAAATATTCTTGTAATGTATTATCTAACATATAAAAATGAATATTTGTTTGTTCGTATTTTATGCGCTGCCATATCGTTCGTCAGATTGCGGTAAAATTTTGTCAACTTATTGCTTGCACTTGCGCGCCTCATAATTGAAGAGCAATTTGGTAAAGTAATGAGTGGACTGTCTAAGTATAGGACGTTATTTGTCATAAGAGAAATCGGAATTTTCAAGACGACCTGCAACACGCATTATTTTATTATCATCGAGGAATACATTAAATTTATGCAACGGACTTTTCGTAGGTAAGCTTTTATTTTTAATTAACATGATGTACTCCTCAAATGATTCACTCTGAAGATATTCTTATAATCACATTGCGTGCGGTTTGCAACTCTTGATTGCCGAGAGGACCGTGAACGGATTGCTTTCTACAATTATTAATGAAACGCAGCACATTAGCAACGGCCCGATTTGATCTAGGATATTTAGAAAAGCGTTTAAATTCAATTAATTTATTACCGCCCAAATCTTCATTGTAGTTAGAATGAAGTATACCGTGGAGGATAATAACATTTGACGATTTAATCTCAGGCAACTTGTCATTAATACTTAAGAAATTTGCAGGCCAGTGAGAGACCTTTTTCTTTAAAAAATCAGGTCCCACGTACATGACCACCGGGTACTCATAGATGATATATCCTTACAACTCACACCGCGAGAAATATGATCGGCCGGATTACACTCTGTTGGAACATGCCTCCACTCGCAATTTCCGGTCTGCTCTAAGATTTCAGCAACATTTCTAACAAAGGGTTGTAGCTTGCTAGGAAACACCTTTAACCATCCAAACACGATGGACGAATCTGTCCAAAAGAAAGTACGCTTAGCTTGTTGCCTCAGCGATGCTACAACCTTTTGGTAAAGGCGAGCTCCAACAAGTGCACCACAAAGTTCCAGTCTTGGGATTGTTGTAGGTTTAAGCGGCGCGACACGACTCTTCGTCATCAATAATTGTACTAAAACCTCACCCTTATCGTTAACACTACGCACATATAAACAGGCGCCATATGCACGCTCAGACGCGTCCGAAAAAATATGAAATTCAAACAAACTAGGTGAGTCACAAATAACACGACGTGGAATACGTTGAGTATTTAATTTAGGCAAATCGACTATGATCTTAGCCCACATCTTGCTGATTTCTGGTGTCAACTGCTCATCCCACGACAGCTTGAGCAGCCACAACTGTTGATGAAGCATCTTCATCTTAATTACACAGGGAGATAGAAGTCCCAGTGGATCAAAAATCTGAGAAATCACAGATAACATATCACGCTTTGTTTTACCTGAGAATAGCCCTCCTATAGGGAAACAAAGGCCTAAAGTTTTACTCGGTTCAAAGTCACCAATATTTAAATTAAGCGGAGAAATATCATTTCCACTACCCAGTTGAGATTCATTCGACTTCCACTTCCGCAATTCCATATGAGCTGATCCAAGTGTAGAAGTCACTGTACGGCGCAAATCTGTAACCTCGTTAATATCATACCCTCCCGTTAGCAAGTCGTCAACGTAAAAATCGTGAATACGAGGGCGACACTGAAAGTTTTTAGAACTGGCCACTTGTAAAGGATATAATAAAAAAATAAGTTCGAATTTTGAAAATGGAACTCTGCCATTATTATTGTGTATGTATTTTATTAATTTGTCAATGATTTTTTATGACTTTCGATGTCATTTAAGTCAACAAGAAAGTTATGATAGACTTCGACTGGCCTTTCACGATGAAGCCCCACTCTGGTGCCATGTTTACAACCGGTTTAATGAGTTTAAACGTGGTCGCACTAATTTCACCGATGATCTGCGTGAGGGACGGCCTTCCACGGCGACGACTGAAGATAACATCAGTGTTGTGCGGCGTATGATAGAGACTGACAAAAGAGTGACTTATCAGCAGATTCGGACAAGCTTAGGCATCGGTATGAGTCAAGTGCACAAAATCCTCCATGAACATTTAGCGGTCAGGAAGCTTTGTGCCCGGTGGATACCTCATAATTTGACAGAGGCCCAAAAACTCCTTCATGTTGATTGGTGTCGTGAAATGTTTCAAAGATTTAACGGAGGTGACTCAAATGCTGTGTTCGACATACTTACGGGTGACGAAAGCTGGATTTATTGTTATGATCCTGAAACTAAGAGACAGTCTGCTGTCTGGGTGTTTCCTTCCGAGGAGTTGCCAACTAAAGTGAAGAGAGGTCGAAGCGTGGGAAAAAAGATGGTGGCCTCGTTCTTCGGAAGGACAGGTCTTTACGCAACAATTGTTTTAGAGGATTGAAAAACAGTTACTGCAGAGTGGTCCACTAACAATTGTTTGCCACTTGTCTTGGAAAAAGTTCGGGAGAAACGACCTCGCAGTAGGACCCTCCTTCACCACGACAACGCCTGGTCGCACACCGCCAAGCAAACAATCGACTACTTGGAGACGTGGAATTACTGGGTCACGCGCCCTATAGCCCCGACCTCGCACCTTGCGATTTTTATTTATTTCCGAAAATAAAAATAAAACTTCGAGGAAAACGTTTTATGGACGACGAGGAAGCAGTGGCTGCATCTCAAAATGCCGTCGAAGAGACCCCTAAGGATGAGTGGGCAAAGTGGTTTTCTCAGTGGTTCCATCGGATGCAGCGATGTATTGATGTAAATGGACACTGAAAAGATATAATAAAACTAATAACTTGCTAGTTTGTTCAGTTTTTGATTTTCTAAGAACTTTCAGAGTCACCCTCGTAATCACTTGAGCAACCTTGTCATCAGTACACTCTAAGCCTAATTGTTGGATGCACCTAATTGCCAAAAAGGAGCACTAGAGGTGCCATGAGTCACGGTGTTAAGTTGATAAGCTTGAAGCTGTTCTGAAGGGTTATCACGCCAGACAATTTGTTGCAAATAGCGGTCATCAGGATGAATGATTATTTGCCGGTATATTTTTTCAACATCAGCAGTGAGAACGTATTTGTGTAGCCGAAAGCGTAAAAGAATGGACAAAAGGTCGTCCTGTACCATGGGATCTACCATCTGTATATTATTCAAGAAAACTCCAGAAGAAGTCACTCTGCTAGCATTGAAAACGACTCTTAATTTAGTAGTAGTGCTACTTTCCGCAGCACACCGTGATGTGGTATAAAATGCATCTTACGTGGTAAATTATCATTCTCACATTTCTCCATATGACCCAGACTTTCATACTCCGACATAAATTCTTTATACATCTCATAGACCTGAGACTGACCTGCTAACCTGCGCTCTAGCGATAGTAAACACTTCTTAGCTCGTGGCCAAGAATCACCTAATACGTCAGCATTATGTTTTAAGGGTATCCTCACGCAAAATCGACCATTTGCCAGTCGCGTGGTGTTTTTTAAAAAGTGTTCTTCGCATATTTTTTCTTCTTTTGCATAATAAGAGCTCTTCGAGTTGCCAGAAACGTACTAACTGATTTTGTATACCGGCATCTAAATTTTTACTAGCCTCATCTTGAATGATTCTTGTAAAATTACATTTAATAGAGTTAACCCCTTTCTTTACATATCTATAATCGATCGGACCTGATACTAACCACTCTAAGCGAGTTTCACAAAGAATCGGCTGACCGTTCCCCAATTTTAATCTCTGCGTTCCTAACAAGTCCCAAATGACATCTGCACCTATAAGTATGTCAACGGGAGCAGGTGAGCGAAAATTAGGATCTGCCAGAGAAATATTAGATGGAATTATTAAGTTTGACAAATTAACATATCTAGTAGGTACATTTTCGGTTATTGATGGTAGGACAAAACAATGAAGATTACTAGAGAAGTTATCATTCAACGATTTTATAGATACCTTACAAATCTTCTTGATGTGTGCGAAGCGTTATTAATACCGACTACCGACCGATTTACATTTTGAGCAGGCAAGCCTAGCCTTTGATATAACTTTTCAGTTATTAAACAAGCATTACTGCCACTATCAAGAATAGCACGAGCAATATATGGAGACCCTTCTTACCTATAACTTTAATTAATGCCGTCGATAACAATACGTCGCCTCGTTCACTACACGATGCAGTGTCTACCTTTGCGGATAATGACAGATGTGCGTTAGAATTAGATGACAACTGTGAGCACGTCGAAGTGTTTGTTTGTTCGTAATGACCTTGCATAACAGGCCTATTACCACTACTCGTGTTAGATGTATTAATATCTGTCATTCGTTTTGACTGGTAATTCACGACGTGCACGAGAGTGTTATGCTTTTGGTGGCATATTTTGCATCCTGGCTTTTTGCAGTGATTCGCATAATGCCCTGAATTAAAACAATTGAAACATACTTTATAGTATGGCAGTAACTGTAGACGTGCATCGTTACTTAATCCAAGAAACTGAGGACAACTGCTTAATTTATGGTCACCTTACATTTAGGACACAGTTTGGCGGAAGAAGCCGAACCGTTTTATGATTGGTATCCCGAGCCGAAACCATTGCCTTAACTTTTGGAGCATATTTTATCGAAAATTTAAACGATTAGTAGCAGCAGAATGAGACATTTCCGGTGTTTCGATTAAATCGGCTCGATTTTTAAAACGTCAAAAATATCGAACGTAATAGGTGTATCTTTTCCAAACGACCTTTAGACTCTTGCCACCGTCACTGTAAGCAGTGACGTAAGTGTCATCTGGCTTGATGCAATCTGCTAAGATCCTTTTTTCAAAGAGAAAGCGATTTAGAATAAAGGGATTCAAACTCCGTTCTTTCTGATATCTGGGCATCTGTATTATCAGTATTACACTCAATGGATAATCGTACCTCGTCGTATATTGTTCATATATTAACTCAATCCTACTAATACGTAATTGCAATTCATTTACCTCTGTAGCAGCCAATGAAGAAACCTTCTGCGAATTTAAATAATTTGAAAAGTAGTTAATCGTCCCTTGTAGCTAGCTTGTTTTCTAATTTGTGCCGTATCTTCTGGCATGTTGGCTGGGATTGGGAGACTAGTGCAAATTCCTGAAATTGATACAAACAAAAAGTTTATATTCTACTTTATAATATTACCAAGCAGTTTTATGCAATTTTGTTTACAGTTACAAAAAAGTATCTAAATGAAAACTAATTCCCTTATTTATTTTTCAAAACTCTTAAATAATTTACTAATATGGTATATGTAATACTTTGATATTTAACTATATAATAAACAATAATTAAGGGTAACAAATACAATTCAGACAATCAAACAGTTCCACAGGTATGTCTTATTATGTAATAAATAATATTATGCACTATTTTGTAATTATACACTGTCTTGACCTGTTTTTATAGTTTCAAACCAATAAAGAAAAAAAAATATAGTCAATATAATTTAACTAAGCTTTATAATTTAATTTAATTATGCTTTGTACGATTATTAGAAACGATATAAAACAATATTAAAAGAATTTTAGCTGATTAAATACTTTAAGTTATACGTAATTACTTTGTAGGTAATTTGCTACTAACTTGTGAGTGCTGGGTTAAATAAATTAAATAATAGTCTAATATCTAAGGGGCTAAGATTCCAGACTTCTTGGTTAAAGATCTTCACTCCGTCGGTGGTATTTCCACAATGAATATTTAAAACTTCCCAAGAGTATTCCACTAAATAATATCTTGTCCATTTACGTTTTTTCAAATCCGGCTTCGATTTAGGACATTATTAGGAATATGATCTCTTTTTAATAATAAAATGCAGTAATTTGAACAATCGACCTTTACTTGATCTCTAATTTTTACGACAAAGAAAAGTACAATATTTTTTAAAACCGACATAACTTATTGGCATGAGAACTGCTAATATAATTTGTCAGGCGCTTCAACAGCTAGTAATATATAAAATTCAAAATTAATGTTTGTCTGTATGTTCGTATTTTATGCGCTGCCATACTGTTCATCAGATTGCGGTAAAACGGTAAAAAGGTTATAGGCATAGTACAAATGAAGCGACAGTAGACTAATGGCAGAGCGCGGACCGCGAACTCGTGCGAAGGTCGTGGGTTCGAATCACTACATTTTAAGCTTACCAGGAGTGGTTAAAGGGAATATTTGTAATGTTTAATAGCATTACTAGTAATTTAAAAAAAATAACTTACAGTATGTGACGCGCGTATCGTACCGACAAATTTATTTGAAAGTAGTATTATATCATTCAACTTCAATAAATCTATTATCATTCTTAATTAACCTCTCAGATCCCGACATTGTATCGGACGAACTCTGTCAGGCCAAGGTCAATACTTTTTTTGTTCTCAAAACCAGGCTCTGTCAACTAATGTACGTAACATATGCGGCATTAATAACAGCGCCATTGAATAAACTACGTTGGCTTTCGCAGGTCGATGTAGTACTTGACAGACCGTGTAGATGGCGCTGTTACAGAATTATTTCATTAGTAAAAAAAACAACATAGTATTTTAAAATCAATAGATAGATACAAAGTCAATAGGTGAATACTCCCATTTTAGAGGTTTTCGAATAAATTGGCAACTTTAAGGTAGAAATCTTTTAAAATAAATTTTATAAATTAAATCATTCTGTAACCATTATATCGGATCTGATAGACAAGAAATCTTTGCATTAGAACACCGATTCCTACCAATGATGATTCATGAGGCTATTGAAATTCAAAACATCCTAATTTAAATAGGGAAGATGGCTGAGTGCTACCATCTGCTAAGGACCCCATAATTAATAAAATTAAATTCAAACCCAAGCATACTACTGCAGTAATTTTTAACAACTTTAATACTACTTACTGCATCTATTCTATTATATTCTAACTATGACATCAGGTGGTCAAACACCTCAGTCCTCCTGTTACCATGGGTGCTATAAAGTGCTCAAAACATCGGAAATTAAAAAAGTTAAAAATATCTTTAAATTTTGTTTTATTCCTTATAAATTTTATTCATAGTGAACGTGGGAAGCACTAAACTCATGAACGGGGGTAGAAAAATGTTCGCCTTGTTGTGGCGGTGAAAGAGAATCTGCCACCTCATACCGTCCCATCGTAAGAGGCGACATAGGAAAATAAACAGGAGATGGGCAGCATAATATCTTCCTGACAACAGATCAAAATAATTATAGCTGCGGTGGCCAACCCGCCTACCAAGTGTGGCAACTATAGCAAATATCCAGCCACTTGACAATTTATGGGGAGGCCTATGTTAATTTTAGTGGCTAGGCTGACGATAATGAGTTCCACTCATCTTTGCAACCCTTAATATTTACGGTAGAGTTTTACTCTTATTTTCGGGTATGTTCTTTACAAAAGAACATACCCGAAAATATGAATGAAATATAAACTGCATATACGAGGGTGATCAAAAAGTAATGATAATAAAAATAAAACACGGTAATTAAAGTTAAAATAATAATTTATTTTTCTACATAGTCTCCTAACAAATCAATACATTTAGTCCATCTTTTTCTAAACCCAGGATTCCTTTGAAAAAATTCTTTGTCTTGACCCTCCCAAAACGCTTCAACAGCGGCCATTACTTCGCTAGCGTCTTCGAATTTCTTGCCTCGGAGGCGTTCCTTGAGCCGAGGAAAGAGGTAGAAATCACTAGGAGCTAGATCTGGCGAATAGGCAGAATGAATGGCAGCCATCGCAACTGCGGCTTTGTGAGCCGGTGCGTTGTCTTGGTGAAACAGCACTCCAGCTCGCAGTTTGCCGCGTCTTTTTTCCTTAATGGCCTCCCGTAATCTTCTTATTTGGTCTGCGTAGTAAGAGCCCGTAATAGTGGCTCCCTTTTCCAAATATTCCACCATAATTATGCCTTGAGCGTCCCAAAAACTTGAAACTTTGAATTTCTTTGGCGTCGGTGAGGAGGCTCGCTTCCAAGTCATCGATTGTTGTTTCGTTTCAGGATCAAAATGGTGGATCCAGGTCTCGTCCATAGTCACAAAACGGAACAAAAAAATTTCTTGATCTGCTTGGAACTTTTCGAGATTGACCTCGAAATGTCAACTCGATTTTCTTTTGCTCGTCGGTTAACATTTTGGGTACCCAACGCGCAGAGACCTTTTCATATGCAACTCGTTCGCAAGGATTCTTTGAACGCTGCCATATGAGATCCCTGTGACCTCAGCTACATGCCTGATGGTCACTCTTCGATCTGCCAACACAACATCTTCGACTTTTTCACGTTGTCTTCAGTGAGGGACGTGGATGGGCGTCCTTCGCGATGTTCATCTTCAGTGGATGTTCTGCCCAGTTTAAACTCCTTGGCCCAGCGTGCAACTGTAGAATATGGAGGAGCAGAGTCCCCAATATTTCCACTAAGTCACTGCGTATGTCTTTTAAAGACATTTTTTCAAACAGAGGTACTTGATGACAGCTCTAATTTCGTTTTCTCCATGTAGATGTTATCTCTTTGACAGTTTGTATTCAAATGAATGTATCTCCCGGAAATCGTGATCTATTTATATGATTTTTAGGCTGACGTAGTGAGTATATAAGCAAGCAAAAATATTTTTTTGGATTTTATGCGGACCTGAAGTAACCGATTATTATTACTTTTGGATCACCCTCGTATTGCCCCATGAAAAGTAAAAAGTAGCAGCTACATACATGTTACATCAATCAACAGATTCATCCTCGAGGAATCGTACACGTTATGCTCCCGTGCCATGATGAAATCTCATGGCGAACTGCACGGCCCTCGTATTTGTTTAAATACAATTCATAAAAACTGAAACTAAGCTTTTACATGATTGTTGACCACATCTACCTACCTAGTAATTACACATCCAACAATGCCACGAACGAATTTTCAATTATTTACATCGTATATTCAGTAGCATTCTATTATTTAAATTTTATCATGACTAACCATTTTAGTTTATTTAGAAGTAAGTAGATGGCGCTATTATTAGATGAAATAATGAAAGCCAAAACTAAACTATCTAGTAATATCAAATATATAAAATCTCTTAGTGTTGAATAAGCAAGCTATTATAAATACTCTAAGAAAACCTTATCAATTTTCATATTTTGATAAAATAAAATAACAGAAATATTAAAAACTAAACGTTAGAATTTTTAAATAATTTTAGAAATCTAATTATTTAAATTTTGTAAGTTATTTATATTATAATATTTGCTTTATAACTATGTAACTGAAGGCAAAATATACTACTTTTCCATTTGATGACAGGTGGCGCTGTTTTGATAATAAATCAGTGTAGTTTCAAATTATTTTACCAAGGCTATAACTATATTTTAATCTTTATTTATGAATATGGTATTTACGCCTATAACTAAGATATAATAGAAAATTAACATCTAATGTAAGGAAAATAAAATACTTAACCGTCTTTATTAGAAGTTCCGTAATCGGATAAAAAGTAGCCTGTAAGTTGCCCCAGGTTACTAACTACCTACATACAAAATTTCATGTAAATCGGTCCAGTAGTTTTGCGTGAATCCGGAATACACAGACAGACAGACAAAAATTCTAAAAACCACTAATTTGGCTTCAGAACCCTTTAATTAGTCCCCTGGACTTGTTTTTTCAAGAATATATTAAAATTACAGACACGACTTTTCTACAGATTTATTATATGTATAGATATAGATGATCATTTTCAACCTTATGTGCGGCATAAAATATAAGATAAAAGTTTTAATTTTATTGCAAACAAATGTTTCATTCCATATTTTAGGGATAATATTATTGTAATTAATCAAAAGAATATTTTCTTTCGAGTAAAATTGCTTTGTAATCGGGCCCATCTACTTCATTCTATAGGTAAAGTCATTTTATCGAACAAAAATTGATTGACTCTCAAAGTGATATATAAGATACTGTCGTTTACTGCACTGTATTCTATTTCATCTCGCAGGCTAAATCCTATAGATGTATACCTTTGTCTCTATTAGTGTCGCTTTTTCGTTTCATCATGTTTTAAATCACAACGATACTAAAGAAGTGTTCATTTCAAAAATAAAAGTTCAGAGGGTTTACAAATGTGGCATAAGCAAATCCGAATGGATTCACTGAGACTCCACAGATTAAACAATATAACTCTTCCAAATTTAAAACGATATTTCTACAATTATTTCTTCTGCGGCTGCAACGCGTTGAATACCAGCTATTATTTAATAAAAGGATTGAATTGTATTGTGTTGTGTTGTCCGCAGGAGCGTGGAGACGGTCCGGTCGGAGTGGTGGTACCGCGCGTCGTTCGGGTGCCACTGCCGGCTGTGCCTGTGCCTAGCCGACAACGCGGCCGCGCTGCACGCCTTCCTGCGCGCGCTCGTGTGGGCGCTCGCGCACGGTGAGCATGTCCGCAGGACGCAGGACGCAGGACGCAGGAGCTGTGCCTGGCCGACAACGCGGCCGCGCTGCACGCCTTCCTGCGCGCGCTCGTGTGGGCGCTCGCGCACGGTGAGCATGTCCGCAGGACGCAGGACGCAGGACGCAGGAGCTGTGCCTGGCTGACAACGCGGCCGCGCTGCACGCCTTCCTGCGCGCGCTCGTGTGGGCGCTCGCGCACGGTGAGCATGTCCGCAGGACGCAGGACGCAGGACGCAGGACGCAGGAGCTGTGCCTGGCCGACAACGCGGCCGCGCTGCACCTTCCTGCGCGCGCTCGTGTGGGCGCTCGCGCACGGTGAGCATGTCCGCAGGACGCAGGACGCAGGACGCAGGAGCTGTGCCTGGCTGACAACGCGGCCGCGCTGCACGCCTTCCTGCGCGCGCTCGTGTGGGCGCTCGCGCACGGTGAGCATGTCCGCAGGACGCAGGACGCAGGACGCAGGAGCTGTGCCTGGCTGACAACGCGGCCGCGCTGCACGCCTTCCTGCGCGCGCTCGTGTGGGCGCTCGCGCACGGTGAGCATGTCCGCAGGACGCAGGACGCAGGACGCAGGAGCTGTGCCTGGCTGACAACGCGGCCGCGCTGCACGCCTTCCTGCGCGCGCTCGTGTGGGCGCTCGCGCACGGTGAGCATGTCCGCAGGACGCAGGACGCAGGACGCAGGAGCTGTGCCTGGCTGACAACGCGGCCGCGCTGCACGCCTTCCTGCGCGCGTGTGGGCGCTCGCGCACGGTGAGCATGTCCGCAGGACGCAGGACGCAGGACGCAGGAGCTGTGCCTGGCTGACAACGCGGCCGTGCTGCACGCCTTCCTGCGCGCGCTCGTGTGGGCTCGCGCACGGTGAGCATGTCCGCAGGACGCAGGACGGGACGCAGGAGCTGTGCCTGGCCGACAACGCGGCCGCGCTGCACGCCTCCTGCGCGCGCTCGTGGGCGCTCGCGCACGGTGAGCATGTCCGCAGGACGCAGGACGCAGGACGGGAGCTGTGCCTGGCTGACAACGCGGCCGCGCTGCACGCCTTCCTGCGCGCGCTCGTGTGGGCGCTCGCGCACGGTGAGCATGTCCGCAGGACGCAGGACGCAGGACGCAGGACGCAGGAGCTGTGCCTGGCTGACAACGCGGCCGCGCTGCACGCCTTCCTGCGCGCGCTCGTGTGGGCGCTCGCGCACGGTGAGCATGTCCGCAGGACGCAGGACGCAGGACGCAGGAGCTGTGCCTGGCTGACAACGCGGCCGCGCTGCACGCCTTCCTGCGCGCGCTCGTGGGCGCTCGCGCACGGTGAGCATGTCCGCAGGACGCAGGAGCTGCCTGGCCGACAACGCGGCCGCGCTGCACGCCTTCCTGCGCGCGCTCGTGTGGGCGCTCGCGCACGGTGAGCATGTCCGCAGGACGCAGGACGCAGGACGCAGGAGCTGTGCCTGGCTGACAACGCGGCCGCGCTGCACGCCTTCCTGCGCGCGCTCGTGTGGGCGCTCGCGCACGGTGAGCATGTCCGCAGGACGCAGGACGCAGGACGCAGGAGCTGTGCCTGGCTGACAACGCGGCCGCGCTGCACGCCTTCCTGCGCGCTCGTGTGGGCTCGCGCACGGTGAGCATGTCCGCAGGACGCAGGACGCAGGAGCTGTGCCTGGCTGACAACGCGGCCGCGCTGCACGCCTTCCTGCGCGCGCTCGTGTGGGCGCTCGCGCACGGTGAGCATGTCCGCAGGACGCAGGACTCAGGACGCAGGAGCTGTGCCTGGCCGACAACGCGGCCGCGCTGCACGCCACGCGACCAATACAACTTAGGCAACTTCAAAAAACGAACTTTTTAAAAGGCCGACAGCGCACCTACAATTCCCCTGGTGTTTCGGTTGTTTATGGGCGGCGGTCGACACCAATTTACCCAATTACCCAATTTTTTTCAAAGTGAGACGTTGGATCAGATTTTGATTTCAAAGTCTATATTTAAAGTGTATTCATAAAAAGTAAACATAATTTATATGTATAGAAAATTATTTTAGGTCGTTTATTTATTAATGAATATTTATGTTGGCGATTTTCCTTCATACTTATCTAGGCTTAGGACTAGCAGAAAAGGTTTAAAACTAATGTACAAAATGCACACAAATATTGCAAATAAATGCACAAACGCAACGTCAAAAATTTATAATTTTACAGATAATTCATAGTGAACGGCACGCGCCACCAAGGTCAAGTGCGTAATTGTTGCATTTTGAAAAAAAAATATCGTTCCAGTTTGCGGTTTACGTTTCGTACGTTGGTTAGTTGGATTTGGTTGGATATGTGATAACGGTTATGTACTTATGTTTGTCGATATGATATGATATTTGATAACATAACGTTATTAGTTACGTTTTGATATATCGGTCGTGAGGGCGCTCGCCTTAATTTTTTAAAAGGCAAGCAAGCGTTTAATCCGCGCGATTTAAACACATGGTAAAGGAACAATTATAATCATTACAGCCCTTCACAAGTCCGCAGCTGAATATAGGTGTCCCCAAGGAACGCCACAAGGCACGGTCCTGAGCCACCTGCATCTATTGACTTCCTTCATGACTTACCAGGTCGTCTTTATCTATTGGGGAGGGGGTGCATCCCTTACAGAAAAGAAAACATACTTGCCTCAAATAGAAAAATAAATATTGGTGATATGCAAAAAAGTTTTTCCTACCCACATTTCATACCTATTCCTAGCGGTGGGATACTTGTGCTAACAGTCGCATAATTTTACGATGTCATCCTCAGGTGGCAACACCAGTGCGGCTGCGGGTATAATGCGGGCGCTTCGTCTGCGAGCGGGGTCAGCGAGTCGAGTCTCGGAATGGGACCTGCCTCGCTTACAGCGACTGAACTTCGGCGAGGACGGTCAGTATTACAATGTGTTATACTCATCAATCATGGAACGTATGATAAGGAATTATCATCCTCATCACCACACCACCGCCATTATCATCATCATCGAAAACAACAACAACATTAACATTATAACAGCCGTTCATAAGTTCAGCTGAAGATAAGCCTTGCCTAAGCAATGGAACTTCCTGTATGTTTGCAATGAGACATGCAGGAAGTTGATAAATGCTTGCATGATTGGAGAGCCCTTCTACCCCATCGGTAGTTGATTCTTTAAGCTATAGGGCTGGTCCATTGCAACTTCAGCTTGATCCGTTTACCTTACAGGTGCGGCCATAATCCACGAGCAGCTGAACCGACTGTCACAGCAGAGCGACATCGCTGGTCAAATAGTACACAAGATATGCCAGTGCCGGGAACACGAGCGCCCCTTCGAGAAGGAGTGAGTATCCAGGGTGGCGCTAGTGTGCTATATAAATGTGCCACTATATGGAATGGGCCCGATCTTATTTTTAGGGTTTCGTACCCGAAGGGTAATCAACCTGACCCTATTACTAAGCCTCCGCTGTCCGTCCGTCTGTCTGTCAGCGGGCTGTATCTCATGATCAGTAATAGGTAGATAGTTGAAATTTTCACAGAATGTGTATTTCTGTTGCCGCTATAACAACAAATAATAAAAATTTAAATAAATTAAAAATTAAAGGGGGCTCCCCTACTAGAAACAATGGCACGGAAACCCATCATGCGCGAGTGTTTTGAGAATTCAGTTGTTTTTTTTTTAATATGAGAGGGGGCAAACGAGCATACGGTTCACCTGATGGTAAGTGACTACCGCCGCGCATGAACAACTGCAGATGCGTTGACGGCCTTTTAAAAGAGTTTGTTGAAGGTCCCTAAGTCGTAACGGTCCGGAAAAATTGCTGGTGGTAGTCGATTCCACAAGGAAGTTGTGCGAGGAAAATCTCTTGTAAATTGCACAGTAGTGGACCGCCAATCATGCAGATGGTATGGATGGTGCTCTAGTTAAATTTTATGTAATTTTAATACAAAAAAAATCTTAGGGAAAGTTGGGCTTACCTGGTTACCTGATTTTAGTTAATAAAAATGAAGTGACAAACGAACTTACCATCCACTTGTCTTGATAGTAAGTGGCTACTGGAGCCCATGAACACCTATAACCAATATCAAACAATGAAGACTACAGATATTTTTTTTATAGTATAAGGGTGACAAACGAGCACACAGTCCACCTGATGGTAAGTGGTTGCTGTGTCCCATAGACATCTACATCTATCCATGTTTGCGAATCAAAATGCAGATGTGTTGTCACCCGTGAGGACTAAGATGGAATGCCTCGTTTCCAGTAAAAAGGGTCTCCGGTTCTCTACACTCACCATACGAAACACAGCAGCATTAAGCTGCTACTTTACGCTGGTATTCTGTGAGAGCGTGGTCCTTCCCCGGTCCAACTATACTACTAATATAGCTGCAGCACTTATTTGAAGAGTATTTTATAGGCTGACAATTCTAATAAATCTTATAACTTTTTTCAGGTACGCCGTAGAAAGATTGTGCAAGATTTTAGAGAATTTTAAGGCTGCTTCGACGATCACTTTTAAGGTATGTGTTTTTTAACTTACCGCTTTGAAAATTAATAATTTTCAAAAGTAGGAAGTTACAGATTTCGGTCCGATTTTGAGAATGCGAGTTTTCATCAGATCTCCACGTTTTGAGGTTCTAGGAAGCTGTTCAGACTATTCCCGGCTGGACGTCCGGCCGTGTGTGTAAGTATGCATGTATGTATGTATGTAAATAAAATTTTGTCGTACCCGACGACCCTAATATTGCAGCGTTCGAAAGTGTATCATTGAGACTTCGAGCTGATTAGATATTCAAGTCAATCGGTCGAGCCGTTTCATTCGAGCGTTTCGCTCGTAAATAAGTGGGAAGTTCCAGGGATAGCCTGTAGGGTCAACCATTTTTCAGAGTTTTTTTTTACTATAAGTGGCCTCTGTTATATGTAGATACATTCATCTAACTTACAGCAAAAATTGGTGCATTGTCGCCTCGAAAAACTAGGATAGTGTCTCATTGCTATAATTATATTGACTCTTACACAATTTAAAAAGAAAAGAACATTGAATGGGTTGCTGCAGTGTAGGTATAGGTTACGATCGTTGTGCCAGATGTACTTTTTATGTGATAGAGGCACTGCTGCTATATTATCACAGTTTTAAGACCTTACAGTTGTGAAACGCCTTTGATGTCCGGCGATGCCGCCGCCCGCGTAGGTATTTACGCGGCCAGCGTAGGTATTTACGCGGCCAGCGTGTATGCTAGGGTTGTCATGAAAATGGAAATAAAATGATTTTGGATATTTTAATACTCATTATCATTTGTTAACGTTATGTACATATTTATAAGTTAAAAACGTTTATTGAACAAGGTCATTTTTTATTACTACAAGAAAAAATACATTTACAAGTGTTGCACTGCCAAATATTTTGTGGCACTTTATTTTAATAGACGTTTTCAGTTTTTGATTGCTAAAAGAGAAAATTTCTTTTTGTATTGAGAATGGGCCCACCACCGTAACCAGGTGTAACTTAATGAAACAAATGTCGATTTATTCCTTATAACCTATAGATTACAATAGTAATATTAGTTTTACCGTATCTAACGGGAATACTGAGAAATTAACAATTAAAATATGAATATTACAATAACCTAAAAACAAACTCGAAGCGATTGTCTAGTATTTTTCACCGGTATTATAAGTTAAAATAGTGCACTGGTTAATAATTAATAGTATAAAAGAAAGTTGTAGGTACATTCAGCATTTATAGGTACTTTAAGGTTTTTTTTTTCATATTACATTAGCCAATCCACGAATATCAAAAAAACTTTTATTTTTTTCATATTTTATGATTCCGGTTACATTTTCATATTATCTTTAGGCCGTTTACTATAATAAATTGGTATCTTTTTTTATGTGTCATAAAATTAAGTTACGTTAAAGTTTCTAGTGGGCCCAAAAACGATTGTCTCCTTTAATTACGTAGTGTATTCGCAATCGGATAAACCATTTTATCAAAAAAAAAATGAGGGAAACATAAGCATGGCAGTCATTTGAATTTAATTTACTTAGTAACTCATGTAACTATAACAGTAATTCACCATTATAGATATTATATTTTTCGAAAACGGCGCTTAAAATTAGTTAAATAAGTACCATAAAACACGCTCGCGCCAGCCGCATGTATTGTCTATCAGACTCAGTGAAGTGCGATAGCGATAGCACAAGGTCGGCCCGCCCCCTGCCCCGCAGTACGCCCACCGTTGCTCTGCGCAAGTACATTCGTTTCCCAACTGTAAGATCTTTAAACTGTGGTATTATGGTTGTAGCATGAATGGGTCGGCTCGACCGGGGTACGAGCACGCTCTCACAGAATACCTGCGTCATATAGCAGCTTAACGCTGCCGTGTTTCCTATGGTTATTGTAGAGAACCGGAGACCCTTTTTACTGGAAAAGAGGCATTCTTGGGGGCCGACAACGCATCTTTATTTTGCGCATACCATCAGGTGAATTGTGTGATTGTTTGTCATCCTCCTTCTATAAAAAAAGACGTCTAAAATCTTCGACTTTGCTCCCGAAACTTTTTCCAAGACAAGTGGCAAACAATTGTTAGTGTACCACTCTGCAGTAACTGTTTTTCCATCTTCTAAAACAATTGTTGAGTAATGACCTGTCCTTCCGAAGAACGAGGCCACCATATTTTTTCCCACGCTTCGACCTCTCTTCACTTTAGTTGGCAACTCCTCGGAAGGAAAGACCCAGACAGCAGACTCTCTTAGTTTCAGGATCATAACAATAAATCCAGCTTTCGTCACCCGTAAGTATGTCGAACACAACATTTGAGTCACTTCCGTTAAATCTTTGAACCATTTCACGACACCAATCAACACGACGGAGTTTTTGGGCCTCTGTCAAATTATGAGGTATCCATCGGGCACAAAGCTTCCTAACCGCTAAATGTTCATGGAGGATTTTGTGCACTGTACTCATACGGTTGCCTAAGCTTGTTCGAATCTGCTGATAATTCACTGTTTTGTCAGTCTCTATCATACGCCGCAGAACACTGATGTTATCTTCAGTCGTCGCCGTAGAAAGCACACAGATCACGCATATCATCGGTGAGATTAGTGCGACTACGTTTAAACTCATTAAACCAGTTGTAAACAGTGGCACGAGATGGGGCTTCATCATGAAAGGCCAATCGAAGAATCAGAATTTTCTTGTTGACTTAAATGACATCGAAAGTCGAAAGAATTCACGCTGACTTGACACAGACAATTTTAATTTGCCGCCAAATCGTAAACAAATGACAAATTAATAAAATACATACACAATAATATTGGCAAAGAGTTCCATTTTCAAAATTTGAACTTATTTTTTTATTATATCGTTTACAAGTGGGCAGTTATAAAAACTTTCAGTGTCGCTCTCGTATAATAGCCATTTGGTTAGAATATATTTGCAATTATAGTAATTAGGATGATAATATGATGATAAATATTTATGTTTTATTTGAAAGCTGGTGCTTCTCATGTGGTCCCATATAAATTTGATCAAGGTCTGACCAATCGTTTTTGAATTATTCTTAATAATTTATATTGAAGTCGGTTGTACAAAATATTAAATTTTTTATTATTGTTTGAAAGGTCAATTGATTGAGAGTGTTCTTAGCAATGATTCAAGAAAATCTTTTCAGCCGTTTGAAGATCATGGCCTTATTTTGTTTCGGGGTTTTAAATTTTTTAAATTTAAGTTATTATTAATGACGTTGTATAGAGTTGCTGACTGTTTTGCATATTGCCTCCTAGCTAAAACAGTTTAGACACCGACAGCTGTGGCCACTATATTTTTCCTTCTTTTGGCTACAACACAATGGTCAAACTTTATATCTTTATGCAGTCTTAGAACTGAATATAAGATTTACAGTTTCCTAACAGTAAGCACATTACTTGGCTATCTGCGTAACAAATGACCTCGACATCTGGTGAGCGTAAAGATATTAGCCGTCATGAGAGCAGATTAGCGGTGAGGTTGGTAAGATTGTACGGGCTTGTCCGCAGGTGGAGATGCTGTGCAGGGAGTCGGACAAGAGCGGGGAGTGGGTGTCGCGCGCGCGGCGGCGGCTGGCGCGCTTCCTGGCGCCGCAGCAGCGCGCCAGCACGCGCGCTCGCCTGCGCGACATGGCCGCCAGGACCACGCCGCACGACCGTGAGACCAACACTCATTTAAAAAAACAACTTGCAACACTATCACCAGAAACAGAAATACAAACTTTTTTGTTCAATATATATAATACTTATTGAAAGTCACTCTTATGGTCAAGAAACCCAGCGGGACATTTAAATAAAAATAACAACTTATAATCATAATATATGTTACACTATTAACAACACAAAACAAATTAGAAATAGCTTGATAACGATCACCTTTTTCCATCATCTCATAGATCATCCATAAATTCCTTAATATTATAATAACCCTTTTTATACAAACTTATTTTAATAAAATTTTTGAACTTTAAGCAGCTTTTCAAGGATTTTGTTGTAAAAGCGTATACATCGTCCCAAGAATTAATTACTGACTTGGTATAGTCGAGTAACTGGTAACATTACCAATATTCCCGTTAACCACTCTTACATTTACAGCCTATTAAAGTCCACTGCTGAACATACGCCTCACCATAGATTGTTTCACAAAGAGATATTTGCCATAGTTGCCTTGTTACAACTATGTTGCCAAACAAGCGGGTTGGCAACAACAGTTTTTTGAATTGTTATTGTTAAACACCCATGGGACGATATGGGCTTACTTAAGTTAAAGGGACTTAAACCAGATAACCAAATTGGCTAAAATTAATTGGTTCTTCTCAGCAAGTCTACAACGCGAGCCTGCTTTCATTATAGTAAGATTAGTAATTAAGTATTTATATGATCCTTATTTGGGTAAAAGCCTCTTCCATCGTTGTTTTGAACGACATTTATTTAGTTATTATTCAACATCTATCGAATAACATAATATAATATATTTTTTTATCTCTCTCCTACCAGTAACGGCATGGTCTGGATATAAGCACCGGTGTGACTGTCTCAATCCGAAAACTCTCTGCGCCCAACAACGGAAACAGCTATTAAGGTAATTTGGGGACTTTTTTTTAAATTTCTTTATTAACTTCCCATTGTAATTAGAGTTTTGAATATCCAAATGTTAACATTTCTCCACATTTTGGCATCCATGGAATTCAATTATACATTTTTTAAGATGTCTTTGTGTATATGTAATTTTACTAATATACTTAGTAAAATATATATACTATTCATATACTTAGATCCAATTGAGGCCATATATTGTTATTTTAATAATTTTGTATAGTAGAGTACTATTGAATTTCACTACTGGTGTCACTTATAGTTTTAATCATACACAAATAACAAGTGGTAAAATTAAAAATGTTGTACAACCGACTTCAATATAAATAAAATGAGAACATCATCAATGTAGTCGAAGTCCATTGAATACGCATTATTAAGGATAACTCGAAAACAACTGGTCAGACCTTTCAAATAAATAGAATCATTAAAATCGGTTCACCTAGAAAAATTTCTGATGTATGACACACATAAAAAATACAGTCGAATTGAGAACCTCCTTTTTTTAAAAGTCGGTTGAAAAATCAGATTCGTTCAATGTTATTTTATCTCATCATACTGGGTATTTCTTTTACCTTCTGACTTATTTGAAGCTTCAGGCACTCTAGGTGGTAGAACTCAGTTTTGTCTAGAAGTCCGACATTAGTAGGTAGCATCCTCTTACCTTTTCTGTTGCAAATTACAGTGCTTGCACTGCTGTGTTCCGTTAGGAATGGATTGTATAGAGAGCCAGTATAGTAAAGCCGCGTATCGATACGCGGCTTTACACGATGTGGTGTACAGAGGTGACAACGCATCTGTAGCCTATTTTTGTTTGAAGTTGGTTGTAGGTGTCCGTGGGCTGCATTAGCCACTTACCATCATAAGTTCGTTTATCACTTCAGTTTTATGAAAAAAAAATCCACCTAAATGAGTCCTCAATGGTGAAGATGCAATTTACGTGGTAAAGCCAAGCTGCAGCTTTAATATGGTTGTAACACGAATGGGTCGGCTCGACTGGAGTAAGACCACGCTCTCACTAAAATATATATGCTATAAACTAAAATAGCAGCTCAACGCTGCTTTGTTTCGTATGGTGAGTGTATAGAACCGGAGACCCTTTTTACTTGAAACGAGGCATTGCATCTTAGTCCTCAGGGGTGACAACGCATCTGCATTTTGATTCTTAATCGAGATAGATGTAAGATGTCTATAAGCCGCAGCATCCACTCGCCATCAGGTGGACTGTCACCTGATGGTGAGTTTGTCACCCTTATCCTATAAAAAAGTGCATCTGTAACCTTCTTCGCTTAACAAAAAAGACAACTAAATAAATTAATCGAACTCTGTTTTATTTCCAGTGACGTATACTACAGAATATCCTTTTTCGGCATGATGCAGGCAGTCAATGAGTTCAATAGTGGCAAGATGGAAACAGCTGGAGATAAGGTGTGTGTTGTATTGTATTTACTGTGAAAATGAATGTTTGACTCGGGCTTGGGTGGAATGGTGATGAGAATTATGATGATTATGGTTAGTGGACAGGTAGGTGAAACTTTCGTAAAAACAATTTGTGTTCTGCTCTCATTTTTTTCCGGCACTTGAATTAAAATGAAATAATCATTCTGTCTCCTTCAATTGTAATTTAGTCAAAAGAGAAAGAGATAGAACAACTTTATGTTATTCTTAAATTAATGTCGATTATTACGAATAAAGTTATAAAAATATACAGCCTTAGTATATTTTTATAACTTAATTTGGGATAACAGTATATTATTATAGAATATAAAAACAACACTTCATATTATGTTTTGGCATTTAATTTATGTTATTAATTTTTTTTGCATTTTTTCAGTCACTTAGTGATGGAGAACCCGAGACTTCTGGCAGAGAGTTACAGCAGGGCGACGGCACGGGAGCAAAGTATGTTTCAGTTTTATTATCTAATGTTATGCATATAATTCAATTAATTTTTTAAACTTTATTGTTATCACCCCTATAAATAAGGTAACTAAGGGTGGACTTATATCTAATGGCATTGTCTGCCATTCAGTGTGGTGCGATGAAATACTGTGGCCGGTGCAATTACGTACATACCTACTGCTATATACATAATACATAAATATAATATGCTAGGGCCTAGTTTTTCAATCTTAAGATAAAAGTTGTTAATAGAATAAAATTTAACATAAACAAATGAAAAGAAGTAGAGTTGTATGAATCAAATATTTCAAATGTTTCATTTTTATATTCAACCATGTTATAATTGATTTGATGGTTAACTTGTATTTCACGATTGAAAAATCCTACCTAAATATTATATATCAATGCTTATAATATATCTTCAATGGTATAAAAAGGGATGGTCTAGTGGTGGCTCTTGAAATTGATATATTATTATTACTACATAAAATAGACGAAATTTCGATTACATACTTGTTTTTAGGAATTTTATATTATGTTTTGTTATAGTTGATTTTAGGCTAGTTAGAGATTGTTTTTAAACCATGTTAATATAAGGAATCAAAATATTTTAATTTTAGACCACCAGACACCGAGGGTCAGCCAACGTCCCTAGTGAAGATCAGGGCTGAAAGAGATCTCAGTGATTCCAGTGGTGACTTGGATGATTGTGAGTATAACGAAATAATATAGTAATAATAAAGTAAAATAAAATATAGTAGAAAGTCACTTAGTGGCTGAAATTCGACTGTAATACATTTTTTTAATTTGTGTATTAAGCAAGGTGTATTTCAATTGTAACTGTATATTAATATATAAAAATCAGATATTTATTTAATAAAAAATATTTTTTTATTTAACATACACTTTACATAGTATTGAAAAGGGAATATTAGAAATCATAAAATATTCATGGCTCATTTAGTTAAACTGTTAGTAATTAGTTGTTGGTAATATTTTAAAATTCTTTGGGGACAATGTGTATTTTGTGTGACTATTTGACCATAGTATAGATTATTCTGTGTTTGATACTGGTATTATGGATGTATAGTTTTATTTGTAATATGTATTTTAAATAAAACGTAGTTTTGTGCACTTGTTTTTTATATAGACTTTAACTTAGCCCAAAATCACTCTGATCGGTGTGTGTTTAATATGCTTAAAAAAGGGTTACAAAGTTTCTTTTTATTTAATAATATATAAAATAAGAAATAAAAGAATAATTAAGTCACAGAGAAGAGTTCATTGGAAGATAGTAAATTAGCGATCACATTTAAAGTTTTGTAAATTCTTATGCAGGCACTAGTATAGGTCGAAATGTTTCAGAAACATAGTTTTTATGTTTATGCAACATACAGTGAATAGGGTATATGGCTAAATATTCAAATGTTACTCAATATTAAGATGTTGTTAAGTCGCGTGGGTGTTACATCACGCGTCATTCTGATTTAAAGTGATAGTATAATTACATGAATGATTGTAATAGTGTAGTTTATAACATGTGTTGTGTTGTGCAGTGTCCGCGTCGGAGTCGTCCGGTTCGACGTCGGGGTCGGGATCGGACGCGGAGGGCGTGTCGGCGGTGAGCGCGGGCGCGGCGGGCGCGGCGGGCGGTGCGGGCGGGCTGTGCGGCGCGGTGCGGCGGCTGGTGCGCTCGATCGCGGCCATCGAGCGGCTCATGGACCGCGTGCTGCGCCACTGCGCCGCCTGCCCGCCGCCGCACGCCGGCACCGACCACGACCACAGGTCGCCGCACACGCACACGCACACGCACACAACACTACACTACACTACACTACACTCGTACAACAACAAACAACTACACATAACCAACTACACTCAACCAATTACAACACGCAACCAACTACCGTAACTCGTTTACCTAACAACACTCACTCACTCAAAAACACACATCCAACTACACTCGTTTACCTAACAACACTCACTCACTCAAAAACACACATCCAACTACACTCACTAAACAACTCACCCAACATCACTCACCCTATAACACTCCAAAGAACACACACAACAAATTCAAAAAACCAACTCCTCAACACTTACTTAACAGTTCATCAACACTCCACAACACACTCAACAACACTCACAACACGCTCAACTAAAATCACTTATTACAACTATTTTCTAAACAACACTTTCTCAATGAAAAAACGCAATTTTTTTGTAATAAAATCGTGTTTCAAACATTGCAAAGACATTTTCACATACATAAATTACACTTTGACAAACACACAGAGCCCAATACAATTATTTATAAACTACATAATATACTTATGCCATACTTAAATCAAAGCCACTGTCGCTATTGAGCTTGACAATTAAAATACATTCTTTATAATCTGTAACCTTATCACAATAATATCCATCTATCTCAATTAGCCACAGTCTTACTTTCATTTCTAAGAGGTTATTGATTCCATAATTTTCATCTTGTTCATTACATTCATTACGGCCTATCAACAGGCCACTGCTGAACATAAACCTCCCCTATAGATTACGTCTTAAAGAAAATATTTGCCATTATGGTATTTTTTATTATTTTGATTTGTTTAAGGAACATACTACTACCCATATTATCCTGTTTTAATTTCTTTTTTTTAAAAGCCGCCCAAGATACAGGAGAAATCCTAGTGTGGAGGTAACCACACTAGGATTTCTCCTGTATCTTGGGAGCAGTTCACATACATAGATTTCACAAGGACAAACATCCAAACCCAGAACAATTATTTATAGGCCATACAAATACTGGTTCCGTGCGGGATTCGTACCCGCGACCTTTAGCGCTGCAACTCATTGCTAAGCCACTGCGTCACGGAGCCGTTAATTTCTCTCTATCCCCTCTCACGACGCCCACGGGATGATACGAAGTAGTGGATTCTTCACTACACAACAATTTATTTTTAGTCATTTTGTTATTTGTTTTAAAATCAACTATCTCTTTTTAAAATCTCAACCCCTATTCATGATTTCTCTTTTGCTGTCAATTTGATTGTTGTAATTTTTTTATTCAGAAAACGAGTAAACCTTGGCTTGTCTGAGGTGGACCGGAAGCTAATGGCGATGTATCGCCGCTTACCCGAGGTGCATCGCAGGCAGTTGCAAGTGTACCGGAGACAGAAAAAACTGTCAACGGTAAGACTACAACAGTTATTATTGTCCTAGCGTGTTAGAAAGTCGTACACTCAACAAAAGGTTCAACTCTCTTAATCCTTAAATTATATGCCTATGTTAAGTGCTTTAAGTGTGTGCAAAATGCGAGAATTTGTTTTTTTAAAACCCCGAAAGCCCAGCTGTGTTCGATTTCTGCTAACACAATTGATATTTTAATTGCAACTTTCAGTTCTCTCTGATTTACCATAATATCCCTTGCCGCGCGCCAAAGGAAAATATAATGAGAAAAACTCTAAGAAATAAAAATAATAATTTGGAAGACGTGAAGTGTGCCAACACGCATTGGGGCACCGTGGTGGACACTTCCTGCCAAAACCATCACAGAAATGAGAGGAGGCATGTGCCCAGCAGTGGCACATATATATGCTGTAACTTTACTTTATGATAATTGGCCTCGTCGAATTATGTTGTGGAAGCTGTGAAATTGATCGAGCTTCAGATTATCAAAGCTTATTAAGTTTTTGTATTTACGAGTGGGACGTACATTGGATGTAACTTTACCTTTAAGAGGTTTATTTATGTGGTGGAGCCACACTGAAGATGAATTATGGCTGTAGCATGAATGGTTCAGTTTGACCAGGGAAGAATCACGCGCAGAATACCAGCGTAAAATAGCAATATAATGCTGTTGAGTATCATATGCGCAAAAGCGACGACCGGATACCCTTTTACTAGTAAAGTGGTTATTCAATCTTAGTTCCATCACAAATCAAAAATAGTCATCTTATATGAGATGAACGGGATAGTTTAGCGTGGTCATTTCTCTTACGCAACTATATGCTAAACACGAAATTGTTCTATTCCTTCCTTAGATAGCAGATACCAGTTTATACTGGCATTGACCGCATGCATTGTGTAGCTATACCAACATACTGTATTCAATAGTCCATCTGCTAATGGCGTTGCCACATGTTGTGATATTTTTTACATGTCATGTTTTTGCTATATGTAAAGCGTGAAGTTGAGTTTATACGAGAGGCTTTTTTAAATACAATAATGAGCGCACAAGTGTGTACACAGCTTTTGGGTGGTTGTGAGATTTGAAAAGAAAGGAGGTTGTTTTTGACTAGGCTTTGAATAAGAGTACCGATATTGAGATTCAATGTTCGATTCTGAGGATTAAAAGAAATTGGATTAAAATAAATATTGGTTATATGGTTTAGTTCAGAAAATCGATTTGGTTGTATGTTAGGTATTGATATAAAACATACATTTCATACTAATTTAGTGACATTGCAATGTATAAAATTTATTGAAACATCCCGGTTTTAACGGTGTTTTTCATCAGTCAAGCCAAGTGATAAATCAGTACTTAAAATTGTAATTAATCGTGTGCTATGAAATTTTCAAACGAGCGCTCCATTGATTTACCAGTTTACCACAGTTATTTTTCTGCAGTCTAATTTATTTTAAATTTATGCAATGTGCAATATGCAAAGTTAGTAGGTGTCGATAATTTGCTGGTCTATTCCCCGATAAAATAGAGTTTTGAATGAGTCTAATTTTATTCGAACTTAAGGTAATAATTGCATACTCCCAAAACCATAGCCAGCGTAATAATCGCTTTTTAAAAAAACATAAAATAAGGGTGACAAACTAGAAAATAAGTAAGTGGCTGATGTGGCCCATAGACATATACACCTATCTTCGATAAAAAATCAAAATGCAGATGCGTTGTCATCCTTCACCCATGAGGACTAGAATGGAATAGAATAGAATAGAATGATTTTTATTCAATATAGATTATTACATAATACTCATTGAAAGTTTTATTCGGAAAATACATTTGTCCTGGGAAGAACCAGCAAGAAACCCAGTGGGATTTTTAAACACAATAGGTTGGGAAAAAGTTTCTTCGTATTTTGTTTGTATATAATTTAAAATAATTTTTTTGTACAACCGACTTCAATTTAAATTATTAAGAATAACTCAAAAACTATTGGTCAGACCTTGATCAAATTTATATGGGACCACATGAGAAGCACCAGCTTTCAAATAAAAAAAGAATCATCGAAATCGGTTCACCCAGAAAAAAGTTATGAGGTAACACATATAAAAAAAACATACGGTCCAATTGAGTACCTCTTCCTTTTTGAAGTCGGCAGAAAATTGAAGAAAAAACTATTTGGTTTTACTAATTGTATCTGGCTGGTTTTAATATCAATACATAGAGGACATTAAGAAAAAGAAAAATAAAAAGTAAAAAACACTTTACCCGCCATTTTTCAATTGTTTTTCTGTCCGCCAAAATGAGTAAATCTAACGAAGAAATTCGATACATTCTGAAGTTTTATTAAAAAAAAGGAAAATGGTACTCAAGTCCCAAAAAAATTGAGACGTTTTTGGACCTAATGCAGTGTCAGTAATAGTAGCACAAAGTTGTTTCAAGCGTTTTCAGTCCGGGAATTTTGATGTTAAATATGCAGCTCGCTCTGGTCGCCCTCATACGGATAAAGTCGATGCCATTTTTGAAAAATTGGAGCAGGATTGGCATATTAGTAATTACGACATAGCCAAGGAATTGAGGATTGACCACAAAACAGTTTCGACCCATTTGTAAAAGGCTGGCTATACAAAAAAGCTCGATATTTGGGTACCACACGAGCTGACTTAAAGAAACCTAATGAATCGTGTACTCATTTGCGATTCTCTATTTAAACGTAATGAAACCGAACCATTTTTGAAAAGATTGATCACTGGTGATGAAAAGTGGATCACCTACGATAAGAACATGTGAAAAAGATCATGGTCAAAGGGTAGTCAAACTCCACAGACTGTAGCGAAACCTGGATTAACACGCAATAAGGTGATGCTGTGTGTATGGTGGGATTGGAAGGGCATCGTTGATTATGACCTTTTACCACCGGGCAAAACTATCGATTTGGATCTCTACTGCCAACAACTAATGAAACTCAAGCAAGAAATTGAGAAAAACCGGCCGGAATTGATCAACAGAAAAGAAGTGGTCTTTCATCATGATAACGCCAGACCACACCACATCTTTGGCCACTCAGCAAAAATTGAGAGAGCTTGGTTGGGAAGTGTTAATGCGCATCCAACATATAGTTCTGACCTTGCACCCTCAGATTTTCACCTGTTTCGGTCTCTTCAGAATTCTTTGGGTAGTTTTAGGTTAACATCAAGAGAGGACTGTCAAAACTACTTGTCGCATTTTTTTAAATGAAAAATCCCAATATTTCTACAGCAACGGAATTATGTCACTACCTACAAGATGGCAACAAGTTATCGAACAAAATGGCACATATACGAGTATATTATAATTAAATGTAATTAAACTTTGAAAAAAAATGTTTTGAATTTGTATATAAAATACGAAGAAACTTTTTCCCGACCTTAAAAATCACTTTACAATAATTTTGTTTATAAATGAATTTTAATAGAACCAGTATGGTGGCGAACACCTCATTCCGAGGAGTTATTTTCATTCATGTATTACTATTGACTGACTAAGATGAAATGTCTAGTTTAAAAAAGGGGGTCTTCGGTTCTCTACACTCACCATTCGAAACACAGCAGCATTAACCTGCTATTTTACGTTGGTAAAATGAAAGGAATAGTGATTCGAATTGGAATTACGTGATTTTTCAGTTGTAGTCTTGTAGTTGCAGCTAGATGGCACTCGTAGTCGTAAGCAATAAGAATGTTTTTTTGATAAGTTTGTCTAATTTGTGTAATAAAAATATTTAAGAAGTGAATTTTTAATTTATTAAAAATGATCCACTGACGGCGTTATCGTAATTGATAGGATAACGTCGTCATTGGACTATACAGGGTTATTTTGCAATATACGCCCAAATTTGCAAAGAAGGTTCAGAATAAGTAATATAGGCGAATGGGAAGAAAAAATAATTTTAAAAAATTTCAAACATTTCGTCCGTTTCATTTTTTAAATGCAGAATGCGTGGTAATGCATTATATTTACTGATCGTTATTCATACATATCTAACGCTTACTATTTTACTACGCACGCACAAATTCGTAAGGGTCGCACATATAGGAGCGCGCGTAGTTGCCCATAAATCACATTCAATTTGGAATAATTTGAAATCAAAGTAGAAGCCTTATTTACTCGTATTTTCAAAAACTACAATAACCTAAATATAAAATTTGAATACTCTTTGAAAAATAATCCTGTATATATATACATACCAAGAGCCATTTCCGTATTGCATCACGTTGCACAAGAATGTTCTCGACGATGGGGGTCAATGGTCGCTGTCAAGTAATAAAATGTGTAGGCATAATAATAGATAACGCTCAAACCATTGATGCAAGCAAAATGTAAAACATTATGGTCTATGTAGATAGTGTTTTCTTGTTTGAACATTGTTATCATCCACACGGACGGGATGACGTGCAGTGAGTGTGTGTGCACGGTGTGCACGGTGTGTGTGCAGGTGTGCACGCAGCTGGTGGGCGGGTGCGCGCCCGCGCC
The DNA here is from genome assembly GCA_029286625.1 of Parnassius orleans. Classification (NCBI taxonomy): domain Eukaryota; kingdom Metazoa; phylum Arthropoda; class Insecta; order Lepidoptera; family Papilionidae; genus Parnassius; species Parnassius orleans. Next base: position 436,758 of record JAGSMP010000272.1, on the reverse strand, counting down.
GCCGCCGCCCGGCTCGCCGCCGCCCGCGCCGCCGCACCAGCCGTGCCGCGCGCTCTGCCCCGAGTACCACCTGCAGCGCTTCAAGGAGGTACCCCTACGCCCGCACACGCACTACGCATATGTACACGCACTCGCCCGCACGCACATTTACACGCACACATGAACACGTACGCACACAGGTTTATGGACATTATACTCGTGAGCAACAGTTAGTTTATATGTGATTTTGAAATTGAAAATTAGCTTTTTTGCATAAGGCAGTAAGTGATACCACAAAAAAGGTGCAATTGCTTTCCCTTATTTAAATTAAAATAAATGTTTTTCTTTGTCTTCTATTAAAAACTGACAGTATAAGAGCTGATTGTGATTTTTATTACATATAAATAATAGTTTTCGATGTTAAATGACTTGTTGACTATAAAATATTATTTAATATATACACATTTCATATCGATATTGATAGTGATTTGACAACGCTCCGCCCTACGTATACTTAAAATTGTTGAATAATATCTGAAATGTACCGCTAAGTGACGGATTTAATGCAAATTAAATTAATAAATGTTTCTAAACTTCAACTTTGCTTTCCATATTTGAACATTTCATCAAGCTTAGCAAAATGCAAAATAACGACAATCGAATGATACAATCGTTGATGATGATATAAATAAAATGGAATCAACGTTAAATCATGTGCCTTAAAGTGGAGATTTGTCATTGCCATTTTTTATAGTTTTTAATGAAATATTCCTAGCTGTAGATCAATTGGCCATGGCTCACGTATGCCACCATCAAACGATAACACGAGATACCAAACCATTCAATTCTTTATACATTCATAACAGCCTATCAAAGTCTACTGTCGAGCTTAATCCTCCCCATAGATTGTCTCATAAGGGGAATATTTGCCATAGTTGCCACGCTTGACAAGCGGCTTGGCTACTGCATTTTCTTATTTTATAGTTGTTATTAGGTAGACGCTGCTGTCCATCTCCTGGTTTGCTTCCTTCTGTCGCCTTTAACGACACCTACGGGACGATATGGGGCAGTGGATATTCTTTCACCGCCACTACACGGTCAAAATTCAATTATTTTTCATAAAATAACATTTATGATAATATTAGACATTGATGTTGCGAACTAATGTTACGTTTTGTGTATCAGGTCCGACGTAAAGTGATGCACATGCGTGACCAGCAACTCTACTATCACAGGTTAAGAATGTGGCTTGAAGATCAGCTCAGGCAAGAGAGAGAAAGGTATCTGTGCCAGAAAATTTACCCATTTTACCTTTTGATAAAGTATTGCATTCATTGAAAGGGAATGTAAAATCGATTTGATCCTCATCATTTTTGTAGTCGGTTATAAAAGTACTATCTGGGTTAAAAGTCCACGCAGGAGTCTTTGTTAAGGGTACTTTTATATTAAGGATACGTTGTATGTAATATGTATGTAACTGACATTTTCGAAGTAATAATTCAAGTAACAATTTCAACGGTGCTGCTATTGAAATTGTTAGGTCATAGACCTCCCCATAGATAGCCTCAATGGGTGATATTTGGTACAATTGCGACTCCTAGTAGGTGGGTTGGTAACCGCAGTTTTAATTTTTTAGTTATTAGGAAGACGCTGCTGCCCATCTCCTGGCTTATCTTTGTCGCTTCTAACGATACGCATAGGACGAGTAAAGGATATCCTTACACCGATACTACACGAATAAAGTTTAAGCTTAATGTGCTAAAATTTTAGCCAACATGTAAAAAACTTCAATAAAACACACATAAACATATGTTAATATGTTTGTTTTTTCTAGTCTTCCAGATAGCAATGTAACATTAGTAGAAGATCTACCGCGGCGCAAACGAAGGACAGCTAGCCCAAAAGTATCTCGTCTCACCACTGCACCTAAGCGAAAGCTCAAGCCAGTCTCGCCGTCGATAAGCAAACCACACAAAATACTCCAAATGCTCAAACATAAAATGCCAGTCCAAAACATTGAACTATCAGAGGATTTGAAGAGAGAGTCAAAGGACGACGCAAAATCAGAAGCAGAACCGCCGGAAGCTTTCCCATTAGATAGAGAAGAAAATATCAGCGACACGGAAACTATCGTGGGCGAGAAGGATGGAGATATGTGTAAAGAAATGAAAGATTGTCTAGCCAAATTCGCCAAATTCGCACTAAACAGCCAAGAAAACAAGGAAGTGGCGAAGGAACAGGAAACGAAGTTTCCAGAGTCCGTCAGCCCACCGCTACAGGAAATGTCGCCCACTTCATCCGAGCCCATGCCAGTTTATTCCCCCAAACCGAACCAACGATTGCTAGCTGTGAATAAATTTTTACAAAGAAACGATATGAACGACAAAGTGATAGATTTCCAATCGCAAATAACGTCCGAAGTATTGAACGTTCCCTTAAACGCACGCCGTACTCCATTGTTAGTGAAAGAGGAGAGTGAAACTGATATAAAAGTAACCGACGCGGACAACTGCGAAATTGTAGTCGATTCTAATAAAGATACAAACGTTTACAAGTACGTCACATTCGGCTTGGAAATAAAGAAAGCGATGGAAGAGTGTCAAAATATAATTAACTCATATAACAGTATTAAAGATAAAGACGGGAAAGAGAAAGAAGAGACGCCAGACGGACCTCTGTCTTTAGAGCACATATGCGAAGTAATGATGAGCTTAGATAAGAACGCTGAGTTTTTAGAAAAGATGGATTCGGACGAATCGATAGACCTCGGCGCGGCGAACACGAAATTAGCCGAATTAGTCGAGAACATGCCACAAATATTAGCGAACATGCCTGAAATTGCGTCGAAATTGTCCGAATTCGCGAATACGTCCTTTGAGCTCCCGGAATTCGCGTCTATCATGAACAGCCTGCCCGATGTAAATAACGAAGCACAACTGACACCGGAAACGTTGAAACAGATCCGCGAACTAAAGTTGAATAAGACGAGAGATAGCGTTAAGGTCACTAAAAACACTGCCAAGCGTAAAAATAATCGTAGGATTAAGAATAATTTTGACAACACCGAAGTTATGGGTACAATGACTTTCGAGTTAGATAGTAAGGATATTTCAGAGTTGCTGAAGGACGAAAAGGACCTACAGGGTCTAATGAAGAATAAAACTAGCAATAAGGAAGATTTTAAGGATCTACTTTTTTCCATATCAGCTCAAGTTGTGATAAATAAAGTGTTTGAATATGTTAAGCAAAACAAAAGTCCGGAGCTAGTTAAATGTCTAGAGGAGGACAGGGATTTGTTCGGTAAAACCACTTTAACTCCGGAAATGTATACGAAAGAGTCGACACTTTTTGATAATTCCGTTAAAGACGCGCTCAGTATGGACGATTTGAGGGAACTAGTTAGGTCCAGGTTCAACTCCTGGAAGCATTACGTTGCGGCGAAATTCAAAAGTATACCCATTGAGTTATTAGAAAATGAAATAGAAACGATGCTTGATAAGTTCCAATCTTACATCCAAGATTTAGCGGGAAAACAATGTACTAACGATATCGATAAAATATCGGAGAAGATAGAAGAAGTGAGAAGAAGCATGGAAGGAGAGACTGATTCTGACAATGAGAGTTGTGCCGCTTCCAAGGAATCTCTAAAACAAATAACAAAATTACTCAGTCCACAAGCTGGCAACACTTTTGACTTGCTAATTATGAAATTGTCCAAGATGACGGAGGATCAAAAGAATACAGTGAAAAGTTTAAAATTTAAATACACCGACGTTGTTCGTCGTTGCATTGATTCGCAACAGTTGATCAATTGGATTTTATCGGATCCGGAGACAGCGGCCGATGTCATTCTGGAACATACTGGACTGCCGGCTAAAAAGCCTGACAGCGTTCCTGACTTTTCTGTCATGAGTTTAGATAGAAAGAAGGACTATTTCACAGAGCGTTTGAGAGGAATGAATAGAATTTTTATGCAGACGTTGCCCAAGAAGGCGCTAACGGGCGACGAATGGTTAGTTATGTTGTACAGGTTAGAACAACTAGAGGAATCCCTCAAGGAGACATTCGCGAAGATCTCACCCCCAGTTAAAGTCAATTCACAGACTCAGATCGCTAGTGAAGCAGAAATCCTTGCCGCTAGAGGTCTTAGCAAAATCATCGGTAAATCTAACGCTGTTAGAAATGTAAAAAAGACTAACGCTGAACCACTAAAACCGGTTAAAAAGGAGGAGAAAGCTTCTGAAGTAGTCGAAATTAAAGAAATACCCAAGGAAACTGATAAAGACGATAGAAAGTGCAAAAACGATGCTCTTTTAGCTAAATGCGAAGCAATTTTAACTTCAAAAGGCGAAAAAACACTTTTAGACAGTTTTTACACAATCAAATCTTATATCACACAAGGTCTACCGGTCCCTGAAACGTACAAAAAACATGTAATATCGATATGTTCGAGTATAGACGCAAAATTACTTGACGAGGACATCGAAGAAACTTTAAAACTAAAGACTGACGATAAAAACGAGGACGGAGATCCCGATGTCTCTAAAGATAAAACACCTTTATCGGTAATAGGGTCGCAGAATCCAGAGTTACTTGCGAAGTACTCTGCGCAGGCGTTAAGGAATGCAAAGCAGACTTTAAACGCCGTTGCGTTTAGAAACATGATGCGAAATGGACAGACGAAGTCGGAAAGCGACGCGTGTGACACACCGAAAAGCGACTGCAAGTGGACAAATGACTGTATTTGCAATAGTTGCAAAAGTTCAGACGTCACCGGCTCAGTTTGCCTGGGGGACATTGTTAAGCAATGCTACGATATGGAAGCGAAGTCGAAGAACGACTTAGAAGAGAAGAAAAAGGAAGCGAAGCAGGCTAAACCACTTCCGAAACAAGCGAAGCCTGCGGCGAAGGTTTGCGAGAACGCTTCGCATCAGCAGCATGTATGTAAAGGTTAGTTTAATGTGTTTTTAATTTTATATTTGCTATAGATTTGATAAAATTACATTGTAGAGACTTGTATATTATAGTTGTTTTACAATTTATTCACTTATTTATTTAACTGAGTATTTCTTTTAGTGTTAATATGTCTGACGATTTAACAGTCCACCTGATGTTATGTGGTTACTGGAACCCATCGGCACTTACTTAATTGAAAAAGCTAGATAAGCATTGGCACCTCTGAGGACTAAGAAGTGGTGCCGCAAAGCCTGTAAATATTTTTTTATAAGATAAAGGTGACAAACAAGTACACGATTCACCTGATGGTAAATGGTTGCAGTGGCCCACAGACATCTACATCTATACTCGCTTAAGAACCAAAATGACTAAGATAAAATGCCTCGTTTTCAGTATAAAGGGTCTCCTGTTCTCTATGCACACGATACAAAACACAGCAGCATAAAGCTGCTATTTCACCCTGGTATTCTGTGAGAGGGTGGTCCTTCCCTGGTCGAGGCGACCCATTCGTGCTACAACCATAATATAGCTGCAGCATGGCTCTACCACGTATTAACTGACCCTCTTAACTTTAAAACTGGACCACAGCAGTGCAGGCACTGCTGCTTAGGGGCACGAATAGGTAAGAGGATATTACCAACCTAGAGGGACTTCTAGGCAGAAACGCCCTATCATCTATGATTACCATTAGTTATATGAGCTAAACCGTTTGGTATATCAAACAAATAAAGAATTATAAAACAGATGTAAGTGTCAATCAATACTAGGTAGAATTTTTGTATTTATTTTTAATTATTTTTAGATTATTTTGTTGTTGTTGTTTTCTCTTTTAGGATTTAGTGACAAACGAGCACACAGTCCACTTGATGGTAAGTGGTTGCTGTGGCCCATAGACATCTACATCTATCCTCGATTACGAATCGAAATGCAGATGCGTTGTCACCGTGAGAACTAAGATGGAATGCCTCGTTTCCAGTAAAAAGGGTATCCGGTTCTCTACACTCACCATACAAAACACAGCAGCGTTAAGCTGCTATTTTACGCTGGTACTCTGTGAGAGCGTGGTCCTTCCCCGATCGAGCTGATCCATTCGTGCTACAAGTATACCAGTAATATAGCTGCAGCATGGCTCTACCGCCTAAAACTTGTGTAATGTGGGTAAACTTTTTTCTATCATATTGGGAAGACTCTACCTCTGTATTGGTCATAATGGTGTGGCCTATTGTTCATAATACCTAGCTGATCTGAAATTAATTTTAACGATTTATCTCATACAGTCCACTTGAGTGTTTAAAATAACCTATTGAAGAGTATGTGGGCTCATCCCAGCCGGAGACATTATTGGTGCAAATGGTATAAATTGTTGGTTTTGGAGTCTGATTGTGTTATAATTTTTCACGTGTCTCTGACACTTAATCTTGCTCTACCCCCATTTTATCCCTATACATTATATAGCTTTACGGTAGTTTGGGTGAGCGCTTTCGTGTTAGCTCGTTGAGGCTATTATATTACCTGCGCAGTTTATAGTTTTGATTATTTGAAATCTGTCGCCGTGGTTGACAATCATTCAGGAACCCAAAATGCTGTTGGCATACAAAACTTGTATGAGTGAGCGCAAATTCCTTTAATAAGAATGTCAGTATAGTGAAAATATCGAAGCTAGGTGGACCCAACACAAGCTGAACTGACGACCTTGTGAGAATCCTCACAGATAAGCGGTGGGGCTACGCTGCCGGATAAAACGGCAGCAGCACGTCGATTCGACCGGGGATTTCGTGCATTTTGATTTTTAATCAAGGATAGATTTTGTCTACTGGCCGCAGCGTCCACTTTGAAACTTTCCAACATCAACAGGTGAACTGTGTGCTCGTTTGTCACTCTTATTTTATAAAAAGAGACACAGGTGGCGCAGTATATTGCTTTGTAAGTCTGGGAGTTTATGTTTAACAGTGGATCAGAGATGGGCCAATTTGTAAATGCGAGTTGTGTGTTTCTTATTGTAACGCTTTATAATTTGTTTTCGTTTGTCCATGCAGTGGGCCACAACGGTGGTAACACCTGCGCAGGTGAAACGGTGTCGGACCAGCCTTGCTCATGCTGCTACTGCACTGTTTTCGGACACGCGGTGAGTAGCAGTAGCTTTTGAAGAAATAACTTTCGTTAAATATAAAATACAGTAATGTTTCACTAATACCTTACATGCGGTAAGGATGACTATAACGTTTCCCTACTTTAATTAAAGCAGATTATCCAGACAGTTTTAAAATCTGACTCGAAGGGCCATACTATCTATTATTGTGATAACTAATATTTTTGGATTGTCACTATAAATTACTTAACAAGCATGGCGATTACGGTTAATATTCTCTACAGTTGAAGAGGTCTATATCCAGCAGTAAGTTTTTTTCGAGATGATAATGATAATTATGATGACGACTATATTGCTTAGGTTCAATCGACAAGATGTCAAAAAAAAAAGATGCTCGGAAGTTGGAATTATAGTTGGAGCCAATATTTGTGCAAAAACAGATTATTGGTGATAATCCCGTGTTTCTGACACTGCATCCTAAGTCTACCTCCGATCTTGTCGGCATTACAACAGAAATGGACGGTTACGTGTCAGTGTCTTTGTTTGCTCGTGTATATCCTCCACATTACCATCACCATACTAGAAGTACATCATTATCATTGCGCATACTATAACTTCATTAGTCTTTCTTAGTCCACTAACTATAAGCACGCTTGCCTAGCGGGTTGGTGATAGCAGAGCGGTTCATATAATGTCGTCAATATGTGAGATCCATCGTCGTGTGGTCACCAGCAGAGTTAGCCAAGTTGATTTTCAACAGTCGTATATGCTAATAGAAACTTATAATAAAAGGAAAGTTAAAAATTAAAACACATATATGACAAAAACATCTACAAAAAAATCATATTATAGTACTTTCAGTACATGTTTTTTGTAGGCCGTACTAAAATTACCCCGTTATTATACTTATCGTGCGCGCATAGTAATTACGGTGTCACATTCCTTAATATTAAAAAAATATATAATGCATGTCTTTTGCAGCCACCACTAACGACTCCCGTACCGAGAAATTTCAACGAGACAAGGGAAAGACTTCGATCCATTCTTAACAAAAAGAAGCAGAAATGCAAAACTGCAAATGTAAGTTAATTTTAATGCATCATTCCCATTATTTTCTCTATTCCTTAAAACTTTTACAAGATCGGAGGCAGGTTTGGATGCAGTGTCAGACACGGGGACAGTTAACAATACTGTCGGCCTGGAAATCGATGATTTGTATATTTGGTTATATATATTTGGGATTGAAACCCATATTGCATCCATCATTCGGGTGTGTTTACCATTGAGACACGTGCTCGTAGACTGCTAAAGTCGTTTTTCTTCTTTTATTTTTTATGCGTGGTAGAGCCACGCTGCAGCTATATTATGTTAGTAGCACGAATGGGTCGGCTCGAGCGGGGAAGGACCACGCTCTCACAGAATACCAGCGTAAAATAGCAGCTTAAAGCTGCTGTATTTCGTATGGTGAGTGTAGAGAACCGGAGACCCTGCATCTGCATTTTGATTCTTTATGAAAGATAGATGCAGACGTCTATGAATGACTGTGTGCTTGTTTAAAAAAATTCTGCCAATTCCAGTGCTGGGAGGGACAAGTAAATGATTATAATATTGAGAGTTCGCATGAGGATTCACAATCTACAACAAAAGACTTCATACAAATATAAATAAATTATATAATATAATTAATTATAATTATAAAAATAATAATATAATTTATAAAAGGAGTAAACACCAGGGAGGAAATTTTAAGGACGCAGGAAGTAATTGGACAGGATATTATAGAGAGAATATGAAAGCTTAGGCCATTCTAAGAAAAAATCGTCTAGCCCACATTTACAGATGCTAAGTTAAGTCAAGTGTACTCTGTGTGACAGCTGCGAGAGATTAGAGTCTGGCAAACGAAAGTAGGGACTGAAAAAGCGCGGCAAATTTAAAAATCTCAGCCTAGCAACCCCAAAATTTGTATGAAGTACTTGAAATAACCTGACTTGATACTTTAAAGTTGTTTTTATGTAAAACATTATTTGTACACTATTGCTTGACAGCATGTGGACAGGTCCAAAATGGAACCTACGGTAGCTGTTGTAAGTAAAGTCGTATTTTAATCAGACGAAGTAAACTGAAATTTCAAGATGTAAAATCATGTCTACCCATTATGATCCAAACCAAAGAGACATTTCCTGTGTGGCATTTCGAAAATCAGTTTACTTCGTTGGAATTAAAATATGACTAGGAATTATGTGATATTATCTAAATAAAAAAACAACAATATTCTATAATAATTTTAGTTTATTCACTACCATAATCGAAATCTGAATCTAGGATTTCCATGTGGAAAGATTCATTTGACCCACTGGAATCACTATCTCCAACATGAATAACAAAACTTTCTAAATTATCTTCTGAGTATTCCAGACACCTTCATTTACCACACCTTCTTTTTTTAATGTTGTAACACTCACTTCTGTAAAGAATGATGAAACAGAATGATTAGGTGCTGCATTTTTAATAGCAAATCATGTAGTAAATTTTATCATTGTAAAACTTATGTATGTATTTAATAAAAACTTACCAGTGATTGAAGCTATTTCATCAAAGTACTGGTTCTGGGTTCTTATCCTGTCTTTCTGCTCTAAATCAGTAAGTTTTCAATAGTTTTCACTGTGTCATCGACTCCTGCTACATTGTCCAGATTTTTGTAAAATAAAACAATTTGTCTTAAAATTACAATGCAACACAATGCATAATAATGCACAATAATGCATAATAATGCATTATAATGGTGGTGTTTAACGTAATTTAAACAGAATGTGAACCAAATAGAAAATAGTTTTGTAAAATCATAAATAATAATTACGAATACAAACAAAGTATTATATCAACATCAAAGCGTCATACTAACTTATGAAATCCAATACCGCACGTAAACAATCTTTTCTGATTGAATTGGGCGTCTTTCTCTTGTTGTTTTTCTTCAACCTTCGAAATCATGCGAAACAACATCTCCTGCACTCCACTTTTAATCGTTTTATTCATGTTTAAGTTGTAAAAATGCTCTAAAAGGTCAGATTTAATCATCTACAATATTTAAGGAGGTGAAACAGTAAACGATACTGTATCCATACCAATAAAGAAATCGGATGGGCCTATGTCGAGGCACACGGCCGTTGGTTTTAACGTGAAACGTCTATGTCAGCCAGTGCAACCAGTACAACCATTCAACAAGATAGTCTTCTTTTAAAATGTTAATATAATTCTCTAATGGACCTAGTGACGTCATCCAAGATGCCACCAATGTGACTGCTGTTTGAATTGATTCTTAGTTATTGGAAATTAAATATTTTATTTCATGACGTTTCATTTCATTCATGACGTTATTCATGACTTAAAAAGTTTATATGATTTTTTGGTGTGATTGGAGTCATAATAAATAGATTTATACAATAAAAAGCATGCATATTCCGTATTATTATATCTTAAAATATTACGAACTAAGTAATCTTCAACAAAATTATCGATACTTTGATGTCGAAAGGGTAACATTCCTAAAACGGGTTTTTACCTTACATTTATTAGCATCACCTACTGGGGAATAGCTGAAATGTTTTCCTAATAAATATTCAGCCTAGTTTTGTTATGTTTAGCTAGAGAGCGTCATAGACATGCGAGCTCAAAATTTTTGTATGCAAATGTTCATTATGTCCGCTCTATAATATACCTATATATTTAAATCTCGTTGGATGAAATATTTTTGCAGGTACAATTAGATACATACATACAATACATACTTACTGCAATATAAAAACATAGTGTATGTCAATATATAAACAAACCATATTAAATATATGTTATTCGTGTTCGTAGCTTAAATACATAGATATACACACGTTATATTATATTATATAATAATAAAATACATATATTTTAATTCCAAATAATAAAACATGAAAATATATATATTATTCATATCATCCAATATCATTTTGTTTTAAGAGGTCATATACTAACCTCTTAAAACAGTCCTTAATTATACTTGTTTACATAATTATAGAGATTTTTGAAATGAAAACTTCTTTAGCCACGTTGGGCACTTTTGGGCACTGTTGGGCAAAAGCACTGCACTCGGGTGACCGTCACGCTCAGATACATAAAATTGATGAAAGTAATGTTGAAAGTTCAATTGATTAAATTTAATAAAATTGATATGTATTTATAAATGTGTTTGTATTATAGATAATAATTATTCTTTTTCATGTAAAATAGCGCAATAAATGAAAATTGTATTACTATATTAATACGTTGATAAAGATATTTTTTAATTTTTTATTTTTTAAAAAATATTTCTTAACAACCCAAAAATAATGTTCACAAGTTTGCGAAACTAAGAAGTTTTCACTTCTGACGTGCGTACTATCCTACGACTGACATTTTTTTTAAAAATATAATTGAAATGATAAACGAACTTACAGTCCACCTGATAGTAACTAAGTCGCTACTGCAGTACATTGACAGCTGTAACCAACTTCAAATGAAGGCTACAGATGTGTTGTCAACTCTCTCTTATACTGGCTCTTCTATCTAACTTCTCTCTACTAAAAGATTCCTACCGTCTAGGAGAGTCATTTTGGAAGTGGCCTTAAATCAACGTATAGTTAATGTTAAATACAGACAGATGTATTGTGGCTGCAATACAAGTGGGTCGACTCGACTGAGAAAAGACCACACTCACATAGAATAGCATTAGCATACTATTATCATTGTGCTGTGTTTTGTATGGTGGAAAACAAGAGTTGGAGACCACTTTACTAAGACATTCCATCTTAGCCCTCAGAGGTGACAGCACATTAACATTTTGATTCTTAATCAAGAACAGATGTGTCTATGGGTCTAGTTTAATCCACATACCAACAGGCCCCCGTTTGCCACCCTTCATCTATCCATTACAGCCATTGCTGAAGCCTTTACAAAAGCCTTTACCTACGAATTCTATTAAACTTGGTCTTGAGCCACCCGCATCCATCGGCTTTCTGCATCATCACCCTTATTATCAGTGTCACACATGTATTAAAAAGGATTTTTATTTAAAGTAAAAAATATTCCACAACAGGCGCTGCCAAAGACCCTACCACCGAATACGACATCGACGCAGCCGCAACAAAAGCGGCCGAGTGTCGACGATCAACAGCGCCAGCTAGCGGACAAAATGGCCAAGATGACTGTCTCCGAGAAGCCGGACAGTAAGCCCAAGGTGAGCTCGGACTTTTTAGGTCTTCAGAAATTGTTCAATACGCCACGGGACACTAGACACCCCATGAGAGAGAGAGAGAAAAACCAGTTTAATAAATCATAAAGTTACACATTCCAAAATTGTTGTATTTCAATTAAAGTCATACCATAAAAATATTTCGAAGACATATGAAGTCCGCCAACACGCATTGTGGCAGCGCGGCGGACATTTCCTTGCACTAAAACCCTCTCAGAAATAAGAGGAGGCCTGTGCCCAGCAGTGGGACGTATATAGGCTGTAACTTTAACTTTTTAACATACCATAAGGATTATCATACAATTATTATCATCATCATCATCATCATCATCGATTCCAGCAGTGTGTGACTGATAATACTTCTTTTGGTGACTAGAAAGACAGATTGAGCATTGTAGCTATCATACACTTGGCTCTTTTTCTACAAGTTGTAGAACCAAGCTTTGTCGTGTAGTTTTTGGCCTTTGAGTGTTCTCCACTGTAAATAGTCCTCTGGCAGCTTCTCCCACTCATCATACTCTATGTTGAATGAGGTTAAAACACGCTTGATGCAGTTTTTAAAGCGTAGCAGAGTGCGCTCAACACTCTTTGTTGTATCCGACACTGCACCAAGTATGACTTGGCTCGGTAGATGAATCTATCTTGATTTATTAAACTAATTTTTAAACAGAGTGTGGGCTTCATCCATCCATTACAGCCTATAAATGTCCACAGCTGAACATTGGCCTGCCCCATAGGTTGCCTCATAGAGAAGATTTTGACACAGTTGCCACGCTTGGCAGGAGGGTTGGGAACCACCGGGTTAAAAAAATCTAGTTGTTTTCTGGAAGATGCTGCTATCTCCTGCTCTGTTGCCTCTTACGACATCCACGGGGCGATATGGGGTAGTGGATATTCTTACACCGCCACAACACGGTGTGTTTGCACTACTTAGTACTAAAGCAATATAATTCCATGTTGCAGGCACTACAACGGACCGTCCCCACGCAAGCGAACATACCGTCCGGTTTGAAGGCCGAAGGCAAAGTCAACCCCAATGCTATGGAACAAATTAGACTACAGGTGAGATATGTTCGCTGTTTTCATCTTCTTCATCAGCCCATTTAAAGTCCACTGCTAGACATGAGCCACCAGGGCGGCGCCACTTTGGAATGAGGTGAAATATTTGACAGATTTCATAGCCGGGAAGTTAATTTGTTCGGAAAATGTAAGGGTTAATGTTTCTTTCTGTAATATTAGTTATTCTCTATAATATATAAAAATCAATTGCTGTCTGTTAGTCAAGCTAAAACTCGAATACGGCTCGACCGATTTTCATGAAATTTTTTGTGTGTGTTTGAATGGGTCTCTGGAAATGGGAAATGGGTGAGATGGTTTAGATTCACATTTAGACCCGGTAGGTGGCGCTGTTGTCGAAATCCAGAAATCACCCATGCGTAGCCGGCGCGCACCGCTAGTATTTTATGTTAATTATACTTTTAATAATACTAAACACTTAACTTACTTTTACTAATGTTTGATGCAACTGGCTTTTTAAATATAATATAATGGGAGAAACAGACTGATCCCACGTACGCAACGCATGCGATGCAACGCTCCCACGTTGGTGTGCACACTTGACCTACGTATACAACGTACGTTTGGTGTCAGACACTCTTGTCACTTCTTAGCCGATGCACAAGTACAAACTTATAGCATGTTTTCTGATTCTGGGAGTGAGTTTGAGAATGATTTACTTAGGCTGATGTTCATAAATTAATATATCCACGCCATAAAGAAAAAGAGAAAAGTTAAAAAGCGAAGATATTGGGTATATGAAATAAATACATATATTTTAATTCCAAATAATAAAACATGAAAATATATATATTATTCATATCATCCAATATCATTTTGTTTTAAGAGGTCATATACTAATCTCTTAAAACAGTCCTTAACTGTGTTTTGTATGGTGGAAAACAAGAGTTGGAGACCACTTTACTAAGACATTCCATCTTAGCCCTCAGAGGTGACAGCACATTAACATTTTGATTCTTAATCAAGAACAGATGTGTCTATGGGTCTAGTTTAATCCACATACCAACAGGCCCCCGTTTGCCACCCCTTCATCTATCCATTACAGCCATTGCTGAAGCCTTTACAAAAGCCTTTACCTACGAATTCTATTAAACTTGGTCTTGAGCCACCCGCATCCATCGGCTTTCTGCATCATCACCCTTATTATCAGTGTCACACATGTATTAAAAAGGATTTTTATTTAAAGTAAAAAATATTCCACAACAGGCGCTGCCAAAGACCCTACCACCGAATACGACATCGACGCAGCCGCAACAAAAGCGGCCGAGTGTCGACGATCAACAGCGCCAGCTAGCGGACAAAATGGCCAAGATGACTGTCTCGAGAAGCGGACAGTGCCCAAGGTGAGCTCGGACTTTTAGGTCTTCAGAAATTGTTCAATACGCCACGGGACACTAGACACCCCATGAGAGAGAGAGAGAGAGAGAGAGAAAAAAAAACCAGTTTAATAAATCATAAAGTTACACATTCCAAAATTATTGTATTTCAATTAAAGTCATATCATAAAAATATTTCGAAGACATGTGAAGTCCGCCAACACCCATTGGGGCAGCGCGGCGGACATTTCCTTGCCCTAAAACCCTCTCAGGAATGAGAGGAGGCCTATGCCCAGCTGTGGGACGTATATAGGCTGTAACTTTAACTTTTTAACATACCATAAGGATTGTCATGCAATCACCATCATCATCATCAATAGCGTACGGGTGTATTGCAGACGATTCAAGCAGTGTGTGACTGATAATACTTCTTTTGGTGACTAGAAGGACAGATAGAGCATTTTAGCTATCATACACTTGGCTCTTTTTCTACAAGTTGTAGAACCAAGCTTTGTCGTGTAGTTTCTCCACTGTAAACAGTCCTCTGGTAGCTTCTCCCACTCATCATACTCTATGTTGAATGAGCTTAAAACACGCTTGCAGTTTTTAAAGCGTAGCAGAGTTCGCTCAACACTCTTTGTTGTATCCGACACTGCACCAAGTATGACTTGGCCCGAAGATGAATCAATCTTCATTTATTAAACTCATTTTAAATAGAGTGTGGGCTTCATCCATCCATTACAGCCTATAAATGTCCACAGCTGAACATTGGCCTCCCCATAGGTTGCCTCATAGAGAAGATTTTGCCACAGTTGCCACGCTTGGTAGGAGGGTTGGGAACCTTCGGGTTAAAAAAAATCTAGTTGTTTTCTGGAAGATGCTGCCATCTCCTGCTCTGTCGCATCTTACGACATCCACGGGGCGATATGGGGTAGTGGATATTCTTACACCGCCACAACACGGTGTGTTTGCACTACTTAGTACTAAAGCAATATAATTCCATGTTGCAGGCACTACAACGGACCGTCCCCACGCAAGCGAACATACCGTCCGGTTTGAAGGCCGAAGGCAAAGTCAACCCCAATGCTATGGAACAAATTAGACTACAGGTGAGATATGTTCGCTGTTTTCATCTTCTTCATCAGCCCATTTAAAGTCCACTGCTAGACATGAGCCACCAGGGCGGCGCCACTTTCGAATGAGATTAAATATTTGACAGATTTCATAGCCGGAAGTTTATTTGTTCGGAAAATGTAAGGGTTAATGTTTCTTTCTGTAATATTAGTTATTCTCTATAATATATAAAAACAAATTGCTGTCTGGTTAGTCTCGCTAAAACTCGAATACGGCTCGACCGATTTTGATGAAATTTTTGTGTGTGTTTGAATGGATCTCTGAAATGGGAAATGGGTGAGATGGTTTAGATTCACATTTGGACCCGGTAGGTGGCGCTGTTGTCGAAATCCAGAAATCACCCGTGCGTAGCCGGCGCGCACCGCTAGTATTTTATGTTAATTATACTTTTAATAATACTAAACGCTTAACTTACTTTTACTAATGCTTGATGCAACTGACTTTTTAATATAATATAATGGGAGAAACAGACTGATCCCACGTACGCAACGCATGCGATGCAACGATCCCACGTTGGTGTACTGTACTCACACTTGACCTACGTACAACGTACGTTTGGCGTCAGACACTCGTCACTTCTTAGCGGACGCACGAGTACAAACTTATAGCATGTTTTCTGATTCTGGGTGAGTTTGAGAATGATTTACTTAGGCTGATGTTCATAAATTAATATATGAATTAATATAGGGTATATGTAATAAATAAACCAAGAGAGGAGTTTGGATAATACCATACATTAGTTAAGGAACTGCAAAATGATGACGAACGATTTTTCTGTACTTTCATATGACAAAATTTCAGTTTGAGGATATTTATAAAATTGTTGAAAATGATATAAAAAGAAAATACACATTTATGGTAGTCTATCGGTAGCAGAGAAAGACTGCAGTGTGTAAAATTAAAACATTTAAAGATATTCAGTTTTTGTGTCTCCTGAAAAATTAGGACGCAATGAATTCCCCTTCTTAAATATATATACGAGTATACTTTAAAGGCGCAGGGTAGGATTATGGTTCACGAATGTGTGCGCAAGCACATACTATGCACTTTTTATTCCCTCAATCTCATAGTCCAATGGGACGGTAAACTGACACGAATATAGAGAGATCACACTCAAACGTACAAACCAACGGCTTTGTACGTACTTCCTGAAGCACAGGGGTAAATTACTCCGGGCTACTACTGAGACTTTCTTGATAAAAAACCCCATCTGATTTTGGACACGATCACACCTATTACTCAAAGGTTAAAGAACAGTCCTTGGTTGAGTTTAGTTTGTTTGCAGGTAGAGACATAATATAGATACTTACGTAATTTTCTTAATTTAGTTGTAATTAAGTACCTAATTTATGGCAGGCATTGGATTATAGTTTACATTTAAAATACTTTTTTAATATTAAAGGCAATAAGGTGCCTCATTGTACGTATAATTGGTGATTGAGCTTGCTTATTTAGGGCAATCTCTTATCTGTTGTATAGGAACCAATTGTTGACTTGATAAATTCGGAAGCAAATGCGTTGTGAATTACGTTATTACGGCCATTTTGTTGATTTTTACAATATCAAACACAAGCATATATTTTACCCAATAATATTATAAGTACATTTGTACCGCCTTATTAAATCGATGAGCTGTTCATTTCCCATTTTGGTAACAAAACGCATGCACGGTGCAAGGGTCTATTTGTTTATGACGTGCTACGCGTAAGTTCTAGGAACACACTTGTCGTACGCGTGGGATTACGTACGAACATCCCCTCCACCTTCCCACGTCGATCTAGACATCGCAGATCGACGTTGTGTCGGACGCGTGTGATTGTGTTGCATACGATAAGTGTGTTTCTAATGCATAGTTTTTCATACAAAATCAAGAGTCCAGACGTCATAATGCGTTGCATACGTTGCGTACGTGGGATCAGTCTGTCTCTACCTCAATTGTATTAGAAATGGATAAATCAAACTACGGATATTCCTAAAAGTAGAAAAATTTTAAAATGAAAAAATGTGCAAAAAATTAAAGTGCAAACCACTAAGGCATTGTTTTATATATCAATACAATATACCAATATAGAAAATGATAAAGTTTTATTTATAAATAACTTCTCAATTAAATGATACTGTGTAACAAAAAACTTCACCTCAGTCCCAACTAGCGAACGGAAGCGGAGACATCTCATCTCATCTAATTGTGGGTACCACTGTTTTTCTTGGTATTACTATTGACGCGAAGCTTCAATGGGGCCCCCATATATGTAAATTAGCAGGCAGACTTAGTTCTGCAGCATATGTTGTAAGAAAGATTAGATGTCTCACCAATGTTGAGACAGCTAGATTAGTTTATTTTAGTTACTTTCATAGCGTGATGTCTTATGGAATTTTGCTATGGGGTAATGCGACTGACATCGAAGCCATATTTGTTTTGTAAAAGAGAGCCGTACGGGCGATTTATAACTTAAAATAAAATATAAAGTATGTACATAAAAACATCAATAACTTTGATAAGAATAAAGATGTTCATACTTTAAACACTAGGAACAAACATAAGCTTGTAATACCAGTTACTAGACTCTACAGAATTAGTAATTCATTTATGGGGTAATGTAATACGCTTTTACAACAAAATCCCAGAAAATGTACAAAATTTGTCCATAAACATTATATATATTTTCCGAACCAGTGGTAAATAAAAAATGACTTTCAATGAGTATTATGTAATAATCTATATTGAATAAAAATTATTCTATTCTATTCTATTCTCTTTGTCACGCTTGGCAGATGACTTAACGATCGGAGTAGCACGTGTCAGCACCTTTGAGGTTGCTGCCTGGCGTCGATACTTTAAGTTTGTTTGCTGACAATGTAATTTTATCGACTGCCTCTTTGGTTCAGTGGTCGTAAGCGAGACTGCTGATCATGTAGTCCCGGGTTCGAATCCCGAGTCGGGCTGAAATCTGTTAGTGGGGTTTTCTGTCAAGAAATTGTCAGTTGTCGGTGTTATAACCCTTTGCCTCGGAAAGCCGTTTTTCCTGCGCCTGATCTCTGGTCAAGTCAGATTACCGTTCCATTGGACTACGAGAGTGAGGCAATAGAGAGTGCACCCGTGCTTGCTCATACACTCGGGCACTATAATCCTGTCCTGCGCAGATAGCTAGTCTCCGTTGAGACTGGCCGCCGTAACCGAAATTCGGTTTGGAGGATATTAATTTTTAAAGTATTTCAGAATATATTGCTACTATGTTACAGTTTGTAAAACTTTTGGTTTAAGAAGCTGCTGTGCGATTGAGTTATTCGGGCGAGAATCATTTGCCTATAGCTTCTCGGCAAATGCGTTATATTTTACATACTTATATGTCATGCCCGTAATACCCGAGGTGGTAGGCTGAATCCAAATAGCAGCGAGCCACACGGACCACGCTTAGTCAAAGAAATGCGTAAAGATGGAAAATTCTGAAAGAAGTGATAAGTTGCTAACCTAATGCCTACACAATCACAAACCCAATATCGCATTAGTCATATATAATATACTTGGAACATTTTTTTGTTATATGTTTCACATAAACATGGAAGCTATAAGTCCCAGACCAACATGGGTCGCGTTATGTTTATGCAACATATTATTTTAAATGGAAAAATATATAAATAAATTTTTGTCCTTTTCCAGCAATTAAAACAACAGCAGCTACAACAACAGAAGCAGCAACAGCAACAGCAGTTACAGACACAGCAGCAAGCTCAACAACAAAAGAAGCCAGAGCCAATTTACGACCTGCCGATCCACAATAAACCGACCCTAACACCGCAACAACAGCAGCAGATCAGACAACAACAATTACAGCAGCAGCAACAATTGCATCTTCAGCACCAACAAATACAACAGCGGCAACAATTACAACAGCAGCAGCAATTACAACAGCAGCAGAAATTGCAGCAACAACAGCAGAAGCAACAACATCAGCAGCAGCATGTTCAGCAACAGCAGCAACAACAACAGCAGCAGCAGCAGCAGCAGCAGCAGCATGTTCAGCAGCAGCAGCAGCAACAGATTCAGCAGCAGCAGCAACTCCAACAACAACAGCAGTTGCAACAGCAGCAACAGTTGGAGCAACAACAACAGATACAGCAGCAACAACAACAAAGACAAGGACGACCTCAACAGCAAAGAGCCACTGTCTCTCTTTCTAGTAGAGATACGAGCGTGTTCTCCACCTCTTCTGGATGTTCCGGGTATGTGTTTTAAAATATTCGTAAATACATACATACCGTCTTGATGCTTGGAGCTCCACTACTGTGCAATTTTCTAGAAGTTTTCTTCCTTTCACGACTTCTTTGTGCCTCTCTCTAAAAGAGTTTCTTATTTAAATGGTCGGCACGAACCTGTAATTCCCATGGTGTTGCAGTTTTTCATGGGCTTCAGTACTCACCATCTGGTGAGCTGAATGCGCGTTTGCCATCTCTATAAAAATTAGTTTTTGGGAAGAACCAGCATGTCACCGATTGGCACTTGTTTCAAACTCTTATTTGTATACAGTTTATGTAACATACATACATATATAATATACATAAACACTCACGCCTGTCACCCAGAATGGTAGGCAGAGACTACGGACTTCCATTTGGCACGATCCTGACACACTTCTCTCGCCTCCTTTACATCCATATATCTACGCATACACGCTCGTCGGTTAAGGGTACTCCTAATCTGGCCCATTTTCAATATATCGCCAATTTGGTCGATAAACCTTCGTCTAGGGCGTCCCTTCCCGACTCTTCCGTTCACTTCTGCAACATAAATTTGCTTTGTCACTCTTTCCTCGTTCATTCTTTCTAGATGACCAAACCACCGAAGCATTCCTTTCTTAATCCTGGTCACAACGTCATCTTGCAAACCACACTTTTCTCTTATCACACTATTTCTCACCCTGTCATTCAGCCCTAGCATACTCTTAATGACCGCATTTCTACAGCATTTATTCTACTCTCATGCTTCTTCTGCCAGACCCAACTTTCACTACCATACATTAAAGTAGGGACTAACACAGCATTATGAATTGCCAAACGTGCCTTTTTTGACACATTCTGACTCTTCATAACAGCGTGTAGAGCCCCATTCACACTATTTCCTGCGTTCACTCGTCGTTCTATATCCTTATCAGTTTATGTTGTACATTTAATTATAAAAATCGTTTTAGAAAATCTTTGTCAGCAATATAACTGTAATGGGTTTTGGTCAACCGTGTATTAAATAATATCATACATTTTTGTTTAGTAAATTTTTTAAAATAAATGGTCACCATAGCTTTACAGGGTATTTTGGTGTAGTATGTGTACATAAGAAGGTCTACTACCCCATATCATCCCGTCGATGTCATAAGACGCGACAGAGGGAAACTGAAACAGCAGAGGATCAGCCACATCTTCCTGATAACAACCGAAAGTAATAAAAAAACTGCCATCGTCTACCCTCCGCCTGCCAAGCGTGGCAACTATGGCAAACGTCAGTAGTTATGCTGCAAAATGAGTGACAGAGTCGGCAAAGGACCTACCTAGACCTACCCTAGTAGGGAATTTATCTACCAAATTGGTTATATATTGAAGATGGGTCCAATTAAGAGAATTTCAACGTGGTAGAGCCATGCTGCAGCTATATTAGTAGTATAGTTGCAGCACGAATGGGTCGGCTCAACCGGGGAAGGACCACGCTCTCACAGAATACCAACGTAAAAATAAAAAGTTTTTTTTCCTGCCCACACGCAAAATACGCGCTTAGACGTGGAGTTGCGGAAAACAGCCCGTCGTAAACTAACTAACTAACTACCAACGTAAAATTGCAGCTTAACGCTCCTGTGTTTCGTATCGTGAGTGTAGAGAACTGGAGACCCTCTTTACTGGAAAAGAGGCATTCCATCTTAGTCCTCACGGGTGACAACGCATCTGCATTTTGATTCGTAATCGAGGGTAGATGTAGAT
Source organism: Parnassius orleans (assembly GCA_029286625.1). NCBI lineage: Eukaryota > Metazoa > Arthropoda > Insecta > Lepidoptera > Papilionidae > Parnassius > Parnassius orleans. Next base: position 414,977 of record JAGSMP010000272.1, on the reverse strand, counting down.
GTCTATGGGCCGCAGCAACCACTTACCATCAGGTGGACTGTATGCTCGTTTGTCACCCTTATCCTTTAAAAAAAAACCTTTAACGACGAGTATGTGTGTGTAGGTAGATAGATGTGAAAGAAACAGGTATGTCAGATTTATGTCTACGTCTTTTAACTGCCAATAGAGAGACTGATACTGATGTAAAATGGGCAGATCAGTGCTAGCTGGGAACATTTTCAAAGGTGTGCGATAGCCAATTCGCCTGACAAACGTGGCGATAGAGCAAGTTCTCCTTTTATCGGGGAAGCTCATGTCTAGCAGTGGACTGTTAAGATAATGAGGAGAGAAAGAGAGAGGGAGTGGGGAAGAGAGAAAGGAAAAGGGTAAGAGAGAAAGGGAGAGGGGAAGAGAGAAGGAGAGAGAGGAAGAGAGAAAGAGAGAGAACTTCAATAAGTTACCCTACACCGGTCATAATTTTTGAGGATTATATCATTTTTTGTAGTGGATCGTTCTGGCGCTGCGGTCGAGCTGAGGACCCTCGGGACCTGGACGCTCTTCTGCAGTACATAGAGGGACCGCAGAGGCACGTCGATCGCGGCAAGAAACGGGCTAAGAAGCAGAGGCAACGGGCTAAGCGGGTGAGCTTAAGTTTAGGTTTAACTATGACAAAAAAATACGGTTGACCCTACAGGCCATCTCTGGAACTTCCCGCTAATCTCAAATGCACAGCGCTCCAAATTCCACCTATTGGCGACTATAATTTATTACGTCAAAAACGATCCGAGAAGAAATTTCAAAGTTATTTGAAAAAAAATATCTTTTTTCGAAATTTTGCTAACGTTTTCTCTTCAACGCCTCAACCGATTTTGATGCGGTTTGCAGCAATCGACGGCGTTTTTCGAGTTTAAGAGCTCATTTTGGAATTGATCGTTACATCTGTATAAAAGTTATTTCAAAAAAATATTTTTTTTAAAATTTTATTTTTGAGATTTCTCAAAATCTACCACCGGTCCGGATCGTTTCAAATGGTAAAGAAAATCTAAGTTTGGTGAAGCCCTTTCGAATGCCGCAGAGTTCGTTCAAATCGGTCAAGCCATTCAAAAGTTATGAGATGGCACACACGCACGCGCGCGCACACACACACACACACACACACACACACACACACACACACACACACACACACACACACACACACACACATACAGACACACAGACATACAGACACACAGACATACAGACACACAGACATACAGACACACAGACATACAGACACACAGACATACAGACACACAGACATACAGACACACAGACACATAGACATAGTGACATCCCCGTAGGAATAGTCAGAATAGATTCCTAGGATCTCAAAACGTCGAGATTCTGATAAAACCTCGATTTCCGAAAACTGGGGTGAAACCGATGACTTCCCGATTTTACTTACATAGGTATTTAATTTTTAATTTATCTTTTTTATAAAACGGTATATGAATTAAAACTAATTTTATAAAGGTAAATTTGTTTCTCCTTCCTCTAAAGGAACCTTTTAATTATTAATTTTAGGTGCGATCTGCTTGGGAATTTAAAAAATCGAAATAAACGCGATAAGAAATTCGTAAAATAAGTTTTATTTGAAGTGTAGTATTCGCGTAAATTTAAGAAAAGGAGTCCTACTATAAACAGTTGTTTTTGACAGACTTCAAAAAGGAGGAGGTACTCAATTCGACTGTATGTTTTTTTTATGTGTGTGTTACTTTTTTTTAGGTGAACCGATTTTGATGATTCTTTTTTTATTTGAAAGCTGGTGCTTCTCATGTGGTCTCATATAAATTTGACCAAGGTCTGACCAGTAGTTTTTGAGTTATCCTTAATAATTTATATTGAAGTCGGTTGTACAAAATTTTTAATTTTACCACTTGTATATGGTAGGTGTTAAATATACATTCCAAATACACAAACTCATGTACTTGCTGAGCTAATTTCCCTTTTATTGTTATTTCACATAATATAGTTTTATTTTTTAGTTTTTCAAAAACCATCACTTTCGTATAATTTGCATCTACTTTCATTTCCTTTTTAATGCTATGCTGCAACTGTATTATGGTTGTAGCACGAAAGGGTCGGCTCGATTGAGGAAAGATTACGCTCTGATAGAAGATTTGCGTGGAATTGCAATTTAATATTGTTGTGTTTTGTATGATGAGTGTAGAGAACTGGATACCCTTTTTATGGGAAATGAAATATTCTTTCTTAGTCCTTGGGGTGATAACGCATCTACATTTTCTATTCTTAATCGAGGATAGATGTAGATGTTTATGGGCCACGGCATCCATTTACCATCAGGTGGACTGTGTGCTCGTTTGTTACCCTTCTTTAAAATTACGTCTAATACATTCGATATTGCTCCCCGTTGCTGGTATGGTTTATCTATTGCTGGTGTAAACGAGATGTTGACAACTCCATCTATTGGAGACAAAAACACACGACCAGACAGTCCATTTAGTACTGCGTGGTCGTTTGTCACTCTTGTAATATATACAAATTAATGGTTGTTTGTTTGTATTTTATGCGCTGCCATATCGTTCATCCGATTGCTGTAAAAGTTTGTCGACTTATTGCTTGCACTTGCGCGAAGGTTATAGACATACAATTACAATTAACTTTATTTGAAAGTTATATAATTGAAAGCTATATTTCCACAATGACTTGTTGTGCGGCAGCCACGCGCCGGGTACCAGGTGGTATTGTATTAGCAACATGAGTATAGGTGCAGGGTGTGTTTGGTGTGTGCAGATGGAGTCGCGGCTGCACGCGCAGTTCTGCAGCGCGGCGGGCGAGCTGTCGACGCTGCGCGCCGTGGCGTCCACGCTGCGCGACGCGCTCGACGCGACCTCGCGCCGCGCGCACGACGCCCGCGCCGCGCTCGCCACCTATCGCGTCAAGAAGAAGGGTGAGTCACCGGGGGCGGGTGCACCACACCGATAAATATCAGTGTGGTGCACCACACTGATATTTGTCCTTGTGTAATTTATGTAAACTGCACCCACAGTACAGGTGTAAATCATAATATGGAGGTGACGATTTAAAAAATTCCCCCACCCCTACCCTGAAATACTCAACAATTGAATACTGATTGACTCTCTTGTGACGTTTGCAAAGTGTCCAATCAATCGCGTTTTTACTGCGTGGTAGAACTTTTTTGCCTAGAATTCCGTGTGGTTAGGTATCAGACTATTTCTGTCATCAGACAACAGTGTTCGCACTGCTGCACGTCTGAAAGGTATAAAGAACCAATATAATTACAGGCTGTGAAGCAGTCCATCTTAGTCATCACAAGTGACTGTAGCTTCCTTTGTTTAAAGTTGACTGCGGTTTCCACAAACTATCAGCTGAACTGTAAGCCACTTCTATTTTATAAAAGTAAGCAAATGAATGACGCAAAAGGTGACAAAGGGAAATAAAACAAAATTTCCAGCAGCATCTTACTAACAATAACTCTAAGTAATGGTCGGCTCGACCGGGGAAAGATCATGCTCTCACAAAATACCAGCGTAAAATAGCAGCTTAATGCAGCTGTGTTACGTATGGTGAGTGTAGAGATCCGGAGACCCTTTTTACTGGAAAAGAGGCATTCCATCTTGGTCCTCACGGTGACAACGCATCCGCATTTCGATTCGTAATCGAGGATAGATGTAGATGTCTATGGGCCACAGCATCCACTTACCATCAAGTAGACTGTATGCTCGTTTGTCACCCTTATCCTATAAAAGGAGAGTAATAATAGAACTCAAAATGAACATACGTTTACCAACACACCTCTAGCAAGCAACTATAGCAAATACTCACTCATGGGGCAATCTATAAAGCAGTCTACGTTCAGTAGTGAACTTTTGTTAAGCCGTAATGAATAAATGAAAATATCATAAGCGCTCGCTGTAAATTTCACGCGTGCAACCTGCGTTCCACGCCAATGAAATTATTAACTGCAATTCTAAGTTCTGATTTACCACATGCTCGTCTAAGAAATAAAATATTTGTACGCCAACACGCACTGGACCATTGTGATGGGCTAATTGTTTCATAAACCTCTCAGAAATTAGAGAAATCCTGTACCCAGTGGTGGGACGTACTGTGGCTGCAACTTTAACTTTGTCATAATTGATTACTATGTTATACCTTTTGACGGCTCCGTGGCGCAGTGGCTTAGCAATGAATTGCAACGCTAAAGAGCGCGGTTTCGAATCCCGCACGGAACATGAATTTGTATTGCCTACAAATAATTTTTCCGAGTGTAGATGTTTGTCCTTGTGAAATTTATGTATGTAAACTACCTCCACTATACAGGAGAAAATCTTAGTGTGTAGGTTTTAAAAAAAAAAGATAAAGAGAGATACCTAATTATCACTCCTGCTGTCTCCTTCACAGGTAAGAAGCAAAAACTGAATCCAGCTGTACAGGCCAAGGTCCAGCTACTGACAGAACAACTCACCAAGATGAACACTTTCATAAACACCACTGCGAAGGTATTGTTGCATGTCCTATAATAATTAAGTAATGCAATAGATAATCGAAGTCAAAATATATTTATTTGAAATTAGCCATCACGAAGAACTCATTGAGAGTCAAAGAAGATACTATCACTTTTTCCCCTTTTACTGGAATTAATTCATTCCACCTTAGTCCTCAAGGGTGATAACGTGTCTGCATTCTGATTCTTAATCGAGGATAAATGTAGATGTCTATGAGCCACAGCATTCACTTACCATCAGGTGGACTGTGTGCTCGTTTCTCATTCTAAGGATTCTATTTAAAAAAATACAAATGACTACTTTGAAAACCTTGTAAGAAGGCGACAAGAAAGACAATATTCACAAGCAGACAATTTATCCAAACAGTTACCTTTTTTGGAACGAAGTTCCTTATCGGACGGTACGAATTTGACGGATGGGAGCTAAGCGAGAAAAAGTGTAAGATTTTTCCGTCACGTCCCTTTCTTTAGTGCGAGCGTGATGGAATAATATCCCTATCCCTCGCACTTCTTCTTATCTTGCCATGAAAGAAATATTATTTTAAATGACGCTTCATTTTAATAGACACTAGTAATTCATTTATTTGTATTTGTTAATCAATAATATAATACGTTTATCAATAATATAATACACTACGAAAGGAACTTCGGTCCAACCGAGTGTTCCACGACACTCACGCATGTTTTTTTATTATAAAATATAAACAAACATATCAAAAAAAGTCTAAGCTGCCAGTTTTGTGAATCCTGTAATTTTTTGATACCGAACTTCAACTCAAATCAAAAATGTGCAAAAACATCAAATTTAGTTTTAGATTTGTGTTAGTTTTAAAATCTAGTTGCAAGACAATGCCAATAATGATTCTTCATAATATCTATTGTAGTTATAATGACCGTGCAGTGGCGTTGTAACAATATCCACTACCCCATATCGTCCTGTGGGTGTCGTCGTAACGGGCGACAGAGGAAAACAACCCTGGAGATGGGCAACAGCATCTTTCTATTACAACTAAAAAAAAAAACTGGTTACCAACCTGTCTGACAAGTATAGCAACTATTGCAAATATCTCCCCTATAAGTCAATCTATGGAAGGCCTAGAGTAGTTATATAAATTTTTTTTCTTTGCAGGAGCTTCAAGCGGCTGAAAGACAAGTGGCAGATGCGAGCCATCGCTTGAAGCAATGCGAACGCGAACTGAACGAGGCTAGAGCGCTACAGGGCAAGCCGGCGTGGCCTTCATACCAACGGGCAAGTTCACATTTTTTTTTGACACCTTAATAACAAGGGTAACAAAGGACGGACTTAATGCCTATATATATATATATATATATATATATTATATACAAAAACTTTACATATAGTGTATGTAAACATATGAACAAAATATTTATCATACATAGATATAATATATACGTTACATATAATAACAAAATACATATATTGAAATTGCAAATAATAAAACATCTAAATGTATCAAAATATATCATCATCATTCTTAACTTCCAACATAGCTTCGTTTCAAAAGAAAGCCATGTACCAACTTTTTAAAACAGTCCTTACTTGGCGCTCTTCTTATGTTTTCGGACAAGGAGTTCCAGAGTAGTGTTGCCTCAATAGTAAAGGAATTGTTGGTGAATCCAGTGAAATGAGATAGAATACTGATCTTATGATTAGATGAGCAGCGAAGAACCTTATCATGAGTTGAAAAGAGATATTGGAATTTGTCCTTGAGATATGTTGGAGAAGTTGGATTATTCAAAATTGAGAAAAGAATAAGCAGAATTCTAGAGTTTCGTCTTTGTCGGATAGTGAGCCATTTCAGGCGTTCACGATAATGAGAGATGTGATCATATATTCGGAGACCAAATATATCATATACATATTGTACCATAGATTGAAATTCTTAAACGCAGTTTATTGATTCACCACATTCTCGGCGGTGACGGGAAATGTTGTGAGGGAACCTGCATATCAAAGAATTAAACTATGACGGAGACAGTCAGTCCAGACACACTGGTGCAATGCAAGAGACTAATTGTAAAGGTTCCGTGATAGCTCAGATGGTTAGCGCTCGCTGTAAGTTTCACAGTACGCGAGCAACCCGGGTTCGATCCCCGCCGGCACCAATGAAATTGTTAATTGCAGTTTTAAATGCTAATTTACCATGTGCTCGGCGGTGAAGGAAAACATCGTGAGGAAATCTGCATGTCTGAGAAATAAGAAAAAAAAATATTTCGAAGACATGTGAAGTTCGCTAACACGCATTGGGGCAGCGCGGCGGACATTTCCTTGCCCTAAAACCCTCTCAGAAATGAGAGGAGGCCTGTGCCCAGCTGTGGGACGTATATAGGCTGTAACTTTAATTGTAAAGGTTGACTGGTAGAGAATGCCTTAGGCATTAAGTCCGCCTATACATCATATTTTATGAAGTTTAAATAAATAAATGACTTATAACCCTCTCAGAAATAAAAAAGGAGTCAGTATACAGCTGTGGGACGTATGTAGGCTGCCATTTTACTGTTAGTTTACTTTTATTATGTCTTTCATTTCTTGTGAAATTAATTTTATAATCATTTAATTCCAGACGCAAAACTCCGAAGACCAGGGCAACATAGACGCTCAGCAGCTGCAACAGCTGCGCTTGCAGCACTTCCTTCAGCTGGAGGACGCTGCCGATCAAGCCTTGGGTTAGTTCATCTCAGATGATTTTAACTTGATATGCTTTGTCTATTCAGTCCACTGCTGGGCTGGCTGATTGACGATCTCATTATCTTGCATTGTTAACCTGCTTACCATCGACGGCTTTGTGTTTTAGATTTGGTTTATACGAGGTGGCTATAGCGCCATCTATTAACGCCCTTTATACGTAAGAGATTTACGTCAATTATTATACTATAAACTGGCATCCGGCCCTGGATTTGGTAAGGTGGGATCTAATTATAATACAGCGTCATTTAGATTTAAAATAAACACAACGACCATTTACTTTATCAATTATCGAAAAAAAAAAACAAGTTTTTCTGATGATATATAGCTTAGATCACTCCTGATATTTCTCTTTATCTGTTCAAGAAGTTTCATTACATGGTCTTAAGAACCAGTGAGCGGCAGACTTACGGTATTTCAATAAGCTTCACGTTTTTTTTTCCAGTTAATCCCCTATACCTGAGGTACATGAAATGGGTTTTTTTTTACTTTGACCGGCGGTTGATATAGAGACGCTCAAGTGTTAAAGGTGTAAAAAAATTCAATAAAAGTTACTGAAAAACAACATTGGCAGACACCTATGACGGTTTCAAGGTCATGGCAGATAGGTTGACAAGTAAAATTTTTTTAAAATAATTTACGTTATTTCAATAAAGCTGCAATTTATACATATTGTTGATAATATTATAATATAATTTTCATAGCAGACATATATTGTCGTTCTATCACCCAGGCAGACAACAAACTTCTGGGGCGTCCATAAGCACGTACTATCGCACTCGCTCTAATCCAGTCTTTTGATTAATTTAAAAAAAATTATTACATTAATTGTAAGTAAATACCATCCGTTTCATATTGATTGCAATTAATAATAATCACTGGTTATAAAAATAATAAATGTCCAATAAGCACACAATAGTTAATATTTGTTTATTTATGTTTTAATGTTATGATGTGATAACAATATTAATTTATTCATGAAAATGTTTATTACGTATTTTATTATGAAACTCAATAATTTTAAGAATATTCAAATCATATTATTCTTGGCTATCGGAGTTGTAGCCTTCAGATTCATCGTCAGATGCATCTATTCCCTCGAAATCTACTTTCTCATCATCAGACGGAATTATTTATGCAAAGAATAAGTTTCAATTTGTAAATTAAGCCAATTATAATAAAATAAATAATTAAAAAGTATAAATTCATTTAAAAGAAAATTACCTGCTAGATCTGCGACTAATTCGTTCATAAAACTGGGTAACTGATCTCCATCAAACCATTTAAATCTATACATATTATTTTCTTCAATCTAGCCGTGCTCCAGTGGATCTAATAATACTGGATATTGTGCTGATACAGCTCACGTTTACACGGTGGTAAAGAGCTGCCATCAAAACAGTGTAATTTCTTACATAATTTTTCATTGACATCTTTTGGTCTATAATTATTTATGAAAAGATGGAACCTTCCTTCATCTACATCTACTGATTTCTTCGCATTATATATTTGACAGTTAAACTTTTGGATAACATTAAAAAGCTTTTGTTTTTTGTTTTCAGCTAAATTACTGTCACCAAAAGCTGCGAAGGCTTCTTGGTATACCTGAGTTTTCTGTAGTAAAGTAAAGGGTCGTTTACTCCCTTATTAAAAAAAAAACTAGATTATAATCACAGCCCGTAAATGCATTTCAAACCAATCAAGCTTTCATTCAATAAAGCACCACGTTGCTCATAAATTTTTGGAATATTTATGTATCGTTCATTATTTCTTGTTCCCGTGAGAAGCCATACTTGAGAAGAGCTATTTTTTAAATGATTATTATGATATCCGTATCAGAGCTTCTAATAACAATGTTTGCTTGATCGGTGATATGGCATGCATGATAAATTATTTTACTATCTGCCTCTTCATTTGACTCAAGATAGTTCTTCAACAATACTGGACTCTATTATTATTAATATAGTACGAGTGACAATTACTAAAATTGAGATGAATTAATTTGTTGTTAAGAAATGGCGCTATTTCATAACCTGCCCAATGTACAGTAAAAAAGTTAACGATAGATTCTTTAAATTTAGTATTTTTCATTTCTTTTGAAAAATATGCTGATCTTGTTTGATCAGGCCCAGAAATGACATCCTCACTTTGTGGGCATTTCATGCCGTAGAAACCTATCATTGTCTTTTATTGAAGGGTAAAAATATCGATCAAAAATGACGTCAATTTTCGCGATGGTAATTTAGTTACCATTTGCAAAATTGAATATGATAAAATTTTCAAAACGTCGATATTATGGTCCATTGAGATTCCTAACATACGTTCGAATAAATCTCGTTGTACTAGAATTTCTTGAAACTTTCCACCAATTTTTACAGATTTTTTCTATTCAATTTGACTAGAAAAATTCAGTACCGCTGTCTTTTTAATAGCTTTTTCAAATCTGTTTATGTCCAATGTACACTCAGAAATGAATAGTTCTCGTGCCTCGTTGCCAATACACTCAACATTTAAAAGAAATTGTTCAACTGGAGTTGAAGCAACTTTTCCAGATGAAATATTAAGTAATTTATCTGGAGATAAATTTGGACTGAATGGATTAATGTATTGACTTAGAGAATCGATATTTTTTTAAATGTTCAGAGTTTTTTTGGAACGAAGTTCCTTATCGCACGGTACGAATTTGACGGATGGGGGCTAGGCGAGAAAAAGTGTAAGATTTTTCCGTCACGACCCTATTTCTATAATGCGAGCGAGATGGAATAATATCCATCTCCCTCGCACTTTTTCTTACCTTGCCATGAAAGAAATATTATTTTAAACGACGCTTCATTTTAAAGACGCTAGTAATTCATTTATTTGTATTTGTTAATCAATAATTTACGTGGTAGAGCCATGCTGCAGCTATATTAGTAGTATAGTTGTAGCACGAATGGGTCGGCTCGACCGGGGAAGGACCACGCTCTCGCAGAATACCAGCGTAAAATAGCAGCTTAACACTGCTGTGTTTCGTAAGGTGAGTATAGAGAACCGGAGACTCTTTTTACTGGAAACGAGGCATTCTATCTTAGTCCTCACGGGTGACAACGTATCTGCATTTTATTCGTAATCAAGGATAAATGTAGATGTCTATGGGTCACAGCGACCACTTACCATCAGGTGGACTGTGTGCTCATTTGTCACCCCATCATATAAAAAAAAAAAAAAAAATATAATACATTTATCAATAATAACATACCACGAAAGGAACTCCGTTCCAACCGAGTGTTCCAAGACACTCACACATGTTTTTTTTTATATTGTGAGGTCTTAAGTCTGCAGATATATCCTGATTTTGTTTAAATCCTAATTCCTCAAAAATATGAGTTATAATGGTTGATCGAATATCGTGACTTCTGACCCAACGTTGACGAGCAGAAATTGAATCTGTCAAATGTATTATTCCGGTAAGGCTTCTAGCAGCGTCAGCATTAATGGTCTGTTCCAGTGTCAAATAGGCTGTCTTGAAAACGATTTTGCGTTCGTTTAATCCCAAAAAAACCTTTTTCAAGATCTTCCAAACCTGGATGTGTTTCGGCAACTTTCATTAAATTGTAGTGATATTTTATAGTCCATCGCGTCGAATAATTACAAGTTCAAAATAAATTGTTTATCTTCGGGAGTATATATTTAAATAACTCAAAATCTCCAACATGAATAGTTCTGCTAAGAATTAAATAATAGTGCACAAGTTTTATATAAATTACATAAAACTTGGCAGTTTTACCGAATTCACCGTTGATAGTTTTTTCTTGATATATAGCGTACTCATCATATAATTTCTTGAGTTTTTCATTCTCGATGATGAATAATGACGTTTCACATGTTTGTAATCTTTCAAGTTCTTCTGTTATATCTTCTGATATTTCTATATTTTCATGTTGCAAAAATATTGAAAATGGAGTATTTGTAATCCCAAGGCCATGAGAGGATATAGCCGTTTACACCTATTAAAATGCTTGCCTTCAATAAAACTGGTCACAGACCCACTTGCAAGTAATTCACTTTCAACCATAACTGTCGATAGTCCGCAATCATTAATTATTTTACCAATTGCTAAAGTAAGATAACATGATGTGAAATGCACCCAAATGTATGAATAATCTGTCGAATTTTGTCGTTCTGTGGCTTGAATTTGAAGTGCAATTTTGTAATCGCTAAATCGTACGTCACTTGTATATAAGGTTGATTTAATTGTTTCGAAGACAACATCTTTATTTGTTGGTGACGAATTTATTGGAGTCAGGCATCGATCACTAATAAAAAACTAGATACACAATCAGTGAAAAAAAATGTCCTTAACGAATGAGCGCCCACTCGAACATTTGGGTGCGCTTTCAGTTTGTATGTAGCTTTGTGAATACAACTTTAGGCAATGCATTTAAGGTTGAATTTACATTAATGTATATTTATTTCAACTAGAATTACGTCAAATCAATTGGCGACATTTTTTAGAGAACTTTTGCTTGGGATTGTGTATCTAGTTTTTTATTAGTGATCGATGGAGTCAGGTAAGAAACTAATTGTTGTGGACTGTCATCTTTGGTGATTTGACTATTGTAGTGTACTCGAACTGGGAGAGTTTCCCTATACGTCGTTTATTGCAATGAGAGCAACTCGAGCGCGCGTCGACCGCGCGTCGATGACATAGTACCCTCTTATATACTACAACTATTAAACCCAACGCACATTTGAATATTTGGTAAGCACTGAGCATGACTTAACATCCAAACAGTGTCTATTCGAGTTGATTCGATTCGATTTTGAGGGAAATTATCTTCTTTGTCAGTTACAGATTGAAAACACTAGTCATTCTAGGTTTCTTTGGGTATGGAGTTAATTCTGTTTCTACAGTTTCCAAGGACCTCATTCTACGTTTTTTTATATAACTCTGCGATTCTGCATCAAATTGTGGATTATTGTCTTCAACGTTTAAGTCAATATTTTGATAAATGATTGCCACGGTATCGTGAAGAGTATCTTTACCAGTCTTCGTATCAAGAAATCTATCTAAATTATCGTACGCAACGCCTACCGACAAATTCACAGACTTTTTTTTACTTCTGGGCATATTCCTGCTCGTGTAATTGATGTTTAAGTTGATTCTGTTTCTAATTCTTCTACAGCATTATAACTAATACAATGACCGTATCTATTTAATATCCTTGTATTAAATGTTGGCTACTTAAATTTTATGGGTAGTTTTTGCTTATTTATACTTAAAATTTGTTTCCTCAGGATTAATGCTGCTGCTTGTAAAGTATCTTGCTCTGTAAGATGTACAAATAATGATTCAACGATTGTTTTGGTATTTTTATTTTTATATTACTTATGATTAGATTGTAATATTTATAGAATCAGTATATTTTATCTTCCAAATGTTGAGCTCGTTATTTCTTCATGGTTTTCAGCTAACTCCATTAATAATTGACTATAAATCTTGTGTAGATATGTAATAAAATAACAGCGTCCTGTATCAATTACATTATCATTTATAATTATACATACTTCCTGAAAGACTGCTTGATGGTTATCCCGATGAATATGCCACATGGTGCATGTCGGGTTTTTGATACCATGAAATACAGATATTATGGTAATATATTAACTTCATCGCTTGTATTTTGTAATTTCTCCAATGTAGATTGATTACAGCTACCTGTGTCTGCTCCTACAAGCTGAGTAATACTTGTTTTCAGCTGTTCTTTAGTAGTAGTATGCAAAACCAATTGTTTAGATCGATATTTTTTATCGACCCATATTTGTAAGCATTATTGAAGTAACGTAAATTATTTAAAAAAATTGTACTTTTTAACCATCTGCCATGACCTTGAAACCCTCATAGGTTGCCAATGTTGTTTTTCGGTAACTTTTATTGAATATTTCAAGATGTCAAAGCGGCAGACATTACTTTCACGTTTTCTTCGGTCATTTTTTTACACCCTTAACACTTGAGCGTCTCTATATCAACCGCCTGTCAAACTAAAGAGCCCCCATTTCATGTACTTCAGGTATAGGGGATTAACTGAAAAAAACGTGAGGCTTATTGAAATACCGTAAGTCTGCCGCTCACTGGCTCTTAAACTAACAATCGGGAAGATTAGCTCGGGCAGATAGGCAAAAATTTAGAAGATGAAAATGTGGTTGGGAAAGAGGATTAGAAGATGACTGAAAGTATATATAAGAAGTAGTAGTTTCATTGCAGTTGTGTTATGCTAGGTAATGGGTCAGTTTAACTAAGGAAGAACTATGCTCTCACAGAATGTCAGCATATAATAGCGGTTGTGTTTCGTATGGTGAGAGACGAGAGTCAAGGGCTTTTTATACTGGTAACGAGGCATTTATTCTAATAGCCTAATGTCCTAGAGTTTCCATCTGCTTGGTGGAATTCTTTTATATTCATAATATATATATCTATAAAGTATAAATGTCCGAATCGGAAAGATTTTTTTTTTGAGTTAAAGTGGTTGGTGTGGAATTGAACTCGACGTTTTGTAGCGCTGTAACAATGGCTAAGTTACTGCTTAATCGAATTGTGTCCTAATTCTTAGAGGTTGTAATGTCCTGTTGCTCAATCAAATTCCGTTCTAATTTTTAAAGGTAGTAATGTCTTGACAACTTCTATGCGTTTTGATATTTAATCGAGGATAAATGTAGGTCGGTGTCTTTGTGTGTCACTTTTAAAAATAATTATGTTCTGCACGTGTTTTTAGAATCGACTGCTGGACGCTTTTCCCACTGTAGGGAGGACTTGCTCGTATCGTCGCGATTGTTAGGTGGGTCTTTTTTTGGGAATAGTTATTTAATATAAATTAGGATTGATGTTGTTGTCCGTCGCTGCATTGAGTATTTGCATTATTCTAGGTCTGATGTAGATGATATATTTAGTTCATTTACGTCAGACCTATAATTGTTGTAATGTTTCAGAAGCTATAAGATTTTTCGAGAAGACGAGATGGGTTGGTAGATTTTTTTACGCTGCCACAACAACATTGATATATTGTTTTATATGAAAATAAAATATCTTTTAGGGTAATTTGACATATTAAAATGTAATTTTGATCCATATGAAACTGTGGCACTGACAGGCGGGAGCGAGAGCGGGTCGGCTGCGGGCGCGGGCGCGGGCGCGGGCGGCGTGGTGCGCGTGAGGCGCGCGGGCTGCGGCGTCACGCTGTCGGTGTCGGGCCGCCCCGACGTGCCGCTGGCGCGCCTGCTGCACGCCGGTCAGTACGCATGCACACGCACTCGTACATACGCACGCACACGCACGCACGCACCTACCCGCACACGCATACACACACGCACAAGTACACACCCACACCAATGTATTAATTACTTTTGGTAATCCTCACGAACACCCAAATGTCTTAATGAAAACTAACTAAACCGATCACTATAACAAACCTCAATGCCGATGAGGGACCATTTTCGGTTATTTAAATATATTTAAGAATAACATATACACACAATTTTATATTACATTATTCAATAAACATTTAAGAATTACATTATCTGATACAATAAAATAAGTATCAATAAAAATGTAAACTAATTAACAAGTTAAAAAAAATCACAAATATAATCATCAATTATTATTTCTAGAATCAAGAATTATTTCTAGTCTTTTCAAGAATGAAATTTGTAAATAGTAAAAAAAAATCTACGATACCAGCAACACTGTTGTTTAGTGGCGCCATTAGAGAATCGGCTGCCCCATATCACCTCCATTAAAAACTGCGCTTGCCAGCCCACCTGCTAAACTTGACAATTCATATGACAAAATCAGGTGCTAGAAACAACTTACGGGATGGTCTCCTATGTTCAACAGTGTACTTTTGATAGGCTGTGTGCTGTGTAATGAGGATGAATGATGAAAAATCCCCGCACTCTATAACTTACTAAACAATTTTGAACTTCCCCATATAGTTGGTATAAAACTACATCCTTCTAATATTCTAATACCAATAACACGCAATTTTAACTGTCTTGTTAGTCTGGTGGTCGGTCGTAAATGCGACTGCTAATCATGTCGTCTCAAGTTCGAATCCTGGGTTGGACTAAAAATCATTTATTGGATTTATCTGTCAAGAAATTCTTAGAACCTGTTCCTATGCTTGCGCACACACTCGATCACTATGAATGGCTAGTCTCCGTTTATTCTCTTGACTCAGATTGGCCGATATTTTTGATTTGGACTACATATTAACACGCATTTAAAAATATTGTTTGGTCACATTTCAGGACTGAATAAACTCGAAGAGCCGGCTCCCCAGCCGAAGCAAGAGGCGCCACAACGCAAGCAAACTTGGGAACAAGCGCTGGCGCATATCAATCAATTGGCTAAAGGCAGCAATAAGGACAAAGAGAAGGTCAGCAAACCAATTTGAATTATTTTGTAACTAAATTAAGTGTTGATATTTAGGTATGAAGGGTATAGAGACCCAGTACAATTACAGGCTGTCAGTTATTTCATTTAAGTCCTCAGAGGTGACAACACATCTAAAAGACGCCGAGATTTGCTTGTTTGCAACACGCGTTAGAGCCTGCGAACCCAAACTTAACTTACTCTGTGCCATAAAAAGATACTCTGTGGCTCCGACCACGTGCCCCGTACAGTCTACTAGCTTTTGTCGGCGACTTCGTCCGCGTAGATATTATACTTTAAACCATAGGTCATCCATCAATAATCGCACTTTCATAGTAAATTCCATCATGATGATCAGGATGATTTCCGTGATTAAAGTATTTATTTTGATAAAATCCAAGTATCACATTTTATTTTATTTGTGGTTCACTATTTTGGTAATAATGGCTTACACATAAAAGATAGCTCGTTTGTCACCCTTATGCTATAAAAAAAAAAGATAGATATATACTGTCGCGGACTGTTTTGTAGAACTATTTAGAAGAAACAATTCCACCATACATTATATTTGTGTAACTCTTACAGTTTTTGCACCGCACGCCAAAATAGCTCGCTAATTTTTCCGACTTACTTTACACTTATCGTTATATTTTGACCAATTTACACAATATCTTTATTAATTATAGCCTATGTATTGTTCTGATATATTATTGTAAAAGTATCATTAAAATACATTCAGTAGTTTTTGCGAAGAAAAGTACCTAACAAACATCCATACATCGTCACAAACTTTCACGTTTATAATATTAGTAGGATTTCGATACCTAGTACATATTATTTCAATGTCTATAGCGTTCTTTGTTTGAAATTAATGGCAATTGTCCATGGGCTACAGCCACTTACCATCAGATGGGCTGTAAGTTCGTTTGTCACTTAAGTTTTATAAAAAAAAAATGTGTACAGTACCTGGTATAGTAAATATTACACATCGAACTTTAGAAACATATAATGTTTGTAAAAGCTCTAATTTAGTCAAAAAAGCTTGGAGTAGAAAACAGTATAATTTCATAGCTTTAATAAAAAAACCATTGCATAAATTTTTTTAATCCTATAATCATATTCGTTACTAATGAGGGTACCTACTTTTTCATAGCAGAAGAAACAAAAAGAAGCGCAGCCAGCTAAGACGGAGGCGAAACAGGCAAAAGAGCAGCCAAAGTCTCAACCAGAACCCGAACCTCAGACCATGTCAAAGAAGCAGAGGAAGCTCCTGGCAAAGCAACAGGTATTTCCTCCTCATTCCTCTCTTCTTCTTCTTTCTTTTATCGGCCTGTTGAAAACTCTGTTGGAGTTAGGCCTCTCCCGCTATAAGGAGATTCTTTTTACTAAATTGTTGTTGATTTGTTGTAATTGTCTGAGTATTTTTAACCCCCGACGCAAAAAGAGGGGTGCTACAAATTTGACCGCTATGTCTGTCTGTGTGTCTGTGGCACCGTAGCTCTTTGACGGGTGAACACTGTTAGGTGCGGTATTTTTTATTTAAAAGCAGATTTTCTACCGGTGGTTCTTAGACATGTATTATCAAAATGGGTTCAGCCGTTTGAAGATCATCAGCTCTTGTTTCGGGGTTTTTTTTTTTAAATTTAAGTTATATGTCTATCGATATTTTAATAATATGTAATATCTACTGCACAGTTAAACATTTGGTATAATAAATTCTTTCAAGGCGGAAGAAGAGGAGAGAAAGAGGCAGCAACAGCAGCAACAGGCGGATGCTAAAAAGAAAGCTGATAAGAAAGCGGACCCACCGAAACCGGACACCGTGAGTAAGAAGGCGGACAAAAAAGCGGAGGCAAATAAGAAGGTAGAAGAGAAAACAAAGAAAAAAGAAGAAAAGAAAGAGTGTAAGAAACAAGAGAAAGCGCCCGAGAAGAAAGGAAAAGAGAATAAACAGGAAAAGAGTGGTGAGTCTTGAAATGTAACTTTTATTACAAATGTTAAGAATATTATGTTGTGTGTTGTCATGTAAAGCAGGTTACGCGATTAATAAGAAGAATTTATTTCTAAATATATATATATATATATATATATATATATATAATTTAACGATCACAACTGATCTTACCAATTAAACTCTACTTCTCAGTCCCACCGGCTACCGCAAAAACGAAACAACCCGTCCAACAAACACAACCGCAACAGCAGAATACCAGCAAAAAGGAGAAGAAGAAGGAGCAACAGCAGCAACAGCAGCAACAGCAGCAGAAGCCACAGGTCATCAACATTACACCCGATACCACCATCGAAGTTGTCAGTAAGAAGGTATGTCGTATGAAAGTGTAACGTTTTATTAATTAAATTTATTTAATTTCATCATTAATTACAGCTCATTAAAAGTCCACTGCTGAACCTGAATAGGCCTCCTTCATAGGTTGCCTCCTCGTGGAGGGAGGGGGCGTTATTTGCCATAGATGCTGCAGTTGGCAGGTAGGTTGGTTATGAGTTGTTTTCAGGAAGATATCGCTATCCATCTCCTGTTTCATTTCATTCTGCAGCCTCTTGCGACACCCATGGGATGATATGGTAAAAAAAGGTAAAAAAATTATAACAAAAGGTGGTATTATTACTCTCAAAGTAAAGTTTTATTTAATCTTATAAGTATCGTTCTTAATTTCTCTAAAGTTTTACTCGGTAGATAATTAAATTAAATTTTAAATAATTAGATAAACTGTATTAACTTAGCTAACTACCGATAATATTTACGGCTTTGTTGCGCAGTGGCAATGAGTTGCAGCGCTAAGGGCCGCGGGTTCTAATTACGCACGGAACGAGTATTTGTATGGCCTACAAATAATTGTTCCGGGTCTGGATGTCTGTCCTTGTGCAATTAATGTATGTAAACTGCCCCACGATACAGGAGAAAATCCTAGTGTGGAGGTAATTTTTATATATAACGTTTATAAAATATAGTTATCTATTTGCTTTCTAAGGGAAACATAGATTACAATGAATAATAAATAATTACATTATAAAACTTACAAAAGTTATCCTAAAACCAATAAAGCTTCCACAGACATATGAATACATAGTAAAAGCTTACCACCATAATATGTTATATAAAAATTTTGAACATTAAAATATAAAAGAAACAAATAACTGAATGGTATGGTATGGTATATATTTAATTTTACTTAATTTTTATACTCTTAGAAGTGATGTTCGCAAATTGTGATTTTCTACCGACTTCAAAAAGGAGACGGTGCTCAATTCGACTGTGTTTTTTTTATGTGTGTTACCTCATAACTTTTTCTGGGTGAACCGATTTCGATGATTCTTTTTTTATTTGAAAGCTGGTGCTTCTCATGTAGTCCCATATAAATTTGATCAAGGTCTGACCAATAGTTTTTAAGTTATTCTTAATAATTTATATTGAAGTCGGTTGTACAAAATTTTACATTTTAAATTATTGTACTTGGAATACTGTAATTTTGAACCGAGCAGTTGCAACAAAGGTGCTCACGTCTGTCAATAGAACAGAATAGATTACAAGAATATCTAAAGTCATTTAAACTTTTGCCATTGGTTTGGGAAGAAAAACCTCTGTCCTGGGAAGAACCAGCAAGGAAACCATCGGGACTTTTACATAAGACAGGACCCGTGCCCAGCAGTGGACTTTTAGAGAAAAATATTTTTTTTTCTTAAGCCCGTTTAATTTCTTTACACATTATTTTAAATTTGTAATTTTTTTTTGTTACAGAGCCCTTGCTCGAGCGAAAACGATAAACCGCCGTCTTGTAGTATAATGGAGCAGCTGAGCAGCGGCGTTCAGGTAATTAATAAAAATAGCCTTAAAGCCACGCTTACGTCATCTTTACGTCATCATATATATATAACCAGCTGGTCTGCCGCAGAGGAAATAATTGTGGAAATATCGTTTTAAATTTAGATGAGTTATGTTGTTTATCTAGGAATGATAATACAATCATACATACATAAAGTTTTTCAGTAAGGTAATACGTATATTTTATGTAGCATGAATCACATGAAACCCGGACGGCTCGACCGGGGAAGGACACGCTCTCACGGAATACCTGCTTGAAATAGCAGCTTAATGCTGCTGTGTTTCGTATGGTGATTGTAGAGAACCGGAGACCCTTTCACTGGAAACGAGGCATTTCATCTTAGTCCTCACGGGTGACAAAGCATCTGCATTTTGATTCTTAATCGAAGATATATGTAGATGTCTACGAGCCACAGCATCCACTTACCATCAGGTGGACTGTAAGTGCGTTTGTCGGTTCAGTTACTGCTGCTGCAGCTCATAGACATCTGCAACCAACTTCAATATTAGAAAGCTATAAATGCGTTGTCACTACTAAGGAATAGCCTGTAGCTGTAATTATAATGTCTCTCTATAGTATAGAGAGCAAAGTGTGTTCCGCGAACTTAAAGGTTCCGTCATAAAGTCACCAGGGTTCCGCGAAATTATTTATTTTTTCATGTTAAGTAATTTCACACTTTGTAACAAATACTCGTATTAAATTTGAATTGGCGCAAAATATGTGATGACAAGAACCCATTACTGTTATATAGATACGTAGTTAGTTAGCGAGAATTATATTATAATATTTTAATTGCACTGTCTATGATATGTAATCATTTGATGTGGGTTTACAGAAAATAAAAGGGATTTGGAGAGGGTTCCATTACCTTAAAAATTTGGGAACTCCTGCTCTAAACCCTTAAGACGTGCTATTTGGCGACATATGGACATAGTCAAAGTCAAAATATTTTTATTCAAAAATGGCTTAACAAAACATTTTTTTGAAAGTCAAAAGCAACGCCATCTCTTCAACAAATCCTTCATCACAACTCAAAACAACTGGGTGAGCCTGTCAGAAGAAACGGCAATTAGACTATTTTTCTCGCAACAATTAACAATTTTAAGCAACTTAACGTCTTGCTGACAATTTTGTGGCGGTGTAGGAATATCCACTACCTCATATTTCTTTATTTTTTAAAAAATGTTACCCCCACACTAGGATTTTCTCCTGTATGGTGGAGGCAGTTTACAAACATAAATTGCACGAGGACAAACATCCAGACCCGGAACAATTAATTGTAGGGCATACAAATACTTGTTCCGTGCGGGATTCGAACCCGCGGCTCCCAGCGCAACAACTCATTGCTAAGACACTGCGCCACGGAGCCGTATATCGTCCCGTGGGTAAACAGGAGATAGCAGCAGCGTGTTTCTAATGACAACTAAAAAATAAATAGATTTAAACAATACAATTTTAATTATATAGGGCGAGTGTTACTGGTTTGGATGTTAACATTAACTGAACTATGAAATGACTATCGCAATTAACTTGAGAAATTTCTCGGATGTATGGAAGAAAACATTTGACACGTCAGAAATATAAAAATAATAAAATGCTACTAAATCCTTATAAAATACTTTTCGTCTGGTAAAGGAGAAGAGCCATACTGATATCAACTTTTTACTTTTAGGTGGCGGATCTGAAGCTGCCTCCCGGCATAACCCTGACCCGAGTTCAGCCCAGCGAGAAAAAAGAAGCGCCACCCATTAAGTCTGTGGTGAGTGATTTCCTATATTTCTTTCATCATCATCATCATCATTACAGCCCTTCACAAGTCCAATGCTAAATATAGGTCTCCCCTAAAGAACGCCATAAAGCACGGTTTTGAGCCACTTGCATCCATCGACTTTGTACATCTCTTACGAGGTCGTCATCTAGTGGGGGTGGGGGAGTCCTTAACTTCACTCACCGGTACGAGGATGTCATCGAGAACCTTTCTTCCCCGTCGGTTGTGGTTGTCGGTTCTTCGAGCTATATGGCCGGCCCATTGCCACTTCAGCTTACTAAACCGTTGCGCTATGTCGGTTACTCTGGTTCTAAATGACAAGTAAACACTTGCCGCCCAGGTAGTAAGGAGGGGCAGGTAGACATTTTTGGATAGGTGTTTTAGGCACGCTGAAAACTTGTCCAATACTTCTATAATACCTAAACATATGGTTGATGCCGGTGTACGGAATCACGTTTTATTGGTCAAATCCAAATTTTTCATACAGTACGAGTGCTTGGAAAGTGTTCAACGGACATAAACGGTAAAATACCAATAATTTTTTTCAATTCTTCAACAGTTATTACGATGTTAGTGTGATGGTTTGAAAGGATTTTTTTTTAAATGGCTTACATGCTGGTTTCATCGGCTATTTTTTTTTGTAAAAACTCAGGCGTGAAGTAGTGGAGAAAACATCTGTATGGTGTATCAAGATCGGCTATTATATTGCAGGGTCAATTGTGCTAGGCTGGTGCTGATAATTTATTTTCATCGTAAGGCAAACTAACTTTTTTCCGGATTAGTTTCCTCCTATCAAAGTTGGCAAAGGATAGCTTGACTTGACAGTTCAGGAGCAACTTGAACTAATGGTGGATCGCTATCTGTTATATGTGCTTCAGTGGTTTCATTATTATCTGCGCCATCTGCATCTCCTCTCCCGAAAATCTTGGAATATTTCTCTGTCATTACTGTAGAAGTCGTCTTCATCGTTGTTTTCATCTTCCAGCCCATCATCAGAAATGTTCCCATCTTCTAAAGCTAACACCAATTCTTCTATGTCTGTGTGTTTGAAGTCGCCGAGTCATCCTGTACAATAAATTTTACAAGTAACTTCAAAATCTCAAATCTTCTACCTCCTTTTATTATTTTTCGTCTAAAAGTTATATAAATTAATTAAAATAAGAAGTGTTTTTTATCATAAACAATCGAAAATATACAATTCCACAAACAGAAATTCAACTATGGTACAAATAATACTACCACCAAGAAGTGCCGATTTTGCATACTGATGTATTTCTACATCACAAACAAATACGACATTATTTCTAATAATTTTGAACGATTTTCAAATATCTAAATATTATGCATAACACTTACCTTTCACCTTTCAGACAACACTTTATATTTGTAATTTTATGCTAATGTGTGCACAAAATCTAAATTTGTAATGCCGCGAAGAATTGTGGTTTTAATCTTCTGTGAACTTCTTCGGATTCCTCTGCATAATCTATGAATAGTAACACATATACTCAGTAAATTAAAAAACAGTTTCTGCTGTTGTTGTTTGATTTTGGGTTGGGTTACCCCTCCCCCCCCCCCTCTTCCCGCCTGGTGCTCAGTTGAGCGCCGCGCTAGTTCAAAGTCTTTGTTTGTCTCTTATGTCGCTCTTGCTTTTCTTTAATATATTTTCCAGACCTTTGTATAATCCTCACCAAAAATAAGACTGCGGTTGCCAATGGCCATCTATAGAGGAGGCCTATGTTCAGCAGTGGACTTAGTATAATCTTTGCATTTTTTATTCGATCTGCTAGGTTTGTTCCAAATAATAACATGTCTGAGTCTCCTTTTAAAGTCTCTTTAAGGTTCTGATTTACTGCATTTGTAATCAAAATGTTCCTATTATTAGTTTCAGAGTGAAAATAATGACATAATAATTTATATGCATCATTTATGTTACGGATTATGTCCATTTTCTCTCCATTTTTTAATATGGACTCTAAATTAATGCTGATGAGATTTGTCTCTGTTTATCTTTAATAATTGTATCCCTTATAAGCATAGTTGCTGAAATCGCTGAGATTCGTTCTGGATTTAAAACTGGTGCAATTATTCTTCGCAGATTTTCAAACGGTATATACTCGTATTTCTGGAGAAATTCCCTTTTATTTTCCTTTTTTTAGGCTATTGGTTAGAATGGGAGTCAATATTTTTACACTTTCGGGGTGAAAAGGTGGACCCTTTCTTTTCTTGTTCTGTGCTTATTTCACCCAGAACTGCTAATGTCTCGACACCTAATTCCTTTGCCCCTAGATATTTATCAGGCTAATTTTCTGATTCACTAGTAAGGGCTTGGCTATTTTGATTTATAGTGTTTTCTGGAATCTGTAATTGTGATTGAGGTGGTTCAGATTCTTCCGGTTTTTGACTCTCTATTAAAATATCACTCTCCATCTCTTCTGGCCAAGATTCCTCTGAATCTGAATCGGATGTCACTGTTAAGAAACAGAAAAGCAATGACCATAATGTTTATGCATCCTTTATGAAAATCTATGGACAATGTCGAATGTTAGACTTTATATAATATGTGTTAAGGGTTCTAGGCTCTGTAGAAGCAAAATGTAAATTTACTTTACATTTTTTGACAAAAAGTGACTGTCAGGCTTTTGCAATAGGCACATCGCAGACTACTCGGTGCCCTGCTGATCATGTACTCAGCGTTATGCTTTCGTACTGATGTAGGTACATTCATGGATACCCATTTGATAGGTCCCGGATGCTGCCATATTTTTGAAGTAAGGTTCCAGCAATGCTACATCTAAATTCCAGTGTATCTATAGCATTGGAGAAATAACGAGCTAAGTAAGGCTAAGTAAGTAAGCAGTAAAGTAAGTTGATATACCATTTTTTGCCCCTCATTGCTGTTCGATAGGTACCGATGTTTCCATCCAACCGATCAACCCCTCCCATAAAACAATGTTTTGGTATACAATGTTGTGTTGTGGTACATTTACTCTCTGATTTTGAGGAACCAAGTAATCTCCTTGCAGTTCGTATAGTCTCCACGCTAACAGAGTCACTACACTATTATCGTTCCAGCATACTGCACAAATGTCGCTTTTTAGATCGAGTCGACTGTCATGGTTATCTCGCTGTTCCTTCTTGCATAATTTGTCGTCTTTCAAAGGACACTTCTCAGTGCAATTACTACGTACTGTAACCGCCACTAATTAGGGCAAAGGTTGGTGTTATCGACCACATGGAAATGCCGAAAAATTTCTTGGAATCGGTTTCTTCGCATGGATTTCGCTACCAAGATATTGTGTGTCTTCGTTACTTTTCCAATACGTCCGACGTCGCGGCAGTGGAGAATATCCACTCAATATCAAAATGCCGATGAAACAATAAATGTCACACTATCAGAGACGGTAAATCCTGGGTTTCCTTTTTGTACTGCATAGTAGAATGACGGAAAATATGAATGATAACTTCGTGGCTAAAAACAATTCAAAGAAATCAACTGGTTCTGAAGCTTCGGCTAAAGTAATTACTGATCTTTTTAATGGTGCAGTCCACTCATCATGAAGTGGGATAAGTCTCGTTTTACCCATTTTCGGACTGCCTTAGGTGACGAATAGAATAGAATAGATTTTTTTTTATTCAATTTAAATCACATGTGTAAGCAGGTCCTTTCATATAAAGACATATTCACGTCATTGACGGGGCCTATTGTCTCAACGAATGTTAGATTTGCCGCGACGGTTTTTCTTAGGATTTTGTTCGTTACGTTTAGACCTTGGGGGTTGTTTTCTCTTCTTACTTCAAACATCTTGAAGCGGTCTTTCATCTCAGCTAATACAGTATACACCCTCGTTTGCAATAAGGGGCTGACGCGATATATTCCTTCAAGAGTATCATCATTTGGAAAGTTGATCCCCGCTAAACGTGCTTAAGACCCATTATTATTTGGGATAGACCCAAATAATAATGGGTCTATCCCAAATAATAATAAGCAAGTAGATTCTTTCAAATCCAAGTAGATTCCTGTTTGGCACTAAGTTACCAGGAATTAATCTTTCTGGGAGTGGCTGGTATTCGGCGTTCTGCTGCTGCGATGCGATCACGCGGGCCGAAGTAACGTATGGTGAAATGTAACACTCATAAACGTTGTGGTTAGCTGCTTCGACAACACCAAAAGTTCCACTGGGAGCTACTTCAACTCCATCTTGCATTATAGGTCCTTGGGGAATCGCTATTTCTAGAAGATTTAAAACAATCTCCTTCCCATCTTGAGTTATGGCTGTCCCAATATGCGATATGTAATCCGCGATTGGTTGCGGTATGACCTGGTAGTCTCTAACGTCCGCTCTCTGATTTAAAACATTCTGTCCTGACCGACGAGCTTGCTCTAGTATTTCCAAATTTAAATGCGTCGTCATAGAATGTGCGAACATGCTGAGTGGAAGGCGTTCATGTAGACGCGGATCTACGCCTCTTAATTGCTCATACGTTTGATGGAGCAATGGGATGAAACCAGAATAATCAAAATTTTGACAGTATCTGTCTCTTTCAGGAATCAATGTTGAATGTGGGCCTATATCATATAAGGGTTCGTCTCTAATACCCACTTCCTCTGTATCTGGTTTTATTTCATACTTCTGTCGAGGATTTTCTTCTCGTACAGGTGCCTTCCGTTCTTTAAATGCAGTTGAGCGAGGGGTGGGGCGCCGGTTTACCTCGCGCCTAGGGTCGTACGGCTCAGGTTCATACGCCCAATTCTCTAGTTGTTTTCTTTCAACCATTCTATTATACGCTCTCTGCGCGTCGCGGGTTGCACGGCGGTTACCGCCGGATTGGCCTCTGCCACGTGGAGCTTGACTATTACCACGATTATTCATAATTACTTCTCAATTGCGGAGGAAAACTATATCGAGCCTTTACCGCCGTTTTAGCGCAACCGACAAAAAACAAATTTTACAAGAGAAGGTTTTTTTTAAATATGTTTTAATAGAAATGTGCTAGTAAATTGAAATTTTACATACATTATTTATTTTCAGACATTTACATATATAATGGAAAAAAAACAAAAATATTTAGTATTTAAGCTACTTATGTCGCTTAATTTATTTTTGCTGTCATAATCTAAGGTTGTTTTGGCATTTACGATAAAAATATCCATTAATATTACTAATACAATAAACTATATTTTGATAAATGAATTGATATTTTAAAAGACGTTTAAACGAAATAGTTATAAAATATTGAAAATGAAAATTTATTTCTATTTAATAATTAGAGTAACGAGATCAATCAGCATAATTATAAACTTAACTAGTTATTTAAAATGAAATAAAGTATTTCTTCTCGTATGAATGATCTTAGCGCGTTTTCACTGAACACCAGGGTTATCATGGTTTTTACACAAAACATTAATTCAATAATTAAATCAATCATTTTGATTAGTGAGATCAATATTGTATTAATATAAAATTAAATTAAATATTTTAATTCTCCTCATCTTCATCTGTTTCAGCTAAAGCATCACGTACGTTTTCATCA
This sequence comes from Parnassius orleans, assembly GCA_029286625.1. NCBI lineage: Eukaryota > Metazoa > Arthropoda > Insecta > Lepidoptera > Papilionidae > Parnassius > Parnassius orleans. The sequence goes on along the minus strand of JAGSMP010000272.1, from coordinate 388,208 downwards.
TGCTTCATACTTAAATATTCTTGATGGTATCTGTTTGGAATCACATTTTTGTTACACAGATCCTGTAAATCTTTGTATTTAGCTAATGAAAGTTTGAGCTCTTCGGCGTATAAAGGTGTAGGTCCCCTTTTCCACAATAGCTTTGTTTGCTCTCGATCTGATGATGAAATCTATGTTTATTTCGTAATTGTCACTAACTTCGAAAAAACCGTATTGAAATTTAACAATAGGATTATTTTTATGAAATTGCACCACCCTTAATGAATTAAAATTAATCTTAAATTTTGCTGGTAATAAAGCTTGTGAAAAATTCTTCCAATCCATGAAGTCTCCATAGTGTAAAACATTTACGCTGTAGTTTCTAGGCTTATTTCTAGCATTAATAAGCATAGTTGGCCACTCAGAAGGAGCCCATACTGTTTTATTACGCACAAAACTTTCAATAGTGCTATGAATTGAGTCAACAGGCATCATGGTGTGTCCCGGTAAAAGATAAGTTACCTTTATTTTCGTAATAGTAATTGCAGTTTTCAATAAATGAATTATGGATATCATTGCTCGATTCCTATTTTGCCCGGCACAGCTATCGGAGTATAAATTTATCTCTGTGTGGGTACCTCTTTGGTCTACCATAATCAAGTAATTAAAAAGGACTGTAACAATTTCATTACAGCCCCTTTTTCCGTCGCATTCACCCCACAGGTAACAGTAACCTTCCCTTGTACCACTTTCGTATATACTTTCATTATAGTATGCATACTTCCTGGAATAGTATAGGGTAACACTTTTACCGTGTGGAGTATTCAGGACTTTTTCTAAATCAAAGCTTACGCATAAGGAGTTAGAATCAGTTAATTTGCTCATTTTTTGGTCTTCTAAAACAGTTGCTTACATTTTTCTTTATCTAGAATGTGATTTTTATATTCAGGGTTTGCTCAAAATAATTTTGTTCTCAGGTGGTAAATTTTGCACTTCTCACAAAAGCACATTTATCTTTTTAGGCAGATGGAATCCGATATTAAAATCCCTTTTGAAAATGTTACCTAATACTTTTTGATAATACTGATGATTCTGGATTTTTTTTTTTCACGTGATTAACATACTGTAAATACAAAAACGATATATTTTGCAATTCTTGAGGTAAATATACTTTAGTGCTTTTATTGCGACAATAATGGGATGGAACAGCGGGCAACATCTCAATAAATGATTTTAACTGAGCGACTTCTACCTTGTCAGATTTATTATGAGGACGACTAGTTCTTCTGCCATCTCGAGTGGTATTCAGAGCTTTATTAGCATTTTCGATGGTGTATCTCATTGACATTTGGGATATGTTTAGGGTCTTAAGCAAAAATTGTTGACATACTTTAATATTCTGTCCATTGTAGCTGATAAAATAATCGTATGATATTTTGCGAACATTACTACTGGATCTTTTTCTTCCAATCGGTTTTTCTTTAGCACAGGACAGCAGGAAATCTTTTGTCTTTTATCACAACCTAATCCCCAATAGTTTTCAAAAATATTATTGCGATCATCTTCCGTAAATTTATTTGCACATGAGTTACCACATTTTTTATTCATACAAGGGTTTGGTTGTATAGATTTCCCTACAGCAGCCTTACGATTTTTTTTGCTAAAAGTCGTTTTGGTAAAGGTTTTATTTTCCTATATCCTCTTTTACCAACACTTGTTTCTTCTTCTATTGTTTGAACTGACTTATCTTCATCCGAATCACTGGACGATGAGGCAGGCTTCCATGAATCTTCACTATCAATAGAGGTAATGCTGTCGTGGGTCTCCAAATTCTTGGACACATTTAGTTCTTGTTGGTCAAACAGTGAACTGGTGCTCGGCTGTATTAATTGATTAATGAAAGCTGGCATAGTAGGATCATAAGTTGTTAAGTCTTTTATGTTCTGGTTATCTAAATTCATTAAAGTGTAAGTATTCTCAGTATCTAAATCACTGTAATCGACAAGTATAGTTTGAGGTAATAGTGTTAATAATGCGTTAGTATTGAGCTCAGAATTTAAATCTGTATCACAAATATTATAATCGATCAACGAAGGTGATGTCGTATCAGTTAATATTGGGTCCATGTCAATATCGTTGTAGCTGTCTGTTAGTAAGAATTGATCTAGAGCTGGGGCCTTATCTTGCTGTATGTTCTCGGGAAAAGCAGTTCCAGGATTACTCTCTTCTGATATGGGAAGTGGTGATATTAACTGCATAATTTTCTTCATTCGTGACTATAAAAAGCAAATAATAACTTAAAAAGAATCACATAATAATAAATAAAGCATTAATGGACAGACGTAGGCAGTGACCTACTACGACTGCTTATTTTATACCAGTGGTGCGCCCTCGCTTTGCTTTGGTTAATAAGATTTCCCATGGGAATTTCGGGACAAAAAGTATCCATATTATTCCTGATGAACCCAGGGATAATCTAATGGTTAACGTACGTACTGATATTCAGTTTTCCCCAATTCAATTAAAAAAATTAAAACACAAAGCATACCTTAGCTGCAGGAGTCGACATTGCTGTTTTATTTGATGTTTTGGAGTTAACTATGTGTACTTTATTTAAAACACAATAAGGAAACAATAACGAAACAATAATTAATACAATTAAAAATGTTATTATGGCTGAAACTGTTTTTTTTTGCTACAATTCAACGAGAACAATGTTTTTGTCGCATTACTTTCACGGAAATAAACAGGTCACGACAGGTTTGTTTATAGTAAACGCCTCATAGTCTATCACCTATGTCGGTTGCGATAACAAGTAGTGTCACTTGCGCTACAAAAAATTGATCGCAAGGCGCTTACGATAAAAATGCTTGTTGTCGCTTACGTTATGGCTTTAAAAATATATGTATTTACGATAATTTTAGTACTTGGTACAACTTTATAACGGTTAAATTTTGGCGGGAAATGTCAACAGGGATGGATCCGTTATGGTTTAAAATACTACTTACGATAAAAAAAGCATTTTCGACAAAAGTGTCGCTTACGATAATTTGGCGGTAACGGCTCGATATGTCAAAAACGACTTCTTATTGAAAGTCATTTTTTACTTTACCATTGGTTCGAATAACACGAATTAGTACATAATTTACCCAAAATTTACTACAAAACTTTGATAAAGTACAAAGTTTCACTCATTTGAACAATTACTTACTTTTTTTTGGAGATTCTTGTGCGACGTAAAACATGACATAACTTGCACTCTAATGACCATTTGAATCAAGTGTTAACGCTACTCGAAAATCTTCGTTGCAAATAGAAGATAGTTGTACACACATTGCAATCGGTACGTTCTCGCCATGTTCTTGCAATAATAATGTGCACTCTCTCGGTCCCGTTTGCTTTGAAAATTTTCTGTTAGTGGTAAAGTGATTTTCTAACGCTCTTTTCATCCAAACACTCCAAATGTTCTGGGTTTTCTTGACGGCTGTACAATGTTTCTGTAAAGTAGGTTTAAGTAAGTAAGTATTAAAGAGTTTCAGTTCTGTTGCCGAATTCAACAATAGAGCTCTGTCGAAAAATTTAAACTATCTATTTTCCTCAATATTCTTGTTGTCCCTAAAATATGTATGCTCGCTTTTCAGAATTCGTATGTTTGTTAAGGAACTATTTTGGGGTCAATGGCTCACGTGCAAGCAAATCTAATCACTCTTTTACATAAATCCATCTCTTGTGATTTATAAAGAATCGGGGTGCGACCAGTAATTTTTTTGTGAATCCAGATTGTAATTGGTTTCTTAGTGTACGCTTGGTTTGTTGTATTTTGCAGCTGTTTATCGTTGTGACGGTTGTATATCACTGACAGAGTTGTTGTCCTCTCTCCACGGTGTTTTTTTGTTTGGTGGGTCCATTTTGATCTATAAGCATAAACAATAACCTGATCAAGCTAAAAAATTAGGTCATGTTTGTGGGCTCAGCTCGTGCACTATATTCCTGTTCTGCGCAGATGACCGATATTGGGCCTGGAGGACATTTTTTTCTCTCTTGGTTCGTCTTTCTTTAGTCCAATGTGTGGCTTTCTTCTATAGTGCCCATTTTACATGTTGTGCATTTTTTTGTCTAAATACTGAAATTTTTTCTTCTCGCACAACATCGAAAAAACTGTAAAAGACAACGGTTGAGTATTGGTGTCATGCACTAGCTGTAGGAACAGTTAAATTTTGTTCATATCTTGGCCATAATTGTGCTTTTTGAATTACGTTTTGATTCATGGCTGAATCAACGTTGTACAGTTTGGTGGCAAATACAGTTCGGAAAAATTGCCATCTTCTGTCGTCAAATCTTCAGCATCTGGATGTCTGGGCGCATTATCTAGGAGTAACAATGTTCTTTGTGATAGACCCAATTTCTTCAAATGACATTTGACTTCTGGAAAGAAATGTTCTCTGAACCACTCCAGAAAATATATCTACCCAAGCAAGTTTTTAAGACCAGACTTTTCAATTTATTGCTTTCAATTAATACTTATTTATTACATATGAACAATTAATACTCTTAGCAAAATAAGTGAATATAAATACTACGTAATATCTTTTTTGTAGAGCCATCATAGATAACATAATCTCTGTCTTCCTTTTTTGTCCGTCGACGTACTATAGTCGGCAAGGGACGCCCTAGATGAAAGTTTATCGACCTAATTGGCGACATATTAGAGATGGGCCACATCATGAGTGCCCTTAACCGACGAGCATGTATGCGTAGGTATATGGATGTAAAGGAGGCGAGAGAGGTGTGTAAGGTACTTTTTCCCCACGTATTATTATTTTCAACATCAGATTCACTTGAACCTTCTACATCTGAATCATCTGGTAAATCTTGCAGACTGTTTACTGGTGATCTATGCTCCCCACCGTCGTCTTGTGGTAAATGTGGTCTCTCTGTTCGATCGGCAGGTGTAAGTTGTGATGATGTGCTCGCCACAAGTGTAGGAGAATTCGTTGAAATGTGATCAAAAATATTAGTATCCGTTTCCAGAATACTTTGTAATACCGCGACGTTATATTCCTGTTCCTCATCTGACTCTAAGCCGGCTTCTGGCTGGAGAGTGATCTGGTATTCTGCTGGTATTCTGCAGAATTTTCAATATCGTATGCATATATCTCGACATTTTGTAATTTCAACCTGAAAAAATGTAAGCATAGATAAATTTCTCACCAACAAAATGTACTTTGTGGGCAGAGGGATACATATTCCCACCAAAACAAAAAACTTTCGATAATGCTTGATTCAAGAATGTTAAAACAAAAGATTGTTATTTCATAAAGTTAGAAAATAAACAAAAAATAAATAAGAGCTCACCATCCAGAATACAAAAAAAAAAAAGATTCCCGCAGACATAACTCGTATAGTCGTATATTACAAGAATCAAAACAGTTGACTCCGCCATTGGACAAAAGAGACAGTGACAGTAACGGTTTTTATTTTTTAATATGTTTGGCAATTCGTTCTGTGTTGCTAGAAAAATAACCACATAAATCTACTACTTATTATTACATAATTAAACGAACTTACCTTAAGTGAAGTTCAATTGTAATTATATAAAGAGCTGATGCTCTATATATACATATATATCATGATTATTTTGCATATAGTAATGCCACCAATGTTTTAAACATGTATTATACTGTTTTAATGTATTTGAGGACAGAGATGCTAACATCAAATCACATGCTGACTCCGGGGTTTTATTTAGTTGGAACGCTGTCCTGATAAGTTGTGCATGGAGTGGGTGTGGTGTCCTGAAACGAGAAGATAAAAGTGCTGATGAAGATTAAAAGTAAATTACTTCCGAGTATATCATTGATTTCATCATAGGATATCAGGGCTGAGCACTCCAAACAGGGAAAATAATGATGCTCCTTGCCTTTTCATTATTAATTGTTTTAGAAGTAGAACTCAGACTATCTTAATATAAATGCATCTATATTCCATGCTTCTGGATCTCTTTGCCATGACTCATATTTAATGCATTTTATATTAATACTAGATCCAAAAAGGTCAATGTCTGGCTGGGTAAACATTGTAATTGTTAAAACTATCATCTGATAATTCCCATTCAGCACCTATATACCTATTTCGAGACTCAGCATCTGCTTCTTTATTGTCTTTTGATTTAATGTAAGAGGCAAAACCTCTCTCTTCTCACAAAATTGCCACAAAGATAGATAAGTTGTTAAGCTTAAGATATTGAAATCCTCCCATACGATTAATATATGAAATTGCAGTTTTATTATCAATTCTCAATAATATTTCACAATTTTTTTACATTTTTTGCAAAACTAAATAATTTGTATGATTTTGTTTATCTTGAATGGATCAAAAAGCTCGTGCCACTTTACCATTGCAGTTATAAAAATGTTTAATTCGACCAGCAAAATGTGTTACCTCTATGGGTATTTGGCACGCTGTTGTCTGTAATTCTTTGACTTGTGAGGCTGACTGCGAGTCACTGCCGGTGCTTGGACCTTGGATTTCCTCTGAATATCTTTCTCTGGGTTCCTTGATGTTGAGGGGAAAGTAGTTTTTTGTTGTAGATTTTTGCCTTGGCTGAAAAGGTTTTTGTATAGGTTTCTTTAACAGATTTGAAGCAGGTTTTTTTGTAAAATTGTTGCACTCTTTACACATTCTCTTAATTTCTCTCCAAATAGGAATTTATCCCGTTTGAGATCAACAAGAGTCTTGGATACGGTTTTATCTAAATGAGGTATAATAGATTTTTTCTTATTACTGTATTTTCTGAATGAAGGTGGGCTAGAATTCTGGCAGCCTCTGCCATGTTTTTTATGATATCTAATTTATAAAATTTTTGTTTCGTTAAATTATCGACACATTTTAATATTGCACCTGTGGCTTATCCTAATAAATTTTGGCGGTTTTCTATTAATTTTCTTGTCTCTTGTTTTTACTGACTCCGCTACCATGTGTTATATATATATATATGTTAGGATTCAGTAGTGGTGCTTCTAACAAAATGGCATTTTCCGGTATTAGTTGTTCTTTTTAAATGTTTCTATTTTTTCTTTATTCAAACCTTCCATCAAAATACCTTCCGACTCTTTTATAAATCTCAGAGTGTATTGGTTGACCATGAGAAGATTCCGTATTAATCGGAGGACCCATGGCTTCTATAATATTCTCTTCTAATTGTTCTTCTTTAACTTCCATAATTTCTACCGCCTTCTCCTCCTCTGGTTCAATATTTTCAAGAATAATCTCCCCTTCTGATTCAATACTTTCCACTGAAATTTAATAATTATAATAGTAGCATACATACGTTATGCTAATTTTCTTATTTATGCCTTCAATTCTCTCCCCCCCCTTTGTTTAGAGATGTAATGCCCATAAATAACTGATAGCCAATTACTATAGCACCAATGTAATGGTTTAATAGTGACACTCACTTTAAGAGGCCTCCATATTAAATGGTATGGCATGACTATTATCCCCACGGGATAAGTGAAAAGCGACACTCGCTTTATGAGTTTGCGACATATTATATCCAGGCATATTATGACTGGCCGACTAATCTCCACTATGCCCCACGGGATAGTCTCAAAAGTTTATACACAGAAAATTTTATGTGTTTTGGTTGGAGGATAAGTAAACCTCATTTTTAATTCCTTATAAAACATTCACGGTCTGAATGCTAACTTTAATGATCTTTTGAAACTATTTGTTTTATTTAAATGAAAATATTATATATCTTTAAAGTTCCGTATAATACAATTAATTAATTATAATAAATTGAGTCATGATAAAAATATACTTACCAATATCGCCAACATCATTTTCGTTTCTATTATCTTTTGAATGTTCGTCTTTACGTCTTTTACAACGTTAATATTTCTTCTTACATTTGTTCAACTTCCTTTCTAAACTTCTTTTGACTCCCTTCGTCTTTTAGGCATTTTAAACCAATGTAAAAAGAAAAATGGCACAAAAACTTTCGAAATTTACTGCGCAAATGCAAATTGATGATCGTTCATCAAACGTGGCAAAACCAATGTCATTTGAGAAGCGTTAGGTTGCAAGGTGTAAACGATACTACCAAGTTATCTTGGACTAAGCTTGAATATAATATTCTGCTATCTTCCAAAAAAAGGGTTAACCCTTAAACAATAGCAACAAGTTATCTTCGCTATACTCTGGTACAAAAGTAGGTACTTAAAAATATTAAGAGTCACCTTAACATGATATCAAAATAGGTCGCTAACTACTAGGAATTAGTAGTCTCAAGGAATTAGTAGGTACTAACTAATGCTTTGAGATCTTTTTGTTTAAGCTTAATTCAAAGCTTTCTGGTTTGATATTTCAGTTAATTGTAACATCTTCTTCCTCTTATTTTTGACGTTGATTTCTTTGAAATCTTCATTCATAAATGATGTTTTATAATCAAAGAAAAAAGGTTGTATTATATTTGGTATATTTTATTATTTCAATATTATTCCATATAACAGTATATTTTTAGTTCGTCTGTGCTAAAATTGTTGCCCCAGATTTCCTGCAACTTCTTCACGTAAAAGAAGTCATAAGTTAGAAAGAGCATGAATTAAAAAGGGCTTGCCCATCTTCCGGGCTCTCGGAATCTGCTATATATCGAAATGGTGTGTAGATTCGACCAGATTTCAGATCTTTTGCAATTTGTTATTGAATTAAGCTGTGTACATTATCAGCTTCATTCTGAGTAGGTCGTTGTGCGTTATGTTTTCAATTTTTTTAAGCCTAGGATACACTTGGGGACAAAAGGAGCAGCATGTTGCACAACATGTCGCTCAACAACTACGTGGAATGTCCCGAGACATGTCGCGGAACTTTTTGCAGGCCACACTGGTCAGTGCTTATAGAAATGTCGCACGGGGAGGTTGTGGCGATTAGTACTTACTCCGGGAGTGAAACGTAAGCGAAAGAGAAGGTGGTGGATGCGGAATTTCTTACTACAACGAGAAGAAATAAGAATTAATATTTTAAGTGATCTCCGAATGTCGGACGGATCTTTTGTGAATTTTACTCGAATGTCAACATCTGATTTTCAAACTTTATTACAAATGATCGGACCTTCCATAGCCAAACAGGATACAATACTACGGGACGCTGTTGGCTCTCACATCAGACGTGCCATTGCATTAAGATACTTGTCGACAGGAGATTCTTATGCTTCATTGGCGTACACTTTTCGAGTGTCGAAACAACTGATCGGTAGGACGGGGGTACGCACTTTGGTTTCAATTTCTTTTCTCGGTAATTTAACCGCCTTGGCAATATCTTCCCACGCGTCATTTTTCTTTATTTTATTTCGATAATCACGGTTCGAAGTATCCCACAACGCTGGTATAGCTCAAGTAAAAGGACGGTTTCGTTTCCCCACACTACTGACATATTGCAAGGCACGTTGCGCATACGACTACGCTCTGTAACAAAATGGTGCGAAACTGACGCGAGACACGTGCGTTCGCTCGGAGCGGGAACAAGCAACATGTCCTGCGTCACGTAAAATGTTGCGGGTCTCTGTGCAACGTTGCATCGTCACGTAGATTGAGTGTTCCGCGTCATGTTGCGGAACAAAATGTCCCTAGTGTATCCGGGGCTTTATAACGACAAATATAAATAACGCAGCGATATATTTATTTTTGTTTTGCCCGTAACAATTATGAGATATAAATGTTACATTTATTACTCGATTACCTACCTGTATTTTCCGAAACTCTTTAAATAATCCAGTATACAACTCTCAGAATCCAACTAAGAGTTGCACTGAGCGATAAGAGATCCTGTTAGAACCTTTTTCACACCGCCTTCTATTATTTGGCTATACAGCTCCCAATAATATGTCAATTTTATTAGGAGTGTTGAATTCTGGATCAGCCAGTTTGAAACCTCTTAAATCAATCTAATCCGTTATCTCTATCCTTGTATCTGGAAGGTATATTCTGCGCACCTCTTTTACCTTGTGTCTCGTTCTTCTAAAAGTAGCTTTTGTAGTCATCACCACATTCATTATCATCTTTTAAATTTTGTAATTCTGTCATAGTAAAATTACAGCTGTTCAATTTTGATTTGTAGTAAAATGATGACGTATCCTCGTTTGGGCTTTGCATTATCGCTCGGACACCAGGGTACACTTGTACATTTATTCCATCTTTCTTCTTTCCGGCTTAGGATTTTTTCTCTAAGTGCGTGTCATATTTTTAAACCAAGATCACACTGATATTTTTTCGGCTGAAAAAACCTTGTATTGAAATGTGTTGTAAACACTTCATAAAAGGTCAAATCGGCCAGCATCTCGAGTTTTACTCATTTGCTGCTGTTCGAAGGCTCTAAATATGTCTGCAGTACCTTTTCCACCATTAATATATTTCCTTGAAGTCGAGGTATAGAATTAATAAATTTTTAAATGTAATTTTTCAAAGCGTCACTAACACATAAATTCCTCTTTTGTCGTCTTTTATATAGTTACGATTTGTCTTGATTTTTACAGTTCTAATCATTTATTCCTAGTGTACAGGCCGTATCTGTAACAAGTACCTTTGATGATGATGCGAACTCGAATCGGGGTGAACAACAAAAACCCGAGTTTTATTTCGAATTCTTCCTTTATTGGTAAACAACATCCTTTATTGGCAAACTCACAAGAGATCACAAATGTACAATTTTACAATACTCAACGATTTGAGGTCATTATATACAGCGCCACCTTTCGACAAAAAAGCAAACCTTATTTATACATACAGTTAGTGTTAACAACGCCATCTTGCGTCATTACCCAAAACCTTATTGACATTTAAACACCTAGCGTATTAATGCAAAAAGTAAGATTATATTATTATAGTCTTATGTTTTGATTGTTTCTGTTTCAAATTGATTGCGTTATGAGACCTTTGATTTTGTATGAGACCTGCATTAACGTCGACAATTTCGTACCTTTTTTGATGGTTCTTGTGATAGGCAACTGTTAAGTATTTCACGTACCTATATAATTAAACGCCTTTGCTGAATAATGATTCAAAGTGAATGCAAAAAATTTCACTTGACAGAGTATACACTTTTCGATTAAATTCCACAAAGTTAGAATTTCTTCTAAACAGTTTTTTATATGCATAGCTGTGTGAGATTCTGGGAAATGTTTCATTTGTAGTACTGCATGGTGAAATTTGAAACTGTTTATGTTTATTTGAAACTCTCCATGTTAATTATGTTTGTCCACATGTCGGTAGTGACTGAAATTGCGGCTGCATTTAGCACTCCTTTGCGAATTTCAGATTTAGTTTCTTCGTAAAGATGTGGTAGTATGTTTTCTGTAAAATACTTTCTGCTTGGTATGTTATACTTATTTTGATTTTACTTTTCTCATTAAATTTATAAAGACTGTACCTATATTCAACAATGGACAACGATTAGTTCTCCAGAGCAATCATCTCACCAATAGCAATACTAATGTCCCTTGATCTTAAATCTTCATGTGACCACTGTACAGTAAAACTTTCTTCAATATTTTATTAGTAGTTTTGAGATTACTTGACCTCTCAACACCGTGAAATTGAAGGGGTAGACGACGTTGGAGGTAGTTGTTCTATTTGTGACTTCGACGTACTCGGGGATGGCTCCCGTACGTAAACAGTGTCTACTATAGTGAAATGCAAAGTAAACAAAAACAGGTTCCTACGTGATCGCACGGCGCGAGTGCGAGCAACTCGGCTGAACGACGAAGCGCCACAGACCCACAGGGATTGCCGATACTATCCGAACTCCGCCGAAAGCAATGATCGACTTGGCCGACTAGTAGGCTTTTTTTCACACAAAACACAAAGTCGTATACTATAACGAATATATTAAGAAAATAATAGCAAACTAGCTTTGACAATAATTAGGAACACTTCTAAAAACCAACTTAAAAAAAACCAGTTAATATATTAACATACTTTTAACTGTCAAAATGGCGTTCGGTAAAGCAGCGCTCTTTTGACCTTTTATTATTTAATTGACTGATAAAGAGCTATCGTATCACAGAGCCATCTATGCAAAAAAAGCTGTAGTTTTTGAGTTATAAGAAAGTGAGCATATTAACCGGATGACTATATCATAAAAACCCGATGTCTCTTTGTATTTTTGGTGCTATAAGCGAAATAAAAACGTAAATAAATATACTGTTCACAGCATGCTGAAACTAATATTCTTAAGTATAAGTTGCTTTCTTAATTAGTTCCTAGTTAGGTAGGTGTTCTCGTGAAGGGTACTTGAGTAGGTGTGTGTTTGTGTGCGCAGCCGCTGTGGCGCTGCTCGGCGCTGGCGGCGGCGCCCACGCCGGTGGCGCGGCCCGCGCCCGTCATCAACGCGCAGCCCGTCGCGCCGCTCTACACCGCGCCGCACGCAGGTACCTACGCACCGCACAGCTTTACTGCGTGCTAGAGCCACGAGCCACGCTGCACCTATATTGTGGCTGCAGCACGAATGAGTCAGCTCGACCGGTGAAGGACCACGCCCTCACGGGGAATACCAGCGTAAAATAGCAGCTTAATGCTGCTGTTTCGTATGGTGAGTGTAGAGAACCGGAGACCCTTTTTACTGGGAACGAGGCATTCTGTCATAGTTCGCAGGGGTGACAACGCATCTGCATTTTAATTCGCAAACGAGGATAGATTTAGATGTCTGTGAGCCACAGCATCCACTTACCTGCCTAGGGGCAAGGTTTGCTTGATGATAAGTGCAGGGTTAGTCCGTCTGGGCAGTTACCTCCTTGTACCTATTTCTGTCGTCAAATATCAGTGCGAGCACGGATGTGTTCCGGTATGAAGGATATAGAGAACCACTATTATTACAGGCTGCGAGGCATTCCATCTTACGCCTGTAGCCTTTTTTGTTTGAAGTTGGTTGCGGGTGTTAATGAAATGCAGTGGCCACTTACCTTCAAGTGGACTGTTAGTTCGTTTGTCAACCTATCCTATATAAAAAAAGAATGATAGATTAGGGAATAGTTACGACTTAATGGTACTCCTGATAGAAGTCCGTCTGGGTGGGTACCATCCTCTTACTTACTTCTGTCGCCAAATGTCAGTGCTTGCAATGTTGTGTGCGCAGCCTAAAGGGTATAGAGAGCCAGACTGGAGGACACACAGAGGTACCGGGCACAAATCCCGGCTCGGGCCAAAATCAGCTATTGGTTTTAAAATCGAAATGCACATAATGCCTGTCCTGCGCCTGATCTCTTCTGGTCGTGTCAGATTGCCGTCCCAACGGACTATGAGAGTGGGGGATTGAGAGTGCATCTGTGTTTGCGCACACACTCGTGCACTATGATCCTGTCTTGCGTAGATAGCTAGTCTTCTTTGAGGCTGGCTTTCGTGACCGGAATTTGGCCTGGAGGACATTGACATTATTATGAACATTTCGATTTTTTAACCATTTTTTGTGTTCGCTGTACAGAGAAACTGTTAAAGTTACGAAAGCAAGATCAAACTCGGTTTTGCTCGCTTACTATGTAATAAAGGCAAAAAAACTCCTTAGCAACAATGACTTAACGCTGAAAATTTATTTTTCCAGAACCACCAAAAACTATCATCATACCCGAACCGCCTCAGCCTCAACCACAGACAACCGGCAAGTCCAAAAAGGCCAAGAAGAAGGCCAAAAAAGCTGCCGCCGCCGCCGCTGAAACAGCCGACGCCAAGCAAGATGGCGCTAAGATGGTCACTCTGAGGAACCCAATGTTCCATCCTAACCTACCCCCTGTGCAAGTAACGAACGCCCCGGCAGCGCAAAAGAAGGCCGAGATACGAATCCCGGACCCGATCCCGATGCCGCCCACTGCCTGTCAAGCGACCATTACGCCAACATCTAACGGGATGTATACCATTCGCAACCCCCTAATGTCCATGATGCATCAACAGAGCCTGATGGGGCTGAGGAACCCTAGCGCACCTGTGAACCCCATAAACCCCATGAACCCACTCTTCAACCAACCCCAATACACCTACGTCAATCCGAATGTATACAACCCAGTCCAGAGTGTCCCAACACAGACTTACGTTCTAGACCCATCTAGAAATTCGCCTAAAAACCCTGAAAACGACTTTCAAAACAGGATAATGAACCTAGCCTCGTTCACGCAGAAGAATGAAGAGGGTTATTCCCTGTTTAAGACACCCGAGGACAATCAGCAGAGAAATTTCTGGCTCCAGAGTACTATGTTGATGATGCAGCACCGAAACCGGTGGTGTCACCAAATCCGATTGGCACCCGGCCTAACGTCGACACCAATAGAACTTTCGAGAGTGAGTCTCTTTTCGCGAACCCGATTCAAAGGCCTGAACCCATCGGAACTCCATTAAGAAGAGACGAAGGAAGTGAATTTAGTGGGAGTCTGTATACTCCATTCGGTCAAGAGGATAGGAATGTGTTTAGAAATGCACTGTTCAATGATAAAAGTGATGTTGGTGCTAGTGTGTGTAAAAATGAGGACGCTAGTGTGAATCACATTGCCAATGGTGATCCGTTGCCGTACTTTCAACGTCTGCGGGTCGGCTCAAAGCTGAACAACGAAGTAACCATTCATCATGTCACCGAGTCCAAGTTCTATAAGGGGCAGGTAGGTTGTTCCAAGTTATTGTGGTTACAAGAGAATCTATGTCTCACTCATAGTCTAGGGCACATTGTAGAAAACAACAGAATACTCCGAGTACTTGAAAGATAATTTTTTCTACTTTTTTAAAAGATGTTACCCACACTAGAATTTTCTCTATTATATTCTCTATTAAATTTTCTGTATTATAGAGGCAGCTCACATACATAAATTGCACAAGGACAAACATCCAGACCTCGAAGTAACAATTATTTGTAGGCCATACTAATACTTGTTATAATTGGGATCCGAACCCGCGAACCACAGCGCCGCAATTTGATGCTAAGCCACTACTCCACGGAACCGTCAATTTCATCGAGTAAACTTAATTTCCTCTGGTAATATTAAGTTGCTACTTCTATAGTCTATATGCTACAATGATTACATAATATCTCACTCTAGCCCTAATGGTCAGAGCGAAATCCCTCTTGACGTTAAAAAAGCTACTCTGCAATATATATCTGCATTATTTATACGTGGCAGAGCCATGCTGCAGCTATATTAGTAGTTTAGTTGTAGCACGAATGGGTCGGCTCGACCAGGATCTCTCACAGAATACCATCGTAAAATAGCAGCTTAATACTGCTGTGTTTTGTATGGTGAGTGTAGAGAACCGCAGACCCTTTTTACTGGTAAAGATGCATTCCATCTTAGTCCTCACGGGTGACAACGCATCTGCATTTTGATTCTTTATTGAGGATAGATATAGATGTCTATGGGTCACAGCAACCACTTACCATCAGGTGGACTGTGCGCTCATTTGTCACCCTATGTTATAAAAAAAAATATGTGAACATTTTTAGTATTGTCCCAACCATTACATCAGAATGGAATAGAATAGAAGTTTTTTTTTTTCAATATAGATTATTACATAATACTTATTGAAAGTCATGTTTTTATTTACCACTGATTGGGAAAATACCTCTGATCTGTGAAGAACCAGCAAGAAACCCAGCTGGATTACTTTTTTAGGCATATATAACTTCACAATCATTTTGTACAATTTTATTTGATTTAGAATTGAACCAGCACGGTAGCGATCACCTCATTCCCAGAAGTTATTTTAATTCATGTATGCGCTCAAAGGCTAAGTATAGCCATTCAGCGGGGAAACGCAGCCAGCATTCTTGGCACGATACCACGAGGAGTAGGACTGTATGATAATTAAGTTACTAGTTAAGTTTTTTTTAATTATAATTTTTAATATTGTATATTATGTTATGTAAATAAATTTACTAGCATTCATGTATTCTTTAATATTATAATAACCCTTTGTTTTTTTTTTAAATTTAAACATGTTTATTGACAAATTTTGTACATTTTCTGGGATTTTGTTGTAAAAGCGTATACATTGCCCCATAAATGAATTACTAATTCTGTGGGGTCTAGTAACTGGCATTACAAGCTTATGTTTATTCCTAGTGTTTAAAGTATGAACATCTTTATTCTTATCAAAGCTATTCATGTTTTTATGTATAAACATTACATTATATAAACCTAATCATAAATTTATTAGCAATATGTATTATTTGATTTATATATTTATATGTAGGTAGAGCCTTGCAGCAGCTTTATAGTTGTAGCATGAATGGATCAGCTTAACCTAGGAAGGACCAAGGCTCTCACAAAATATCAGCGTGAAATAGCAGCTTAATGCTGCTTTGTTTCGTATTGTGAGTGTAGAGAACCGGAGACCCTTTTTACTGAAAACGAGGCGTACCATTTTAGTTCTCAGTGATAACGACGTATTTGCATTTTGATTCTTAATTTAGGACAGATGTAGATGACAATGGGCCACAGCATCCACTTACCATCACGTGGACTGTGAGCTTGTTTGTCACTCTTATTCTATAAAAAAAAATTAGTTAGGCTGTCTCTTTCTAACTTACGCCATGTTTATATATTACAGGAGGACCCGCAGTCAGTAGACGGGATCACTGATGAGTCGTTGTTCTCTAGACCTTCACCTCCATGGCCGGACACCTTATACCAGACGACAAACAGTCACAACCATAATGCTGGTGAGTCTTTTATATTAGTGTGTAGCGAATCTATCTATTAAATTATAACTCTTAACAATAAGTAAAAACTGACCTTAGGGGTGGAATTTTTTCTCCAAATTTGTATGGGACCACCCTTGAAGTATAACCTATTTAATAAAAAAAAAGAATCATTAAAATCGATTCTCAATCTGCGAAGATATCATATGAAATTCCTTAAGCAATAGTCCAACATGAAACTTTTTTCCAATATTTTCCACCCTTAGGGGTGGAAGTTTTTCTTCAAAATTTAATGGGACCACCTATTTAATAAAAAAAGAATCATTAAAATCGGTTGAAAATATGCGAAGATATCGCGTAACATACATACAAAAAAAGAACATACGCTCGAATTGAGAACCTCATCCTTTTTGAAGTCGGTTAATTAACATGCTACTTGTTTCATAATCAAGTAAAACAAGTTGTAGATATTCTCGAGGTAATTGTGTATTTTTCAGTTTAGTTTACTTTAGTTTACGACAGACTGTTATCCGTAACTCCACGTCTAAGCGCGTATTTTGCGTGTGGGCAGGAATAATGTAATTTTTCGAACCATGAGATCTCCCCGAAGAAGTTCAACAGTCCTTTGATGTTGCGTGCAACTTCGAGGAGTGATCCCGCCGTGCCGAGATATTTAGCCCTTATGTAGCGACCTCCGGACATTTCAGCAACACGTGGGCCGCCGTTTCTTCCTGCCCCATACATACCCTGCATAGGGGACTATCTGTAACACCTATGGTAAATAAATGTTTGTTAAAGGTGCCGTGTCCTGTCATGCAGCTCGTCTGCTGCATCGTTGCCTCTGGATCCACTGTGTCCCTTTATCCATTACAGAGTCACATTGTTGTTTTTACATACCTCATTTAATCGTTGATGGCATTCATATATTAGTCCCGAGTTCACTACATTGCAACTCAGAGCTTGTAGTACCGCCCTACTGTCGGTCAGTATTCTGATGGAGAAGTCATTAACCTTCCTTCATATTAAGCGTCTATTGCTATGGCCGCTTGAATGATACCTATACATTCCGCCTGAAAGACTGTGTTATAGGTACCCAGCGGTGTGCATATGTGGATATTGAGGTCTTCAGAGAAAGTTCCAGATCCTACACCTTCATTTGTTTTGGAACCATCGGTGAAAACTCTAAGCTCTTTTGGGCTTAATCCTTAAGGCTGGCTGGTTTCATTTAATTGTATCTTGTACTTCTTATTGAATACAAATTGTTTAGGGATTTTATCGTACTTGGCTTGTAAGATAGGAATTTTTGAGTGAATTCTATCAATTATGCCTGTATGAGGGACACTATTCTTACTCCAAAGATTTAAGGTCTAGTCTGATGGCAGCTAAAGTCGCTTCTTGTTGTATATGTAGATGAAGCAGGGTTAACTCCAGCTCCAGCATCGCTTCTAAGGCTGCTGTTGGCATAGTCCTTATGCAGCCTGTGGCAGCCATACATGCCAGTCTCTGGTAGCGCTGAAGCTTCTTTATAGTGGTGGCTTCATTTGTCTTGGTCCACCATACCAGAGCGCCGTATGTGATCATGGGCCGAATTACAGTTTTGTACAGCCACGGTATGATTTTTGGCGTCAGACCCCATCTTTTGCCAATCATGTTTCTGTATTGCCAGAAAGTTATACTAGCTTTGTTGATTTTGTTTTCTATGTGTTTATTCCAATTAAGTTTGCTGTCCAAGGTAAGACCTAAATAATTTACCTCGGAGGATAGCTGGAGTTTTGTGCTAAAAAGACTTGGGAGATGATAGTTATTCAGCATTCGTTTTTGTGTGAACATTACTAGAACCGTTTTATTTGGATTGAAAGTTAAGTCGTATTCCCTGCACCATCTCTCCACTATACGGAGAGCCGCTTGGGTCAGGTCGCACACCATGCTTGCTGTCTTTCCAGAGACCGGTATTGTCAGGTCATCAGCATAACCTACTATATAGATGTGATTGGCATTTAATTTGCTGATGAGTTCATTAATGACCATATTCCACAGGTGAGGTGAAAGAACCCCACCCAGCGGGCAGCCTTTCTTAATCAGGATTGCTTGAGATTCACCAGCAATCTTTATTGTTCGTGTACTGAGCATGTTTACTATCCAGTCAATCAGTGCCGGTTCAACTTTATGTCTACTGAGTGCACCTTTTATGCTGGAGAATTTCCTTCTGTCAAAAGCACCTTCTATATCTATGAAGGAACCTAGACATATTTCTTTGTTTTGGATGGCCTCTTCAATCTTTGTTACTACCTGGTGAAGTGCCAATTCTGTCGATTTACCTAGACTGTCGGCGTGTTGGTTGTCGTGTAGCGGTAAGTTCATTAGCGCCGACCCCCTTAATTCCCTTTCACACATCCTCTCCATCGTCTTTAGGAGAAAGGATGTGAGGCTAATGGGTCTGTAGGATTTAGGGTCTGTGTAGTCGCTCTTACCTGGTTTGGGTATGAATGTGACTTTCACTTCCCTCCATCCCCTATGAACATATTTAAGAGCCAGACAGGCTCTCATTATGGCAGCAAGTCTGACTATTAGGGCATTACCCCCCCACTGTACGAGTGCTAGGAATATGCCGTCAGGTCCTGCCGCCTTATAGGGGAGGAAACTGTGAATGGCCCAATGGATTTTTTTCATCGTTACCACTGTGCTAAATTCCAGTCTTCTGCTATTGGTGTCAGTATAACTTCATGCCGGTTTGCCTCCTGAGTTACGCAGCAACCTGGGAAGTGCGTTTCAATTAGGATGCGTTGGGCTTCATCCGGCGATGTTGAGTAGCTACCGTCGGGTTTCTTTAGAGAGATGGATCCCGGTGTGTTCTGTTTAGCTAGGATAATCATTATCCTATTCGCTTGTTCGCAAGTTTCTATGTTGCCACAGAGTTTAGGCCACCCTGTCGAGCGTCGATACCTGATACTGTATTTTTTAATTTTCTAATCTACATTAAAACAAACTTAATATCCTTACAAAATTTTGCTAACAGTGTAATATAATGAAATATTTTATATTCTCAATGTTCTAATCACTGTCAGATCATACCATTGTAGCCCTTAACAATGCCATATCACAAAACACAGTCCTTAGCCACCTGCCTCTATCGTCTTCCTGCATGTCTTATCAAACTGTCTCTCATCTTTATATTTTTATATATACGTATATTTAAGGGCTAAAAGAGTTTATTTAAACTCATCCATCTGAAGTCGTAGTGGTACTATTTTTTTTTGCGCCCAATGCAAGGACACCTTCCGGAAACGGGGAGGAGGTGGTGAATGCTCATAGCATACCACGCAGCTGGCTGCGTGGTTATGTGGGACTCACTTTGAAGAAGTGCTTTACCCATAGGTAAAGCTGTTCTCAGGTGGTGTTGCGCCCCCTTAAGTTATAAGGGGGCGCAGAGTGCTACTACTGTGACTTATATAGCATACTATTGTGGACAAAAATTATAGGTAGTTAGTGATATAATAAAATTTATCAGTTAAGTTACACCATCTGGAATTCTTGTTCTAAGGGTAAATGATCCGACAAAACAGTTGTAAAGTTGTTGTGGTTTTTTTTAATAGGAGAAAACATTCTAACTTTTAAGATTATATTATGTTTCATAAATAAAAATTACTATCGAAATTAAACATGACTTGCACTGAACTACATAATCTGAACCTGTGTAACCTAAACGGGTAGTGGCGGTGTAAGACAATCAACTATGGTGTGATCGCGAAGCAGGAAGAATTTCAAATTATTGCAATCCATACAAATGTGAACTTTAATAACTTGAGCATAAACTCGGTTTTCGAATCACAAATACTGTTCAAAAGGTCCTAAAACAGTGGCGAAGCTAGGGCTCCAAACTAGAGCAAGCCCAAAATATGGTTTTGTTGTTTTTAGCAGTTTTATAAAAATACACCAATCTCCACTCTTCAGTTTCATATTCAGTGCTGTCGAGGACGTGTTTAACAAAGCACACAGAGGGCATACTACTGCTAGATAGAATGTATGACATATCAGCAATTGCATACCTTCAGTGGCTTTGAAAAAAGCCGTTTGGGTTTGCTTGAGCGAAAGAAAAAGATATTTACATACAATGCAATACATGAACAAAGTACAAAGAAACTATGTAAAAAATTAAAACAACAAATTATTTATATTCTAAATCGAATCGTCTCTCTTTCTTAAGGAAAGATTTAATTACGTCCGTGTAAAATGTTGGTGAACGTTTTAATTGTACCAATAACTGTTTTTCAATAGCGATAATTGATAAGTCTGAAAGACGCTCTTGACCTTGTGTATTTCTCAAATATTTTGTAATTTCCTCGGATAAGATTTTTTCCAAAATTACTAAACGAAATTACCGCATTCATGTGTTTTTGAGAATTCATATGCCTTTTAATGGCTCCAGATAAGTTATTTAAATCATCATATCCAGTAGTATTCCAAGCTGTTTTTTCGTTGGAAAAAAATATACAGCACCAGCAGTACAACTTATTGGTATGTGAGCAGCCAACAACCCAATGAGTTTTGTAAACAGATCTATTAAATTACCGTTTGTGGGTTTTACTCGTTTGAGAAATACACAGATCAGGCGTTGGTTTCGGCGTGGATATGAGCTGTTTTTTCTCAACAAAGTTTAAAGATTTTACCTTTTCCTCGCCGATTAGCACTTTAACACACTTCAATTCATCACAAGGAACACTATTATTCTCCATGTTCACTAAAAATCTTTAAAAAAGTATAAATTTTCAACTCAATATTGCGAGTTTCATTCGCTCAAGTAAACACACACAGTAAACATTGAAATGTGAAGTGCACTGCAAAATGCAAATTTCTTCTTCTTCTTCTTCCTTTATGGCGGTTACGATGAATTCGCCAATGACATGTTACATGAGAAAAGGTTTAATTGGGACACAAACTCTGCTTAAGAAAGGAAATTGATAATACAAGAAATGGTAACAACAAATATTATGTGAATGATTTTGGTCAACTTATCTGTTGAATTACCTAAAACAAAAGACAGACAATGTTGTTAGAACAATACTAATGTGTTATTATATGACAAACAAATTATAGTTTAATGTTGTTAGAGTTAATAAAATCACATAAAGTATATACAAAAGAGGTATTTGTGAAGATTAGAAGGGACTTAAAGTCTATGGGACGAGGGATGTCAGGGGGCAGATAATCGTAAAGAGATGATGACAATTTGGTGCAGTTAAAAAAAATATGGTTAGTGTTTCCCTCATCTAAACCACATTCGCACATAGAACTATCCCTAATCCTGAGTTTAGCTAGGTGAACATATGTACAGGCGTGTCCAATTCTCAACCGGCAGACAATAGAAGTAGCACGTTTGTTTGCTTTATTAAATTTGTAAAACCAAGGTCTGGATGGAATATTATCTTGTATAGCAGCATAGTGCTTGCCTTTTAGTATTCGTGATGTTTTCCATATCTCATTCCACGTGTTAACAAGCTTTTTCCTAGCAAGTGAAAGCAAGTCATGGGAATAAGTAAAATTTAGTGGGGTGCCATTTCTAGTAGCCTCTTTGGCATACAAATCTGCTTTTTCATTTTCACAGATACCACTATGACTAGGTATCCAGGCTAAACAGACAGAAATCCCTTTAAGATGACACCTATACAGAATGCTTTTTATATCAAGAATTAGGGGAAATTTATATTTACTTTGAAATTGGTTAGCCAAAATAGCAGATAAACAACTCTTAGAATCACTAAAAATCACTGTCTTGTCTAGGCTGTGATTCAACATATAGAAACCTCATGGATTGCAATTGTCTCAGCAGTAAAATGGAACATAATGAAGGGCGCTTAAAGCTGAGGATTATTTTAAACCTGGGGATCCAGACAGCTGCACCAGTACAGCCATCGTCAGTAATTTTGGATGCATCTGTATACATGGTCATCCAATCTTTCCAATTTTGTCTATGGCTTCTTTTAATTTTAATTCTGCTTCAGGGAACCTTTTCTAATATCTAGGTCAAGGTGAATGTTAGGTTGATATATAATAGCTTTGAAAGGTATTAAAGAGTGGACTTGTATTGCATGAGAAAATGGGCCCAGGAATTTGTAGGAATGAGACTAAGCTATTAAATAAATGTGGACAATCTTTATGGAGCCAGTACCTACTTGAAGATAAGAATTCTGAGAGGAGGTGTAGCCTGGGAATTAGGGGATGAGAAGAGAGTTGACAGATCTTAAACAAGAATCTGTCTGAAAGATATTGTCTTCTTATGTTGAGAGGAGGATCAACACACTCTACTTGAAGGGCATTAATCGGGGAAGATTTATACTGTATCTTGTCTAGACTTTTAAGTGATGATTTATTGCATGGCTCTAAAAGAAAGCATCCGTAATCTAAATGACTACGAATTACAGCATTGTATAATAGCTTTTGTGAAAAGGGGTGAGATCCCCACCATACTCCTGAAAGAGAACGAAGAATATTTATATTCTTCTCACACTTTTTAGAAATGTACTCAATGTGGTTTGTAAAGGATAATTTATTGTCAAGTACCATACCTAAAAATTTCACCTTGTCCCGAATAGGAATAGGTAAGCCTTTATATAAAACTGGAATATTAGGGACATTCTTATGGCGGTAAAAATCACTATACTGCTTTTGGAAACAGAGAGATAGACCATGATCAGTTAACCAGCATTGTAAATATTCCATGGTAGAATTTAACCGGAATTAGCTGTAGTCAGGTTGTCTGTAGAAATATATAGGGCTAAATCATCTGCATACTGTAGGACATTACAAAATGAATTGACTGCAAGATCTAAATCGAAAGTGTAGATAGTATAGAGAATAGGACTGAGGACTGAGCCGTGTGGAAGACCTTTCCAAATATGTCGGGAGGGAGTAGTGAGTTTTGAAAATTTATTAAAATAGACCGAGAAGAAAAAGTTTGATATATAATTTACTATCTTCACTGGTATACTCAGCTTTAGCATTTTTGCCTGAGTACAGGAAGAAGTACATTGTCGTATGCGGATGAAACATCGAGAAAGACTCAACAAGGTATTCATTTTAGAAAAAGCAATGCGGATGTCAGTCTCTAGTGTACTGAGGCTATCCATAGTGCTTAAGCCTTTTCGAAAGCCAAATTGGCTTTTGGTAAAACATCCTTACTCTCTAGGAACCATTCTAACCGGTTTTTTATCAGATGTTCCAGTATCTTTGCCATTGTACATGACAGTGCAATAGGTCTGTAACTTGAAAAGTCTTCACTGGCTTTACCGGTTTGAGAATAGGAAGTATTATTTGGGTCTTCCATTCTTTGGGAGGAATTCAGAGTCAAAATGTGGTTCAGAATGTCAAGAAATATAGTTTTAGTTTTTTACTGCTTTTAATTATGAATGAGTAAGGAATCCCATCTACTCATGGAGAGAGTCCTTAAGACTCTGGAGAACTGTAAATAATTCCTCGTAAGAAAAGGGACATCAAATTCATCTGGGATTGTATAGAAGGAGAATTAAAACTAAACATTCAGCGTGTGTGGAGCTGAAGGAGGGCAAGATTAGTGCAAATTCTTCAAGCCAAATTGAAGGATCATTGGAAGATACATTTTGTTCAACTGCCTTAGAACAGCGATATCTTTTAATGTTTTTCCAGACTAGAGAAGGTGGTGTGGAAGGAGATAAGGTAGAACAAAACCTATGCCAGCCAGTTTTTTTCTTCTGAGACAGCAATTTTACTGTTTCAGCTGCTATTTGTTTATAGGAAATGTAGTTTTCCATGGTCATTGATAAAGTATTTTTGTTCAGCTTCTTTTCTTTTTTTGCAAGCAGATGTGCAATCCTGGTCCCACCAAGGAGGTGAGGCCAAATTGTTTCTGTAGGGTTGTTTTAAAGGAATAGTCTTACTGGCGGAAGATAATAATGCATTTTTGAATTTTGAATAGACTGAATGTACATTTTCATGATGCAAAGAAGGAGTTGTTGATATTGCTTGATCTAAGACAGAAGAATAGTGATGCCAGTCTGCCTTTGATAAATTATATTTTAACCTCAGGTTGAATTCAGAATTTGCTCTTGTAGAGTCAACAGATGTGATAAAAATTGGATAGTGATCACTACCATGTGAATTTGGTAATGTTTTCCATGATAGAAGGGAAACTAAGCCAGGAGAGCAAAGTGTCAAGTCCACTGCTCTTCTTACGTTCTGAGAAGGTGAAACACGGCGGGTAGGAGAACCATCATTAAGGGTACAAAGATTTAAGTCGTCTATCATATCTAGAAATGTAGATGATAGAGAATCGCAGTAATGTGAGCCCCATGAAGTATGGTGAATATTAAAATCTCCATGATGACAACAGGAGGGTTAGAGAAAATAAGGTTAAAAGTTCATTTAAGATGGTAAAATTAGGATCAGGAATGTATATAGACAGAAAAGATATGTTGAGGGCCTTGACTGCAACAGCATTAATTGAGGAGCTGTGGGAAGGAAGAGGTATAGAAGAATATGTAATTTTTTTTGAGATCAGAATAGAGGAACCAGCGTGTCCATCGCTCCTATCATCCCGAAGACATGAATAACCTGATATCCTAAATTGGGAGTCAGGTCTAAGCCACATCTCCTGGATGGCAAGAACAAGTGGACTAAATTTGTTAATAAGAAAGATAAGTTCATTCTTTTATGTTTGATACTCCGGCAATTCCATTGTAGAATTGTGAATGTTGCTAGTTATAGAAGTAAGCTGAGTAAGTTTTTGACGTAAGCTGAGGAAGTTCTGCATCACTGAAACGGGAAATCATGTTAATTAACATTGATATCATAAGTTCGCAAGTTATCATTATTAGAAATGTTGTCATTCCCAGTAAAGCACACCCATTTGGAAGGGAAGAAGTAGGATTCTCAACAATTGCCTGATGGGCTGGCTTATCATATCCAGAATTTAATGATTGGCTGTAAGTACGTTGAGGAATAAAGATTGTTTTTTTATATGATGTAGATTGTGAAGCCTGAGCCGAAGGAGTTAATAGACTGTCATTTATGGGATAAGGGGTCTGTTGAGAAGAATTACGAGGCGGGCTTCTTGTTGTGTCAGCAAAGGATCTTCGTACCAGAGGGAATCTAGCTGCAGCTTCTAAATATGATATATTTTCTTGTGACATAACTAGTTTAATAGATTTTTGCCTTAGATGTTCAGGGCAGGTAGGGTCTTTTGCTGTATGGGGTCCTGAGCAGAATAGACAAGTAGGAGTTTGCCTAGTACATGATAAACCTTCATGATTTTGTGCACATATAAAGCAGCGAGGGGATGATCGGCACTGGGAAGTAACATGACCAAATCTGCAACATTTATGACACTGAATAAGTGGCAAAACATATTTTTCTACTGGCATAGAGGTGTAAAAGCAGTAAATATGGGGTGGAAGTTTTTGTCCGGAAAAAGTTAGGACTACTGTCTGAGTTGGAACCCATGAAACGCTATTACTGTCACTCACTGATCGTCTATTGAGTCGGCGAGCTTTAATTATTGCACCATATCCAGAGGGAATTTCTATAGCTGCAATTAATTCTTCTAATGTCCACTCTATGGGAACTTGTCTGACTAGGCTCATACGAGTGATACTATATGAGGGAATAGTTGCTTCATATTTAGAATTCTGAAGAGCTGGGTGATCAATAAAAGTGTTTGCATCTGCTGCTGTTTTAAACTCAACCGATATCCTGTTTCGTCCAACTTTTTTGATTCCGTCACAAACTATATTTTTAATATTATTATGATACAGAAAGTGACCGAATTTAATTGGTTTAAGAGTTACTCCAGACACTTGATCATTTGGCATTTTACTTACGTGAACTAGAAAAGGAGCGGTATCATCTTGAGAGTACTTTACTTTTTTATTAATAAAATCAGGATGGGTATATGAGGATTTTATTGAAGGAAACTGTTGGTTTGGATCAGTAATAACTATTTTTTGTGGATGGGCAGACCCATTACTTACTTGGGCGCGTTTACGGTTAATAGGTTCTACATTATCAATGGGTAAAGAAAAGGAGTCATTGCGAACCCTTTCGGGATCAGGAGGTTCGTCCTCCATTATATTCCTACAACTAAAACTTACATAAAAACGGCACAACTAAAAACACTTACTAATCTACAGATGTTAAAACAACCACCAAGACAAAAAAAATTAACTATAGTAACTCAACAGTACTTAATAAAACAATAAATTTAAGGGAAAAAACTACGACACTTGTATCTCTCACTTAACCTCAAAGCAAAGCCCTAAAGTTTACTTTCATCAGTCTCTTCGAAAGGTCAATCAATTTCTGTAATTCAGGCAAAATCTAAACACAGTCGGACCTTTCAATTTTTTAGTTTGAGGCTTCGATTCGAGGACAGAGTGACAGACCATCAAATGCAAATTTATCGCCCGACGCCCCCACTCTCGACTAACTTCACGCTAAAAGCCTGGCTTTTGCCTTCCATATTAATTGCTATATAAACAATCGTAGTTATATTTCATTATAGAACATTTTGCCATAGGTTAGAAAGGGAGCGATCGTCTTTTCGAAAGCCCGGTAAAAAGCCCACGCGTGCGAGAGAGACGACTAATCGACAGCAGTATCGCACAGTTTTGCCGCGTGTTGACGTTCGAGTTCACGACCTGAATATTGTATAACAGAGGAGCGCGCGAAATTTGAAATAGTTTGAAACAGTTTACGAGTTATTTTATTAGTTGATATTATTGGTTGAGCAGTTTGATAGGGCAAGCCTGGCTTCTCGGCTTCTATGGAGGCTTCGCTACCGGCCTAAAACTATCTTAGTTGCAATAGAAATAAAACTTTATATGGTGGAATTAAGTTTAAAAATGCAAAGCAATAATAATTCCTGCTCCGCGACCGTGCTATACCCAATATCATCCCATGAGTGGCATAAGAGGCAACAGATGAAAATGAAACGGGAGATGATTAGCAGCATCTTTCTTATAACAAATAGAATAGAATAGAATGGAATCATTTTATTCAATATAGATTACAAGAATACTTATTCAGTCATTTTTTACTTTTACCATTGGTTCGGAAACAAAAACCTCTGTCCTGGGATAAACCAACAAGAAACCTAGCGGGACTATTTTTTTAAACATTAATTTATAATATAATATTTTATACAATAAGTATGAAAACATTTAGAAACAGCTTTAGAAGAATCAAGAACTGCAGTTGCTAATCCATCTGCCAAGCATGGCAACTACGGCAAATATCCCTTCTATGAGGCAATCTATGGGGTAAGCCTATGTTCAGCTGCGGACTATTGACAGGTTGTAATGAATGGAAAAGTAGATAGGGGGAGTCCCCCAGTACCGGACACTTAAGGTTTTTAGTAAAAACAAGACTGAATAATTATGTTTTATTTAAATAATTAACGTTTTTATTTAAACAATCATATAAGACATTATAATAAATCAACAAAGGCAAATATTATATATTTATAACAAGTCAAAATGGAATCAATCATTGGTTTAGTTTTTGGCTTTATTGTAATTTGGCACCTAGTACCGGACAAGTATAAATTCTAACACTTAAAACCGGACAGGACCAGGCACATGTAGGTTTACAAAAATTTAAAGTCACACAATAATCTTACATTAATACAATAAACGCCCAGAGCCACATAATCACTATAAACATCCAAAAAAATGAACAAAAGTTACATTTTTAACTACGGATAAGAAATTATTGAATATTTTCTAACACTTGATGTTTCAACATAAAGTTACCAGAATAAGAAAACATAGACGTCTGAACATGATTCATGAGCCCATCCTTTACACGCTCGGCACTGGATCCAGTCCTCGTTGTAGTCTTCACAACAAACAACACAATAGTACTTCTACAGCTTCTTTTCAGTAGGTTTTACTTTAGTTTTTTTTCCTTTGTCATTTGCCTTTTTAGATTGCCTTCTTCTTTTCTTTTTTTTTTCATTTTCTTTCTCTTCTAAATGTTCTTTGTATAGCGAAACAGACAAAATTTTACTATAAAGTTCAGATAACTTTTTTCTTCGTCTCCATTATATCAAATGATCTGAAAAGATAAATAATAGAAATACAGAATTATATGGAATAGAACAAGCACACTGTTTTGTTAAAATACTTGCCCGGTGCTAAGGAACTAGATTGGTCTAATTCAATTTGTCCGGTACTAGGGAATCTGTTACTGTCTGGACTTAGGGGAATAAAATACAGCAGTATGATTTCGATTATAATAAAGTTTATTAATAAATCCGCCAAAAAACAATATCAATGAAGCGTACTTACTAATGATTGAAACAAAAGCACTAAACACAATTTAGTCACTCTACATGGTGGTTTATGACTTAGTAAAAGTTACTCGATGCATGGGATTCACGTGCAAAGTGACTAAAATGTCACCTATAAGCCGTATCAGGCGAGACTGACGCCTCCCGCGCCGTGGGGGGATTTGTCCGTTGAGTTTGACTTCTTTCTATAAGCGAGTGTTAATAAGAACGTTATTTCATGTTTTGATGTGATTTGTCTGGTACTATGTGCTGTCCGGCGCTAGGGGCATTCCAGTTCAATAGACAACCTCATTTTTTTAAGTCGGTTAACCCTATAATATATATATATATATAAACACTTACGCCTGTCACCCGAAGGGGTAGGCAGAGACTACGGACTTCCATTTGGCACGATCCTGACACACTTCTCTCGCCTCCTTTACATCCATATATCTACGCATACACGCTCGTCGGTTAAGGGTACTCCTAATCTGGCCCATTTTCAATTAATCGCCTATTTGGTCGATAAACCTTCGTCTAGGGCGTCCCTTCCCGACTCTTCCGTTCACTTCTGCAACATAAATTTGCTTTGTCACTCTTTCCTCGTTCATTCTTTCGACATGACCAAACCACCGAAGCATTCCTTTCTTAATCCTGGTCACAACGTCATCTTGCAAACCACACTTTTCTCTTATCACACTATTTCTCACCCTGTCATTCAGATTCAGCCCTAGCATACTCCTTAATGACCGCATTTCTACAGCATTTATTCTACTCTCATGCTTCTTCTGTCAGACCCAACTTTCACTACCATACATTAAAGTAGGGACTAATTTTTGAATGCCAAACCAGTCCGAGTAGACTCCATTGATCCTGACACAAGCACTAGAGTCCCTATAAAGAGACCTTAATGCCTGTATTAAACCAGCGTTCAAACCAAATGAGTTAAGTGTTTGCCATAACACATTCCTGTCCACTCTATTATAAGCCTTTTCCCCAAGTCCATGAACACACAAAAAACTTTCTGGTTTTGGCCAAAAACTTCTCCGCAATCATGCGCATGGAAAAGACTCGATCCGTACACCCCATCCCCTTTCTAAATCCAGCTTGCACATCCCAAATTTTTCCATCAGTTTCTTCCATAACTCTTTCAATTAACACCTTAGCATACAGTTTACCAGCTAATGCCACGGTAGTTTTTACAGTCCTGCTGTGACCCTTTTTTCCCCTTATATATTGGGACTATAACGGCTTTGCACCAGTCTTCCGGTACCCGCTTCAGTTCCCAACATAAATTAAACAAGGTGTACAGCAGGCCTGCCACCACTCCCTCTCCAGCCCTATAAAATCTATTAATCTTTTTATACTTTTACAAGATATCATGTTTAAGCTATTTTACGTCATTATGGTCTTATAAAAATTTACTAAATACGAATTAATCTCGTGATGTTGGCATGAGATTCTTATATTATATATTTTTAAATAGTTCATCATTATCATTATTACAGCCTATTACTAGTCCGCTGATGAACTTAAGCAAACATCGATTCCCTGCATGTTTCATCAGGTTGTCATTCCATCTATTGTATAAAATTGTAATCAAAATAACATAGGTTATAAAAATACTATCCATTAAAAATGATGACACTCGTCTAGATAACCGACGCAAGTATAGAACGATTACGTAAAGTAGAGTAAGGTAAGACTCTGATCACGCAATCCTCTTTGCTTGAAGTGGCTTGCAGTGTTCATGGGTTACTTCAACCAATTCCTATCAAGTAGATTGTAGCTTCACAGTACGCGAGCAAATCGGGTTCGATCCCCGCCGGCACCAATGAAATTGTTAATTGCAATTTTAAGTGCTGATTTACCACGTGCTCGGCGGTGAAGGAAAACATCGTGAGGAAACCTGTATGTCTGAGAAATCAAAAAAAAATATTTCGAAGACATGTGAAGTTCGCTAACACGCATTGGGGCAGCGCGGCGGACATTTCCTTGCCCTAAAACCCTCTCAGAAATGAGAGGAGGCCTGTGCCCAGCTGTGGGTCGTATATAGGCTGTAACTTTACTACTTTAGATTGTAGCTAACATATGAAAACAAAGACAGGAAACTTGATACGTAAATGTGAAAGTCCAAGGCTTAAAATAAATTAGCTGTTATTGACAGAATTGCTACTAAATCAACGCTTTGTGTGCTGTTGTTTTTTTTAGCTTCATTTGTTTATACTCGAATCTAAGAAATACCTTTTGACAGCTGTCAGGCTTATTAGACTAGGCGTGTCAACCAAAAAATCGGTACAGTCAGGTCTGGCAAGTTTACCAATGGATGTTAACTTTGCCATCAGGGGTGTATTGGTACAAAATTATGATTAACATGGAAAACGTAAAGTTTTTCGAGATAAGCCATGTTTTGGATGAAAATACAATAACTAATTGACATCATTGCTTTCGATATGGCAACATGAGAGTTAATTTTGGCATTTTATTTTAACGCGGAATTGTGCCGGCGAAATAACCTCTTTGTTCAGTGCTCCAGAACTTTAGTTTTTTTTGTTTCAAATACTGAATGTAGGTATATATATATTTGTAGTAACGTAATATTAATGGTTACCGAATGTAAAATATCGTTTTTAACATGTTGGTCTTAACATTTATCTATAAAACTAACTTGGCAAAGTGACCATACTAGTGATGCCATGATGTGACGGTTACTTTGACATGTTTTGTTACAACCAAGGGTTGTCACTTTCAACCTATATTTTTAACCGATTAGAACTATTTAAACAAAGTGTTCTGCACTTGACATTCTATGTATGTATGTTTGTATCAATGTTTCACCGTAGCAGCCCATTAGACCGATTTAACCAAATGAGTCGTCATTCAATTCATCTTTATTAAAAGTGAAGGAAAAGAATAGAGAAATCTTTATTATTTTTACTGCGTTGTCGGGCATTAATAATATTATTACTACTCAGTATTTTTCATAATTTCAACTTAGTGTATTGTTGTTAAGCAAATATTAATTGTCATTTTTGACAATTTAAACTAATATATAATAGCAAAACATTAATATTCATTTAAAATGACAATTAACATATTAATTGTCATTTTTAATGATTATTAATGTTTTTCAATTGTAGGAAAGCAATATTTAGATTGATTACAATAATGTGATGATAACTAATAAAAAAACGAATACTTGTTAAAAATGATTGTAACAAATTGTTTTTAAAATTCTATACTATAATTGATTTGAGCTTACTATTGCACCAATTTTATTTTTAATTTTAGACGAGAGTATTTTTGTTTGATATATTTTAGATTTTCTATTTTACAATTACACAAAATAACTACATATATATAGTATACTGATAAATAAATTGTATTATTATCTATGCCACCCAAGTCTAACAAAGGCTGTTCTATCCCTCCCACTCTGTGACGTGATCGTTTTAACATATCCTACCTTCACTGGATGTATCCAAACCTTGCTTATCTTGACCCTTTACGTATCTTTCATTTCTATCCTTCAGAATATTCCAGATCTTCTTTACCAAGTTATATAACAATGTTTGTGCTGTTTTTCTGTCTTATATTCGTGGCCTGTATAATTAATACAACCCCCATTGTCACTATCATGTTATTTTAATTTTCCAACCTAATCATTTTGTTTTGTTTCTCCCCTAGAACTTATCTAATAAGCTGCACTAACGAATCCTGAACGATCGCCATCGAGAATGACCAGCGAGAATGCAACACAAATCATTGCTTAATTCTAGTTGATTGAAATAAAATAGTATATATACGCAATATGTTTTTATTACCCACGTAACTAAAGTGCTAAATAATAAATACACAGTAATAATAATACCACGACTGAAAACGGTCTTACGTCGTGGTGTAACGAGCCAGTGAGTCTCCTACTGTCATTCATTATATTTGAATTTATCTTCTCATTCCTTCTTCCTTTTTTCTTAATATCCTACTTTTACTTTTACCAGCCCCTTGCAGTCCCCTGTTGGCTCTTCTAATATGTAGAGGACTCTATACATTTGTGAACATATTATCTCAAACCCTAGTATACATCAGTATGCACTACTCTCTTGACTATTTTATTAAATACCAAATTACAAATACAAAAACTATTTGATCCAGAATGTGAGCCTTGAGGTAAACCAAGGTGTCATAGTTATTTAGGTTGTAATATGTCTCATACGAATCTGAGATTTTAACTCGAACAATTTAAGTGATATATTTGTGTTATATACAACTATTGTGGTGATTAGTGTATTTATGATTGTATCGGGGAAGTCGTTCACCTGATTGTATCAGTGCAACGTCTGCCAATAACAGTTGCAGTGTCGAAGTACGCTTTAAATATTATGTGCTTAAAGAATCATCTAACCGAGCATGGAATTGTGCACGAAATTTGTAGCTTGAATTCGATAACAGTTAGCCCTTTATTATACTAGATACCTCGTTATCAAATAAAGGCTCGAAGGACCAATTTCATTTTAAACTATATAACGGCGATGAATACATTAATATATGGCTCATTTATTTTGAGTATTAAGTCTAAACAGCGGTTGCCAACCCACTTGCCAAACGTGGCCACTATAGTAAATATACAATTTTTTTTATTGACCCATTGGCTTTTACAAAGCACTTCTTTAAAGTCAAATGCTACGCCATATAATGCATAATGCTACGCTGAATGGGAAGCCTATGTTCAGCAGTGGATTTTGATAGGATGAATGAAAATATGAATGAATTAATAAAATATATAATAAAATCAAGCATTGATGCTATTCTCATAGGACGGCTACCTAGAGGAAAATATTTAACTTTATTTAAGGAAAATGTTTTGATGGAGTTAACCAGCGTAAAGTAGCAGCTTAATGCTGCTGTGTTTCGTATAATGAGTGTAGAGAACCGTAGGCCCTTTTTACTGGAAACGAGGCATTCCATCTTAGTTTTCAGAGGTGACAGCACATCTATATATTGATTTTTATCGAAGATAGATGAAGTCTATGGGCTGCAGCATCCATTTACCATCAGGTGGACTGTGTGCTCGTTTATCACCTTTATTATATAAAAGAACGAGCCCACAGTTGACCTGATGGTAAGTGATACCGTGGCCCGAAAGTTACCATACGACTGTACCGAAGTGTATAAGAGGATCGAGTTCTTAGATTTTAGAGTGTATCTATCTATACAAATAAATAAAATTGAAGTGTCTGTTTGTAATGTCAAAATAACAACTTTTTACTAAATGCATATGAAAGTATATAAGGTACTTATAACAAAAACACAATTTTTAAAATCCGTAAAACAAGTTTAATTTAAATAATAGTTTTTTTCTGGAGGTAGAGGGCGCGTGATATATTCTCTTGTGAGTATACCACACGGAACGTCCTAACGCTGCGTATATTAATAACGTCCTCTAGTTCGAAATACGGTCACGGCGGCCAGTCTCAACGGAGACTAGCCATCTGCGCAGGACAGGATTATAGTGTCCAAGTATGTGCGGGAACGCAGGTGCACTCTCTATTCCCTCACTCTCAATGTCCGATGGGACGGCATCGACACGAATCCTGCTACTGAGATTTCTTGACAGAAAAACCCAAAAACTGATTTTGGCCCGATCCGGGATTCGAATCCGAGATCTCATTATCAGCAACGAGACAGTCAACGTACGTAACGTAGCCAAGAGTACGCTGCGTATAAAACTGTAGCGGCAGCAGTCGAATGAAAGTGTTTTCCCCACAGTAAATGCGTTATCGCCAAGCTCACCGACGGGCGAGTTGGCGAGGGACAGTGGCGCATCCCCATCGCCACCCGCCGACGACGGACCCGGCGCAGTGGGAGACGGCGTCCTCACTCACACCACAGTATGTATCGTAAGTAGTTTTCGATTGAAGGTCGTTTTTAGGCCGAAGCCGAAGGCTAAACCCTAAGAAATTCAGTTCAAGACTAACTGAAAATGATTTTAAAACTTCTAAATTAAATGTTTATATCGACTGTACAATATAAAAAGGTAATGTTTATCATCTTCTAGATCTAGAGATGATAAAAATTACGTCGCCACGTCCAACGCGTTCTCGCTCGTTCGTAACAGTTCGTTCAATTTCGGCGCTTGCTAGAAACATTCGGCTTCGGTCAAAACTTCGGCCCAGTTTGGCCGCAGCTGAAGATACGTTTTTGGCCTAAGCCAAAGCTTGGACACTAATCGTAAACGTAGTTCTGTACAATGCGTGTAAGTGAAACTGATGGCGGAAGATGGCCAGCAGCATCTTTCTGAACTAAAAATGATAACTGATGTTGCCAAACCGTCAAGCGTGGCAACTATGGCAAGTATTTCCTATGAGGCAATCTATGAGAGTATGTTTGTCTGCTTAGGTTTTGCAAGTAATGGTGACAAATGAGCTCACACGTCCAGCTGATGGTAAGTGGCTACTGCAGCCCATGGACACCTGTACTATTCGTTTTAGTCACAGCGGTCACTAGCCATCGGCCAACGGAGCCAACGGAGACTAGCCATCGGCGCTGTACAGGATTATAGTGCCCAAGTGTATGCGCAAGCACAGGTGCACTCTCTATTCCCTCACTCTCATAGTCCGATGGGACGACAATTTCCGACACTACCGGAGAGAGATCAGGCGCACGACCAACGGCACATAAAGCACGTGTTTTGCGAGGCACGGGGGTGAAACACCGCCAACTACCTGACCCTGGGCTTCTACTGGGAATTTTGTGAACCAGGACCATATAGCCAACAGACGCGTTTATGACCACTAGAGCAACGAGGCATTCAAAGCTTTAGCTTTGTAAAAAATACCCTTACCACCACTAGAGATACGCTGAATACAATAGAAGTGGATGTGACAACTATATTCTTACTAAATTGTTACCTTTTCTGCTTAAGAGAATTCCGCCTGGGTGGGTCTACTTACAGAGTTCTGCCGCTAAACTGCTGTGCACCCACTTGTATTTCGGTTTGTAGGGCAAGAGGGGTTGGGAAGAAAATTACAAACTGTGAGGCTTCTATCTTCAGTACTCATGACCTCTGTTCGAAGTTGGTTGCGTCTGTTATTACCTCTTTTGTCATTATAATATATCTAATATATAAATACGAGGGTGGATTGAAAGTACTGGCCTAACCAAGAAAATAAACACATACTAAATCAGTAATATTTTTATTTTTCTACATAATCACCATCAAGTTCAATACACTTTTGCCACCTCCTTCCAAGCATTTAGACCGTTGAAAAAATGATTCTTCCTTAGAGTCAAAATATGTGTCTACAGCTGCTTTGACCTCGTCGTTTGTCGAAAATCTTTGACCTCCCAAGTGCTTTTTAGGTTAGGGAACAGAAAGAAGTCTGATGGTGCCAGATCAGGTGAATACGGCGGATGCGGTAACAGTTCAAAGCCACAGTTGTGAATTTCAGCCATTGACTGTACTGACGTGTGAACACGGGCGTTATCTTGATGAAACAGGACTTTTCTTCTGAGCATTCCTCGACGTTTTCTTTTATTTCCTCTCGTAAACGACGTAGTAAGGTGCAGTAGTAATCAGAGTTTATAGTCTGACACCTTTCAAGATAATCAATCATAATCACACCTTTCGAGTCCCAGAATACTGAAGCCATCACCTTATTTGCCGACAAAATCGACTTAGCCTTTTTAGGGTGGTGAACCAGGTCTTCTCCACTGTTTTGATTGTTGTTTTGTTTCCGGTGTACAGTAATGAACCCATGTTTCGTCCATAGTAACAAAACGATTCAAAAAATCATCTGCATCGGCTTCAAATAACTCCAAACAGTCGCGTGAAATAGTCAATCGCGTCCTTTTTTGTTCAACTGAAAGCAGTCGCGGAACCCACCTCGCAGACACCTTGTGGAAACCCAACTCGTTGACAATGATGTTTTGAGTTCATTCATAAGAGATGCCTATAATCTCGGCTATCTCTCTAATTTTTAATCTGCGGTCTCCCATTATTAAATCAAGTACTTTTTTAATATTTTCGTCAGTAGTTGACGTCGAAGGCCTTCCAGAGCGGGGTTCATCTTTCACACTCTCTCTACCACGCTTAAATTCTGCTATCCATTTTTTGACGGATGAATATGACAGAGCACAATCGCCTAATGTACTGACCATGTCATCATGGATGGCTTTTGATGATAGCCCTTCTTATGGAGGTACTTAATGACGGCACGCTGCTCGATTTGCTCCATTCGCGGAAATTATGTCCGATTACTTTGTTAATAAATTTATAAAATCACAACTAATTATCGCACACGTTTCGAACTTCACACAATGAACTAGTCTGAACTGAACTAAATAATGTGGGTAGATTTGATTTTAGAATTGAATGGATCTGTGTTAGGCCGAGTACTTTTCAATCCACCCTCGTATGAACATTTGTTAGTCTGTTTGTTGCAGCAAAAAACCTAGCGTGATTATTAAAAACTAATAATAGTTTAATATAATGTATTTTGTACTGTATCGTGGAGGTGTTTTACATACACATATTGCACATGGCCAATCACCTGGATTAGGAACAATTATTTGTAGGCCATACAAAGATTTGTATTGTGGGATTCGAACCTGCGGCCACACATGTTGTTTTCCTTCACCGCCTACCTGGCATAAAGTTGCAATTAATCATTCCATTGATGCCGTTGGGAATCTAACCCGAGTTACTCTGCCCCTGAGCGTAGTAGCTCCACAAAATACTAACCTCCATGGATTTATAATTACAGAGAGCAGCGTGTTCCTACCAGACCGCAGCATCACCAACTTGTCCGCACTCGAAGCAGCTGAGCGCGAGATAGAATCGTTCAAACGCTTCGACTTCTACTTCGAACCGCCGAGGCACAAGCCTCGCGTGCAACTCGACGTTAACGCGTTACGGCCCGCGAACAAGTAGACTAACATGCACTTCGACTTACGTACACGTGTGCGTATACAACGTATGGGTACACGATTTGTACGTGCACACTTGAACGAGGATCTTGGGATATTGTAATGTTATAGATGGGATACTAGAATAAAATGCTTATATTCGGGATTTAATAAGAGAAAACAGTTTAATTAATTGGAAGTATGTGTATAGTAAGTAATAATAATAACTAGAAAATAAATATACAAAAGCTATTAGTGGTATAGTTGTAGCACGAATGGGTCGGCTCGACCGGGGAAGGACCACGCTCTCACGGAATACCAGCGTAAAATAGCAGCTTAACGCTGTGTTTCGTATGGTGAGTGTAGAGAACCGGAGACCCTTTTTACTGGAAACGAGGCATTCCATCTTAGTTCTCACGGGTGACAACGCATCTGCATTTTGAGTCGTAATTGAGGATAGATTTAGATGTCTATGGGCCACAGCAACCACTTACCATTAGGTGGACTGTGTGCTCGTTTGTCACCCCCTTATCCTATAAAAAAAAGCGTGGCAAATTTGGCAAATATCTCCCTTACCAGGCATCTATGGGGAAACCGATGGAGCCGTGAAGCCGTGGACTTTGATAGGCTGTGATGATGATAATGAAGTGCAATTGCAAAAATTTAAGTTCGATTGTGATGGTTTTAGATAAAATATACTATATAATAAATTTATAGGTTAATATTCTGGTTGAAAGATTTCGAATAATATTTTTCACGCAATACTTGTAAGTGCATTCCGGGGAAAACTTATTTATGTCCAACTGTGGGGTAAACAAGTCCAAAAGATAAAACAATAATAAAAAACCTGACTGCGTAAAAAAAATTACATTTTCTAACTACACCCCATGTGTTAAAACTTAAACCCCATTAAGCCGCTAAGGCCGCAGAGCGTACTAAAGAAATAGACATACATACGTACACTCGAAAACATTAACCTCCTTTTGGGTCAGTCGGGTAAAAAGACGATTATGGAATATAATTTTATGTCCGTTGACAATACACTATCGCAACAGTTTTGCATTAACGGTCCAATTTTCGAGTTAGTTTTGTATATTTTAAACCAAAAGTCAATAACTAAAAGGTGAAGGAAGCCCGGGATAGCTATGACATTAGGACTTTGTACACAGTCATCCCATGGCCATGGCTGCTTCGGATGTTAAGCGGTTGCTGTGGCCCAAAGACATCTACATCTATCCTCGATTAAGAATCAAAATGCAGACCCCTGAGGACTACGATGGAATACTTCGTTTCCAGAAAAATGGTCTCGGGTTCTCTACACTCACCATACGAAACACAGTAGCATTAACCCGCTATTTAACGCTTATGTTCTGTGATAGTATGGTGCTTCCCCGGTCGAGCCGACCCATTCGTGCTACGACCATAATATAGCTGTAGTGTGGCTCTACCACGAATACACACCATGTTCCCGTTGCGTGAAAAGACTAGTACTTTGAGTTGTATAGTTCATATAGTATAGTTCTTGCTAATCGTAATATTCCTTCTTCTGTCTATAACATTACAATTGTACCAAAAGTGTGCGTTATAAAATTTTCGATACTGGCAACGCTCAAAAATCTAAGCTGTCAAAATGCTCGGTGTGTAATCTATCAAGAGACTTTTATTTTCAAATTGAACTCTTTTAACTTTATTTAAGGTGTTATTTAGTTTGAATGTAATATAAAATACATTTTGTAATATAAATTACGGGAATGTTGTGCTGGTGTACTTCTACGCTTATATATTAAGACTTCGCCATATTTGATTGTACCCCACTTAGTTAACTCAATTTAATTTAGTTTTTGATGTGTAACATCTTTCCTCTCGTTTTCCCACAATCTGTGGAAGTGATTTCGTGAAAAGGGACGGAAGTGTGTAACAAGAAGCTGGCGAAGCGCGCGCTATTTGATTTGGCAATGAGCGCGCTCGGTGGTACTAAAATGTGCAGTTATATAAACTAATTTATATGTGCAAACTATATTAATAAATGTATTTACTGTTGATAATAAGTGTCTGAAAAAAGTGCAGATCATTGATAAGAAATGCAATTGAGTAATACTGAATAATTATTCGAATTAATATTTCAGTATTTAGCTTTTATAAATTTTGAGGTTAATTTATGTCGCTGCTCAATTGATATTTTTAATTTTGATTAAAAAAAAGCAAATAGCTTTTTTCAGGATATAATGTTAATGTTGCTTATTACCAAGGTGAGATGTCAAATGTTACACATCATATGCGACTACTGTAAGGCTCGCACGTTTTTTTATATATTTTATATACAGGTATCAATAGCACGTGCAATTTAGAAAATAATTTAAGTATAAATGAAAACGATATTCTAAATTTATTTTAAGGAGTTATTTGTATATGTAAACTTGCCCTTATATAGTAGGAAACGTAACCCTACGCATGTCTTTCAGTAATCACATATCATTTTTTCATCAATACAGCATTATTTTATAAGAAATAAATTAGCTCGAAATAAAATGCATGTCTTTAACTAAAAAGAGCTATATGGAAACAAACCGATTCCTCAATAAATGCATGTGACTGAAATCCACAAGGACTTACGCAAATTATTATATTTAATTTGCCATTTACTCGGCGAGCGATAAAATTAGATGCCTGGCAGGAACCAGGTTCTAAAAGTGGTTTTTGAAAAACCAATTTTGTATTTATAAATTAACCTCTCTCAACGACAGGTTTGAATGAATACTGTTGAAATACTTCGAAAATGTATTTGGATCAAACATTTGAACAAATGTTACAACGAATTGACATTAACGGCGACCATTTCGCTCTGTTACAATTAAATTACAATTTTATGACAATTGGCTAGTTGACACGATTATAAATAATTACTATTTCTCAAAACTTATCCATTTTTAGTATTTGAGAATATACTAATGAAATAATTATTCGACCGTATTAACTATGACGTCATCTACTGCTAATCTCTTTTAACACGAGTGTAACTACTCTATTGCAAAATATTTAGTAGTATAAGAGCTAGTAACGGTTTCATTGATTTTGGTAAGTAGTTTCTAACTTAACTCTTTATGTAAGACACATGTAAAATACCATAAGAGACTTCAGTAAATATATTCAAATTTTGTTTTAAACATATATTGTGGAGTGTAGTTACTATGCTTAAAACACAAGTGACTTACTGTGTTACTAGCTC
This sequence comes from Parnassius orleans, assembly GCA_029286625.1. NCBI lineage: Eukaryota > Metazoa > Arthropoda > Insecta > Lepidoptera > Papilionidae > Parnassius > Parnassius orleans. The sequence continues at coordinate 347,133 of JAGSMP010000272.1, read as the reverse complement.
TATACCTATAATTTGTCCCTATCGCTTTCTCTTTCCCCCAACTGCGGCAACAGTTATGTGTAAAAGAGAAGACCGATATTTAAAGACCCTTTTGATATTGTTTTTCATACAATACGAAAGATTGTAATATAAGTATGTCCCATATGTAAGCGAAAACTCCATATGTATCAAAATAGTCACAAAATATTTGATGTGCATCAATAAAAAAGTCAAAACGAATTGAATTTATTTGTTTAATATTCAGCTTCCTATTTTTGTATATGTAGGAGAAGGGGTCGGCCATGCTGAATAAGAAGTCGGGGATTACAAGATAATATTTAGTTTTATTAATTATAATTTGCACCAGGGCATTTTTATAATTAACGATAATAATTAATTTCAAATTAATTATCCGAGTGCGTCTAGGATAAGCCAGCTTGGTATAACCAGTGCACCGAGTCACGCCAGAGCCAAGACTGCCTAGTAGTGAGGCGCATTTATCGTAAAAAAAACCAGGTATCTTAAAATAGTAAATTGTAACTGTGACAAATCCACCAAAAGACAGTTACAAGTTTTTCTTTATTCAGACATATATTATGTATTCAGTTTGTTTGTATAACCCCTCAAGTGTTACGCCATTTTATGTTTTTACGCGTCAAGTGTCAGGGGCCGTTCGGGAGATCGCGCGATACCGGTAGGCGCTAATGTAAACAATATCTTTTTAATTTTGTATGCCAGCTATGTATAAAACTTATACGCATAGATTCTTTATGAATTAAGATATTTCATTCTACTTTATAAATATTAAATTCTATTTTTATAATATTATCAATCTCGGCATATATATGTATAGACGTAATTTTGCCGTTTTCTTGTACATAAAGTGTAAGGATTATGAAATTAAGCCATTATATAAAAAGGTGTTTGTTTTATTTGCATAACAATACAACATTATATCAAAAGAGATTAAAAAATCACACTCCTTCAATACATTTTTTTCATACCATAAACTTTTTAATATCTACCTCGTTTTACGCTGGAAAACAAAAACCGGTTAAAATAATCGAAAATGTTCAATTCAAATAACTTTGAAAACGTTACATTACGGCCTTGTCTCTAATCTATGTTGTTCAAAGATTAACCTTAGCCACCTGACGTGTATTTCTGTTACATTACCACCTGACGTCGGTCATAGAGACCGCTTGCGTATTTTCCATTTTATGTTAAAGTAATATAAAATATAATATTAAATTAAAGTCAAATGTTCATTTTCATAATATTTTTAATCATACTACAACTTTAATTGTGCAAAAGTATGGCTTAATCGTATCAAAAATGAACACTTAGCATAAGTTTAACATTTTACGGTAAAAATCTAGGAACTTCGAAAATCTGAGATCTGAATCAAAAAATCTTTATAATCTAATTATTTTTACTTATTTGCTAAAAGCTTTACATATTACCTATGAGATAAAATAATTTTTGGCACGGAATTATCAAAATTTTTTAGAAAATTACAAGGCACGAACAATCACAAGTTGCGACGACAATCATTACACATTTTTTTACTGCATTCAATACAAATTGGATTTTTACATAGAAAACACAAATAGGCTGTTTTGCGTTTCTTCCTGGGGTCACATGTTGAGCACGTTTTTCTTTTTTCAAGTTTTTCAGGGGTTTCAGCTGATTGAGTACTAGGTATTTGATCAATTTTTAGGATTCGACGAATAGTGCACTGAAGTTCTCTTTGTAATCCAAAACTGTGCATTCGACGTTCGAGATGAGGTTTTATTAGGTCTTCTGCTATTTTTTTTGTAAAAATTAGCCGTGGTAGTTTTCGCTGAGCTTGGTTCATGTTACTAACAGTATATGCGTTCACTGAAGATATATCAAGCATTCTATAAAATATTGCCATCGGCCACCGTTGCGTTCGTCTAGATGTGGAGTAAATTGCACATTTCTGATCTAATATATCAACGCCGCCCTTTGTGCTATTGTAAAACATGATCATTTCCGGTTTTCCCGTATTTGTATTAATAGTTGGCGTGTGGTGCATGCTGGACAAAACAAGCACAGATTTGTTTGATTTTGGTACAAAAGATGTCAGTGTTGCTTCGGAGGTAAATCCAAAAATGGCTGATCCAACTTCTCGATGACGGCTGGGAAGAAACTGAGGTGGAATTTCACGTTTATTTTTCTTCATGGTACCCACTAGTGTCAGTTGCTTTTGTTTTAGAACCTTCATTAGCTCCACTGATGTAAACCAATTATCTGTGGTCACGTTTCTGTGGGTACCTTCTATTGAAGTAATCAGTCGCAAAACTGCCTGGGTAGGTTTGTTCAATCTTTGGTATTCAGCTGGTAGGCCTATGCCGTCAGAATCTTTTCCTAAATACATGTAAGCATCACAGTTTGGGCATCAGTAATGCACATGATTTTCAGACCATACGAGTATTTGTGTGGTTTCTTCGGGATGTACATTTTAAATTGGCACCTTCCACGAAATGCTACCAGCATTTCATCAATGCAAGCATAGCTGCCGATAGAACAGATATCTTTACAGTTTTGAATTAACATTTCAAAAAGTTGGGTTATTGGTGCAGCTAAATCACTTCTGCGGCGTTCAAGTCGGGTATTTGCATCATCAAACCGTAGACAATTGAGCAGTACTTCGAACCTGTTTTTGCTCATTATGCAGCGATAAATTTCCTGCCTGTGCCATCTTTGCTGTACCAGCTCGTGTAGTGCGTGTGATTTTCTTTGAAAATGGCTGTATAGTAGAGTAAACCAATGAAGGCCTTCAATTCAATTACATCTAAATCATGAACAGCTGTTTCCCTCTGATAATTAGATCGAATTTTCCTTATTTTTTCATTGGTATGCTTTACTATTTCTTCTAACATACCTTCAGTAAAAAACAAGCTCCATAAATCCAAGGGCTTCGTATTTTCGTGCAGAACACCACGAAAGTTAGGTTTGAGACCGGGTGGTTGCTGTATGATGTTATGTTGCAGAGTCCTTGATCTTGAAACTGGAGGATGGGCAGACCAACGAAACCGGTTCTTACCAAAGTAGTTTCGGAGCCTTGCCAATGGAACATCGTCGTCGGAAGATGAATATTCCATCGGCGGCCTGATGTCGTTTTCTTCTTCAGTGAATTGAAGGTCAGGCCCATCACCTTCCACTTCTGAGTCGGACTGACATTCGCCTTCAATGAAGTGGTCCACTGAAACATCTTCTACATCACTGCAGTCTTCATTCGGAAGTTCGGGTACAGTCCATAAATTTTCCGAGTCCGATTCAACTTCCTCTAACCATCGACTTATATTCTCATCCATTTGATTCATTTATAGCCTGAAAAAATACAACAACAAATAATTAACAAAGTTAACGTAACCACCTGACGTCGGTCATTCAGACCGCACGCAAACATTAATTATCTGTGATTTTAAAACGCTTGCACTACCGGAGCTGCCGAGGGCGCGGCGCGTACTAGCGGGGGAAGGAAAAAAGTACATAGACTCACCAATGCGTCGCGTCTATAATAACGGAATAATCTGAAAAACAAAACCGCTGGAGTCTCTGAGACCGACGTCAGGTGGTTAAGGGTTAAAACAGCGTTTTATCTTTGAACAACATAGATTAAAGACAAGGCGTATTTAATTACCAAATGGCCACACGGGGTCGGCTGACACACGGGCATGCATACGCTGTCAACCCGCCACGGGCGTCATGACTCTTGAGGGGATAACAGTTACCTTTGTTAGAATAAGATATAATTGGAATTGCAGATGCGTTGCCTGTTTGTCACAGTGACAGGCTGCTATTTTAAGATACTATACTACAGTCACAAGGTTTTCTTTATTCATACTTATGACAGTTACCTTTATTAGAATAAGATAAAAAATGTTCCTGTTACACTGTTACAGTTGTCACAAGCTTTGTCATTTTCTCGCATAGGTTCATCACCTTAGTAAGAAAGAGAAGTACCTACTAAGACTAGTAACAGACTGCTATTTTGTAACAGGTTTTTGGAACTGTTATTAATGAACATACTGTTGAGACTGCCCAGATAAAACGCGCGTTTCGAGTTACTCTCTTTAACATGGGGCTCGAAAGTGAGCCTCGTGTCAAGGGTGACACCTAAGTATTTGGCGGGCGTATGCCAGGGGACAGGGGTCCCTAACATACGGATTGGCGGAATGGTAGTGGAGCGGCGTTGTTTATGTTCGAATTGAACGGCGGAGCTCTTCTCCGGGTTCACATCGATACGCCATTTTTGGAACCAAGCTCCTAAGTCATTAACTGACTTTTGGATCTTGTTCCGTATTAAGGGTAGTGAGGTGCCTTTGCAGTAAAGGGCAGTGTCGTCTGCAAAGAGGGAGAGCTGAACACCATTCGACGGAATCGGAATGTCGTTAGTGTACAGGATATATAGAAGGGGGGCAAGTACGGAGCCCTGAGGGACACCTGCTTTGATTTGGCGCGACGAGGAGAGCGTGCCTTCGTGTCTGAAACGAAAGGTACGGTCCTTCAAGTAGGAGGCCCCGAGACGAACAAGACGATCAGGGAGACCTATTTTGTGTAGTTTGTAGATAAGGCCTTCGTGCCAGACTCTATCAAACGCTTTCGCTATGTCGAAGAAGACCGCGATGGTCTTATGACGGCGAGGATAAAAACCGCTGAGGATATATTCCACAATACGGTGAACTTGTTGGGGACAAGAGTGTTTCGCTCGGAAACCAAATTGGTGAGGGATGACAAGAGGGTCACCGTCTGTGGGAAACAGATGGCGCCTCATGCGAGTGAGGATGACTCGTTCAAATAGTTTGCCCATGGCCTTGAGGAGGCTGATGGGACGATAACTGGTAGGGAGGTTGTGAGGCTTTCCTGGCTTGGGGATACCAATGACAGTTGCCTCTTTCCACGTGGTGGGAAAGTAACTAAGGTTGAAGCAGGCGTTGAAGATAATAGCCAAAAGGGTTAACACCTGCTCAGGAAAATGTTTAAGGGCTTGGTTGGAGATGCCATCCGCGCCCGGAGCCTTTTTGGGCTTCAGTCCTTTGATGAGGGATGAGATCTCATCATTTGACACAGTGATAGGGTCTGAGACTGTGGGGGGTGAGTTCCGGCGGCGGACCTCATCCTCCACTGTCTGGATGTGGGAGGGGTCTGTGGGTTGAGAGCTGGGAGAGCATTGAGCAGCGATGCTGTCTGCAAAGCACTCAGCTTTTTCCTCGTCCTCGAAGGCAATAGTACCGTCGGGGCGAGAGAGAGGGGGAGTATGAGTGATAGCGTCTATGCGGAGGACTCTTGCTATCTGATAGTACGCTGTATGAGAGGGAGAGATATTCTCCATGAGATTACTCTTTTCGAGGTCTCGAAGTTCGGAAAGGCGTGAACGGACTTCTCGTTGAAGACGATTGGCCGTACGTCTATATTCAGGGGTTGGATAGAGTGCTGCTCTCCGGAGAGCAGCTCTCTTGGCTTTTATTAGGTTGCTAATATGTAAGGGAAGACCATTATTATTAGCAACCGGGACGACCCTTTCATTCTCCTTAAGGGAGGATGTTATAAGGGTGGAGAGAGAATCGACCGCGGTGTCGATTTTTTCGGTACTGTCGAATAAGTCCGAAGAAAGGGGGATGGGGAGTCCGGAGAGTCCAAAGCTGTGGCTAGGGACGTCTTGAAGCCCTTCCAGTTAGTGAAGGTTTTCGTGGAGGGTTGGGGAGGTGGCTGATGGCCAAGTATGAGGGAGACAGGGCGGTGGTCGGATCGAAGATCGTCAAGGGTCTCGATTGACCTGAGGTTGAGAGAGACTTCTTTTGCTATTGCAAAGTCTAATACGTCAGGAGCGTGGTCGGTGTTGTCGGGATAGTGAGTAACACCGAGGGGACTGAGAACAGTGAGGTCGAGAGACTGCGTGATATCAAGCAGTTTCTTGCCACTATGAGTAGTAGTAAGACAAGTCCAATCAGTATGCTTGGAGTTAAAATCTCCAAACATAATAACTGAATTGCCTAACGCAAGGATGGCCTCAAAATCTTTTTTGAGGGGGAGAGTTCCACTAGGGATATAGCAGGAGGCTATGACGATGGACATATGTCCAGTCAAGGCCAGCCTGCATACCGTGGCTTCCATATTGGTAAGCGGCGGGGTGGGGATGTGAGAGCAATGTAAAGTAAAGTTACAGCCTATATACGTCCCACTGCTGGGCACAGGCCTCCTCTCATTTCTGAGAGGGTTTTAGGGCAAGGAAATGTCCACCGCGCTGCCCCAATGCGTGTTGGCGAACTTCACATGTCTTCGAAATATTTTTTTTTTTGATTTCTCAGACATGCAGATTTCCTCACGATGTTTTCCTTCACCGCCGAGCACGTAGTAAATCAGCACTTAAAATTGCAATTAACAATTTCATTGGTGCCGGCGGGGATCGAACCCGGGTTGCTCGCGTACTGTGTAACTTACAGCGAGCGCTAACCATCTGAGCTACCACGGCTCCAATGTAGTATCTTCTTATAGTAAATGGCAGTACCGCCGCCTTTGCGGTCAGGTCTGTCGTTACGAAGAAGAGAATACTGTTTGATGGAGAAGCCTTTGAGGTTGTGAGGTCTGAGGTGTGTCTCCTGGAGGAGGAGGTCGGCTTCGCGATCTCGAAGGAAGAGCTTAAGCTCGCGGAGGTTATTTCGCAAACCGCGAGTATTGAAAGAAACAAGCGATAAGCCCCTAGGCTTAATACGTCCGTGAGACTTTGGGAGAGTGTTCTGTCATAGTGTTAAGCTAAGTTAAATTAACTTAATTTACAACGGGCACAGAAGATTGTGGTGCTCCGCAAGAGCAAGGAGACGGTCCTGAGAGGACCGTCTCCTTGCTTTCCTTGTTTGCGCGCTAGTATGGCGATCTCGCCAATGTCGATGCTCCGAATAGCGACATAAACCGTATTCAAGTCATCAACCATTGAGGGTTGCGCCTGTTGAGGAGCGGAGGAAGTCCGCGGGTGGTCGGCCTTTTTGGGGGCCCCAGGGGAGAATTGGTGGCTGCGTGGGCTGAGAGAAGCCGGATGGGGCCCATAAGGGGCCTAGGGGGACCCTGAGGGGGCCGATAGGGGCCCTGATGGGGCATTTTAGATGGGAGTGCCAAGAATGTATTGTCATTGCCCAGCCGTGGAGCTCTGCTGAGATGGGGATGAGGAGCGCGAGGGCATCCCCTGTAGTTGGCCGGGTGACCAGGTTGCTCGCACAGGACGCAAGCAGGTGGAGATTCGGCATCAGTGGGCCGAGGGCACTATTTCGAGTGGTGAGGGTCTAGGCACATGCCCATAGAGTTGGCAGCGGTGGCACTGTGCCCGATAACCGCACCTATGGGGGGGCTCGACCCTCACTCTCGACAGGCCGCACAGGGTGCGTACCTGCCGGAAGATGGTTTTAGCCTCCGGCACTTTGGACAGGATAGCAAGGGCAAGCGGGAACCTCTTGCCCTTGTTGCTGTGCATCTTGTGCACAGCCTCTACTGGGAAGCCCTGGTACTTGAGGTCCTCCAGGATTTCTTCGTTGGAGAGTTCGAATGGAACTCCCCGGATGACGGCCCTAACCTTACGCTCTTCTGGGAGAGCGTACGTGTAGGACATACGCTCGGCTGTGAAGAGCCTGGTAATACGACGATAGTCTTCTATCGACTCTGGGATGATTTTAATAGCCTCCCCGAGGTTGGTGGCTTGTTCATATTTAATTCCTGCGTTGTAGCAGGATTTGGAGAGGCGGGTGAATTGCGTCTTGTCTCCGAGGAAGACAGCGCCTGTTTTGTTGAAGACCTGTTTTTTGGCGAGGACGGGGGCGCAGCGAGATGCTGGCTTGGAAGGCGGGGGGGATGTCTATTGACGACAGGGGGGCTGCGGCAGCGGCGGGGGCTGCGGGGTTTGAGGCGGCAGGGGCTGCTGGGACGGGGGGCGGTTTTTGGCAGCGCGTTTCGGGCCGCGCTTGGACTTTACTACAGTGTAGAGGGTCTCATCAGTCATTGTTCCATCGGAGTCCGTGGAACAGCTGCTGGATGTAGAGCCGGTTTGGGTGGCGAACCTCTTCCAGGAGGACGCGGAGTCTGAGCACTCCATAGAGTCGGAGTCGTGGGACGCGGGCGAGTCGGTCTGCGGGGCAGCCGTAGGGGCCGTCGAGCAGGTCGCGACGAGGGCCGCGGGGGTACATGCTTGAGGGGCAAGAACGGCGAGAATCGCGGCGATGGCCTTTTCCTCAATGTTCGGGACGAACAAAGTGAGGACGGCCCTGATCTGGGTGGCGTCCAGGGTGGACATGTTGGGGGGACGACGACGTTCTATTCTAAGACGGTAAGGAGGGGGGGGATCCCTGTTCTCAAAAGAACAGGGGCTTGTTCTGAAAAGAACAAGAGACTTTCCCAAGAAACAGCAATACACAGTAAATAACAAAAACAAAACAGAAAAAATAACAAAAACCAAAAACAATAACAATAAGCGGTCAAACCTCCCTGCCAGGCGGCAGGGGGGCAAGAACGGTAAGTAAAAGGCAAAAAACTCACCGAGGTGGCTGCTCTACACTGTGTGAGCAGGAGAGCGCGGAGGCGCGAGAGCGAGAGGCACTCAACGTACGGGGACGAGAGCGCGGACAACTAACACGACCGCTCGAGAGCGGTGGCGCAAGCGGAATGAGCCTGCTCCGTCGCTGAGCGGTCGTTTTATAGCAGTTGCAAAGGTCATTGTCCCTGCGTCTGATCTCTCTCCGGTTGTGTCGGCTTGCCGCCCCATCGGACTATGAGTGGGGGAATAGAGATGCTTGTGCATATACTCGTGTACTATAATCCTGTCCAGCGATGAACGATTAGATGGCTAGTGTCTGTTGAGAGTGACCGCGGGACCAAAATTCCGTCTGGAAGGCATTATATGGCCGTGTGGAGCCGAGGTAAGAGAATACACTACCATATATTTCCCGTGGGTGTCGTCGTAAAAGGCGACGGAGTCAAACTGAAACAGGAGGTGGGCAACAGCAACAAATATGTTTCCGCTATAAAACTTTTTTTTAATATAAGGTAAGAGGGAACAAACGAGCACAGTCCACCATATCGTAAATGGATGGCCTATAGATATCCACATCTGTCCTCGATTAAGAATCAAATGCAGATGCATTGTAATCCCTGAGGACTAAGATGAAATGCCTCGTTTCCAGTGAAAAGGGCCGACCCATTTGTGCTGCAACCATAATATAGCTGCAGCGCGGCTCTACCACGTAGCCGCCTTGTATACTTACAAACAGGAAAACAATAATTGGACTGATTGATCGGCATCATACCAATATACAATATACGTAACGATTATACTATCAAACATCTCGTGATATGCTGTTGTACATGTGGTTTTAGATCTGGCCACTTCCAATTGGTTGACATGTTGTGTCAATCAGACATCTTGGTCATTTGGTGACTAGACTTTGGTTTATGCTACGCATATTATTATGCAGGGTTATTTTGCAATAACCGGCCAAATTTGTAGAGGAGATTCAAAATAAGTAATATAGGCACATGAAGAAAAATTAGTTTAAAAAAAAAACTCCAATATTATGTTCTTTTCATCTTTATTCAAAATGCGTGGTAATGCATTATTATAACTGATTTTACTGCGCACGCACACATTCTTAAGGGTCGATTGGTAGGCAAAAACATTGTTGCCCATAAATCACATTAAATTTGGGATAATTTCAAATAAAAGTAATTTACTTGTATTTTCAAAAACTAATATCATTATGAACGTAAGTTTAAAATATGGCTACTCTTTGAAAAGTAACCCTAATGATTTAAGTTCAATGGTGAAATATACTATTATAAGTTGAAAAATAAAATTCAAAATATTGTTAAAATACTTTATTTTTTAAATACTTAAATCGACATTAATAATACAATTAATGCGCGCGGTGCGCGGTGGTGTGGCGGTCAGTGGTGCGGGCGCTTGGGCGCGGCGTGCGGCGCGTGGTGCGCGGTGCGCGGTGGTGTGGCGGTCAGTGGTGCGGGCGCTTGGGCGCGGCGTGCGGCGCGTGGTGCGCGGTGCGCGGTGCGCGGTGGTGTGGCGGTCAGTGGTGCGGGCGCTTGGGCGCGGCGTGCGGCGCGTGGTGCGCGGTGCGCTTGCGGCGCGGCGGCGCGACCACCAGCCCGGCATGCGCCTGCGCCGCCACCAGCATGCCCAGCTGGCACTGCGCCTGCCAACAACACAACGCAACTATTTCATTTTCTCCTGTATCATGAGCCAGTTTACAAACACAAATTGTACAAGGACAAACATCCAGACCCGGAACAATTATTTGTAGGTCGTACAAATACTTGTTCCGTGCGAGATACGAACCCATGACCTCCAGCGCCGAAACTCATTGCTAAGCCACTGCGCCACTGAGTCGTCAAATTATAGATAAATAGACTGATAGTCATTTCTTGGTCTTATGCCGAATTAATGGTCTATTCAAGCGTTGGCGGCATCGGACATCACTGCGTTACAGCGTATAAAAATAGAGAAGTTACAAAATGAAGGTGTGAAAGAGAAGTTCAAATGTAGACTGAGAGAAAATATAAGTGGTATGAATGAATTGTGTATGAATGATTTAGACTTGGAGACTGTGTGGTATAATGTCAAGAAAGGTTTGGTTTTGGATGCAGCCACCGAAGTATGTGGTGTAAGTAAGAGAACGAATGAAAGGAAAAATAATACGTTGTGGTGGGATGATGAGGTACGGATGGAAGTTGAAGCAAAGAAGAGAGCATGGCTAGATTTACTAGCAAACAAAGCTGGTAATTCTAACGGTATGATTGATGAAATTGAAAGAAAAAAGGCAGACTTTATACGTATAAATAAGAGAGTAAAAGAAGTTGTTGAAAGGAAAAAGCAAGAAAGAACGGATAAGAATCATATATATATAGCAAATATTAAAATGTTCTGGAAACTCGTAAGAACTGCCAGGGGAAATTCAATACAGCCTAGAATGAATGCTATACGAGACGAGAATGGCTGTATGCTGAATAATGAAGTTTCTAATTTAAAGAGATGGAAGGAATACTTTGAAAGCGTGTTTATGAGCGAAGAGTCGTCTGAATTAAGTGAAATAGAAATTCCGAAAGAAGTGGAGAGAGGTAGGAGATAAGTGTAGATGAAATAATGAAAGCAATGAAAAGCATGAAAGAAGGTAAGGCAGCCGGATATGATAGAGTATCACTCGAAATGCTAAGGGCTGAGAGGGAGGGTGGCAGGCCTGCTGTACACCTTGTTTAATTTATGTTGCGAACTGAAGCGGGTACCGGAAGACTAGTGCAAAACCGTTATAGTCCCAATATATAAGGAAAAGGGTCGCAGCAGGACTGTAAAACTACCGTGGCATTCGTTTGTTTAGCATTGTGGGTAAACTGTATGCTAAGGTATTAATTGAAAGAGTTATGGAAGAAACTGATGGAAAAATTTGGGATGTGCAAGCTGGATTTAGAAAGGGATGGGGTGTACGGATCAAGTCTTTTCCATGCGCATGATTGCGGAGAAGTTTTTGGCCAAAAACCAGAAAGATTTTTGTGCGTTCATGGACTTAGAAAAGGCTTATGATAGAGCGGACAGGAATGTGTTATGGCAAACACTTAACTCATTTGGTTTGAGCGCTGGTTTGAATTGGCATTAAGGTCTCTTTATAGGGACTCTAGTGCTTGTGTCAGGATCAATAGGGTCTACTCGGACTGGTTTGGCATTCAAAAAGGTGTCAGACAGGGCTGTGCAGCTTCCCCGTGGTTAACCTATTTATGGACAGTTCACAAACAACTTTCAAAGTTTGCAAACTTTGAAAGTTGAAGAATGTGGGTTGAGAATGGGTGAGTTAACCGTCAAATGCCTTTTGTACGCCGATGATCAAGTCATATTTGCATCGTCGGCGGCCGAGTTGTAAATGATGGTTACTTTAATGAACATTTCATTAAAAGAAAGGGGAATGAAAGTGAACGCAAGTAAGACGAAAGTGATGGTTTTTGAAAGAGAACGTTTAGTAAAACTGACTTTTAGATTTAGAAAGACGTCGTAAGTAAAACGTTTGTGAAATAAGAATAGAAGGGGAGATGATTGAGCAAGTGGATGAGTTTGTATATTTGGGATGTTTATTTAGCAGGGATGGTAGATATGATAAGGATATAGAACGACGAGTGAACGCAGGAAATAGAGTGAATGAGGCTCTACACGCTATTATGAAGAGTCAGACTGTGTCAAAAAAGGCACGTTTGGCAATTCATAACGCTGTGTTAGTCCCTACTTTAATGTATGGTAGTGAAAGTTGGGTGTGGCAGAAGAAGCACGAGAGTAGAATAAATGCTGTAGAAATGCGGTCATTAAGGAGTATGCTAGGGCTGAATCTGAATGACATGGTGAGAAATAGTGTGATAAGAGAAAAGTGTGGTTTGCAAGATGACGTTGTGACCAGGATTAAGAAAGGAATGCTTCGGTGGTTTGGTCATGTAGAAAGAATGAACGAGGAAAGAGTGACAAAGCAAATTTATGTTGCAGAAGTGAACGGAAGAGTCGGGGAGGGACGCCCTAGACGAAGGTTTATCGACCAAATTGGCGATATATTGAAAATGGGCCAGATTAGGAGTACCCTTAACTGACGAGCGTGTATGCGTAGATAGATATATGGATGTAAAGGAGGCGAGAGAAGTGTGTCAGGATCGTGCCAAATGGAAGTCCGTAGTCTCTGCCTACCCCTCTGGGTGACAGGCGTGAGTGTTTATGTATATGTAGTCGTTTATCTATATCACAGAGCACACACAACTATTCAGAAATAATTTCAAAGACAAAAACTTATTTAAATGAAATAAATTGGTAGATAGACAGATAGTTATATCTTAACAAAGCACACATGATTATGCAAAAATAATTTAAAAAAAGCAAAGTTACAGCCTGCACTGCTGGGCACAGACCTCCTCTCATTTCTGAGAGGATTTTAGGGCAAGGAAATGGCAGCCGCGCTGCCCCAATGCATATTGGCAAATTTCACATGTCTTGTAAATATTTTTTTTGTTATTTCTCAAATATGCAGGTTTCGTCACGTTGTTTTGCTTAACTGCCGAGCACGTGGTAAATCTGCACTTAAAATTGCAATTAACAATTACATTGGTGTCGGCAACAATTGAACCCGGGTTGCTCGCGTACTGTGAAATTGACAGCGAGCGCTTAGCCCCTGAGCTACCACGGCTCTTTAATTTAATAATTTAAAATTTTGTACAACCGACTTCAATTTAAATTATTAAGAATAACTCAAAAAATGTTGGTCAGACCTTGATCAAATTTACATGGGACCACATGAGAAGCACCAGCTTTCAAACAAAAAAAGAATCATCGAAATCGGTTCACCCAGAAAAAAGTTATGACGTAATAACACACATAAAAAACATACAGTCGAATTGAGTACCTCTTCCTTTTTGAAGTCGGTAGAAAAACAAAAACTTATTTAAATCAAAATTTAAGGAGCACAATTTGTGCACGGGTGTATGCGCACTGCAATAGTACAAGTAGGCTGTAGCTCGGTGCGTCTATTGCCCACAAGGAAGTAAAGCACTGATTTTCAGCTACCCCCGGAAGTACGGTTGCATTTATAATATTCGCAATAAGAATGAACTCTCATGGTGAACTAGACTCACCTCTTCGTGCATCTCCCTGGCCATCCTGTAGACGCTGTGCTCGCTGCTGTTGTACATGAGCGCGTTGGACAGCATCAGCAGCACGTCTCGCTGGAACTCCGCCGTTGTCCTAGCCAGTAATGATCATTGAAACAACACAAATATACCGTAGTCGCGACCGCTGACACCAAACGTTAAACCGTGTCTATTTATTTCTTCTGTGTTATAATCATGTTTTAATGTTTAAAAATAAGATTATTAACAAAAGCTAATGAGTAAAGAAAAAAGTGCAATGACAAGAAGACTAGACTTACATAAGACTTACTTATTACAAAACCGGTAGCGAAGCCTCCATAGAAGCCGAGAAGCCGGGCTTGCCCTATCAAACTTTGAGCAGTTCAATAATATCAACTAATAAAATAACTCGTAAACTGTTTCAAACTATTTCAAATTTCCCGCGCGCTTCTCTGTCGCTGTAGCTGACCTGTTCTACACAGGCCATAGATTACTGTATATACACAGGCCTTATAACGTCAACACGCGGCAAAACTGCGCGATTAGGTTGTCATAAAAATTAGTCGTCTCTCTCGCACGCGTGGGCTTTTACCGGGCTTTCGAGAAGACGATCGCTCCCTTTCTAACCTGTGGTAAAATGTTCTATAATGAAATATAACTACGATTGTTTATATAGCAATTTGTACGTAGCGAAAAGCCCGGCTTTTAGTGTGAAGTTAGTCATTAGTCAAGCGCGGGCGATACCTTTGCAAGTTCACTTCACATTTCAATGTTTACTCTGTGTGTTTACTTGAGCGAATAAATATTGCGAGTTGAAAATTTATGCTTTTTTATAGATTTTTAGTGAAAATGGAGGATAATAGTGTTCCTAGTGATAAATTGAAGTGTGTAAAAGGTAAAATCGAAAAAGAGAAAAGGAAAATTTTTATAAAACTGCTAAAAACAACAAAACCATATCTTGGGCTTGCCCTAGTTTGGAGCCCTAGCTTCGCCACTGTACAAAACATTAAAAAAAACTTGCGTGAGTGTCGTGGAACACTCGGTTGGAACGAAGTTCTTTTCGTAGTATATTATTATTGATAAACGTATTATATTATTGATTAACAAATACAAATAAATGAATTACTAGCGTCTATTAAAATGAAGCGTTTATTAAAATAATATTTCTTTCATGGCAACATAAGAAAAAGTGCGAGGGAGATGGATATTATTCCATTTCGCTCGCGCTATAGAAAGGGGGTCGTGACGGAAAAATCTTACACTTTTCTCGCCTAGCCCCCATCCGTCAAATTTGTACCGTGCGATAAGGAACTTCGTTCCAAAATACAGCCTCACTTATAAAATCAACAATCAGAATCTATTGGCCATTATATAACAATAATTACAGGCAAGTCATTGGAAATTGTTAAATATTTATAAAGTTAAATTAGATTATGACTTTACAAGTTTAAGTAGTAGTTATATAGTTTGCATCTTACACAAGAAAAAACTTACACAAAAGTAAAAACAACTGCGATTGCCAACCAGCATGCCAAGCGTGGCAACTATGGCAAAATCCCCCCTATGAGGCAATCATGGGGGAAACGGCTATGTTCAGCAGTGGATTTTTATAAGCTGTAATGGATGGATGGATACGTAGGCGACATAAAACATTACAAACATTTTTTACGTGGTAGAGCCATGCTGCAGCTATATTACTGGTATAGTTGTAGCACGAATGGGTCGGCTCGACCAGGGAAGGATCACGTTCTCACAGAATACCAGCGTGAAATAGCAGCTTAACACTGCTGTGTTTCGTATGGTGAGTGTAGAGAACCGGAGACCCTTTTTACTGGAAACGAGGCATTCCATCTTAGTCCTCACGGCTGACAACGCATCTACATTTTGATTCGTATTCGAGGATAGATGTAGATGTCTATGGACCACAGCAACCACTTACCATCAGGTAGACTATGTGCTCGTTTGTCACCTTTATCCTATAAAAAAAAATTAAAACTTACCGGATAACTCCAGCGTCGATGTTCCTCCTGATAGTGGTCAGGTCCATGGGTCTCTTCACCACCATGCTGTATCCGGGGGCTTCCTCGTCGCTTATCGGCCGCAGGAACAGCGACGCATACTTGTGTGCGCATAACCTTAAGCGAGAATTTATTTTAGCCCACTTCAGAAAAAAGGAGATTCTCAATTCGACCGTGTCCTTTTTTACTTTCGAGATTTTGATATTCCTTAGTTTAGTGAAAACATATTTTAAAATAATAAATATGACGACGACGAAGACAGCTTAAAAAACAAAAAAAAAACAATTTCCACATAAGAATTTATCTCTATTTAATGTAACTAACATTAAACACTTTATCCCCTATGTTGCCACCCTTAGGGGTGGAATTTTTCAAAAAACTATACGGGACTACCCTGACCTACTAACTATACAAAGGATCGAATTGTTCGATGGTATGTTACGCGATAAATCGTTCAATGGAATATTACGGGGCTAAAAGTTCGATGGAATATTACGGGGCTAATCGTTCGATGACATGTTATGGGACTAAGCGTTCGATGTAATGTTATGGGACTAATATTCGATGGAATATTACGGAAGTAATCGTTCGATAAAAAGTTACGGGACTAATTGTTCGATGGAATGTCATGGGACTAAACGTTCGATGAAATATTACGGGACTAATCGTTCGATGGAATGTTATGGGACTAATATTCGATGGAATATTACGGAAGTAATCATTCGATAGAAAGTTACGGGACTAATTGTTCGAAGGAATGTTATGGGACTAATCGTTCGATGCAATGTTACTCGATTAATCGTCCGGTGGAAAATTACGCGAGTAATCGGTCGTAAATATATCGCGTAAATTTTACCGAATGATTAATCTCGTAACATTCCACCGAAAGATTGAACGAGTAACATGTAGTGTGTAATGTAGTCCCGTAACGTAAAATTTACGCGATATCTTTTTAATTGTGAATTTTACGTAAAAAATCGCGTAACATACATACAAAAAAACATAGTCGAATTAAGAACTTATTTATCTGAAGTCTGCTGAAAACTCAATCTAGTTACCTGCTGTAAACCAGCATAACGCTCTTCCGCCATAGCCGATGCTGTCTCTCCGCATCATTAGCGCTGGGAGAGTCTGGAGCACTCGCTTCTGCGGCGCTCTCGGATCCAGAACAAGCTGGAAGGGAAGGACATTTGAAGTTAACTACAAACTTTATCTTGATAGCTATTATATAACCAGAGCATGTTGCCAGTAAAGGCATATGGATCTGAGACGTGTTCCTTTACTGCTGGCCGTATGAAGAAACTCAAGGGCTTTGCTCGAAGTTTCTAGCAAATTATAAAAGAACTTACTCCTTGATTCAGACTTTTTCTTTCGTGAATAATCTCTTTTCTTTTTCCCGTCCTTCTCTTCTTCACGGCTCAACTGTAACAAAAAAGATGAGTTGTAGTTCATGATTGAAGTTGACATAAAAAATTGTTTCCCATTGGACAGTCCGGGTTTGTTTCTAGTGGGAGAGTGGGGGGTAGTTTAGACGGTATGGTAGATGCACAGTGTAACTACTACTAACAGTCGGTCATCGAAGGCGTCTAGACGGGGCAATCGGGAAGAGACGCGGGCGAAGCTGTCCGCTAGGGTTGTCCCGTCACACAAATAAATTGAAATGGTTCACACTACATGTGCGGTAATAAACTGTGGGTTGTCCTCATTTAAAGATAAGGAATTAGTTTCATCAGTTTCCACATACACATTAATTTGTTTAAACGTGAAATAAAATAAAATCCGTTTTTTATCTTCTTATTACTTCCTGTTCTGACAACCGTAGCAATTGATTGTTTAAGTCGGCTCTTCCGACAACATTAAACGCGATGACTGACTGTTGCCCAAATACTCAAACGCTACTCAATTTTAAGATGCCGTTGAGTCTCGTGCTGTCTCTATCACTTTATATCAAAGTGACTGTGACACAACGAGACTTACAGTATCTTAAAATTGAGTAGCGTTTGAGTATTTGGCCATGTATGTTCTTCTTAAGATGTAGTAGAGGTATGTGTCGATAATTTGTTCTAATCTGGGTCGAATGTGACCCACTGGGAATCGGTCGTGACCCATTGAGGGCCGATCGTGACCCGCAGTGGACCACAGTGGGGGAGTTACCTACCTAACGTCGGGTGAGTCATGTTGTTGTCAGTGTAGTGCTCTAATTTGCTTAATTAAAAATAATTATCTAACCTTTAAAGTCATAAAAGTGAGTGTGCATGACCATTTAGAACATTGTGTAGAAGAATTGAACATTAGTGAAGCGAAATCAAAATAAATAACATTAAAAGTGTTAAAATAAAACTATCTATCTATTCTATATAAAACTAATATAAACTATCGATCGAATATTAATATAAACTATCGATCTACCCCGTTATATTTACTAAATGTTAACATTACTCTGATCGTGTTACATATAAATTTGTTAACAAACATTTTGTTTACTTGTTTTTCTGCAATAATTACTGTTACAGTGAACTTTTTAAGTTTAATTCTAAATTATTTATAACAACTATAAAAATTGTCAATAATTGTGTGTGGTGTTAACCATAAAACTGGTCAGTAGTGGTGATCAATAGTTTTGTGTTCATTGCCCCTTTCGGATACTAGTAGTAAATAAGACGCTGCAACGCACATAAATAAATAAACGCGATATAAATAAGTCTATCTCAATCAACTCACCATGGTCAAGTGTGGAGCCTGTGGTCGCTACCTGCCGGCGACAGATGGTATTCCCTGTGGCAAATGTGATGTAGCCTATCATCGAGGCTGTCTGAACCTCTCTGAGAAGACGAAGATAAGAGCTTCATGGATGTACCCTGCTTGTAAAAATGAGGTTCCTCACACTGGAGACCATTCCAACACACCGGTTAAGTGCCAAGAAGTTGGTGACTGTAGTTCTACCCATAAACATATCGATATAGGATTAGAGATTCGTCTTTTTCGAAAGGAGCTTAGTGCTATGAGGAATGAGCTGAAGGAAGTCAGGGACAATATAACTATGATAAAGAATACAGTTCTTGCGTGTAATAAAAACCTGGAGGAAATGGATTGCAGAGTCACCAAGTTAGAAAAACTATATGAAGAGCGTCTGATTAAGTGCGACACTAAAATACTAGAGGACACGATTAGTGAACTCAGGGTCCAACTTAATGAGAGAGATCAGGACCATCTAGCCAATGACCTGGAGATATCGGGATTACCGGAGCAAAAAGGTTGAAAACCCTTTCAATACCGTGATGCTATGCGCTAAAAAGCTAGGTCTCGATATTGATCACCGCGAGATAATTCATGCCGAGCGTGCTGGTATCTTGCGTGCATCTTATAATATAATAACAATAGCACTCAAAAACTCATGTCTACTGGACCCCTCAAGATTGTGGTGCGGATGAGTCGGCGTGCGGTTTGGGAGGAGTTCCTACGTTGCGCGCGGGTGCGATGCAACATAACGAGTGATTCACTGGGGTTGCCCGGAGATCCGTGTCGGATTTATATTAATGAGCGGCTCACTCCCGTAAATAGGAAATTGTTTGGAAAGACACGTGAGGCAGCAAAAAAGGCAAGTTGGCGCTACACATGGACAAAGGGTGGTCTTATATTCGTAAGGAAGGAAGACGGAAAGCCCGTAACACGCATCCGATCCGATACAGACCTAAGTCGTGTTTTCTGCTAACTCTGAGTTGGTTGTTTATAGTTTACTGTTTATGCGCTACTTGTGTTATTTTAGTAATAGTGAGTGTTTGATTGGTTTTGGAAAGATAATAATTTTGCCTATAAATATGTTAACATTATGGCTAATGTTTTTATTTGTATTAAGACATTATGGACACAGTATGTTATGCCACATCTAACTTAAAATTTATTGTTTAATAACCTATATAGCTTCTTACCGACCATATTCTTTATAAACGCATTATTTTGTAGTTAAAGGTCAATACACTTGAGACTGTTTGATAATTTTAAGTTAAAGGTTTACATACTTTATACTATTGAGATTTTAAATTATTACCTTTGTTGTTTTAGTAATAGTGAATGTTTGATTAGTTTAGGAAAGATAATGGCTTTTTCCTTTAAATATGTTAATATTATGGCTATCATATTTGCATTATAACATTACAGACTCGGTATGTTATGCCACATTTAACTTAAATTTATTGTTTTCCAACCCATATAGCTTCTTACCGACCATATTCTTTACACGAGTACACGCCGTATTTTGTAGTAATAGGTTAATACACTTCAGCCTTTTTGCTAATTTTAAGTTCAAGGTTTATATGTACTTTATAATATTGGAATTATATACTATCTTTGTTGTCTTAATAATAGTGAGTATTTGATTAGTTTGGTAAAAATATTAATCCTTCTTATAAAAATTTAATATGGAGAACAAACTCATACTATAAGATTATATACATTTTTTATGTTACACGCTATATCTTAAAAGTTTTATTTTGTAACTCAAATAGCCTCATATTTGCAAATTTTTTTATACTTGTCTTCTTTTGTAGTTATAGATCAATAGACTTTAATTTGTCTAAAAAGTGCTTTCGTCTAGTGTGTGCTTGTGTGTTTCATAGGATAAATTATAGTGGCTATATCAATTTTCTGTCTTTTTGCGAGTTGATATGTTTTTATTACGTCTATTTTCATATAGTGCTGCGTCAATGTATATTTATATAATTATTTTTATTGTTAGTTACAATATAAATTCACTTTATTTTATTGTTCAAATAGAAAAAACACTGATATATTATGCTAACATACAAAGTATTATACATAATACATATACATAAACACTCACGCCTGTTACCCAGAGGGTAGGCAGAGACTATGGACTTCCATTTGGCACGATCCTGACACACCTCTCTCGCCTCCTCCACATCCATATACCTACGCATACACGCTCGTCGGTTAAGGGTACTCTCAATTTGGCCCATTTGCAATATATCGCCAATTTGGTCGATAAATTTTCGCCTAGGGCGTCCCTTCCCGACTCTGCCGTTCACCTCTGCCACATAAATTTGCTTTGTCACTCTTTCCTCATTCATTCTTTCTACATGACCAAACCACCGAAGCATTCCTTTCTTAATCCTGGTCACAACATTATCTTGCAAACCACACTCTTCTCTTATCACACAATTTCTCACTCTGTCATTCAGATTCAGCCCTAACATACTCCTTAATGACCGCATTTCTACAGCATTTATTCTACTCTCGTGCTTCTTCTGCCACACCCAACTTTCACTACCATACATTAAAGTAGGGACTAACACAGCATTGTGAATTGCCATACGTGCCTTTTTGGACACATTCTGACTTTCCACAACAGAGTGTAGAGCCCCATTTACTTTATTTCCAGCGTTCACTCGTCGTTCTATATCCTTATCATATCTACCATCCCTGCTAAATACACATCCCAAATACACAAACTCATCTACTTGCTCGACCAATTCCCCTTCTATTCTTATTTCACATATCGTTTTACTTTCTTCTTTTTCAAAAACCATAACTTTCGTCTTACTTGCGTTCACTTTCATTCCCGTTTCTTTTAATGAACTGTTCATTAATGTAACCATCATTTGCAACTCGGCCGCCGACGACGCGAATATGACTTGATCATCGGCGTACAAAAGGCATTTGACGGTTAACTCACCCATTCTTAACCCGCATTCTTCAACTTTAAAATTTTCTAAACAACTGTCCATAAATAGGTTTAACAGCCACGGGGACGCCACACAGCCCTGTCTGACCCCTTAAAAAGTATTATATTAAATATTATATCATGTAACATAAATATATATCATATATATATATATATATATATCATATATATATAATATATATTAAAGTAAACGTTAAAACCTCCATACATATTGTGCATGGTGCTCAATGTGGCTTATCACACTGTCAGAAATGAATAAATCTATGTACCCAAAAGTTGGTTTTCTAAATGCAGGCTCGTAAGGTACAAAACATGATGAGATTTTAGCCGCCATGAGCCGATATGAAGTTGATATAATGGCAATAAACGAGACGTGGCTCCGGGAGAATGAAGAAGGCCGAGCCCCGAGCGTGCCCGGCTACAGACTACGTCAGGTGCCGCGACCGCTCTCCGTGGTATAGGCTTTTATATCAAGCGAGGGATTAATATAAAAACATTAACCACGCCACACCACAACACTATTGAAGAAATGTGCCTGAACTTACGAGTTAATTCAAAAAGTATCGTTATTGACACGGCCTATCGCCCTCCATGGCTTATTGTTGATATATTTCTTGACGCTACAACTGACAGTCTTAGCACTTTTTAGCACGGACTATTTTAGGATATTAGGAGATTTTCACATTAACCTACTTAATACTGATGACAATAAGACTAAACGTATTTTAGACTTTATAAACATAATACACATGAGGTATAGAATACAGATTAAAAAAAATACTCGCTCGCATAAAGTTGACCTTCCGAACTTGTTCGGGGCCGGCTGAAAATCAGCGCTGCAAGCTCGCGGCTTATGCTGAGACGGTCCCTTCCACCACTTCATCATAGCACACGATTTTTTATTTTTTTATTTTAATTTTAATATGCGTTTGCATACACATAATGCACGCACTTCTTTTCTTTATTCTTATTTCATTTTTTTGTTTGTTAATTAGTCACTTGTTTTATGTTTAATTGTAATTTGTCATGTGTGTAGATGTAAGTGTTGGAATAAATGTCTTTATATCTTTTATGTCTTTATGGATTGGTCGTGGGTCACTGAGTGTCGATCGTGGCCCACTAAGGGTCGATCGTGAGGTTGATTCTACTATTCTAAGGTATACCCGTAGTTTGGTTTATTCATTTCAAATTTAATTAATATAAAATATTACTAATATTTCAGATGGAACATTAATCTTTACAATTAACAATTTAAGAATCTGTCAAAGACTTTACCTCATTCCAAAGTGGTACCGCCCTGGTGGCAGATCACCTCAACTCAAATGCCGATACATTTAAAAAATGATTTCATATCTGCTTAAGTAGATTAGGACACTTGCTATCGCCTACGCATTCGGTAGTTTCTGACAGGTTTATATATACTCACTTCCATAGGCGTGTCATCGTCCGTTTCAGTGTGGGTATCTTCCGTGTCAACAGGCCTCACGTCCTTCACTTCCGCTTCCGCTACCGCGCCCGCTCCCGTTTCCGCTACAGCCTCTACAGTAGCTGCTGGTGCTTCTTCCTTTAGCATCTCCTTCAGCGGTATTGAATCCTTTAAAAACAAACATAGATTACGCTCTCACAGAATACCAGCTTAAAGGTGCTATTTTTTTATTATGTTTTACTTTTACATATATTATTGTACTTTGACAACTATTAATAATGAGTTGTGTTGTATTGAAAATTAGAAATGAATTATTTTATGAATTCAGTTCGGTTTTAACGCAATTTTTAACTAATTATGTAATCAATATTTCTATGTAAATTTATTATGTGCAGTATATAATTTCAAACACAATGCAAATTGTTTAATGAATTAAAAAAAACTATTGTATACATCATGCAAATCGAGAACCATAGAACTCACCCTAAGAATAGAAGTAGATCATTATAGAGTAATGGACGCTGTGGTTCATAGACATCTACATCTATTAAGAATCAAATTACAGTCGCGATGTCACCCCTGAGGGCTAAGATGGAATGCCTCGTTCCCAGTTAAAATGGTCTCCGGTTCTCTACACTCACCAAACGAAACACAGCAGCATTAAGCTGTTATTTCACGCTGGTATTCTGTGAGATAATAGTTTAAGCCTGTGGACTAATTACAAACTACTTCTTATATTAAGACAGACGAAGTTTTCCTTCGCCACCAAGAATGCACTTAAAAAGCTAAATGACGTTTCATTTATGACCGCAGAACTGGAAACAAAATCATTATATACCTCAGCATCTTCATCCTTCTTAATGTCCTCTGTCACCTTTTCTTCTACGTTAGCTACTTCTGTATATTTCTGTTCTACCTCCTTCTCTCCTACGTCTTCTACCTGCTCTTTGATTTCTTCTTTTACTTGAACGATTTCTTGCGGCGTCTCTACTTCATGTACTACTTGTGGTTCTTTATGAGGTTCTTCAGTTTTCTCAGGTTCTGTTTCTATGGATTAAAAAAAATTATTAATATATAATAGGTCAGAGAATTAAAACTAAACATTGTTAGAACTATGAACATTTTTATTATTTATTTAACGTAGGATAAAGGTGAACAACGTACGAACATTTATTTCACAATGGCAGCAAAATAGAAAACTTACCAACTAAAGATGTTAAAAATTAAATAGCTAAGATCCGCGTAATTAATTAAAATTATGTATCTATTTAATTTGAAGAGCACCTCCCGCCCTCCCTCAATTGCGTGCACTATCCCCGTCACCACTCATCCCAGCACCACAACTCCTAACACCACTACACAAGGAAAGACACGCCACCGTCGATAATTCGACACGTGTTTCGCCTCTAAACGCATTATGGGAGTAGAGGTGATGGGAGTAGTGGTGATGGGATTAGTGGTAACGGGGATAGTGCACGCAATAAGGAGAGGGCGGGAGGTGCTCTTCAAATTAAATAAGATAAATTATTTTATTTTATTACGCAGATCTTAGCCTATTAATTTTTAACATGTTTATTTTATATAATGGATTTCCGCAAAGTAACGTCTGATCCTTTTTTTATAGGAGAGGGGCAAACGAGCATACGGCTCACCTGAAGGTAGATGACTACCGCTGCCCATAAACAACTGCAACACCAGAGGGATTGCAGGTGCGTTTCCGGCCTTTTAGAAAGGAGTAAGCTCTTTTCTTGAAGGTCCCTAAGTCGTATCGGTCCGAAAAAATCGCCGGCGGTAAACAATTCCACAGAGAGGTCGTACGCGGAAGAAAGCTCCTAGTGAAACGTACAGTGGTGGACCGCCAAGCATCCAGATGGTATGGATGGTATCGGGAGTTTTGCCGCGATGTGCGTTCGTGAAATTTGGCGGCTGGGATTAATCCGAACAATTCCTCAGAGCACAATATAAATCTATAAATAAACTTATCATCAACGCTGACAGCTGCCGTACTTCACGACGGTATAGTAACGTACGTAGTTATATAATATATATACATACATATAATTCTATACGATCTGCTATACTAGACACATTGGCTCACGATCTTCGCGATTATTTCATCACCACAACATATCATATTCACTGAACGCAACTATTATCTTTGCAATGTGATGGGAAAGGGAGTCGCTACGAAGCCACAATATAGATACATATACATACAACTCGAACCTGGCTCATTCGGAACACAAAACTGAAACATTCGGAACTTTTTAAGAACTGAAGACTGACCCTCGTCCAGTATAGCATGTCTATTCGCTGTGATGAGCAGTGGTATTCTTATAGAAAAGCTATAGGTATAGCATTCCACGCAATGTACATCAAAATGAATATAATTTTGATTTCAACGAAGTTAGCTATTCGCTAGGCTCGACCGGGGAAGGACCACACTCTCACAGAATACCAGTGTAAAATAGCAGCTCAATGCTACTGTTTTGTATGGCGAGTGTAGAGAACAGGAAACAATTTTTACTGGAAACGAGGCATTCCATCTTAGTCCTAAGGGTTGCAACCCATCTGCATTTGGTGCAATAGATGTAGATGTCTATGGGCCACAGCAACCACTTACCATCAGGTGGACTGTGTGCTCGTTTGTCAACCTTATTCTATAAAAAACAACTATTACACTGTTTCTTTAAAAAAATAAATGCAAATGTGTAACAGAACTTATAGCCATATTAACAAGTAGGATGCGGCAAGTAAAGACTGTGTAAGAACCTCCGAAGGAGGCGGAGTTAAGCCGAAATAAGAATTTTTAATTTTTGTCCATTCTGACCCCCTAGGAGTGTAATGAGAACTTTTTGCCACTATTCAACCATGACCCCCATGACATCCTCTACATGATAGGCTATTCAAACTGACTATCCCTAAAGTCCGAGCCACCACCCAACTCATTTCCAGTTTTTACTTCCAAAAAATAGTTAAATTCGTAGTTAAATTAGTTTTATTGATCCACACCTCGATTGCCTTAAAATGTGTTCTAAGTATCGTGAATTTATTCGGTGAGAGCGTGGTCTGTCCCCGGTCGAGCCGATCCATTCGTTCTTCAACCATAATATAACTGCAGCGTGGCTCTACCACGTATACATACTAAGTAATAATTTTGATAAGCCAAAACAGTGCGGCAAATATCCTCCCTATGAAGCAATTTATGGGGGAGGCCTATGTTCGGCAATGGACTTTAATAGGCGGTAACGGTAAGTAAAATCGCACTGGATTTTACTGTCGTCGGCTACCATCAGGTAGGACAGTAGCCAAGCACTGGCTTATAATGCTCAACGAAATAAAGTCTGTAATTTTGCAACGAATTTCAAAAAATATATAAATAATTACCAGGTGTTTCTTCTGTTGGTTCGTTTTCTTTGATCTCTGATGGTAAAGGTATTTCTTCCGTTTTCTGCGTCTCTTCCGCTACTACTTCTGCATTAACCGGTTCTTTTTCTTCTTGTGGTGGCTCTTCAATTGATTCTTCTTTTTTCTTTTCTTCTACCACTGGCTCTGGGACTATTTCACTGTTAAAAAGTTTTAAGTGTTGTTATATAATAAGTGTTTTCTTTGCCTGGGATTCCTTTCATTAATAATAAAAAATTTACTTTGAATACAAAGTAAAATTCCTTTTAAACGAACTATACAGAACAAGCTGTGTATTTCACTTTTTCTAAAATCCTTTCTCAGATGGTGTCGTCTTGTTTTGAAATATATGTCAAATTTCAAGTTAATTGAGTGTATAGTTTTGGAGATCTTGTGAAAAATCAATGGTTTTGAATGAAGTCGACATTCGAGCTTTTGAAATTCATTAGTCCACTCAAAAGGATAAAAAAAAATTACTATTAATACAAAGTAAAAATCGAAAAAAAATTTATAAACAATGAAATAATTTCCGCATCAGAAGTCGAGGCTTTAATACTTCTATACACTATGTCTCAGCACCGACCTTTGAAGCTAATATACGAAAATAATTTTATATACAGGGTTATTTTTCAAAGAGTAACCAAATTTTAAACTTAAGTTCAAATATATATTTCAATATATACCGTTATGCAGTTTTTGAAAATACGATTAAATAAGGCTTCTACTTATATTTGAAATTATCCCAAATTGAATGTGATTTATGGGCAACAACGTTTTTGTCTACCGATCGACCCTTACGAATGTGCGCAGTAAAATCAGTTAAAATGATGTATTACCACGCATTTTGAATTTGAAAGATAAAAAGGACAGAATGTTTGAATTTTCTTTTAAATTTTTTTTTATAGGAGAGGGGGCAAACGAGCATGCGGCTCACCTGATGGTGACTACCGCCACCCATGAACAACTGCAACACCAGGGGAATTGTAGATGCGTTGCCGGCCTTTTAAAAAGGGGTAGGCCCTTTTCTTGAAGGTCCCTAAGTCGTATCGGTCCGGAAAAATCGCTGGTGGTAATCGATTCCACAAGGAAGTTGGGCTAGGAAGAAACCATCTTCTAAATCGCACAGTGGTGGACCGCCAATCATCCAGATGGTATGGATAGTATCGCGAGTTTTGTCTCGATGTGCGATGGTGAAATTGAGCGGCTGGAATTAGTCCGAACAATTCCTCAGAGCACTCCCCGTGGTAGATGCGATAAAATAAGCAAAGAGATGCAACATCTCTAAGATCTCGCTTTGTGCCAGACCCGATCGAAGGCCTTCGATATGTCCAAACTAACGGCCAATGCCTCCCCCTTGGACTCGATCGCCTGCGCCCATCTATGTGTTAGGTAAACAAGAAGATCAGTCGAGCGACCGCTACGGAAACCGTACTGGCAGTCACTAATCAGCTGGTGCTCCTCAAGGTACCGCATGAGCTGGCAGTTAATAATGGACTCCATTAATTTCGAGAACAAGGAGGTGATGGCGATAGGCCTGTAGTTGGACGGATCGTAGCGGTTACCTTTTTTAGGGATCGGGTGCACGAAAGCTGTCTTCCATGAATTCGGGACAACGCCTAGGGAGTAGGAGTACCGGAAAAGACGCGTTAGAACCGGTGCCAACTCGGGAGCGCACGTCCTCAGCACAATTGGCGGGATTCCGTTAGGCCCACTCGACACTCGTCCAGGGAGAGGAGTGCTTTGCGTACTGAGCACTGTGTGAATCGCACATCAGGCATCACTCACACTGCGGGATGGTTGTGTTCCCCCCGTCATCAAGAGTCGAGTTGGACGCAAAAAGGGAGCCTAAAAGGTCGGCTTTCTCTTTTGCAGCGTGGGCCAGTGAGTCGTCCTCCCTGTGCAGAGATGGTAGTGATGGCTTACAGAAATTCCCTTGGACAGCCTTGACGAGAGACCAGACCTTGCCTTGGCAATAACTCTTTTGAAGGACCTGGAGGCGAAGTTATACTTCTTTTTAACATGCTGGTGTTTACATCCCGAGCCACCGAAGCCTCAGCCCAGGCCTGATAACAGTCCTGCTTACTGCGTAATGCAGTGTTACAGGAGCGACCAAACCAAGGCTGAGATCTGCCTCCAATGGGTACCACAGATGATGGAATAAATAGTTCCATTCCCTGTAGCACCACATCAGTGACAGAGTCAGCAACAGCGCTGGGATCATTCGGCGAGAAGCAAACCCGCCCCCATGGGTAGGATGCAACGAAAGACCGCATTCCGTCCCAATCCGCCGACCTGTAATGCCAAACAGGGCGGCCACCTGCAGAACACAACCGCGATGGGGAGCGTGAGTGGCACCACACTCCGGATCAGACAATGGTCCGAAGAGCCGAGAGGGGCATCGACGGAAACCTGATATCCGTCCGGATGAGAGGTCAGCAGAAGGTCCAACAGGGAAGGTGTATGATCCTCCACATCTGGAATCCGCGTAGGCGAAGTAACCAGTTGTGTCAGACCATATGCCAAGGCAAAATCATAAACAGATCTCCCCGCGTGATCGGTTAAACGTGAACCGAGCCATTCGGCGTGGTGGGCATTAAAATCGCCAAGTATCACGATCTCTACGGATGGGATCTGTTGTAGCAAGAAATCTGTAGCCTTTGGACGTGGTCGATGAGTCGGTCTGTGTCGGCATTACCGCTATGGCACCTATACAGGCACCCGTAGACGCGGGGATGGTCATCGCTGTCTACGCGCAGCCAAAGGATGGACAGGTCCGTACCTTCAAGACTGCCGAGGCGTCGAGAACAGATATCCTCTCTGACGTATACGCAAACTCCAGCCCGGGGCACAAAGAAGTGTTCTATTTTGTACCCCGGGTAGGACAGGTACGAAGTATCAGCCGGAGAGGACACCTCCGTCTCGGTCAAAAAGAGCAAGGCCGGCTTCGCCGTCTCTAAATGCTAGTGGACAGCGTTAAGGTTTGAGTGAAGTCCCCTGATGTTGCAGAAGTCCACGGATAGCGTGGCAGGGGTCGCCATAGTTTTATCGCTCTGTTTACCCCGTGCAGTGTTGTATAGATCGGGATTTTGCCCCCCTCCCCCTAGAATACGCGGGGCAGCCTGAGCACCCACGCTCAGGAAGAAGAGGGTAGCTTGACCGTGGATGCTCAGTGAGGGATTCTCCATTACCAGGGTTGCTGGTACCCTCCTGGGGTAGTCCTTTCTTTTTAAATTCCGCTACCATGTTATGGGGGAGGGGTGGGGGGGGGGTTGGTCCTCCAGCCACCTGCACTAATCAAGCGAAACGCAGAAGCAAAGCTTCTACTTTACGTTGGTATTTTGTGAGGTTGTGGTACTGCCCCGGTTCGAGCCGGCCCATCCATGGTACAGCAGAAGCTGCAGCGTGGCTCTACCACTGTTAAGTTTTCTTCACCATTTGCCTATATTGCATATTCTGAATCATCTCTGCAAATTTGGCCGGTTATTGCAAAATAACCTATTATAATAATAATAATATATATATATATATATATATATATATATATATATATATATATATATATATTTTATTTATATTTTCAGATAAATTAAAAGAATTGTTCAGCTTTTATGAAATAAGGAAGGTCTGGCGATCACGGGCTCTTAGTCTATCATTCCTACCTCTTCTTCAACTGGCACCGCTGGTGGTTCTTCTTCCGGCTGCGGTGTCTCTTGTACTACTTTCTCCGGTTCCGGTGGCAGCGCTTCCGGTTCTTTTACGTCTTCTTTAATCTGTGGATTTATTTTTACATGAGCAGTGTGATCAAACTTACGTTAAAATATAATAAAACATCTACATATGGCGCACAGCTGGGCCATATTATGGTTGTAGCATGAACGGGTCGGCTCGACCGGAGTAGGACCACGCTCTCATAGAATACCAGCGTAAAGCAGGTTAATGCTGCTGTGCTTCGTATAGTGAGTGTAGAGAACCCGAGTACCCTTCTTACTGGAGACGAGGCATTCCATCACCGTCTTCAAGGGTGACAACGCATCTGCATTTTGATTCTTAATTTAGACGTAGATGTCTATGGGCCACAACATCCACTTAACATCAGGTGGACTGTGTGCCCGATTATCATTGTTCATCATCCATCCATCCACTGTGGAACATAGGCCTCCAATATGGATTGCCTCACAGGGTCAATATGTGCCATAACTGCCACGCTTTTTTAGTATTACTGCATCCTTATAAGGAAGATGCTGCTACCCATCTCCTGTTTCAGTTTCCCTCTCTCGCCTCTTACCGCACTCACGGGATGATATGTGGTAGTGTCAGTGTATTCCCTTATGCCGATATTACACGGCAATTATCATCCATCTTTATATATATATATAATTCTTCTGTCCGTGTGTATGTGACTTAACTCCTCGTAAACGGCTGGACCGATTTTGATGAAAATTTGTGTGTGTGATTAAATTGATTGGAAAATGGTTTAGTTCAGGGATACTCTAAGTGGTAGATATCGACCCTTGGTCTGAGGTATCATTTCATTTTGGAAAAGGTATCTGGCCCAAAATAGTTTGGAAATCCCTGGTTTAGTTTCACTATTGGACCCGGTAGGTGGCGCTGTTATCGAGATCCAGAAATCAGCCGTGCGAAGCCGGGGCAGATCGATAGTACTTCTATAAAAAAACAATCTCAAAATGCAGTTTTCCTCATGATGCTTTGCTTCACCGCTGAGAATGTGGAATGTGTCATTACATGAAACTGCGAATAACAATATACTATGGAGCTAGCTATTTTCTTAAAGATGTTCACCTTTTGGTCTTCAGGCTGTATCACTTTTATTTCTGGTGTTGGGAACTTCACCTCCGGGAACGCGATCTTCACTTCGGCTTCCGGTGTCGGTTCCCTAATCTCCACCGGTTGAGGAAGCACTTCTTCTACTGTTTCTTCTTCATTCTAAAAACAAATACCAATGCTTAGAATGTATTACTACTTATGGATTATAAAAATTTTGCAAGTTCCCAATTTATATTAAATTAAACTTTATTTTTCAGAAATATTTTTACAATTATTTAAAATTCAACACTCATTTAAGATATGCAATGTTCGGTAGCGAAGCCTCCATAGAAGCCGAGAAGCCAGGCTTGCCCTATCAAACTGCTCAATCAATAATATCAACTAATAAAATAACTCGTAAACTGTGTGCGCCCTCTGTTATACAATATACACAGATCGTGACCTCGAACGTCAACACGCAGCAAAACTGTGCGATACTGCTGTCGATTAGTCGTCTCTCTCGCACGCGTGGGCTTTTTACCGGGCTTTCGAAAAGACGATCGCTCCCTTTCTAACCTATGGCAAAATGTTCTATAATGAAATATAACTACGATTGTTTATATAGCAATTAATATGGAACGCCGAAGCCAGGCTTTTAGTGTGAAGTTAGTCGAGAGTGGGGGCGTCGGGCGATACATTTGCAGTGCACTTCACATTTCAATGTTTACTGTGTGTGTTTACTTGAGCGAATGAAACTCGCAATATTGAGTTGAAAATTTATACTTTTTTAAAGATTTTTAGTGAACATGGAGAATAATAGTGTTCCTTGTGATGAATTGAAGTGTGTTAAAGTGCTAATCGGCGAGGAAAAGGTAAAATCTTTAAACTTTGTTGAGAAAAAACAGCTCATATCCACGCCGAAACCAACGCCTGATCTGTGTATTTCTCAAACGAGTAAAACCCACAAACGGCAATTTAATAGATCTGTTTACAAAACTCATTGGGTTGTTGGCTGCTCACATACCAATAAGTTGTACTGCTGGTGCTGTATATTTTTTTCCAACGAAAAAACAGCTTGGAATACTACTGAATATGATGATTTAAATAACTTATCTGGAGCCATTAAAAGGCATATGAATTCTCAAAAACACATGAATGCGGTAATTTCGTTCAGTAATTTTGGAAAAAATCGGATTGAAACATCTTTGTCGCGTCAGTTATCCCAGGAAATTACAAAACACAACATGCGTGTTGATCACAACCGTAGTGTTTTTCAAAGATTAGTCGATATGATTTACTTGTGAATTCCTTGCCACTTTTTCTCACAACTCACAAGGTCTCCCGCAGGAGGGACTTGTTGAAGCGACGGCGTAGCTTTTGAAT
Source organism: Parnassius orleans (assembly GCA_029286625.1). Classification (NCBI taxonomy): domain Eukaryota; kingdom Metazoa; phylum Arthropoda; class Insecta; order Lepidoptera; family Papilionidae; genus Parnassius; species Parnassius orleans. The sequence continues at coordinate 314,789 of JAGSMP010000272.1, read as the reverse complement.
ATCAAAAAGTGCTTTGTAAATGTCAATCATAAATAACTAGCTGTTCCCCGCGACTTCATCCGCGTGGATTTTTTTTTGCGCGGTACCCTAAAATAAAAGTAGCCTAAGTTACTTCTTATAACGTCAGCTATCTGCCAGTGAAAGTCCCATCAAAATCGGTTCACAGGTTTTTGCGTGATGAGTGTTCACGCCAAAATAGCTCGCAGATGACAGATTTTTTTCAGGCTTATTTAACATTTATCGTTATATTTTGGGCAATTTACAAAATCTTTTTATGAATTATAGCTTATGTGTTATTCTGATGTATGAGCTATATTATTGTAGTTTCATTAAAATCCATTCAGTAGTTTTTGGGTGAAAGAGTAACAAACATCCATACATCCTCACAAACTTTCACATTTATAATATTAGTAAGAAGTAGGAAGTAGGGTATTACTTGACTTTCACTTTGATTCATTCACGACAGTCATCTACAACCATCCATCCATCCATTACAGCCTATAAAAGTCCAATGTTGAACATAGGCCTCCACCATAGATTGCCTCATATGGAAGTAGTTGCCATAGTTGCCACGCTTGGCAGGCGAGTTGACAACCGCAATGATTTATTATTTTGTTATTAGGAAGATGCAGCAGTCCATCTTCTGTTTCACTTTTCCTCTGCCACCTCTTACGACACCCACGGGACACCGCCACTAAACGGTCACCTACATAACAGTAAAATAAAATTTATTTTACCGTTCCAATTTCAGTGTCCAATATTTCTTCGGCAGCCGAGTCCACAGTCACCGGTTCGACCTGGGAAAAAACGCGTAAGAATATATCTCCTGTCATTTCGGGTGTCGTTGTCGTTTTAGGGCAGGAAGAGTTATTTAAAAATATATTCACCGTCACTGGATAATAATAATAATAACTTTATTGTACACCATAAACAAAGATTACAACAAGTGGTAAAATTAAAAATTTTGTATAACCGACTTCAGTATAAATTATTAACGATAACTCAAAAACTACTGGTCAGACTTTGATCAAATTTATATGCGACCACATGAGAAGAATGAGAAGCACCAGCAGCTTTCAAATAACCGGCCAAGTGCGAGTCGGACTCGCGCATGAAGGGTTCCGTACCATCGTAATACACGTTTCTAGTAGGGTGCCCCTTTTAATTTTATTTTAATTTTTATTATTTGTTGTTATAGCGGCAACAGAAATACACATTCTGTGAAAATTTCAACTATCTACCTATTACGGATCATGAGATACAGCCCGCTGACAGACAGACGGACGGACAGGGAGGTTCAGTAATAGGGTCCCATTGGTTACCCTTCGGGTACGGAACCTTAAAAGTATATAGTATACGCGTACACACCCAAGGGCCTAGAGGGGGCGTGACGGCATAAGAGAGCGTCATACCGTTTGCCGTCACGGCATACGAGTCGGTTTTACTGGCAAGGCGAACCAATACATGTTTCATATTGAAAATTATATAAAACAAAATTCACCCCTCCTCCAGTTCGTTCGATATTGGAACCGTTTGTGGCGGCGCTGTCGTCGCGCCACAAGCAAAGCGCACCGAACCCTAAATCACGCTATCAAAGTTAAGAAGTACTGCGCAATATATAGAATAATAACGTCCTCCAGACCGAATTTCGGTGACGGCGGCCAGTCGCAACGGAGACTAGCCATCGGCGCAGGACAGGATTATAGTGCCCGAGTGTACGCGCAAGCACAGGCGCACTTTATATTGCCTCGCTCTCATAGTCCGATGGGACGGCAACCCGACACGACCGGAGAGAGATCAGACGCAGGACCAAGGGCTTTACGTGCTTTCCAAGGCACGGGGTGAAACACCGCCAATTTCCTAATTGCGGCTGTGACTGAGAATTTCTTGATACAAAACCCAAAAAACTGCTTTTGGCCCGACCCGGATTCGAATCCGAGACCTCATGATCAGCAATCGCGTTTACGGCCACTAGATCAACGAGGCAGTAACTAGACACAATAGCTCTGTACTAACACATAGAGCGTTGGCCGCTCCCCCGGTCGAACAACGTGCCTGGCAGATTTCCTCTTTTCTCTCCACGGCCAAACGTTTATAATATAGTGGGGTGGTCGCGGCAAAAGGGGACCCCACCCCATTTCCTGCTACGCTTATCGTAAGAGGCGACTATGCGAATAGCCACAACACAAAGATCCCTTGGCTTCCGATAGATGGCGCAGTAACCAACTTACGTCAGACGTGTAAATACCCAGTTGTAGCAAGAATGAAGGACCACGCTCTCACAGAATATCAGCGTAAAATAGCAGATAATTGCTGCTGTGTTTCGTTTGGTGAGTGTAGAGAACTGGAGACCCTTATTACTGAAAAATAGATATTCCATCTTAGTCTGATAATTTGATGAAAAATGAAATTTGATTCTTAATCGAGGATAGATGTAGATGTCTAATAGCTACAGCATCTACTTACCATCAAGTGGACTGTGTGCTCGTTTGCCACTCTTAGATTATAAAATAAAAATACCCGTAAAATTAGTTCTATTTAGATAATGCTTCACCTCTACAACGAACCAAAATCTTTACCTTTATATCCACATCGCCGATCGGTCCCACAGCATCTATAATCTCAGTGGGCGGCTCTTCTTCCTCTTGCTTGAACACGGGCTTCTCTATCCTGAAGCAAGGGTGGGTTTATATATGGAAGATTGTTATACAATACATACATACGTGGTAGAGCCACGCTGCAGCTATATTATGGTTGTAGCACGAATGGGTCGGCTCGACCGGGTTGGGATCACAACAACTGTTGTACTTCGCTCTTGTACAATTGTGAGCGAAGTACAACAACTGTTATACTTCGCTCTTTTACTTCTACTGATTTGAAAAAACCTCCATCATAATAGCCCTACACAAGAGTTTTTTTTTAATAATATTTTATTCACTCCTTTATAAAATTAGAAACTTAACATATACAAAAGTCGTAATTTGATAATCAATTATGGTTTCACTGAGAGGTTAACGACGGCAGCTATACTAGTATTAACTGTGTCACTGCTGCCTGCGTCTTCCACCCTGAGATCTTTTTTTTCTGACGGATATTTGGGGTGCTTTACAGCACTAATGGTCCCCCGAGCACCTAGTGACAAAGCACTAAGTGAAATAAAACGACCGAAAAGTCCGTCGAGCATTGAAAAGGTTATAAATTATAATTAATCGCATTAACAACCGTAAAATTCATCATCATCATCATTACAGCCCTTCACAAGTCCACTGCTGAACATAGGCCTCCCCCAAGGAATGCCACAAAGCACGGTCCTGAGCCACCTGCATGTCTTACCAGGTCGTCACTCCATCTAGTGGGGGGTCGCCCTACACTTCGTCCGCCGGTACGAGGCCGCCACTCAAGAACCTTTTTTCCCCATCGGTTGTCGGTTCTTCGAGTTATATGGCCGGCCCATTGCCACTTCAGCTTACTAATCCGTTGGGCAATGTCAGGCACTCTGGTTCTACTGCGGATATCCTCATTTCTAAGTTTATCACGTAGATAAACTCCGAGCATAGCCCTCTCCATAGTTCGCTGAACGACCTTGAGCTTCCTCATCCGGCCAGCAGTGAAGGACCACGTCTCAGTTCCATAGGTCATCACTGGCAACACGCACTGGTTGTACAGTCTCGTTTTCAAGTTTTGAGGTATATCTGACGAGAAGATGTGCCGTAATTTCCCGAACGCTGCCCAGCCGAGTTGAATCCGTCGATTGACCTCTCGGTCGAAATTGGACTTACCTAGTCGGACTATTTGTCCGAGGTAAACATACTCGTCAACAACTTCGAGCTTAGTGCTCCCAACAACTACCGGCATAGGTGCGACATGAACATTAAACATGATCTTTGTTTTGTCCATGTTCATCTTAAGACCTATCCGTTGGGAGACACTATTGAGGTCATTGAGTGAGCATAGTGATTAGGTCCTCCAGCGATTCTGCCATAAGGACTATATCGTCGGCAAATCGAAGGTGAGTGATGTACTCGCGATTGATGTTAATACCGTATCCTTTCCAGTTCAGTAGCTTGACAACGTCCTCCAATGCAGCGGTGAAGAGTTTCGGGGATATAACGTCACCCTGTTTTATACCTCTCTGCAGTTGGATAGGTTTCGTATTCTGATTCTGTACTCGGATAGCCATCGTAGCCCTACAGTACAAACACTTCAGCACCGACAGTCAGACGATATACCGACAGTCAACTTGGCACCGCTGAAGGGACTGCAGCACCGCCCAAATTTCGACGGAATCAAAGGCTTTCTCATAGTCCACAAACGCAAGGTAAAGTGGCAGATTGTACTCTTCTGTCTTCTGTACAATTTGCCGAAAGGTGTGTATGTGGTCTATGGTACTAAAGCCTTTTCGGATACTAGCTTGTTCGGGAGGCTGGAAGTCGTCGAGTCTGCGTGCAAGGCGATTCGTAATGACTCTCGAAAACAGCACGTAGACGTGGCTCAGAAGGGAAATCGGTCTGTAGTTCTTCAAGAGAGCGTTATCGCCTTTCTTGAAGAACAAGACCATCGCAATTCTGCTCCACGCTCCGGAGTGGTCCCACCATGGAGGACGGAATTAAAGAGCTTCTGAAGGACTTCAAGTACCGGTTTTCCACCCGCTTTCAGAAGCGGGGCTTGCCGTTTTTAAGGTAATGGAGAGCCATTCTAATCTCGCTCAGACTGACGTCCGGGATGTCTTCGGAATAGTGTCGGATAAGACTCGTTCTTGGATCGTTACTCACACTTGCGTGTGGCTCTAACGATGACGTGTACAGCTGCCCATAGAACCTCTCAATCTCACTCAAAATCTCAGGTGTCCCGGAAACGATGCTGCCACACTCGGTCTTCAGCTTTGACAGTTGGCTCTTTCTGGCAGACAGATCTCTGGCAAAGACTTTGGAGCCTTGGTTCCGCTCGATCGCTTCTTCAATACAAGCTGTATTAAAGTTGCGTAAGTCCCGAAGCATGCATTTGGAGATCTGTCTGTTCAGTTGCCTGTATGCTGTCAAATCTGTTGTTGACTGCAGCTTCATTTCCCGTCTAACAGCCATGAGATTAAGAGTTTGATCGGAGAGTTTTTGTGTTCTTCTGCGGCGGGTCTTGCAGAACTTAGCTCCGACCGCATGGAGAGTTTCCACGAGCTTATCATTCATATCGTCCACTTCATTGCAGTCTTCTAGGCACTGAAAACGGTTTTGTAACTCGAGCTGAAAGGTTTCGGGACTTTGGACTAGAGCACGAGGGGGACGCGTTGACTTCATTAGACGAGACCTCTCCAACTTAACGTTTAGGTTCGGTGTGCCTCTAACCATTCGGTGATCGCTGCCGGTTTTCACCCTCGCAATCACTGAGACATCACTGAACAGTTGTCGTCTGGTCGTCATAAAGAAGTCAATCTCATTTTTTGTCGAACCGTCGGGGCTCGACCAGGTCCACTTCTTGTGGGGCCGCTTCTGGAAGAAAGAGTTCATCATAAAGAGTCCCTGTTTCTCCAATAAGAATAACATTTCCTCCACCTCCTCATCGGGATGTGCCGAGGTTGGTGCGTACACCTGTATGACCTTCAACGAATACCGTTTGGTGATTCTGAGTATAAGGTACGCAACCCTCGTCGACACACTCCCGATCTTTACAACGTTGTTAACGAGAGACTTGTGGACGATAAATCCGACACCTCCTTGGGACAGATGGTCCCGGTGATAGAACAAGTTGCCGGATTCGAGGATTACCGTGTCCTCCCCCTCTCTTCGGACCTTGCATAATCCTATACCTTGCATATTCCAGCGCAACTTGTCTATCTCTTCTTCCAGCTCCAGGATCTTCTCGTCAGTCCTCAGGGTGCGTGCGTTATAAGTTGCCAGGTCGAGAACCTCCACCGGAGATTCTTAGCACCGCCTGCCCCGCCGTTACCATGGTCGCCACCGTAGCTAGGAATAGCGGGGCCGCCGGGGACTAGGGGCCATCTCTTCGTAACTTTATTAATTGGGGGTCTATGGGCCATGGTGACGGTGAACGTACCTGGCAGCCGGTTTGTGCATGGCGGTGACCGGGGATGTGGATGTCGATGTCCCGGAACGCGTACACGTCCTCCGCCTTGATCTCTATGTCGTCGATGTCCACCGCTGGGACCGTGGGCGTGAGAGGGACCGCTGCTGGCGTGGACGTGTTCGCTAGATATGAAGAGATTTTGTTAAATATATTCTTGTGTGCAAAGTGAAGCCATTTCAAGTTAGCCTTTTAAGGCTACGTACGACTTTAGCGCGTTAGTATTCGAGTCCACGTAGTCGTGTAAAGAGCTCGCGCAATTTTGCAAAAAAATGACGTAATGTACTAAAGGGTGTCACAACTCATCACATATTCACGAAAAAAAAATTAAAAATCTCATTTCACGGGTAAGCACTGACTAGCAACTTATATTTTTGTAAAAAAACATTCATGAAAACAAAATAATAAATAATAAATTTGACAGACGCCAATATAATGAAAATGTTGCTAGGCATAGTAAAATATTTTACCCTATTTTTTCTTATTATTATAATTATAAAAAAATACATACACACTGCCAATAGTCTCATTCACATATAAGTAGGTATTTTTATTTGCCATATATTATTAAGGTTCCCATTTGCCACGAAAAAAAAATTTGTTGATTTTATTTTGTTTTGATATTGTGCAGTTGTTTTTACCTTTTTTTTATGGTATGTGTTTTATGATAAATAACATAGCTTATGATTGTTTTTTTATTCAAATTTATATATTTAACATTTTCTAAAAGACGATACGTTTTGCCACTAGCCAACAGTGGTGTATTAAATTAAGTTAAGGATAATAGTTAACGTTTAGCCAAAATAGCATAAAAATATTTATTTTGTTTCAATGAAGTGAAGTTAATAACAACATGAATGTTTATTGACAATTAAAATGTATTCGTTTTTAGATTTCTATCTGATCCGACTATTGCTGCTCGTTGGATTGAAAAAATCTATTGGAAGCCAACTAAACACACAAAGATATGCTCGATACATTTCGATGAAAAAGAAAAGTATAGGACTAAAGGTGGTTTATGTAAATTACGTCAGGGTGCTATACCAACAAAGGTATGAGGACGAAGAATTGATTAATGCATTACCGACTAATGAGGATATCACATTTGAGTTGGCATCTAATGATGATCCAGATTGCAAAAATCACATCGTCGGATATATTGCAGGCAATGTTGTGAGATATATCACTACCCGAATAAAGCCAAGGAAAAACAATGGTTCCATAAATTGTGTGTTTGCGCGACCAAGGAGGATTAATTTACGTTTCTAAAGAAAAGGCTTTTAAAAGGCCGGCAACGCATCTGCAACCCCCCCGGTGTTGCAGTTGTTCATGGGCGGCGGTAGTCACTTAACATCAGGTGAACCGCATGGTCGTTTGCCCCCTCTCCTATAAAAAAAAAAAAGTTTACTCCATTTATAGTATTGCTGAAAATAATCTGCGAAATTATATTAAGCATAATGCGCAGAAAAGCAATTCAGAGAAAGAGCTATGTCTTAAAATTATGGCCAGTGGTCGTTCTCTATTTCCTTTTGTAGAAGAGCACATCAATTCACAATATCACGACAAATCTGGCGCGGCTTATTGTAGAACGTTGTCTAAGAGTTCGATTCTTTTATGAATCCAAAAAAGATAACATTTCGAGGATAGCGTCATCAAAGCGGCAGTTGTTTAGGAAACAGTTGCAGTTTCAGGGTATATTTTATTTTATATTATTTAATAAATATTTTTACTTTCATGTTTTATTTGAATAATTTAGCTCCTTCCGAAGCTTCTTTTAATGCAAAACATAATATCCCATAAAGAATAATATTCACTTGAAGCTGAACGCATTCTTAAGTCTCGTAATTCCTTCTAATATTATATCCCTTCTGTGAAAGTTGTATGTTGTAACCTTTACGTTGAAAACGATTTAAATTAAATATATCACGTAGATTCTTAGAATGGCAAGAATCGAGATCAGTGTATGCTTTAATATGCGGGTGAAGCCGCGGGCCACAGCCACAGCTAGTAATGAATAACTAATGAAAAAAATCTCATTTTACGGTTAAGTACTGCCTAGCAACTTATATTTTTGTAAAAAAAACATTCATGAAAACAAAATAATAAATAATAAATTTGACAGACGCCAATATAATGAAAATGTTGCTAGGCATAGTAAAATATTTTACCCCATTTTTCCTTATTATTATAATTATAAAAAAATGCATACTGAAAAAAATACATACACACTACTGCCAATAGTCTCATTCACAAATAAGTAGGTATTTTTATTTGCCAAATATTATTAGGGTTCCCATTTGCCACGAAAAAAAATGTGTTGATTTTATTTTGTTTTGATAATGTGCAGTTGTTTTTACCTTTTTTTTTATGGTATGTGTTTTATGATAAATAACATAGCTTATTGCTTTTTTTTATTCTAATTTACATATATTTAACATTTTCTAAAAAGACGATACGTTTTGCCACTAGCCAACAGTGGTGTATTAAATTAAGTTAAGGATAATAGTTAACATTTAGCCAAAATAGCATAAAAATATTTATTTTGTTTTAATGAAGTGAAGTTAATAACAACATGAATGTTTATTGCCAATTTAAACGTATTCGTTTTTAGATTTCTATCTGATCCGACTATTGCTGCTCGATGGATTAAAAAAATCTATTGGAAGCCAACTAAACACACAAAGATATGCTCGATACATTTCGATGAAAAAGAAAAGTATATGACTAAAGGTGGTTTATGTAAATTACGTCAAGGTGCTATACCAACAAAGGTATGACGACGAAGAATTGATTAATGCACTACCGACTAATGAGGATATCACATTTGAGATGGCATCTAATGATGATCCAGATTGCAAAAATCACATAGTCGGATATATTGCAGGCAATGTTGAGAGATATATCACTACCCAAATAAAGCCAAGGAAAAACAATGGTTCCATAAATTGTGTGTTTGCGCGACCAAGGAGGATTAATTTACGTTTCTAAAGAAAAGGCTTTTAAAAGGCCGGCAACGCATCTGCAACCCCCCCGGTGTTGCAGTTGTTCATGGGCGGCGGTAGTCACTTAACATCAGGTGAACCGCATGGTCGTTTGCCCCCTCTCCTATAAAAAAAAAAAAGTTTACTCCATTTGTAGTATTGCTGAAAATAATCTGCGAAATTATATTAAGCATAATGCACAGAAAAGCAATTCAGAGAAAGAGCTATGTCTTAAAATTATGGCCATTGGTCGTTCTCTATTTCCTTTTGTAGAAGAGCACATCAATTCACACACAAATCTGGCGCGGCTTATTGTAGAACGTTGTCTAAGAGTTCGATTCTTTTATGAATCCAAAAAAGATAACATTTCGAGGATAGCGTCATCAAAGCGGCAGTTGTTTAGGAAACAGTTGCAGTTTCAGGGTATATTTTATTTTATATTATTTAATAAATATTTTTACTTTCATGTTTTATTTGAATAATTTAGCTCCTTCCGAAGCTTCTTTTAATGCAAAACATAATATCCCATAAAGAATAATATTCACTTGAAGCTGAACGCATTCTTAAGTCTCGTAATTCCTTCTAATATTATATCCCTTCTGTGAAAGTTGTATGTTGTAACCTTTACGTTGAGAACGATTTAAATTAAATATATCACGTAGATTCTTAGAATGGCAAGAATCGAGATCAGTGTATTTTTTAATATGCGGGTGAAGCCGCGGGCCACAGCCACAGCTAGTAATGAATAACTAATGAAAAAATATCTGACAGCTAAAATGATTATCTGATAACTATTCACTTGTTAAGTGTAAGTGGGGCTGGATTGGAAAAACTGGAAGAAATGGACGTAGGCATTTGCCTCCTCCATTTCTTCCACTTCTCTATATATGATAGAATAAGGCCATTGAGTATTATACAACATGTTACAAAATACCCCGTAAAAATATAATTAATTATCAAAGCCAAAAATTTTGTCAACCCTAGTAAGCTGTCATGTCAGGGAACCAGATTATTTAACAGAAAGGCCTACGTACCTATTTTACCTAATAATTGTCTACTTTAATAGTTTTTCTATTTTTCATTCATAAATGTTTGCTACCTCAATACAAGGATGTCATTATACTCAAGTACTGGCTTCAAAAAATGTCAAGTGGAAAAAAATTTTTATCAATTTCAAATCTTCTAATCGATATCCTACAAATGTTTCGAGTTTTTTTTCCAACATTTTTTGCAAAATAACGATGCTTTCTAACTCGGAATATTACGATATGATGTTATGCGTAGGCCATGAAGATAGCAATTTAAATCGTGCTCGCGAACTGTATCGGCAACGATTTATCGATGGTAGACCCCCCACTGAACAGCGAGCCTTCGTACCAGTGTTTTCTGAACATGTCAAGACGACTACATTCCACCGGCTCTTTTCATCGGTCTACTGGAAGTGGACGTCCAAGCACAGTCGACGCCAGGCAAGCTGAATTAGTGTTAGAGCATTTTGAAGAAGTGCCGACCACAAGTACGAGGCAAGCCGGAACAAGATTCGGTATAAACCATGTTGCAGTTTGGCGAATTCTTCGTGACGACAATCGTCACCCTTATCACTATCGCCGTACACAGGAGCTGACACCCTCCGATTTTGCACCCAGAAAAAACTTCTGCGAGTGGTACCTCAGGCAGTTCGAGGAAAACCCTAATTACGTAAACTATGTTCTTTGGACGGACGAGGCAACATTCACGAGGTCAGGACTTTCAAATATGCATAACTATCACGTTTGGGCTCGCGTGAATCCACATGCTTCACGGCAGGGCAGATTCCAACACCAGTAGCGGCTGAATTTGTGGGCTGGCCTTTATGACGGGCATGTCATCGGTCCCGTCATTATGCCATCACGTCTGAACGGTAGCAACTATCTAACGTTTTTACAAACAGAATTCGAAGAGGCGATTGACGACTTTCCTGTGGCTGACTGGGATTACTTTGAGAACCAAAGAAACATGGTGTTTCAGCATGATGGAGCTCCGGCACATTTTGCTCGCAACGTACGAGAACATCTTAACGTTCGCTTTCCACGAGGATGGATCGGCCGCGGGGTACCGGTGCTATGGCCTGCTCGTTCTCCGCACCTCACACCCTTGGACTTCTTTTTGTGGGGTTATGTGAAGGACAGAGTATATTTCTCCGATTGCCAACGGTTGCCGAGATAGAAGAGCGTGTTAGATCGGTTTTCGCATCAATAACACCGACGATGGTGCGAAATGCCACACAAGCCATATCCCGACGAGCGAGGTTGTGTATTGAGCAAGGCGGAGCACACTTTGAGCCGTTTCTGTAAATTTGACGTTTATTATGAAAAAGTAAGTGTTCGTTTAGGTTATTTCGTTAGGTTAGGTCTTTTAAAATTTTTGTCGTTCCGCGAATTAGGTAGAAATGTAGGTACATTCTGCTTAGTTTACTCTTTAATTTTACTGAAATAGAGTTTGCACACCAGTGAAAATAATAATATATTTTTATTTTTTTGGGGTATGTTATACAGCGTTACTACGGTTATTAAATGTTGTGAATGGACTCGTTATAAGGCCCCATTTAACCTCTTTTTGGCTTTACGGGTAGTTTTGTAACCACCAGTATAAAGAATAATATTTACAAATAATATAAGATTTTATGGAAGATAAATAACAGATATTTATATAAATATACCACTTTTACAGAATAATATAATGACATAATAGATTTGTGAATATATATTACAACACAAGACATTACGTATATAAATAATTTAAATATTACATAAGTTAACAAAAATAAATAATGTTACATTTTTCTCTTTGCAAATAATTAATAAATTCTAACCGCAACCTAAATATTAATTCTATGGCTATGTCTACCATAACATTTTCCCCACTTTTTGGGGAAAATGTCATTTACTAGCAAACATTACTTATTTGCTTGTGTGCGTGTGGGCAAACGTAATTACAGGCCGCTTATGCACACATTCGTTGTGTTGTTGCTTCAACTTTGAACGGAATTCTGAATGACACTATCACTTTATGCGATTAGAATTAAGTCGTGCTTGATCTGCATAATAATAAAAATTAACTATTAAAAAGAAGGAACCAGGTAGAGTGGTTTTTCATGGAGAGGGGGTATATTCGATATAGTTGGCACGCTTGGCTGATATTTGATACTTCCTTATAGTTCGCAAGTTCTTGACAGTTCATGTGCACCAAAGTTTTACTTCACATACTCGATTGTATGGTATAAAGGTGGACATACCCGAGAGATTCTCTACCAGACTACCTAAGGGTGATACCGAAATAAAATAAACTATATATATAGTTGTTTGAATCACAATCCGACAAACGGGGGAAGAAGAAGTAGAAGAAGAAGATGTTGATAATGAAGAAGTAGAAGATGTTGAAAATATAGAAGATAATAAAGATAAAGAAAAAAATGATGATCGAAATGATGACGGTTATATGATGATAAGGAAGGAGAAGAAGAATATGGAGAAGTTGGAGCAGATTATGAAGATGAAGAAGACGTTGAAATCATCGCGGCAAGATTCTTTACTTTAAAAAATATTTGCATGTTTCAGGATAGGGAATTTCTGACAAATGGCTTTTAGGGCCTAGACAACTGTCACTTACCCACTACACTAGCTGGGTGAGGAATGTGCTGGGGTGTGGTGACCACCGGCGAGGACTTCAGTAGGGACGTCAGTAATGGTGACGAAGGCGGAGCTGGTGTACCTGATGAATGCAAAGTGACACGTACATATATATTAAAAATATCTTATTACACGAATTCGCTCTATCGTTTGACGGCTCAGTAGCGAAGAGATTGCTCCTTAAAGGAACGCAGGTTCGAACCTCGCATGGAACAAGTTGCGTGGCGTATTTTTCCGTGTCTGGATGTTTGTCCGTTTATGTATGTAAGACGACATTATGATACAAGAGAAGTTCCCAGTGACGGACCACGATATTTTTAATAATTAAAAAAATTAACATTAAAACAATTAAAAACTGACTTCAAAAAAAAAGAAATAAAGTTATTTGCACACTTTATAGCTCTTCCCCGCGACTTCGTCCGCATGGAATTTATTACGAATGGATTTCATGGGTTTTAATTTTTGCACAGAATCCTAATTCTTTTTCTAAAATAAAAGTAGCCTAAGTTACTCTTTATAACATCAGCTATCTGCTAGTGACAGTCCCGTCAAAATCAGTCCAGCCATTTCGGGGATTATCCGGAACAAACAGACAGACAGACAGAAAAATAGCTTTTTTAATGTTTTTTTTTGTTATAAGTAACATATACATACTTTTCTATGAATTCAGTAAAAAGCTGTTATTTTGACATTACAAACGCACTTCAATTTTATTTATTTGTATAGATAACAGCTCCTGAAGCCGATGCTAGAATCGAAGAATCAAATAGTTAAAGCCCAAACTTCAGAAGCTATTGTGTGCAAATTATTTTATTTGTTTTAGTTTTCGAAGTCTTTTAATATTTTTTTTAAGTTTATTTTTTATAATTTTGAGTGAACTAAGGGGCATCGATCCCATATCGTCCCGTGGGAGTCGTAAGAGGCGACAGAGGGAAACTGAAACAGGAGATGAAATGCAGCATCTTCCTGATAACAACACAAAATAATTAAAAACTGCGGTTGCCAACCCGCCTGCCAAGCATGGCAACTATGGCAAAATCTATGGCGTCTATGGCAATAATATATGGGGTAATCTATGGGGATGACCTATGTTCAGCTGGGGACTTTCATAGGCTCTGATGGATGGAAGGAACATCAAAAGTCAAAGGTCAAACAATTAAAATGTCATCTAAACAGTTACATTAAAACTTCATCCCCCACTTTTTCGCCCTAGGGGAGGGTGAATGTTTTTCTTGAAATTATTAGATTCATGAATAAAGAAGTTAAAATTAGCGAATATAAATTATATATATATATATATATATATATATATATATATATATAAATAAATATATACACATATACAACGAATTGCAAATGAATCCTCCTGCCTTTTTGAAGTCGGTTAAAATAGTATTTTAGAGCGCGATTTTTGCTGTTCGATATTCGGTTATAGCTGCTGACATATTTTTTTTTAGAATAAGGGTGATAAACTGGCACATAGTCCACCTGGTCGAGCCGACCCATTCGTGCTACAACCATAATATAGCTGCAGCAAGGTTATAACCACGTAAAAAATGGTCACAGTCATCTATAGGATACCACGTCATCCATAAATCAGGGGTAGGTGTAGGTCTTTTCTTCATAGCAGCCTGTATAGGAAGGTACAACCCTCTTACTTATTTCTGTCACCAACCAGCATTACATTCACTGCTCTGCGGTCTGAAGGGTATAGAGAATAAGTATAATTACACGTTGTGGGCCATTCCATCTTAGTCACAGAGGTGACTAACATGGATTTGTGAGTGTAGAGAACCGGAGACCCTTTTTACTGGATACCAGACATTTCATCTCAGTGCTCAGGGGAGACAACGCATCTGCATTTTGATTCTTAATCGAGATGTTAGATTAGATGTAGATGTCTATGGGCCACAGCGTCCACTTACCATCAGGTGGGCTGTGTGCTTGCTTGTCACCCTTATTCTATATAAAAATAAGAAAACGCATCAGTAGCCTTCTTTGTTTGAAGATGGTTGCTGTCCATGGGCTGCAGTAGCCACTTACCATCAGACGGACTGTCAGTTCGTTAGTCACTTTTATTTTATAAACGAATAAAATAAAAAAATCACCAGTTCCCGGAGCGCCTTGCTGTGGCGGTTTCCATGTCCTTTCAGCTCTCGCCCGTCTCTCCTCTCTTTCTTTCAACCAGGCGGCGCGCCTCGCACTCTCTCGCTCCCTCGCGCGTTTCGCCGCTTCAATACCCGCCCACAGCTCTTGTAAACGCTCGTCTGAAATAGCTGAATTACGGACTTCAGCTATTTCGTTCTGTCATAACAAATTTGAAAATATGTAACTCTTCTATTACATTCAAATCTCAAATAGCTATGCTCGGGGTTTCTCTGATTGATAAACTTAGAAACCAGAGTAACTGACATAGATGGATTGACGACCTGGTAAAACATGCAGGAAGTCGACGGATGCAGATGGCTCACGACCGTGCTTTGTGACATTCCATGGGGGAGGCCTATGGTCAGCAGTGGACTTGTGCAGGGCTGTAATGATGACGATGATGAAACGATCCATTTTTTATAAAACTGAAGTGACAAAGTACTTACAGTCCATGGACCCCTTCAAGCAAAAAAGCCTACAGATGTAATCATACTGACTCTATACCCTTCAGACCGGAACCTTGACACCTACGCAGAAAAGGAGTCCTACATTCTAGGAGCAATCTCCTCGCTTTAAGCAATTTCTATCTTAGAAACCGATCGTGAAAAGGAAATTTTAATTTAATATTTCAATGGTTAGTTTCAGAAGCTAGAGCTAGTTTCAGAGGCTTCAAACTAGGGCAAGCCCAAGATATGGTTTTGTTGTTTTTAGCAGTTTTATAAAAATTTACCTTTTCTCTTTTTCGATTTTACCTTTTCCTCGCCGATTAGCACTTTAACAGACTTCAATTTATCAAAAGAAACACTATTATCCTCCATTTTCACTAAAATCTATAAAAAAGCATAAATTTTCAACTCGCAATATTTATTCGCTCAAGTAAACACACAGTGTAAACATTGAAATGTGAAGTGAACTTGCAAAGGTATCGCCCGCGCTTGACTAATGACTAACTTCACACTAAAAGCCGGGCTTTTCGCTACGAACAAATTGCTATATAAACAATCGTAGTTATATTTCATTATAGAACATTTTACCACAGGTTAGAAAGGGAGCGATCGTCTTCTCGAAAGCCCGGTAAAAGCCCACGCGTGCGAGAGAGACGACTAATTTTCATGACAACCTAATCGCGCAATTTTGCCGCGTGTTGACGTTATAAGGCCTGTGTATATACAGTAATCTATGGCCTGTGTAGAACAGGTCAGCGACAGCGACAGAGAAGCGCGCGGGAAATTTGAAATAGTTTGAAACAGTTTACGAGTTATTTTATTAGTTGATATTATTGATTGAGCAGTTTGATAGGGCAAGCCCGGCTTCTTGGCTTCTATGGAGGCTTCGCTACCGTTAGTTCCACCTATCATGCTATATTCATCTATTAGAGACAACGAATCATCCATGTTGTGCCGGACGGGCGAAACTCGGGAGTAAATGTTATCGAAGATACACCGCGAGTCGCTCACGTCCAACACCTATAGGTTCCGGTGGATACTTCTACTGTCGTTTTTGTGGGTGCGGCTGGGGTACTGTGGACTGACGTCCAATCAAAATGCACGAACTGTAGAATACAAATTGCAAGGCAGTGGCCAGCGGTTCGACTGCTCAACTGTTCGACAGAAATATTCTGACTATTGGTTATCGATCACGGTTGTTGAATATGGTTGTTCAACTACGGTTGTTCTATATCGGTTTTTCACTATCGGTTGGTCACTATACTTTTCAGATGATTTCTCCAGTTGACTATTTCTTCAATTTGTTCGGTAGTAACTTACTACTACTAGCACTAACTGCTTTTATTATCACTGTTTACTAGCTGCTATTATCAGCTACTACTACGTCGTACTATGCTACTACTATCACTTGTTACTAGCTGCTATTATCAGCTACGGTAGCGAAGCCTCCATAGAAGCCGAGAAGCCAGGCTTGCCCTATCAAACTGCTCAATCAATAATATCAACTAATAAAATAACTCGTAAACTGTTTAAAACTATTTCAAATTTCGCGCGCTCCTCTGTTATACAATATACACAGGTCGTGACCTCGAACGTCAACACGCGGCAAAACTGTGCGATACTGCTGTCGATTAGTCGTCTCTCTCGCACGCATGGGCTTTTTACCGGGCTTTCGAAAAGACGATCGCTCCCTTTCTAACCTATGGCAAAATGTTCTATAATGAAATATAACTACGATTGTTTATATAGCAATTAATATAGAACCCAAAAGCCAGGCTTTAGCTTGAAGTTAGTCGAGAATGGGGGCGTCGGGCGATACATTTGCATTTTGCTGTGCACTTCACATTTCAATGTTTACTGTGTGTGTTTACTTGAGCGAATGAAAGTCGCAATATTGAGTTGTAAATTTATACTTTTTTAAAGATTTTTAGTGAACATGGAGAATAATAGTGTTCCTTGTGATGAATTGAAGTGTGTTAAAGTGCTAATCGGCGAGGAAAAGGTAAAATCTTTAAACTTTGTTGAAAAAAAACAGCTCATATCTACGCCAATACCAACGCCTGATCTATGTATTTCTCAAATGAGTAAAACCCACAAACGGCAATTTAATAGATCTGTTTACAAAACTCATTGGGTTGTTGGCTGCTCACATACCAATAAGTTGTACTGCTGGTGCTGTATATTTTTTTCCAACGAAAAAACAGCTTGAAATACTACTGGATATGAGGATTTAAATAACTTATCTGGAGCCATTCAAAGGCATATGAATTCTCAAAAACACATGAATGCGGTAATTTCGTTCAGTAATTTTGGAAAAAATCGGATTGAAACATCCTTGTCGCGTCAGTTATCCGAGGAAATTACAAAACACAACATGCGTGTTGATCACAACCGTAGTGTTTTTCAAAGATTAGTCGATATTGTTTGCCATTTTGCACAACAAGAACTTCCTTTCAGAGGTCACGATGAGTCGAAAACTTCATTAAATAGAGGCAATTTTTTAGAACTTGTATCGCTTCTTTCGAAGTACGATCTCGTGTTAGAAAAACATATACAGCATCAACAAAGCGACAAACGGCCGAGTTATTTATCTAGTACAATCCAAAATGACATTATTCATTCTGTCGCTGATGTAATGAAAACTCGCATCGAGTACGAAGTAAAATTGTCAAAATTCGTTTCAATTATCATTGACGAAACTCCCGATGTTAGTCACAGAGAGCAATTGTGTCTTGATTCTCCGATATTATTATGGAAACGATATTCATTACCGTTTTATAGGGTATGTAGATGTGTCTGAAAGTCGCACAGCAGACACACTTTGTAATATCATATTGGAATTATTAAACAAACATGACTGCACCACAAAACTAGTTGCGCAAAGCTATGACGGTGCAAGTGTCATGTCCGGTGTCAGAAATGGAGTGCAACAAAAAGTTAAAGATGTTTGTCCCCAAGCCATGTATATTTGGTGTAATGCACACATTTTGGCATTAGTTTTATCTAAATCTTGTAACAGGATTGGGGAAGTCAGCACTTTTTTTTCAGCCCTTCAGGCTTTATTTAATTTTTTTAATAACAGCACAAAATGGTCGTCTTTTTATGATGCACATTGCAGCAAAAAATTGCCTAATGCCCCCGCAACTCGTTGGACGTATACGTCACGAATTGTGAATACAGTATTCGAACAAAAAGATAATTTGATTAATTTCTTTTCGGATATGTGCGACCATAGACTTAGAATATACTTACGCTAGTATATCCTAAGTCTATGTGTGCGACAATCCGCAGAACTGGGACGGCGATACGATCTTGGCCGCCGAGAATTTTGAAAACACATTGCCTTCATTTAATTTCAATTTTTTTCTTTCAATTTTCCACCGGCTGTTTGAAAAAACCGAGTGCTTGTACAATATTTTACAAAAATCACAAGTTGATGTCGGTTATTGCAGTAATAAAATAAAGGAGTTTCAGACATGGTTACGTTCT
The DNA here is from genome assembly GCA_029286625.1 of Parnassius orleans. Taxonomy (NCBI): domain Eukaryota; kingdom Metazoa; phylum Arthropoda; class Insecta; order Lepidoptera; family Papilionidae; genus Parnassius; species Parnassius orleans. The sequence continues at coordinate 295,982 of JAGSMP010000272.1, read as the reverse complement.
GAATTTCAGTCAGATTTTGATCACATTTATGAAAACACATTGCAAAATAACTCTGCTCCTCGTTTGATTTGTCTCGATTGAGACGCAATGTGCGCTGTGCTCAGACAGAATACAAACGACTTTTTGTTGAAATAATTGATAACATATCTTCAGAAATTAATGGCCGATATTCTGAAATTTTCAAATTAAAATTTTTCCAATTGTTCAACAACAAACTATTCGAAAAATATCGTTCAGATTTTCCTTTAGAGGCATTAGATTCATTATTTGAAAATTACGCAAACCATTTTGATAAGCAAACATTGAAAAACCAATTGATTTCATTGTATTCCTCCCCTGAATTAAAAGACCGCAATGTTTTCGAACTCATTGACTTTGTAAACGAAAATAGTCTTGAAGAGGCCTTTCCCCAGCTTTTAAAGTTAGCTTATCTTATCGTAACTATTCCAGCCACAAGTTCCTCCGCGGAACGTGCTTTCTCATCTCTGAAGCGCATCCATACTTATTTGAGAAATACACAAGGTCAAGAGCGTCTTTCAGACTTATCAATTATCGCAATTGAAAAACAGTTATTGGTACAATTAAAACGTTCAGCAACATTTTACGCGGACGTAATTAAATCTTTCCTTAAGAAAGAGAGACGATTCGGTTTAGAATATAAATAATTTGTTGTTTTAATTTTGTACATAGTTTGTTTGTACTTTGTTCATGCGTTTCATTTGTTCATGTATTGTATTGTATGTAAATATCTTTTTCTTTCGCTCAAGCAAACCCAAATGGCTTTTTTCAAAGCCACTGAAGGTATACAATTGCTGATATGTCATACAATCTATCTAGCAGTAGTATGCCTTCTGTGTGCTTTGTTAAACACATCCTCGACAGTACTGAATATGAAACTGAAGAGTGGAGACAGATCAAGATTGGTGTATTTTTATAAAACTGCTAAAAACAGCAAAACCATATCTTGGGCTTGCCCTAGTTTGGAGCCCTAGCTTCGCCACTGATCAGCTACTATGTTGTACAACTAGCTATTACTATCACTGGTTACTAGCTGCTATTATCAGCTACTATGCTACTAGCTACTATTCACTATGTTCTATATTCAGCTACTACTTGGTTCTGCTACTAGTCACTTCAGCTACTACAATGTTACTGGGCCCCGGGCCCTAAGGTAGACTCGAGCGTCACCTTAAAGTGAACCGCTTGCCATTGTCCGTTTTGCCTCTTTATTGTTTAACATTTTCATTAAACAATTGTCTTAAATTACAATTTTTCTATACACGATCGATTCTTACGCTAATATACTATACATTGTTAAATCGGTAATTCAGTTGTCTATTAGCACACCATAAAGGCTTCTCAATATAATATATTAACAATGTAAAAAGTTATTAACAAAAATATTCCAAATTTTCACAATATTTGGGTACATTAATTCTTTAATTTTACTATAAATAGGAAATAAGTTTCATCACGCTAAATATTCTATTTCCTTAATCTAATTCAATACCATGTTTACAATTCTTCTAGAGCATAAAAAATATTTCCATCAAAACATTTCGGGTCATAATATTATGCAGTTAATTAATAATTTCTAGAATATTCTATATTTGTCGCGCTCTGATTGGTCGACTTTTTGTTTGTACAAATAACAGTTATTTTCTTAGCTATTACCAAACGATGCTCTATACTATAATATAAGGTTGTAAACATGTTGTAAAATTACACTATTTCACCTTTCACATCGGTTTATCACTAATATTTTTCTTAATTACACTTTTAATATTGTTTTTTAATCCCTATGTTTTTAAACACTTTTCGCCGTCGCGAACACATGTCATTTATATTGTTAACAGACGTATATATTCATAGTTATTTATATATGTATGTTGATATTATATAACGTATGTATATGCATGTATATATGTATAAATAGGAGATATTTCTATAGTTTATTTATTTTATATATTAGTAAAATGTATATATATTACATAGTTAATTATCATTTTTATTTTGTTTTTATTCTATATAGCTACACCTACGTCAAATTCTCACCACTCCATGGGTTGACTGGTAGAGAATGCCTCAAGGCATTAACTCCGGCCTTTGTATTATTTTATATTAAGGAATGCAATAAAGAATAAATAAATAAATATTAGGTTAAGAATACCTTTTATTTATATTACCTTTAAGTTAAGTTATGTCCTCTAGACCAAATTTTGGTCATGGCGGCCTCTCTCAATGGGGACTAGACATCAGTGCAAAACAGGATTATAGTGTCCGAGCGTATACGCAAGCATAGCTGTTAGCTGCACTCTCTATTCCCTCACTCTCATATTACGATGGGACGGTAATCCGACATGACCGGAGAGAGATCAGACCCAGAACTAACAGCTTTACGTGCTTTCCGAAGCACTAGGGTAATACACACTGGCAAACGAGCATAGGGCTCACCTGATCACATACCCATCACGCATCTCCCATGAACACCTTCAACACCAGGGGAATTGCAGGTGCGTTGGCGGCCTTTTAGAAAGAAGTTGTTTTTTTTTTTTGAAGATCCCTTAAATGTTTCGTTATAGAAAAACCGCTGGAAACAGTAAATTACACAATATGGTCGTGCGAGGTAGAAAATTATGATGATTTCGAGTTAGTGGACCGACAACCATCGAGTGGTAAAATTAGCACTTAAAATTGCAATTAACAAGTTCATTTGTGACGACGGGGATCGAACACGGGTTGCTCGCTACACGGCAAGTGTTTAGCGTTTTAGCAACCACGGCTCTGTCTGTATTCCCACATATTGCCACGAAGTACGGTCCTGAGCGCCACCGGCATCCAACAGCCACCCCCGCGTGAACAATCAGATCGTCATTCCATCTAGTGGGGGTTTATATATTTAAATACTAGCGAGCCGCCCGGCTTCGCCTAGGTACGATTTATTAATATGGTGTTATTTAGATTTAAAATAAACATCAAAGACCATTAATTTTATCAATTTTTCGATTTCTCAAAATACATCACAATCTCCAAAATATTCAGATAAAATATTGCCAACATCACTTCTGGCCTACTTCACTTCACGCCGCCTAGCCCAGATAGCTCTTTATATGTTCCTGAAGTTTTATTACAAGCGGTTCCGAATATTAGCCCAGACAGACAGACAGATAGACAAAAAATTTAAAAATGGTTATTCATGTCTTAATGGCATACAAACAACCCCAGGAGCAAACTAAAAGGCAGTGCATTCGATATTATAGACAGACATGTTAGAAAAAATTGAATTAAATTAACCATCCATTATTTATGTATGTCAATTGTCAGACACATAATAGTCTATGATCAAACAGTTTCACAGAGTAAACATTGTCGCCAGAAAATTGTAAAACATTGCCAACAAAATAATTACTGACAGACTGTTCGAATGACATGTAAATTCTGTGTGATTTCTACTATTTAGCAAAAAGGAGACGGGCAGCAGCGTCTTCCTAATAACAACTGAGATTAAACAAGTGGTAAAATTAAAAAATTGAGAACATTATCAATGTAGTCCAAGTCAATTAAATACGCATTATTAAGGATAACTCAAAAACTACTGGTCTGATCGTGATCAAATTTATATGAGTCCGCAAGAGAAGCACCAGCTTTTAAATAAAAAAAGAATCGTCTAAATCAGTTCACCTAGAAAAAAGTTCTGAGGTAACACACATAAAAAAATACAGTCGAATTGAGAACCTCCTCTTTTTTTAAAGTCGGTTGAAAACTGCTGTTGTCAGCCCGCCTACCAAGCGTGGCAACTATGGCAAGTCAATCTATGGGGGACGCCTTTGTACAGTAGTGGACTTTTAATAGATTGTAACATAACATACATAAAAAAAACATTCACGCCTGTCACCCAGAGGGGTAGGCAGAGACTACGGACTTCCATTTGGCACGATCCTGGCACACCCCTCTCGCCTTATTTACATCCATATATCTACGCATACACGCTCGTCGGTTAAGGGTACTCCTAATCTGGCCTATTTTCAATATATCGCCAATTTGGTCAATAAACCTTCATCTAGGGCGTCCCTTTCCGACTCTGCCGTTCACTTCTGCAGCATAAATTTGCTTTGTCACTCTTTCTCCGTTCATTCTTTCTACATAACCAAACCACCGAAGCATTCCTTTCTTAATCCTGGTCACAACATCATCTTGCAAACCACACTTTTCTCTTATCACACTATTTCTCACCCTGTCATTCAGATTCAGCCCTAGCATACTCCATAATGACCGCATTTCTACAGCATTTATTCTACTCTCATGCTTCTTCTGCTAGACCCAACTTTCACTACCATACATTAAAGTAGGGACTAACACAGCATTATGAATTGCCAAACGTGCCTTTTTTGACACATTCTGACTGTTATGAAAACAGCGTGCTTATGAGATTGTAACAGTATAATAATAATAGACTTAGTGTGGTACGAGGCACAACAGACAAGTGTTTGCTGGTTGCTGGTGCTTTCTATAAGTACTCAATGATAATTGCAAAACACTGTAATAAAAATCAATTGCTGTCCGTTAGTCCTGTAAAACTCGAAAATGGCTCGACGGATTTTGATGACTTTTTTTTGTGTTTATTTGAGTGGGCTCCTGGATGGTTTAAAAACTCAATTCGACCCGGTAGGTGGCGCTGTTATCGAGATCCAGAAATCACCCGTGCAAAGCCGGGGCGGATCGCTAGTGTACAATACAAATAGACCCGCTTACTGTATGACAAACGAGCATGCGACTTACCTGATGGTGAGTGTGTTTACGGCCTTTTAAAAAAAGTCCCTACTCTTGTTTTGAAGGTGCCTAAGTTGTATCGATCCGGATGAATCGCCGATGTCCTAATAATTAAGCGTGCAAGGCGCGCTACGCTGACATAATAAGAAAAAATTTCCCCTGTTTTGGCCGAAGGCTGAATGTGCGGGCGTTTCTTGGCCTAAGGTGACCAAACCCGAAGCTTTAATGCGACACTAACTATCATTCACGAGTGTGGCTCTATCAGTTATAATTTTCAACGTGGTAGAGCCATGCTACAGCTATATTAATAGTATAGTTGTAGCACGAATGGGTCGGCTCGACCGGGGAAGGACCACGCTCTCACAGAATACCAGCGTAAAATAGCAGCTCAATGGTGCTGTGTTTCGTTCGGTGAGTGTAGAGAACCGGAGACCCTTTTTACTGGAAAAGAGGCATTCCATCTTAGTCCTCACGGCTGACAACGCATCTGCATTTTATTCGCAAACGAAAAGGTGGACTGTGTGCTCGCTTGTCACCCTTATCCTATAAAAAAAAAATAGTTTCCAGCAACCCTTGCATGAGTTGAAAAAGATGACATCATAATTACCTGCAACTGTTCATACTGCTGATTCATTTCAGCGATGTTCTTCTGAATCTCTACTACACGTTCCTGGGTGAGTCGTTTCAGTATACTCTCTTGTGGTGTCTCCACAGCGCCTTCAGAGCTCCTTTTCTTGCGCTTTGGGGTCTCCACATGCTCCAGTAGCGCTCCATATTGAGCGGCACAGCTAAAAGAGTTTTTTTTAATAATAATATTTTTATTTATTCATACATCTAAAGAAGAATGTTGAGACCTTCTAATAAGTAAATAAGTACTTGTAGCAAAAGGTCTCACTGTTCCAAATCAATTTCGTTTAACTAAATAAACATAAAAATCATACAAATTAAATAACAATTCTTAAGAGAAATAATTAAGGGAATTAAGAGGAAGAAAAATAACTAAGCTAATTATGGAACCATAGAATTATAGTTCCATCCCATTACAATGTAAATGTGTGTGCGCTTGTGTGTGTGTGTGTGTGTGTGTGTAATATATTATATATTTTGTTTGTAGTATTTAACTTCATTTTACGTAATGTACTTACAATCACTTACCTGTAAACATAAAAAAGCTTGATAGTGAAATGTTTAAAATAGTATTAAAGAAATGGCTTATCCAAAAGGTTTTTTTATAATATTAGTTTTTTTTTTATTCAAAATAATTTATCTTATACATGCTTTGTACATGTTGTTAAATGCATCTGAATTGTACTTAAGTTAATTTATATAATTATTGTATGTTGTTTTGCACATCCGACATGGATAAACTGTTGATACCAATTTAAAAAGTATAACAACTACTTGTACACATTTCATCAATAAAATTTATTCTATTCTATTCTAATGATAACCCTTTGCCTATTGATTACAAATCTAAGTATTATAGGTTCAATCATTTGAATACCATTAATAATCATTGGCGTTCTACAATTGTTAATGTTAAAAGAAAATTAAACCATTAAAAAGTAAAAACCGATATCAAAGAATTAAAAATCTAATATGTATAAAAATTTAATTTTGTTCGTATTTTATGCGCTGCCATACCGTTCATCAGATTGCGCTAAAACTTTGTCAACTTATTGTTTGCACTTGCGCGAAGGTTATAGGCATAGTACAATTAACTTAAAAGTAGGTAGCACGTATCGTACCGACATATTTATTTGAAAATTCATCATCATCATTAAACAATTTAACTCTTCCAAATTTACTTAAATTAGCAGCTAATAATGAAATAATTTCTATATGATTTAATGGCTTCTGAAGTGGGTGCTGAGACATAGTGTTACAAAAATTAAAGCCTCAACTTTAGAAGCTTATCAATTATGCGGATATTATTTCATTATTTTTAATTATTTGTAGTTGGTTTTTACGTTTTAAAATATTTTTTTTTATCATTTTGAGTGGACTAAGCAATAGTTCCCCATAGGTATTCTGTTTAGGGAATGCAATAAAGAATAAATTATTAAAAAAAACATTTATATAAGAACTATAATGTTGTTTAAATAGTTACATTAAAAATTGCATCCCAAATTTTCTGGTGGAAATTTTTCTTCAAATTTAAACAAAACTATGATTGAGGTGAGGTAAGGTCTAACTCAGTCAACAAAGAGGGTGTGAATTCTTTTACATTACCCCCAGTTAACACGTTCATTATATTCACCACTAGACGGTCACTACACTACACTACTAGTTCATTTTGGTCACATTTACACAGAATTAAATTAAAAGCTAGGTAGTGGGGTCAAACCAACAAAATAGATGGAGTGCTGTGAACACTCCAAGTGAGGCCGAAATCAAAACCATGCACACATATAAAATGCACCTGAAATCATTTAGAACCAACATGGTTTTAGGTGCATATCTATGCATTCAGCAGTAGAATTTCGCAGACTGTGAAGAAAAGAAAGAAGAAAGATGTGTGTGTGCTTGTCAAGAAGTCGAGTCCTGCATGGAGTACTGCGGCTGTACTCCTGCAGCCTTATTGCTGGCCTTAGTTTAGTTTAGTTAACGATGGGCTGTTTTCCGCAACTCCACGTCTAAGCGCGTATTTTACGTGTGGGCAGGAATAATGTGATTATTCGAGCCATGAAATCTGTTGCCGGCCTTAATTTGGTTGAAACCAATCTTGGCAGCTTCGAGTACAGGCGCCGAGTAGCCAACCTCCCAGTACTCTATAGGATATGTTTCAGTGTGTGAGGAATTACATGCCTTCATTACTCCCTTCCCTTTCCATCATCGGACAACCATGTGATTAGCAGGCCTTCACCCCTTTGTTGTCGATATTTCCACTCATTCAAACCGAACAATTTGCTGTCTTTCGTAATGCGTACAACAATGGAGTGGAATTATAAGCCTGTGTCTGTCTTTCCACCCAACTATGATAAGCAAGAAAGGCAAGAATGAATGGGCTTTTGTTACAATAAGACAGTGCAATTTGCTATCTAGTGCTCCATCACAACTCACCTATTCTTAATTAGTTAGTATATTTATCAATTGAGCAAAAAAGCAAATTGAGCAAATAATATAATAGTGCATCACATCCTATAAATTACCAATATTTCCTGTCCCTAGTGTATACTCCCTTAGTAAATATTTTGTGCGATTTTATTCATACTAATAATATTAAACTGTAAAATTACTAATCGATTTTGGTGATGGTATTTGAAAATGTGACGTCTTTTGTTGTAGATTGTGAGTCCATTTATAAAATTGAGAACTGTTAATATAATTATTATTTACTTGTCACTCCCACAACTGACTTGAGACTGGCAGAATTCTATCAAGAGAAGCTATATTTTAAAAGAAGATAAAAAATTTTTTCAGTCACAGCACAACCAAGTGTTAAATGGCCCTAATTTGTTTTAATTAATGTACTAAATTGATTCATTAAGATATTTCCGACCATCTTTATGAGTTATTAATCATCACATTAGTGTAAAACTGTACTGTACAACTGCTGTAGAGTGCAACTTTTTTTACTACACCCGTTATAGGCTTTGTATCCTATAATATTATTGTAAACTCTACCATCTATCAGCCTTTAAAAGTTCGGTGCTGGAAATGTACTTCTTTCATGTAGACAGTATTTGCTTAATCTGACTTGATTGCCTCGTTGGTCTAGTGGTTGCGGAAATGCGACTGCTGATCATGAGGTCCTGGGTTTGAATCCCATGATGGGCAAAAAAAATCAGTTATTGAGTTTTTCTGTTAATACATTCTCAGTAGCTGTCCATAGTCAGAAAGTTGGCAGTGTCTCACACACTTGCCTCGGAAAGCATGTAAAGCCGTTTGTACTGTGTCTGATCTCTCTCCGGTTGTGTCGGTTTACCATCCCTTCAGACTATGAGAGTAAGGGAATAAAGAGTGCACCTGTGCTTGCGCATACACTTGGGCACTATAATCCTGTCCTGCGCCAATGGCAAGTCTCCATTGAGACTGGCTGCCGGGTCTGAAATTTGGTTTGGAGGACATTGTTATTTGCCTAATTGTCACGATTGGCAGGCAGGTTGACAATGAAGGCTAATAATCTTCCGTTCACCAGATGTCGCTAGTTGACACTAAAGTGAAGTTTTTGTTACACAATGTTATTTAACCGTTGAACAGTAAAAACAGAGTTTTGAGTCGAACTTGATCGGCAGCGGTTTGCTGCTCCTGTATTATTGTTTGAATAATGGTTTGAAGTGGATTTTGATATGTAAAAGTGGTGCGATTTTGTGTATTAAGTGTCTGCGCATGTGAACTATTAGTGGAAACGGTGAAACAAGTGCTCTGATGGTGATGTGATTCTCAAGATAAGGTGTCTATCTGCTTAGGCGCCTTGAGATACCATCGCCAACTGTCAGCTGTCTGCTGATTCAAGTTGCCGTCAAAATCTCCAAAGGGCTGCACAATGTGACGCATCAACATATTGTGAAGCAGTGTACTAGGAAGGATGAATAAACATGTGGGGAAATTATAATAAACCGAATAAAAATACCTAAGACTTGGCCTAAAGGTCTAGATACCAGGCCATAAACTCAAAAAAAAAAAACAGTAAAAACAGCCGGGATATCTCAACACTGGACTATCCATACAGCCGCCATGGATGTCGATTAATTCACTGTGTTACCGGTTTCATAACTTATTCATATTTATGGAAAGGCTTGTTGATAGACAAAGCAAGATAGCAAATAATCTTTAATGTGTAATTGATTGATGAATTTGAAGATATTGCCAGTTGAAAATCGTCAATTAAATCGCCCCAATTCAGCGCTTGTTTATTTTATCTCGTATTTAGTATTTTCTTGTTTATTATTTGCTGAAAACATCAGAATATGGAGAAATATATATTATCTTTAATATTTGCACATAGTTTTGTGTGTTTTCATTAACTTTTGTTGCGAGATTAATATATTAAATTTACCTTTTTTTAACGAAAATTGGGTACCCTCATATTTAAATGAGTTTATTACTTCGCTTTTAGCAATAATTTTATATTATAATATAAATTTAGGTGAGAAAAATATTGTTATTATAGTTTTTTATATAAACCACGTCATTGTTCCCATTTAAAACAAGAACACACAAATTAAGTAAAATATGAAACTTTTTTGGCCTGGGCTTTTTATCAGTTTCTGAGTATTATATTAATACAAAAAACAATGCCTCAGTAGATTGCTTTTTGAATTTTTTACACATTTTTAACTCTTCTTTTAATTTTTCCACTTTTATAAATATCTGTGGTTTGGTTTATTTATTTTTAATCTAACTAATATAAAATATAATTAATAGTACTGAAAAAACATTAACCTTCACATTTTTCGAACAAATTACCTTCATAGCTATGAAATCTGTCATATATTACACCTCATTTTTAAGTGGATGCCCTCATTATAATTCTCCTGGTGTTGCAGTTGATCATGAGCGGCAGTAGTCGCTTACCATCAGATGAACCGCATGATCGTTGACCCATTATATATAAAAATAATTGTAGTACTACTAGTCTCACTACTTTGAGTCACTACGTCGCCGGTCTTGGTATTTTGGCGTAATACAATTAGCTTCCTATATAGACCTGTGTTCAGCTGTGGACTTTTGATAGGCTGTCCATCGGAAGCGACGAGATCTATCTGACGTATGATATTGTCGCTTCTTGTAATATTATTGCATAATAAGTGTAATTACATGATTTAAGTCCAAATACCTCTTCTGGGAGTACCAATCCGGGGGCCTGTTTGGTTCGCCGACGGTTTTTAACGCCCGAGATACTGACATCCAATTCTGATCTCCACTCCTTACCACAGCCGACGCTAGACATAGCTGCTCCCTTATATTCCATGTATCCAAGGGAACCCGTTTTAACTGCAACCTCTCTTGAAGTGAACTCATTTCGGGATTAAAAATCAGATTTAATCAATTAAATTCTGTTTTTCATGCCGTATACAGAAATGAAAAGAAATGCGTCTATTTATTTATTTTGGAAACAGATTGTCAACTGTCAATGTCATTGTGCGAATCAAAGAGTATATAAAATAAAGAGTATATATTCTCTACGTTTTGGATTAAATTAACCACTCAAGCGGTTGACACAGATCTATGGTCAAGCCAAAGAGTATAGTAAGTAGGTCAGGCAAAAGACAATATTTTTTTAAATGAAGTTAAATATAACTTAGAATCATTACTATGTTCTTATCCAAAAATAAAAAATTATCAACAATTAAAATATCGCATTATTTGTATGAAGGTCAAGTGAGCGCAAGAGAAACGACGATTGCAAGACGTTGTTCATAAATGAAATGTTTTGAGAAGTTATCAATTACCGTGTAATAGCGGTGTATGAATATCCATACCATCCCATGGGTCTTATTTTAGGGGTTATTTTTTAAATAACCGTGACCATCGTTCCGGTTACCAAAAATCATCGTGACTTTGTCACGTTGATAAAGTTGGATAACTACTTGAAACATTAGAACGACTTATAACGTGACGTTATATATGCATTTTAGATTTAGTATTAGGTTTTATTTCAGTAGTCGATTTTTTGTTACCTTCCTTACCTAAGCTACGTGGCCATGTTATAAGTACCTTTCCAATAATTATTTCTGAAATATAAGAATTTCACCTAACCTAGGCGATCAGTCAGTGTACCGTAACAAGGTAGATTAAAGGTAGGTAGGGGGATAAAAGGTACATTTTTAGTAAATTGTATTGATGTCCAACGTCCATGAGAGCGAAATCAGATCGTACGAACGGGATATATGCAAAAATACCGATACAAAAATAAACATAAATCAAAGTATCTTTGTACTGACTAATTTGGGTACCATTAAACAAATACAGCAATTGTTAATAGAATATTTTCCTACAAATATTTGTGTGTATTTTATTTAATTCTCACCTAGAGATTTAGACTGAATTGATGGTTTCCATACCTAGCCTACATGTTTAGAAACTAATGTTATTATTTCGCCCAACTATTGATGAGCAAGAGAAAAAAAATTGATACGTGGTAGAGCCATGCTGCAGCTCAAACTGTATTAATTGTATAGTCGTAGCACGAATGGGTCGGCTTGACCGGGGAAGGACCACGCTCTCACAGAATACCAGCGTGAAATAGCAGCTTAATGCTGCTGTGTTTCGTATGGTGAGTGTAGTGAACCGGAGACCCTTTTTACTGGAAAAGAGGCATTCCATCTTAGTCCTAAAGACTGACAACGCATCTGCATTTTGATTCGCAAACGAGGACAGATTTAGATGTCTATGGGCCACAGCAACCACTTACCATCAGGTGGACTGTGTGCTCGCTTGTCACGCTTATCCTATAAAAAAATATATTATATCGTATCGATATTTTTAACCAGCATCGATATATCCATCCATCCATCCATCTATTACAGCCTATAAAAGTCTACTGCTGAACATAGGCCTCAGCCATTAGATTGCATAGGAGGGTTTTGGTATCGTTGCCACGCTTGGGAGGCGGATTGACTATCGCAGTTTTTTTTATTATTTTGAGTTGTTATCAGGAAGATGCTGCTGCGCATTACCTGTTTCGAGTAGTGTAGTGGCGGTCTAAGACTATCCACTACCCCATATCATCCCGTGGGTGTCGTAAAAAGCGACTGTAGGAAGTCGAAACAGGTGATGGGCAGCAGAATCTTCCTGATATCGATATATCGTAACATTTTGCAAAATTTTTAATACTGGATGGTTGGACGACGAAAACCAAAACGACAACAGCACATAAATGCTTTTGCAGCTGCTTTTGTTGCTTAACCGATTCGTTGCGACACCAATTTTCGACAACTTTTAGCTGTGGCGACAATTTTCGACAACTTTTAACAATGGTTTTCGTTATTTTTAAAGATATTGTAACCCTAATCTGCTCTGCCGCATTTAAGATACGCCTTCGAAGTTCTTCAAGAGATGGGGTCACGTAGACTAAGTCAGGTCAGGTGTAAAACGTCGTGGTCTGCCAGTATCCACTTGATTTCTGTGAATAGTGCCGCTTTCACTTAATCGTCGATAGATAGCTCCGAAAACAGAAACGTGGGGAAGTTGGCGATCAGGAAAGCAACGTTGGTATTCTCTTCGAGCCCCAGCAACGTTGCCGTCGGCAAAACCATAACAGTACATGATGTCGGCATATTCTTTATTAGAATATGACGTCATTTTAACTTCGACGCACAAAAACAGTAACAATGAACGGTCAGTAACAGATAACGGTAACAGCAATAATAACAATAATAAATGAATTAACACGATGAGAGTTTATTAGAAGGAAGTTTAAACACGTGCTTGCGCAGCGATAGTAGAAACTAACTAACGATCGTCGCTACGACTCAATTTAAAATGACTGTCTGCTTTCTGCATAGTTGTCAACAACCAATCAGACGCCAAGTGACTAAAAGTGTGCAAGTTCGTTCCTATGAGCAATCATTCTTTGCCGTTCTCTACCTGCGTTAAGTAACCCTTTTATTATTATTATTCATTGATTTCGCCGGGATATTATTACCTTTTTGGATAGCTGATTAAATGGGCATATTTTTTTAAATATTTTATGTTTCATGTCATAGTAATTTTTTGAAGTACGTCACATTTTATGATACATAGTGCAAAAATAGATTTTTTTTATTAAAACCCATAATTTTTTATTGTCAATACTTTTTGTACTTTTTGTGATTGTATTCGCTTGGTTGAAGCTTCAAGAAAATAAATAAACTTAAAAGAAAGCATACAAAAAAAAATATTTTTATTTAGAATTTAATACGAAATTCTGGGTGATTATTGAAAAACCTTTAAAATCCGTATGTCTCAAGACCTGTTCGTTAAGTTAAATCATCGTTTCATAAATTCGTACTTATGTTTTATTAAGTTAAAACATACCTTATAATTATCGCTTACCAAATATTTACAAATACTTACATAATCAAATTAATAACTTAAGTACAATAACGCATAGGCGTCAATCTTGGCGCATCACTATTCAACCACTCTCAACTATGTATCAGTATCTATAGAACATCTGGTTACGCTTGGCATAATGGGCATTGAGCGATATTCGCGCTCTATATCTTACTTCTTTGTACTCTAAGTTCTGAACACTCTTATCTATTGTTCTAAGGGTCCCTTCTAATTATTACAAATCCTTTGGCGGGGCTTATAACTTTGACAAGTAGTTCACCATACGGATACGGCTGACGCTTGATAGGTTTAACATCACTTGTGTGATTTAGGAACCGCACACCATAGTGCAACATGGGCCACCAGCGGACCGGACTGGAGAGGAGAGGAATAGCCATACGCAGGCGTTCCCCTCTGTCAAAGTGCAAGTTCACGCGATCCTATGCGTACAAGTAAACTAATTGCAGCCGCACTACTCACTAGACTAAATCTAGTTGCGTGGCTGAATCGACGTCTTAAGGCTCGTCTAAATGGGCCATATTTTTCGGCAAAATGTAGCTACAATTATTGGAAAACATTTCCCGGCCATCACAAAAACATTTTACTGCATTTTATGGCTGAGCAATCAATTGCTAGGCTACATGTTGCAATATGGCTGTTATAGTATGGCCCATGATTTTGACTCCTAATTGGGACACTCAATCGGGCAACAATGGCCGACGAAGTGGCGCTCATCGCAGCCGTGGACCTCGGGACCGTACTTTGTGGCATTCTTTGGGGGAGGTCTACGTTCAGCAGTGGACTTGTGATGGGCTGTAATGATGATGATGATGATGGCAGTACTCTTCATAATCCAAGCATGATTAATTAGCGCTTATGATATGAGTAAGGCCCCTTTTTGCCTTGAAGTCTGAGTAGTTTTTCATAGTATACATGAATTACATTTTAAAACTATTGTATGCCAGTGCTTGACTACTTTCCCACCTGATGATAAGTGGTGATGCAGCTGAAGACGGTAAAGCCCACTGATTTTGCTTAACAAAAACCTATTCACTCTTGTCTTGAAGATACCACCTACATTATAATGGTTGGAAAGACAGATGCTGGCAAATTATTCCACTCCTTTACTGTACGTATTATGAACTACGAAGCAAAACGTTTGGTTCGAATGCGTGGTATATCAACAACAAAGGGGTGGAGATAGCCGAGCGTCTAGCGGTCTAGTGATGAATTGGAGAGGGAGGAAAAGTGATGCTATTCCTACTACTAACTACTCTGTGGCATTTTGCAGCACCAGCCCATAAATAGCAACACTCTATACACGACCTGTTGGATTCTTTGTCTACGACCTATGGGTTATCCTGTATAGGACAGTTACTATACTCTTTGGGGTTATCTTAGTTGGTAATTGGTATTGCGTAAAAGCGACGGAGAATTCATTTTATATATATGTTTATGGTTAACTTATTTGACTAATATGTTGCAATAAACCTTAGATTTGTAAGTATTAGGATGCATTAAAAGTTACCTATGCTATTTATATTCTATGGAATGCATTTGCTGCTACTTGCTTTACTAGCTTAAAGCGTTCCCAGAGTACCTACTTTATTTAAGGTACAAATAAGATATGATTTGAGCCTTAATTGGAAAGTAGTACAACATTTACAATTTACTAATTTTCATCTGTTGGTAGAGAGTAATAGTGTCATGTTTTTACACTATCTTTGTTACCTTGCGCGCCTTTTTTTATAGAACAGCTCATCAGGTTATTGAGCAAGTTACCAAACAAATTCAGTTTCAGTTTCTACTTCTATAGCAAAGAGTATATAAATCACTATGTTTATTCTACAGTTCAGAAACAAGAAATTTACACATTATATACAATAGAATAGAATCATTTATATTCAATATAGATTACAATACATAATACTTATTGAAAGACATTTTCTCCTTTTACCACTGGTTCCCAAAAAAAAACATTCATCAAACATAATGTAAGCAACTGTCCCGGTATGAAGTATCGCCGCACCTTTACAAAGACACTTAACTTCCTTGTAGCTGCTTTAGGTCCTCAAATCAATGAACCACCCAAAGTTCAGGTTCGAGGAAACTTCAACACCAGTAACTGAAGGTAATCGGTGAATTTCATTGATACATTTCGGAAAGACTGCAACGCCGCCTGGTGCTGCAGTCCCTTCAGCAGTGCCAAGTTCACTGTCGGGATATCAAAGTGCTGAAGTGCTTGTACAGTAGGGCTACGATGGCTATCTGAGTACAGAACCAGAGTACGAAACCTATTCAACTGCACAGAGGTGTAAGCAGGCGCGGTCGCAGCCTGAAATTTTGGAGGGGGTCACTAAAAATAAAATATATCGAGTAAATTAAACTTTATTGCACACATTATAAATTAAATGGAAGTTTTCTATTTTTATTGGCAAATCGGGTGATAATATTTGAGAGGTCTGGGGCTATCTGGATGAATATTTAGAAGAGCTAAACCTATCAGCCTCTCTTCTATCATGTTTGATCTCAAGCAATGTTTTACACGTCTTAGCGTAGAAAATGATCTCTCTGATGTCGCACCGCTTATAGGAAGAGTTGCCAGAATTTTCAGCAGTCTTTATATTTGGGAAGAGATCATCGTCGCAAACTTCGATTGTAGAAACCACACACTTAGAAATTTTGTATCAGTATTTTCTTTGAGCTCCCGTTTCCACTTCGAAATCCATACTCTGTAACGAGAGTGGCAGCAGGAACACTCAAGAAATGGGAATAACATTCTGATACTTTCTTCACATTAAGAAGATCTTCTTCTGTATATTAAGATTTTGGCATTAAAATGCCTAATCCGAACAGGTTCATCGTATCCGCAGAAAGTCGGTCCTGTAGGTCAGTCATTATGCTATCTATCAGTGGAATATAAACAGTCCTCCGAAAATATTCCTCGTCATTTCCTTAATAATTATCGCGAAGAGTCTGTCAGTAATTTTTAGGAGATTTTGCAATTTGACGTGTATGATTTTGGGGGGGGGGGGTCATGTCCCCTGTGACCGGACCGCGCCTGGGTGTAAGAGAGGGTGACGTTATGTCCCAAAAACTCTTCACCGCTGCATTGGAAGACGTTTTCACTGGAACTGACGTGTGGACTGGAAAAGATACGGTATTAATATCAATGGCGAGTTACATCACTCACCTTCGATTTGCCAACAATGGCAGAATCCTAGAGGACCTAAGTACTATGCTCAATGACCTCAATATTGCCTCCCAACGGATAGGTCTTAATATGAACATGGACAAAACAAAGATCATGTGTTACGTCCATACCATATCTATATACATATCATACCTATGCTGGTAGTTGTTGGGAGCACTAAGCTAGAAGTTGTTGACGAGTATGTTTACCTGGGACAAATAGTCCGACTAGGTAAGTCCAACTTCGAACGAGAGGTCAATCGATGGATTCAAGTCGGCTGGGCAGCGTTCGGGAAATTACAACTCATCTTCTCGTGAGGTATACCTCAAAATTTGAAAACGAGATTGTACAAACAGTGCGTGTTGGATCGTGGTCCTTCACTGCTGGCCGTATGAGGAAGCTCAAGGTCGCTCAGCGAGCTATGGAGTGGGCTATGCTCGGGTTTTCTCTGCGTGATAAACTTAGAAATGAGGATATCCGCAGTAGAACCAGAGTGACCGACATAGCCTAACGGATTAGTAAGCTAAAGTGGCAATGGGCCGGCCATATAGCTCGAAGAACCAACAACCCATGGGGAAAAAAGTTCTCGAGTGGCAGCCTAGTACTGGTAGGCGAAGTGTAGGGCGACCCCCCACTAGATGGAGTGACGACCTGGTATTACATGCAGGAAGTCGATGGATGCAGGTGGCTCAGGACCGTGCTTTGTGGCATTCCTTGGGGGAGGCCTATGTTCAGCAGTGGACTTGTGAAGGACTGTAATGATGATGATGATGATGATTTCGGAAAGAAGGAGCCAAGGTGAGCTGGCCCCTATTCGCGGTGAAGAGACATGCTTGTGTTTTGGAGGCGTTACATCTCACGAGATTCGCCTCACCCCATTCGAAGTCTTCCTGCAGTGAGAGATTCACACGCTCAATCATAGCTTCTCTTTCGGATTATTATTAGATTCCGACTGGTCAGAGCACTCGGCTGATATCTCTCCACAGCTATGCTGTCGTTTGCGTACCATAAATACTGGACGTGAGCTGGCCATTGATGTGCAGCAGCAAAAGATTTGCGGAGAGAATGAACCCTGACGACCTCTGACATTAGTTGTCATAGTTTCGAAAGATCAGCCTTTAAGAACGACTCGCAGAGACCGTTCACTCAAAAAGTCCATCACATCATACATTCAAGTCATATAGGAAAAAGTATCAGAAGGGCATACTTAGTCCTGTAAGTGGGTGCTGTGATCTATATCTATATACAATACAAAATTTGACCTGCTCAAAGTTCAAAAACTTTATTAACTAAGTTTGTATAAAAAGGGTTATTATAATATTAAGGAATTTATGGATGATAATAACCCCTGGGAATGAGGTGATCGCTAAAAAACTATTTCTAATTTGTTGTGCTGGGTTTCTTGCTGGTTCTTTCCAGGACAGAGGTTTTTTTTTCAAACCAGTGGTAATTAAACAAAAGAGTGACTTTCAATAAGTATTATTTATAATCTATATTGAATAAAAAAAGTTTCTGTAATGGCTGATTTACACAGGGACAGTAATTGGCTCCAAATTTGAGGCAAGTCATTGCTGACCCGCTACTGGCATAATGTAAATTGATTTGAAGTCAGTACAGCACTGTCTGCGCGACTACTGACTGCGTGTAAACGGTGCAAGTCAGTCCTCGGCGTCAGCACTGGAGCCTGTGACTGACCCCGTGTAAATCAGCCTTTATTGACATATATATACTGTCACCAGATCTCAAATACAAATATCTATACTCGATTAAAAAATGTGGCCCATCGAAATTAAGATGGAATGAGTAAAAAGTTTCTATAATTGACCCAGGTCTAGTATTCAAGGAAACAAGAGGAACAAAGAAATTCAACTTAACCGTGAATTTATTCAAGTATTACTTCTATTTGTTCCACAGGGTAGAATTCGTTTGATGAATCTTTGGTTCTTTGTAATTCGACTGGGTTATTATTTTTAAACTCTTCCCAAATTCTGGCTGTCATTGATTTCAGATAACTTTTTACCAAATTATTTAGGACGTTAATTTTATTTTTTTCGTTTTTATTTCTTTGCATAACTTGTTGTGGCAATTGTCTGGTTCTTTTTTGCCTACCAGAAGCACGAATATTCTCTCTTATTGTTGCAGTATTATAGAGTCTGTTAAGTTCTTCATACAGAATAGCCTTATTATTATATTCCGTGGTTGCAAAAAAAGACCCTAATTCGTTCGGATTCTGTAAAGAAAGCGCTGAAATGAAATATATTAGTTTAAATATAGTAGTTTTGCCATGTGGTGACGGCGTACGAAAACAATCACCTCATTTTATCCCGTAGGTGTCGTAAGAAGTGACTATGGGAAATGCAAGAAAGGTTTCAGCAATCGTAGAATACCCTTCTACGATTTTCATTCGATTCGGCCATAATATAGCTTCAGCGTATAATAATTATTGATAATTCTTCTCTGTTCCAAAAAAAAACCCTGTTGGAAATATGAAAATGGCTGTGCCCAGCAGTGGGACGTATAAAGCAGGGATGCCCGATTTTTTGTTTTGAATCGATCTTCTGGATCGTAATGGATCGTAACCTCGTGAATCGATTCACGATTTAATCATATTGCAAGAAATCGATCTTATTCGATCTCGGAAAATCGTATCATAATTTTATAAAAATAAAGAAAAGCACAGTATGCAAGCAAACTTATTTATTTTAACAATGCCTATTACGGTATCCAGTGAGTTTTTTCAAATTATTATTTTTGAAAAGTATAAAACAGGTTTTACATTATAAATTCCAGCTATCTACATTTAAACTCTTCAAAAATAATAATTTTGACAGCCGCACTGGATCTAGACTATTACGGCTATCTGTTAATGTATAGGAAAAACAGCCGTTCTGAAGGGACCGATGTTGCAACAATTGTCAGATACTTCAATGCCAAACAGTTGATTTGGTTGGCGGGGCTATATTAAAAGTATTTTAAAATAATAGTTTACGCTCACAGAACAGCTCAACTTTTCTATCGCAATAATACAACGAATGAAATATCATAGAACACTAACATAGGTACCCAATAATTAAATAAACAAAATATTATCATACCTACCTTCATATTTCATACATTACTACTTTTGATGTAACTCGAAGCTACTCTCATTCAATGTGTAGGTAGGTAATCTTACTTTGTTTTAGTTATTCTGTCCCCTCCCCGGCAATACGATAGGTATGCAAAAATCGGTTCGTACGTAGTACGTTACAGTTCGGTTGATGTTTAGGTTTTAGTTGATACGATTTTTTAGGCATACGATTCGATCTGGGTGAAGATCGCATTCCCTTGAATCGATTAAAAAATCGGTAGATCGTATTGCCGTGAATCGATCTTCCAGAAAATCGATTCAGATCGTACATCCCTAGTATAAAGACTGTTAAATTACTATTTTATTGAAGCTAAACAGCTTATTTTTACCGTTGTAATAGATAGGCGCTAATTTAAACCTTTTGATTTGACAACGTTTTCACAGTTAATATAATTTGTTTATTTTAAACAATACTAATTTAATTAAAAGTAATTCCGCCTATGAGTTATATTAGGATCAACAGCAATTATGAAGATAACAACACATATGAAAAAAAAACACAAGTCCCCTTTTTGCATTACATTTGCACAACACCTTTTTCTAAGATGGTCTAATTACTCTATGTTAATATTTGTGAAAAAATATCATTTTTTGTTAACTATGTTTTAGGTATCAGTATATATAATTGCAAAACATTATTTTAAATTTTTTTATCATTTAATTCCGATTTTAGATATAAAATTGAAATGCACTTATTGACTCAACACCACCATCAAACAAATTCGTAATAACATACATAAATACATAATACATAAACACTCACGCCTGTCACCCAGAGGGGTAGGCAGAGACTACGGACTTCCATTTGGCACGATCCTGGCACCTCTCTCGCCTCCTTTACATCCATATCTACGCATACGCACGTCGGTTAAGGGTACTCCTAATCTGGCCCATTTTAATATATCGCCAATTTGGTCGATAAACCTTCGTCTAGGGCGTCCTTTCCGACTCTGCCGTTCACTTCTGCAGCATAAATTTGCTTTGTCACTCTTTCTTCGTTCATTCTTTCTACATGACCAAACCACCGAAGCATTCCTTTCTTAATCCTGGTCACAACGTCATCTTGCAAACCACACTTTCTCTTATCACACTATTTCTCACCCTGTCATTCAGATTCAGCCCTAGTATACTCCTTAATGACCGCATTTCTACAGCATTTATTCTACTCTCATGCTTCTTCTGCCACACCCAACTTTCACTACCATACATTAAAGTAGGGACTAACATAGCATTATGAATTGCCAAACGTGCCTTTTTTGACACATTTTGACTCCTCACAATAGCGTGTAGAGCCCCATTCACTCTATTTCCTGCGTTCACTCGTCGTTCTATATCCTTATCATATCTACCATCCCTGCTAAATAAACATCCCAAATATACAAACTCATCCACTTGCTCAATCAACTCCCTTCTATTCTTATTTCACATAACGTTTTACTTTCTTCTCTTTCAAAACCATCACTTTCGTTTTACTTGCGTTCACTTTCATACCCCTTTCTTTTAATGACCAGTTCATTAAAGTAACCATCATTGCAACTCGGCCGCCGACGATGCAAATATGACTTGATCATCGGCGTACAAAAGGCATTTGACGGTTAACTCACCCATTCTCAACCCATTCTTCAACTTTCAAAGTTTGCAAACAACTGTCCATAAATAGGTTAAACAGCCACGGGAAGCTACACAGCCCTGTCTGACACCTTTTGGATGCCAAACCAGTCCGAGTAGACCCGTTGATCCTGAACACAAGCACTAGAGTCCCTATAAAGAGACCTTAATGCCTGTATCAAACCAGCGCTCAAACCAAATGAGTTCAGTGTTTGCCATAACATATTCCTGTCCACTCTGTCATAAGCCTTTTCCAAGTCCATGAACGCACAAAAACTTTCTGGTTTTGGCCAAAAACTTCTCCGCAACCATGAGCATGGAAAAGACTTGATCCGTACACCCCATTCCCTTTCTAAATCCAGCTTGCACATCCCAAATTTTTCCATCAGTTTCTTCCATAACTCTTTCAATTAACACCTTAGCATACAGTTTACCCACAATGCTAAGCAAGCTGATCTACAGTAGTTTTACAGTCCTGCTGTGACCCTTTTCCCTTATATATTGGGACTATAACGGCTTTGCACCAGTCTTCCGGTACCCGCTTCAGTTCCCAACATAAATTAAACAAGGTGTACAGCAGGCCTGCCACCACTCCCTCTCAGCCCTTAGCATTTCGAGTGATACTCTATCATATCCGCCTGCCTTACCTGCTTTCATGCTTTTCATTGCTTTCATTATTTCATCTACACTTATCTCCCTACCTCTCCACTTCTTTCGAAATTTCTATTTCACTTAATTCAGACGACTCTTCACTCATAAACACGCTTTCAAAGTATTCCTTCCATCTCTTTAAACTCGAAGCTTCATCATTCAACATACAGCCATTCTCGTCTCGTATAGCATTCATTCTAGGCTGTTTCGAATTTCCCCTGGCAGTTCTTACGAGTTTCCAGAACATTTTAATATTTGCCTGGAAGTTATCAGATATCCTTCTATCATTCTTATCCGTTCTTTCTTGCTTTTCCTTTCAACAACTTCTTTTACTCTCTTATTTATAAGTCTAAAGTCTGCCTTTTTTCTTTCAATCTCATCATTCATACCGCCAGAATTACCAGCTTTGGTTGCCAGTAAATCTAGCCATGCTCTCTTCTTTGCTTCAACTTCCATCCGTACCTCATCATCCCACCACAACGTATTATTTTTCCTTTCATTCGTTCTCTTACTTACACCACATACTTCGGTGGCTGCATCCACTAAAACTTTCTAACATTATTCCATACAGTCTTCAGGTCTAAATCATTCATACATATTTCATTCAAACCACTAATATTCTCTCTCAGTCTACATTTATACTTCTCTTTCACATCTTCATCTTGTAACCTCTCTATTCTTATACGCTGTAACGCAGTGGTAGACACAGATGTCCGATGCCGCCAACGCTTGAATAGACCATTAATTCGACATAAGACCAAGTAATGATCCGTCCCAACGTTGGACCCCAGTAAACCCTTGTATCTACCACTGCGCTCCGCATTCTTTCATCACAATTATGAAATCTATCATGCTTCTATCATCACCTCTTTCCTTATACATGAATCCTTTTATGGCGAAAGAAAGTGTTCGTCACAAAAGATTCTTTTCCACACATACGGCGAGAGGTCTTCACTTCATTTTTACACTTTCATCGCCGAACGTTCCTAATATCCTTTCATAACCAGACCTCTTCACCCCAACCCTTCCATTAAAATCTCCTAACATAATAATATTTTCATTTCTCTTACATTTCCTCAACACCATCCTTACCATGTCCCAAAACTGCTCTCGGATATAAGTGGGCTTAGACATGTCTGGGGCGTACACCTAGCACAAATAACTTCTTTAAGCCCACTTTCATTCGTATCCATAGCAACCTTGGGCACATTCACTCTTTCACACATGACCCATTCTTTCTGAAAGGATGACACCGACTCCTGGCATGCCCGCTCGGTCTCGTCTACACCAGACCAGTAAGCGGTATACATGCCATGTGCAGTAACATCCTTTCCTTTCGTTCGTCTCATTTACACATAACATCTATTCCTCTATCATTCATCATTTCGCATACTTCATCCATTATCATTCATTGCTCCACATACATTCAGCGTAGCCAGACGGGCCTCCGCAATCCACTTTTCGCCTCCGGGAACAGAACGTGACGGGTGGCGAACCTCGTCGCCAGTTTCTCCCGGAATTCTTCGCACCCCTGCCCCATTAAAGGGCGCCGGGAACTCAGGGCCATTTTTTGTTGTTGGCTCATGGTGCGACTAAGGGTAGTAGATTTTACGCGCTACCATACGGCGAGGAGCCG
Source organism: Parnassius orleans (assembly GCA_029286625.1). Taxonomy (NCBI): domain Eukaryota; kingdom Metazoa; phylum Arthropoda; class Insecta; order Lepidoptera; family Papilionidae; genus Parnassius; species Parnassius orleans. The sequence continues at coordinate 272,012 of JAGSMP010000272.1, read as the reverse complement.
AGTCTAATCTTTTCGGCTATGTCGCTCGTTTAGCACCACCCGGGGGACACGTGTAGGGTGGGCCTAGGTTAGGTGGTCGAAGCCTACGGACGCGAGCGACTCATAGTAGAGTAGAGTAGAGAGAGTAGAGTAGAGTAATAACACTCCAAAATAATATGATAAACTTGTGATAGAATTAACCGTTTTTAAATAAAACAATGACTAAATGTTACTCGAAGTTACGCCTCATGAATTTTTATCATACAATTTAGATTTAGTACTTTAGGACATGATGCGTTCATAAACAAAAGGACATACGGACAGACAATTGTAAAAATGATTGATATGTATAATTATATAAACATATCAATCATTTTAAGACGATAAAAGCGCTCTTACCCACTGACCTAACGAGTCATAATGATGAGACGATGGCTAGCAAGGTAGCTTGTGGATACAAAATATACGAAATAACTAACCATAATGTTTTTCGTCATGACTTTAAATGCCTAGACCGTCGACGAGCACCAGCGTAAAAGTGAGAGATAGTACTACGATTGTCAATTCGGCTGTCAAGTGTGACGATTAAGGAAAAATCCCATTGTCTTATTCACTAGCGTATTCCTTTTGAAATTTTGAAATCATTGGAAAATCCCTCTATAATAACATTCAAATATTTATTTAAATCTCTTTGCCTCCTTACAACTTTACTTAGAAATTTTACTTACAAACATTGTTTAGTAATATTATAAATGTGTAGAAATAAATAAGTCGTAAAAAGATTTCTACGACAAAAAGCATTTTCAAATATTTTATAGTATAATCATGTAGTAACGAGTAATTTTGTTATTATTGCATCTGCACATAAAATATTGCATTTCAATAATTTTACCACGTTTTTGTTATCACACTTTCTTGTTTGTTACAATTGATTTATTGCAATGTTCTTGAATGTTTTTCTATATGTTATTAATTCAAAAAGAACCACAACCATTCCACCACAAGCATCACTTATATGCAACATATAACTTATATATTTTCCAATCAAAATGATTCAATGGAACGAAATGAAAAATGACCGTGAATGAATTTGGATCCGTGCCACCATAAATCTCATTTTGAGTCAAAGAAAACGCCCAAATCTTTTGCAACATTCCTTTCAAACAAAGGTTGAAAGATTGATATGGTAGGTATGTTTACTAAATATTATCTATAGGATTATCCGAGGTCCGAAGAGAGGGGGAGGACATGGTAATGCTCGAATCAACTCGTCTATCACCGGGAGAGCGACCATCTGTCCCAAGGAGGTGTCGGATTTATCGTCCACAAGTCTTTCGTTAACAACGTTATAAAGATTGAGAGTGTGTCGACGAGGGTTGCGTACCTTATACTCAGAATCACCAAACGGTATTCGTTGAAGGTCATACAGGTGTACGCACCAACCTCGGCACATCCCGATGAGGAGGTGGAGGAAATGTTATTCTTCATGGAGAAACAGGGACTCTTTATAATGAACTTTTTCTTTGGAAAGCGGCCCCACAGGAAGTGGACCTGGTGGAGCCCCGACGGTACGACAAAAAATGAGATTGACTTAATTATGACGACCAGAGGACAACTGTTCAGTGATGTCTCAGTGATCGCGAGGGTGGAAACCAGCAGCGATGACCGAATGGTGAGAAGCAAACGTTAAGTTGGAGAGGTCTCGTCTAATGAAGTCAACGCTCCGTCTCCCACGTGCTCTAATCCAGAGTTCCGAAACCTTTCAGCTCTAGCTACAAAACCGTTTTCAGTACCTAGAAGATTGCAATGCAGTGGACGATATGAATGACAAGCTCGTGGAAACTGTCCATGCGGTCGGAACTAACTTCTGCAAGACCCGCCGCAGAAGAACATAAAAATTCTCCGATCACACTCTTAATCTCATGGCTGTTAGACGGGAAATGAAGCTGTAGTCTTCAGCAGATTTGACAGCGTACAGGCAACTGAACAGACAGGTTACCAAATGCATGCGGCGGGACTTACGCAACTTTAATACGGCTCGTATTGAAGAAGCGATCGAGCGGAACCAGGACTCCAAAGTAACCTTTGCCAGAGATCTGTCTGCCAGAAAGAGCCAACTGTCGAAGCTGAAGACCGAATGTGGCAGTATCGCTTTCGGGACACCCGAGGTTTTGAGTGAGATTAAGAGTTTCTGTGGGCAGCTGTACACATCATCGTTGGAGCCACGCGCAAGTGTGAGTAACGATCCAAGAGCAAGTCTTATCCGACACTATTCCGATGATATCCTGGACGTCAGTCTGAGCCAAATTAGAATGGCTCTCCAGCACCTTAAAAACGGCAAGGCCCCAGGCGCGGATGGAATTACAGCGGAGCTTCTGAAAGCGGGTGGAAAACCGGTACTTGAATTCCTTCAGAAGCTCTTTAATTCCGTCCTCCATGGTGGCACTACACCGGAGGTGTGGAGCAGAAGTGCGGTGGTCTTGTTCTTCAAGAAAGGCGACAACGCTCTCTTGAAGAACTACAGACCGATTTCCCTTCTGAGCCGCGTCTACGTGCTGTTTTCGAGAGTCATTACGAATCGTCTCGCTCGCAGACTCGACGACTTCCAGCCTCCCAAAAAAGCCGGTCTCCGAAAAGGCTTTAGCACCATAGACCATATACATACCCTTCGGCAAATTGTACAGAAATCCGAGGAGTACAATTTGCCACTATGTCTGGCGTATGTGGACTATGAGAAAGCCTTTGATTTCGTCGAAATTTGGGCGATGCTACAGTCCCTTCAACGGTGCCAAGTTGACTGTAAGTATATCGAAGTGCTGAAGTATTTGTACAGTTGGGCTGCGATGGCTATCAGAGTACAAAACCAGAGTACGAAACCTATCCAACTGCATTGTGTAAGTCAGGGTGACGTTATATCCTCGAAACTCTTCACCGCTGCATTGGTTTTCAAGCTACTGGACTGGAAAGGATACGGTATTAACATCAACGGCGAGTACATCACTCACCTTCGATTTACTGACGATATAGTCCTTATGGCAAAATCACTGGAAAACTTATGTACCATGCTCAATAACTTCAATAGTGCCTACCAACGGATAGGTCTTACGATGAACATGGACAAAACAAAGATCATGTATAACGTCCATGTCACACCTATGCCGGTAGTTGTTGGGGACACTAAGTTGTTGACGAGTATGTTTACCTGGGACAAATAGTCCGACTAGGTAAGTCCGACTTCGACCGAGAGGTCAATCGACGGATTCAACTCGGCTGCGTAGCGTTCGGGAAATTACGGCATATCTTCTCGTCAGGTATATCTTAAAACTTGAAGACTAGACTGTACAACCAGTGCGTGTTGCCAGTGATGACCTATGGAACTGAAACGTGGTCCTTCACTGCTGGCCGTATGAGGAAGCTCAAGGTCGCTCAGCGAGCTATGGAGAGGGCTATGCTCGGGGTTTTTCTGCGTGATAAACTTAGAAATGAGGATATCCGCAGTAGAACCAGAGTAACCGGCATAGCCCAACGGATTAGTAAGCTGAAGTGGCAATGGGCCGGCCATATAGCTCGAAGAACCTACAACCGATGAGGAAAAAAGGTTCTCGAGTGGTGGCCTCATACCGGCGGACGAAGTGTAGGGCGTCCCCCCACTAGATGGAGTGACGACCTGGTAAGACATGCAGGAAGTCGATGGATGCAGGTGGCTCAGGACCGTGCTTTGTGGTATTCCTTGGGGGAGGCCTATGTTCAACAGTGGACTTGTGAAGGGCTGTAATGATGAAAAATGATGATGACATTCAAGTATATTATGAGAACACCAGGTATGAATATTGTAAAGGTCACGTTGCAACAAGAGGCAGTCATTAACATCATTAATTATACGGAAAGCTTTCATATCATTTTCACTTTAAGGTAGCTTTTGAGGCGTTTACAAAGGAGAAGTCTGAAAACTACATATTTGGTGTCATTTTTGACATCTATGTCTTTGGTGAGATTTACTTTTACGTTTACACGCAGACAGTGCTGCCCACTCTTTGCTATCAACACTCAACAACCTGTTGAGTGAGGTATTTTAGAATGGATACAACTCTAGTTGTCGCCTTATCTGTGGCGTGTGTGTGTGTCAGCCTCGTTCTTTAGTGAATAGGGTAGACGGTAGCAGGGACAAAAATGGGTAGACGGTAATTCCACCTCCTCCACTCCACACCCAAATAATATATAGAAGTGGATGTTGCATATCTGTACTTATCTATGTGGGCTTTGTATTGAAGAGGAACAATTTATAAGTATACGGTGATTCGGCGATTCCATTACTTTATTACCTTAAGCTTATTTGAGTTCTTCACCTTCTTCTTCAGTCCACAATGGTTCACTCCTGGACGTGGGCTTCTCACGCTGTAGGGAGTTTTTGGCTTAATCGTCACGCTTAGCTGATGGATTGACGCTAGCAGTACATTAACGTTGCTGTCCGTCGCCTGTCTGAGTACTTTACGTCTGGAGCAAACGACATGGATATACCGCCATCTATCGGACACTATACAAAGGACATTGCTCTGCGCCCATACATTGTTCGCCCTGGAACCAAGAGCATCGGAAAATTATGTGATGCATTTTCGATAGTTAGCAAATTCCTATGTGATCGTATTTTTATAGCGGACTAGCTGCAGAATAGATATATTTCAAAAAAAGAATCAGATTTTGAGGTTATAATCGAACTACGAACATTACGGTTTTTCATAGCTCCGAGTAATCTAAAACTGAAAAACAATATCCAAAACATATAGCTATTTTTAGTTCCTACCTAGATAATTGGGTATGTAGTTTTTGTTCTAAAGCCTAAATGTAAGCAAGTGCAACGTATAAATGCATAGAATATAGTCGCGTCTACTATCTAGTGCATTTGCAAGCGCGTGCGTCTGGACGGCACTGTTAAAACGCGTGACTATGAAACCAGCTTTACCAATTAGATAGTAAGTTGTTTTAAACCTACATTAACTTATTATTTTTGAATTAGAAATAAAACAAAGATTTAATTTCATGTTTATTGTTCATCTTCTAAATACATCACGAGACTCTGAATATGCAGACAAAGTAGAAATGTAATTACAGAAAGAGGTGCAGTCCATTGTTGTACACAGTGACGAATCTGTTCATCTTCCAAGAACATAGAACCAACAGCAGAGCCACAATTTACATAAAATACATTTTCCATTGCGTATGCGTAAGTCCGTTTATGAGTGCCAGGTTATCGTTTGAGCGGTACACAGTTACGAAAATCACAGCCAGGTAAATCGTTTTTGAAAGCAATCAGAGTCCGTTAAAATAGCCAAGTCGTAATATTCAATAGATAGTCCCGAAAGTCCCCAAAACACACCGATATAATTACGAAGAGCGAGCGACAGCGACGCCAATGTAATTGACAGAGTGAGAGCACAGGTGAGAGACTGACAAGTGACAAGTGATCATTTAGTGAAGTCAAAAATAGAGGTGCTAAATACGATACGATTTATCGATATTTACTATGGCCAAACGTTACAACTTTTGTCATACGATAATATTAATACCATAACAAGTATACTTTACTTATAATGACACGATACTTATCTACTTCTTCTATACTTGTAACAATATTAATAATAACATGTAGTCTGCAATATTGCTTTTTTTAAAGAAAACATTTATAATTCATGAAGTAACAATACGTGCTTTTATATTCATCATCATTACAGCCCTTCACAAGTCCACTGCTGAACATAAGCCTCCCCAAGGAATGCCACAAAGCACGGTCCCGAGACACCTGCATCCATTGACTTCCTGCATGTCTTACCAGGTCGTCACACCATCCAGTGGGGGGACGCCCTACACTTCGCCTGCCGGTACGAGGCTGCCACTCGAGAACCTTTCTTCCCCATCGGTTGTCGGTTCTTCGAGCTATATGGCCGGCCCATTGCCACTTCAGCATACTAATTCTTTGGGCTATGTCGGTTACTCTGGTTCTACTGTGGATATCCTCGTTTTTAAGTCTATCAAGCAGAGAAATGCCAAGCATAGCCCTCTCCATAGCTCGCTGAGCGACTTTGAGCTTCCTTATACGGCAAGCAGTGAAGGACCACGTCTCAGATCCATAGGTCATCACTGGCAACACGCACTGGTTGTACAATCTAGTTTTGAGGTGTCTGACGAGAAGATGTGTCGTAATCTTCCGAACGCTGCCCAGCAAAGTTGGACTTACCTAGTCGGACTATTTGTCCCAGGTAAACATATTCGTCAACAACTTCGAGCTTAGTGCTCCCAACTACTAGGTGTGATATGGACGTTAAACATGATTTTTGTTTTGTCCATGTTCATCTTAAAACCTATCCGTTGGGAGACACTATTGAGGTCATTGAGCATAGTGCTTAGGTCCTCCAGCGATTCTGCCATAAGGACTATATCGTCGGCAAATCGAAGGTGAGTGATGTACTCACCATTGACGTTAATAACGTATCATTTCCAGTCCAGTAGCTTGAAAACGTCTTCCAATGCAGCGGTGAAGAATTTCTGGGATATTACGTCACCCTCTCTTACACCTCTCTATATTAATTGTCGTAAATTCGTAAGTGATCGTTTATTTAGAAGTAAACCACACACTTTTCTAAACGATCATTAGAAAACCCTGAATAATAATGATCATGATGAAATATGTAGGTTTTGTTCACTTCAGCATTATTCTAACTACCTATAATTTAAAATCGAGTATGACCTCATTCATTACGTATGGGTTTTTTTAAATCATACTTTAAGGGAATAATAAGAAAGAAAAGGTATTGAATGTTTTTATTCAAGCTTCTATTTGCACTTTATTCGAAATAAATTCAAAATGTGATTCAGATTAAAAAATATGCAACACTGGGCATCCCTAATCATTTTTCGACATCACATGACGTTTGGCGAAGATGGCGGTGATTAATGTTATTAGTCGAATATAATACTTTTTAATTTTCATTTTGGCATGCAGCTAGTCCGTGTTATAAACATAGACTTAGGATATACTAGCGTATAGACCAACATAGTGTGCAAGGGAGAAAAAAATTCCTTATGGCAAAAATGCAAGATAGAAAAGGATACCAAATCTCATGACTCTGTAACCGATTTTGAATGACACATATTTTGTAATTTTTTAAAGTATAATAGTGGTAATTTTTAGTAAGTAACTTTTTTCCAAAAAGGTTAATTGTTCCGTGAGTGAGTGTGCTGTTAATAATAGAAATAATCCTGATAATTTCACATATCACAGGTAAATTCTCAAGACATCGTCAATGTTATGACGCGTTTATTTTTGGTTAAAATTTATGTTACATACTGTTTTAAATATAGAATATATTCAATTATTTTGTTAATTTTGATATTTTTCAAAGAAAAAAGTCATGTTGTTGATAATTTGCATGAATTTGGTAAATACATTTTTATACAAAATATTTTACATGTACGCTAGGGATTGACTCAACTATATCAAAATTAATGTCGATATTTATCTTGAATGTTTATAATGAATCGATAGACTTGCCTACACAACAAGAAAATAAATCCTCGGTTTGCGTTCTAAAATGTAATTTTATTTTGCCGTTTTTCAAACAGATTCCCTCCGGATTCTATAATTAGAAAAAGTGGTTAAGGTTCATTGGACGGGTTGGTTGAAATGCAAAGAAAGTTGGAAACATTTTCTTGAGAAGTATAAAAGAAAAAGTAGAATAAAAACAATTTTATTAAAAGGAGTCATTTCTACATTATTTGTACCAGTAAGTAAAATATTGTTATAATAAGACTTCAAAAATATAACTTTCAAAACTTTAGATAAATATAGAGACAGATTTTCATACATTATAAAACTGTAGTGTACTACAGTAATGTATTAAAGACAAAAAAATCTTGAGATTATCCTCTTTAAGCCATTATGAACCCAACTAAGTATCTATTTATCAACCAAAATAAATGTATAACCTAGCTTAACCAACCGCACAGCCTCACGGTCACACTAGTACAATATGGATAGCATCATGCTATTTTCCCCAAGGGGTTGAGCGGAGCTTCGGAACTTCGGATTATATTCCCAAATCATAACGATAAAACTCTTAGCGTAGTTAGGTATAGATATTTAGTAATGCTCCTCAAGCGCTACTAGACGACCGCGCATGAGATGTGATAGTATAAATTCCATAGTATTTGATACTCACAACGGTCAATGCCCGATTCTTGCTTGATGGCCGACGACATTGTCGCGAGGGCTTAAATAGCGTGGTTTATCCCCTACAGCGTTATTTGTAGAGAAGAGGAACTCGTGGTTAAGTAATAGCTGCGCAGATCAATAGATCTGCGAAATTAAGTTGCACTTGCCGCGGTCAGTCCATGAATGAGTGACCATTTTCTTAACATACCGAGATTGAGAGAATAGAGAGTGCATCTGTATCCTCAGACACTTAGTGCACTTTACTGTGTTAAGATCATTATGTTTTTAAAATTCATGTAGCTAAAATGATAATAAGTTTATTATTACTTTATACTTTTCAGGGACAGATGAAAGAATATAAACATGAAGCATGATGAAGCCTCATAAAAATATTGGCCTTTAAACAGAGCAATCTTATTTAACTGATTCCTACAAGTTTCCTTCCTTAAATTATTAAGTTTACATTCATACTTAAGTCGAATGTTAAAATAAACTTCTATAATCTATTTAATTATTAATTATTAAATGTTTGTAATTATCACAAGTAGTACTTATATGAAAAATAAAGCAGCCATTATGTTGTACTCCGTGTCCCCGTTTTTGTTTCCCCATCAAAACATTTTATAAAATATATAAAATATAAATAGGTATATACTTAGTTAAGTATCTACCTATTTATATTAACAATATGTTAAAAAATTGATTCCGGGGAAACTGCAGTAAATATTTTTCTCCAAAGATCATAGCTCGAAAATACAACATTCTGATCTGATTATTGGGGAGTTTTTTTAGGTTTTTCGGTAAAGTCACCTGGGATTTTATACATTTGAATTAAAATCCAACAAAAGGCAGGTAGGTTCAGCTTATTCCCAGGAATATGTTATATGAATATTTTTTAATTATTTTAGAACTATCATGGTAAAATTCAGTTAATTTTTGAAGTTATTCAACTTCATTCACTAAACAATTTTTTAGAATCTTTTTACCGCTTCCTTAACAATCATTTTCGATAGTCCTTTTAAGTAAAATATACATCACTAGCTAACGCACACAATGACAAATCAAAATTGGTCACGCGTTTTCGGGCTGTCAGGTGGTCTATACGCTAGTATATTCTAAGTCTATGGTTATAAAAGTATTAGCAACTAATACAATAAAATAGACAATTAATTATCGTGTATGTCCGATGCTTTAATTGCACGGGGCGATTCTGGACATTGTCCTTTCTGGCATTTTCCGTAGTCGCCTCGTATGACACCTACGGGACAAAATGTGGTGATGGATTTTCACACGCATTTTCATAGTCAAGTATTTTATTATTATTTTTCTGATGAGAAATATAAGCTAGATACGATGGGACATTTTAAAGTTCGCGGAATGGGGGGTGAAAATAAAAATCCAAATTTATTTTTCCTTTTCAGTATTCACCTGCTACCCTAATACATTTTTCGGATCTTTCAATTAACTTATGTATACCTTCAAAAAATATGATTTGTCTTTGTCTAAAAAATACGCTGAAACTGCTTCCTTCATTTCTTCATCACTTAAAAACTTTTTCCCACGAAGTTCTTTTTTTAAGTTTGAAAAATTTCGAAGCCCACCTTCTGCAGGTCAGCTATCGCAACATGGCACTTGTGAACAGGCGCGTTGTCGTGCAGAAGAAGGATTCCTTTGGTCAATTTTCCCCTTCTTTTCTCTTTTATGGCTTCCTTCAATTGTTATAGGATTGTAACGTAGTAATTTCCGCTTATGGAGACACCTTTATCTTTATAATTAATCAATAGGATTCCTTCTGAGTCCCAAAAGACTATCGCCATGATTTTCCCAGCCGATTGTGCCACCTTAAATTTCTTGGGTGGTGGTGTGCCTTTTTTGTGCCACTGCATAGAGTCCTGTTTGGACTCAGGTTCATAATGGTGAACCCAAGTTTCGTCACCACTAACAATTCGAGCCAACACTCCATCTTTGTCTTCCATACAGATGTCCAAAAATGCACGAGAACACTCCACGCGCTGTTGCTTTTGAGGCGGCGTGAGCATTCTAGGCACCCATCTTGCGCTGACTTTAGTCATGCCAAGATGGTCATGAAGAATTTTGAAAATGGTTGTATCTGATACTCCAACCATTTCTGCGAGCTGTTTTTATTAATTTTTCGACTATTTGAATAATTTCCGAAGTGGTCACCTCGATCAGCCTTCCTGGCCGTGGGTCGTCTTCAAGTGACTCTCTGCCTTGTTTATATGCCACTTGTAAACCATAGGTTTACTTGGACAAGAGTCTCCGTAAACGGATGACATCTCTTCCAGTATAGTCTGAACTGATTTTCCGTGCTTGGTAAGGAACTTTATAACGGCACGGAACTCGATTTTCTCCATATTTCACAATTTCTTCCCGATTGACTTGTTTGGTTGACGATAACCCAAAGACTAATGATCTAATTACAATATAACCCGGTATTTATACCAATAATGAGTTGCTCAATTAGCACGTAATTCAGCAACGTCCCCCACTTATTACCTACCTACCCATTCCGCAAACTTAAAAACGCACCCTCGTATATATTTTAGTTCCATTCCATTAATACTTATTGTTTACAAATAAATTAAATCAACTTAAAGGACACTACAAAAAGCAACTTATCATGCATTCCACTCCAATTGCGTTTGAGGGTGTATCTCGTGGGAAATAAAGCAGTAAAGACAATTTGGTATTGGCTACTAGTAGCCAAACTTTCGCTATCTATGTGTACAATTTATGGTGCTAACAGAATGAAGAAGGCGATTATGACAACTGTATAGGACAGTTTTAGATTCTTTCAATTCAGTCTATCAGTGTATTACCGTGCCGCAAAAATGGGCTCACTCTCGACCTCCATCTGACCCGGGGATGAGGTCTACGATGGAGCGAGTTTGTCCAGGAGAAGTCTGTTAACACACATCTTGAAGAGGTCCAGATTATAGTTACTCAGAAAAACAGAAAAACGGTGGCAGGGCATTCCACTCCCTGGCTGTGCGCATTATAAAAGATGGTTTATAGCGCTTAGTGCGAATATTTGAAATGTCAACCAAGTGAGGATGGTCTGGTACTCTGATAGGTGAATGGAGATGGCGGTATGAGCTTATGAAGCTCATAGGCACACTCTCCGAAGTACAGTCTGTACAAGACTGACAAACAAGCAACTTGGCGGCGGGGAGCTAAGCTGTGAAGCTTGGTTTCCACCAGCTTTTTGTCGCCGATAAACCTCTTGACTCTGCTTTCCACTGAGTCGAGTGCGGCAAGTTGATATTTTGCTGAGCCATCCCAAAGGTGATTACAATAATCCATGCATGTTCGGACTTGAGCTTTGTATAAAGTTAGAAGCTGTCCAGGCGTGAAGTATCGCTTCGCCTTGTTTAGAATACCAAGTTTTTTGGCCGCAGTTTGTGCTTTCGTCTCAATTAATGTTAGCGCCAAAGTTGAGGTTAGCACTCAACTGTATGCCGAGAAGCTCGAGATGATCAGTAACCTCTACAGATATACCTCAGAAAGTAGGAGTCAGATAAAATGGACTCCATTTTGCGGAGAACAGACAAGTCTGCGTCTTGGCGGCGTTGAAAGTGACCAGATTGTCGTCACCCCATTTGGGGACTAGACTTAAGGTCTCATTTATCCGCTCCACTATGGCCTCTGTAAATGAACGTAAAACTGCCCTTCCGTCTTTTGCACTGGACATGAATTTCTCTGTGACTGTGCTGTTATCTGCATACCTAAAAATACCTAGTAGAAGTACACCCTTGAGGAACTCCGGCATTAATATGCATTAGGTTAGAAGAGCAGCCATTTATGATTACCCTGCTCGACCGTTCATTCAGAAAGTCAGATTTGACAGAAAGCAAAACTACCCTTCTTGGGTACTGGTTGCACATTGGCAAGCTTCCGAGATTGGGCACCGTTCGTGTTTTAAGAGAGAGGCGGTACAGGCGTGCCATAACAGGCGCACAATGCTTTAGTACCTAGCAGGAATACCATCAGGTCCACTGGCCTTTTATCACGTCTAGGTTTTGCAAATCTCTATGTACCTCTTTCGTATGGATAGTGACGTTCGGCATCGAAGAGTCACAGTTAAGTAGGGTTGGCGGTTTTTTAAAGCCAGCATCAAGATGAGAATTGCTCGCAAACAGAGGTGCAAATAAATTTGCTTCCTCAATCGCGGAGTGAGCCAGTGTTCAATCAGGTTTCTGCATGGGTGACAATGAGGGAAAGCAGAAGTTGGATTCGACAGCCTTCGACAGGGACCAAAATTGCTTACTACCAGGGGGATAGGAAGCAAGTCTGGTCCATATACCTGCCCTGCGCAGAACCCGCTGGTAAGTATGAACTATAAGTATAACAAGTTACACATAATATGTGTAACTTGTTATACTTATAGTTCATACTTATTTGCGATATAGCATGGTGCGGTTGACAATTACTTACAGTTTAACGTGTCTAGAGATGGAACAATGTTAAATCGATTTAAAAAGGCGATTAACGATACACAAAGCAAAGCAAAACTTATCGATAAAAAAATTGAAACCGAAACATATATTATTTCTTTATAAATTACAATGCATGTGTTAGATATTATATCATGTATTAATTTGAAAATAAAAATCATCTTCTATTTTATGTTAATTTTAAAATTTATCTTGACATTAAAAGAAATAAAATGGCTGCCAGCACCTGTGATTTTCAGTACGGCGTTGATTGCACCTGAAGGATTTCAAGGTAGGTACGAGTGCTAGCGCCTTTCGCTAGATATGTGTATATTATATTTATGATGCCATGTCCAGTTGATCAAATATCGGAATGGAAGGTAAAAATAATCGAGAATTTGGTTTACAAATCTAATAAAATAAAAATGCATATAGCGTGTCGACGCGTCACCACGCCTACAGTCGGTCTGACTCTGATCTGTCCCGCCGCTATAGATGTTTCATATCATATAGCGTGGCGACGTATGCCGTGGCCACGCGTCGCCACGCTAACAGTTGGTCTGACCCGCCGCTATAGATATTTCACATCAAAAACGAAACAGCATGAGTGACAACTGTATATCGCCAACACAATACGCGTAAGGTTTAAAATTTTTATAATAACTATTTAGTCTGAGTTTGGCGAGAAAATATGAAATATCAAAGCTAAAATATTTAAATGTAGTAACAGCCACAATAACAGCTTACAGTTGTATTCATTTTTGCTGTCATAATTATCGATCGAAGTAGAGACTAAGGAGGTTAGTAAAAACTCGGAACATTTAGCGTCCCGGTCAAGGGTGAACCAGACCCACAGAACACAATTACTCTAGAGACCAGACCCCTAAAAATTAGGATGTCCCGCGCAAATCGGGACACATGGCAACACTAATATGTATAATACATATACTTACAAGCAAAGAGAATATAATCACTACTGCTTACAACTGGCTTATAGACGGACCATAGACTTAGAATATACTGGCGTATAGACCACCTGACAGCCCGAAAACGCGTGACCAATTTTGATTTGTCATTGTGTGCGTTAGCTAGTGATGTATATTCTACTTAAAAGGACTATCGAAAATGATTGTTAAGGAAGCGGTAAAAAGATTCTAAAAAATTGTTTAGTGCAAGAAGTTGAATAACTTCAAAAATTAACTGAATTTTACCATGATAGTTCTAAAATAATTAAAAACTATTCATATAACATGTTCCTGGGAATAAGCTGAACCTACCTGCCTTTTGTTGGATTTTAATTCAAATGTATAAAATCCCAGGTGACTTTACCGAAAAACTTAAAAAAACTTCCCAATAATCAGATCAGAATGTTGTATTTTCGAGCTATGATCTTTGGAGAAAAATATTTATTGCCGTGGGCAGTTTCCCCAGAATTAATTTTTTAACATATTGTTAATATAAATAGGTAGATACTTAACTAAGTATATACCTATTTATATTTTATAAAATGTTTTGATGGGGAAACAAAAACGGGGACACGGAGTACATCATGGCTGCTTTATTTTTCATATAAGTATTACTTGTGATAATTACAAACATTTAATAATTAAATAGATTATAGAAGTTTATTTTAACATTCGACTTAAGTATGAATGTAAACTTAATAATTTAAGGAAGGAAACTTGTAGGAATCAGTTAAATAAGATTGCTCTGTTTAAAGGCCAATGTGTTTATGAGGCTTCATCATGCTTCATGTTTATGTTCTTTCATCTGTCCCTGAAAAGTATAAAGTAATAATAAACTTATTATCATTTTAGCTGCATGAATTTTAAAAACATAATGATCTTAACACAGTAAAGTGCACTAAGTGTCTGAGGATACAGATGCACTCTCTATTCTCTCAATCTCGGTATGTTAAGAAAATGGTCACTCATTCATGGACTGACCGCGGCAAGTGCAACTTAATTTCGCAGATCTATTGATCTGCGCAGCTATTACTTAACCACGAGTTCCTCTTCTCTACGACTAACGCTGTAGGGGATGAACCACGCTATTTAAGCCCTCGCGACAATGTCGTCGGCCATCAAGCATGAATCGGGCATTGACCGTTGTGAGTATCAAATACTATGGAATTTATACTATCACGTCTCATGCGCGGTCGTCTAGTAGCGCTTGAAGAGCATTACTAAATACCTATACCTAACTACGCTAAAAGTTTTATCGTTATGATTTGGGAATATAATCTGAAGTTCCGAAGCTCCGCTCAACCCCTTGGGGAAAATAGCATGATGCTATGAATATTGTACTAGTGTGACCGTGAGGCTCTGCGGTTGGTTAAGCAAGGTTATACATTTATTTTGGTTGATAAATAGATACTTAGTTGGGTTCATAATGGCTTAAAGAGGATAATCTCAAGATTTTTTTGTCTTTAATGTACTACAGTTTTATAATGTATGAAAATCTGTCTCTATATTTATCTAAAGTTTTGAAAATTATATTTTTGAAGTCTTATTATAACAATATTTTACTTACTGGTACAAATAATGTAGAAATGACTCCTTTTAATAAAATTGTTTTTATTCTACTTTTTCTTTTATACTTCTCAAGAAAATGTTTGCTGCAAATTGTTGAGTTCCTCTTTGCATTCCAACCAACCCGTCCAATGAACCTTAACCACTTTTTCTAATTATAGAATCCGGAGGGAATCTGTTTGAAAAACGGCAAAATAAAATTACATTTTAGAACGCAAACCGAGGATTTATTTCCTTGTTGTGTAGGCAAGTCTATCGTTTCATTATAAACATTCAAGATAAATATCGACATTAATTTTGATATAGTTGAGTCAATCCCTAGCGTACATGTAAAATATTTTGTATAAAAATGTATTTACCAAATTCATGCAAATTATCAACAACGTGACTTTTTTCTTTGCAATATATCAAAATTAACAAAATAATTGAATATATTCTATATTTTAAACAATATATAACATAAATTTTAATCAAAAAATAAACGCGTCATAACATTGACGACGTCTTGAGAATTTACCTGTGATATGTGAATTTATCAGGATTATTTCTATTATTAACAACACAGTCACTCACGGAACAATTACCCATTTTGGGAAAAAGTTACTTACTAAAAATTACCACTATTATACTTTAAAAAATTACAAAATATCTCGGAGCTATTTTGCGTGCCGAATTGTGCCGACCTGTCATTCAAAATTGGTTACAGAGTCATGAGATTTGGTATCCTTTTCTTTCTTGCATTTTTGCCATAAGGAATTTTCTTCTCCCTTGCACACTATGTTGGTCTATACGCTAGTATATTCTAAGTCTATGAGACGGACAAAGTGTGCAAGGGAGAAGAAAATTCTTTATGGCAAAAGTGCAAGATAGAAAAGGAAACCATATCTCATGACTCTGTAACCAATTTTGAATGACAGGTAGATATTTTGTAATTTTTTTAGATTATTATAGTGTTAATTTTTATAATTCATAGCTTTCCAAAATGGTTACATGTTCCGTGAGTAACAGTGGTGTCAATAATATAAATAATCCTGATAGTTGCACAATTCCCAGGTAAATACGCAAGATGTCGTTACTGCTATGACGCGTCTATTTTTGGTTAAAATGTATGTTATATACTGTTTAAAATGTAGAATATTATCAATTATTTTAGTAATTTTGATATTTGCAAAGAAAATAGTCACGTTGTTGGTAATTTGTATGATTTAGGTGATTTCATTTTTAAACAAAATATTAAGTCCTTACATATAAAATTAGCGTTTTGTCGTACTGACCACTTTGATCTGAAATATCTCCTCTTTGGTTAAGAATTCCAAATTCAAATTTATAAATTCATTTAGCTGGTACATTTGAGTTTTGAAAACAGAATAAAACAATGAGTAAAAAACAAATGAATGGCATTTGTTTTTTACTCATTATTTTATTATTTGGCGTCACTTATTACCGCACAATGGAAAACATGAAATATCAGTATATTTACGAGTACGAGTTCTACCGTGGCACCAGTGCTGCAGAAACAGCTCGAAAGATTAATGATGTGTACGGCGCTGGTGTCGCAAAAGAGAGGACGGTATGTTTTTGGTTTCAACGTTTTCGTTCTGGAAATTTAGACCTTCAGAACCAACCCCGTGGACGGCCGGAGACCAAAGTGGAAAATGAAGAATTAAAGGCTATTGCAAGCAAATCGGGAAAGTAAAAAAAACTTGAACGATGGGTACCTCATGAATTGAGTGAATCGAACTGGCAAACACGCGTCGACTGCTGTGTTACTTTGCTCAACCGACACTATAATGAAGGGATTTTAAATCGAATCATTACTTGTGATGAAAAGTGGATACTGTACGATAATCGGAAGCGCTCGTCGCAATGGCTGAATCCTGGAGACCCAGCCAAATCCTGCCCTAAAGGAAAATTGACTCAGAAGAAGTTACTTGTGAGTGTTTGGTGGACTAGCGCCGGTGTCGTTCATTACAGCTTTCTAAAATCTGGCCAAACGATTACGGCAGATATCTATTGTCAGCAACTGCAAACTGAACTGAAGGAAAAACTAGCTGCTAAGCAACCGAGATTGGTCAATCGCTCTAGGCCACAGCTGCTTCACGACAACGCAAGACCACACACTGCACAACAAACAACCACTAAGTTAGATGAGCTACAATTGGAATGTCTGCGACATCGACCGTACTCCTCGGACCTTGCTCCAACAGATTATCATTTTGTCCGGAATTTGGACAATTTCTTACAAGGAAAAAAATTCAACTCCGATGCGGCAGTCCAAACCGCCTTCAAAGAGTTTATTGATTCTCGCCCCCATGATTTTTTTAGTAAAGGGATCAATGAACTACCTATGAGATGGCAAAAGTGCATAGATAACAACGGTGCATACTTTGATTAATTAAATATATTTTACAAAAAAAAAATTGACTTTATATTCCTCCCGTACAAAACGCCAATTTCATATGTAAGGACCTAATATTTTACATGTACGCTAGGGATTGTCTCAACTATGTCAAAATTAATGTCGATATTTATCTTGAATGTTTATACTGAATCGATAGACCACACAACAAGAAGAGGAATGAAAATAAAGTTTGCGTTCTAAAAATGTAATTTTATTTTGCCGTTTGTCAAACACATTCCCTCTGGATTCTATAATTAGAAAAAAATCCCAATTAAGTATCTCTTTATCAACTAAACAAAATGTATAACCTTACTTAACCCCCCGTACCTTACGGTCACACTAGTACAATCAAGGGCAGATCCAGGATTTATTACTGGGAGGGGCACATGGGCCAGGGTCAAGTGTCCCTCATATAGTGTTGAACTCTGCTGTTTTGAGATTAATACTCCGTCAATGCAATATAAGAATAACTATAAAAATACTTGTAGTAGAGATTAAATAATGAGAAATTACATGTATATTAGAGATAGCTTTCTTTTATGTTTTCTGCTGAAGATATCAAGTACTTCTTCAGCGTTCATCTTCGTAGCAATCTCTTTCTTCTATTTCTTTATGAATATGGATTAAGCACAGTCCACTTAGACAATCTTTTCTTATACTGCTGCGAAGATATGTCTTCAACCGGCGTAAGGTGGAAAAAATTGCTTGGCAGTGCTGGTTGTCACATGAAACGTGCCCAATATTTGGCACAAAGTTCTTATATTTGACAAAGCCGTTGCTCTTTTATAGGCATCAGCTGGTGTTTGAAGGATATTTTCTCTCATCTGTTGCCAAATTTGTAACACGCACTTCAAAGCTAAAAAACAAGGTAGATCCTCGTTATAGACTTCAGCACTCTGTAAAACATCCTCTATATCTTCATCGATTAAGTTATGGGACAGCAACTTTTGCGGCTTTCCTATTCTTTGCAGCTGAGCTCTGAAACCTAAATGACATTTCGTTTAATAAGTAATCAAGAAAAGGAATATATATACAGTGAGAGTCAGTAATATACTTCAACAGACTGAGTCTGAATGTTCGATCTATTTGTTTGATGGCCGGTTATTCTACGTACCGTGATTTCGGTTCCAATTTCGTTTAAATGTGTCCGTGCTAGTATCACGTTACCTCTGCAAGCTGGTTGTGGTCATATCGATAAGTTGAGTTGCAGAAAATACATCAACTTCAATAGCATGCAAGGATCTATATGAAGGAAGTGTGATTCCCAAAATATCAGCGAGGATTACCAAGCTCAAAGAATTCAAGAAGCTCAAGAATTTCCGACGACATTATAGCTTAGAGCAGCGAAACCACAGATGTAGCACGCCTGTCCTCTTGATCAGCAATTGTTTGCAAAACTCCAGGAAGACATGGCAAAACTTCCAAAAATGTTAAAACCGCTTCATGTTATTCTACCCATCTATTTTCACACATTTTTTTTCAATGTAATTGGTCTTAACCTATGAAATTGCCGTTCTGCAGTATTGGCTATTTCAAATCTAAATAAAAAAATCGTAATTTCAAATTAATTTTATTTTAAAAACATGGAATTCTTTTTTCATAATTAGTCATTTGTTTATTGATTGGCGTTATGTTTTCATCGCATTTAAAATTCGAGTAATTAAGGAATATGAGTACCGTTGTGGCAGCAACGCGGCACAAGCTGCTCGCAACATCAACTACGTTTACGAAGCGAATACTACAAACGAACGCACCACCTGTTTTGCCCGCTCCCGTTCTGGAAATTTCACTAAACACGTGTCGACAAAACTTTAGTCGACAATGACGAATTAAAGGTGATTGTGGAAGCTGATGATACTCAATCTACGTCTGAATTAGCAGTAACTTTCGACGTTAGCATCAAAATAATATTGGTCCATTTGCGTCAAATTAGCAAGGTAAATAAGCTTAACAAATGGGTACACTAACTCAATGATCGCCATCGCAAAGTACGCGTCGATACGTGCTTTGCACTATGCTCAACAGGCACACAAACAAAGGAATTTAAAAATGTATTTAGTTTGACAATCGCAAGCGCTCCGCAAGTTGGTTGGCTCCTGGTTCAGCACCTAAACAATACCCTTAACGAAAACTTACCCCTAAAAAAGTGATTATCACTGTTTGGTGTAGACCAACACAATGATGGAGAAGTTCGCACGTTTCCAACCAGCTTTGGTCGATCGCTCGGCCCCGCTGCTCCTGTACGACAACGCGCGACATTATACTGAACAACAGACGGTCTCCAAGTTAAAAAGACTGTGGTTGGAAGCTCTACGTCATCCGCTGTACTCACCAGACCTTGCGCCTACAGACTTCTACTGTTTTAGAATTTGGATAACTTTTTGGCGGGAAAAAAATTAATACCCGAGAGGCAGTACAAAATACCTTTGAAAAATTTGTTGCCTCCCGTCCAGCTGATTTCTTCAAGAAGGGTAACAATAAACTGCCACTGCAATGGCAAAGATGCATCAATTGCATGGGTAATTACTTTTTATTAAAAGAAATAACAAATAATATAGAAAAAAAAACACGGCCACAATACGTTAGCCTATTTCTTGAAAAATGGCAATTTCATAGGTAAAGACCAAATATTTGGTTTTTCCTTTGGCACTTGAGCTTGAATTTCTTCTCTGAGAAGATGAATTTGTTTATCTGACTCACAAAAGAAGGTATATTTGAAATAACTCCCATAGCATTTCTTATGTGCTGGGTACGGTGTATGCTGTACTGATAGCGAAGTTGGGTCGGTAGTCTATATATATATATGTTATTTACACGCTATTGTATTAATCTCCCAGTTCTTTGTTTTATTTAAACCGTTTATGAGGGGGGGGGGCGTGCCCCTTGTGCCCCCCACCGGATCCGCTGAGGGGTTGAACGGTGCTTCGGATTATATTTCCAAGTCACAATGATAAAACTTTTAGAGTAATTAGGTATAGATATTTTAGATATTTAGTAATGCTACTGAAGCACCGCTAGACGCCCGCGCATGTTTTGCGCGGTTCAGTGTGCCAGGATAGTATAAATTCCATAGTATTTGATACTCACAACGCTCGATGCCCGATTCATGGTTGATGGCCGACGACAGTGTGCCGAGGGCTTGATAGCGTGGTTCATCGCCTACAGCGTTAGTCGTAGAGAAGAACTCATGGTAAAGTAATAGCTGCGCGGATCAATAGATCTGCAAGATTAAGCTGCACTTGCCGCGGTTAGTCCATGGATGGGTGACCGTTTTCTTAACATATCGAGATTGAGAGAATAGAGAGCGCATATGTATCCTCAGACACTTGGTGTACTTTAATATCTCCTGCGTATTTGGCTATTAAGATCATTATGTTGTTAAAATTCATGCAGCTAAAATAATAATAAGTTTATTATTTTTATTTTTTATTATTACTTTATATTTTTCAGACAGATGAAAGAGAGAGTAGCCTCATAAACATATTGGATCATTATGTTGTTAAAATTCATGCAGCTAAAATAATAATAAGTTTATTATTTTTATTTTTAATTATTACTTTATATTTTTCAGACAGATGAAAGAGAGAGTAGCCTTATAAACATATTGGTCTTTAAACAGACCAATCTTATTTAACTGATTCCTGCAAGTTTCCTTACTTAAATTATTAAGTTTACATTCATATTTAAGTCGAATGTTAAAATAAACTTCTATAATGTATTTAATTATTAATTATTAAATGTTTGTAATTATCAAAAGTAATACTTATATGAAAAATAAAGCAGCCATTATGTACTCAGTGTCCACGTTTTTTATTTCACCAGATATTTTTTTTAAATATCTAATATTTAAAAAAATTCTGGTGAAAAATGGTAATTGTCATACAGAATTAAGTAATATATAGTTTTACTAAAAATATTTTATTATGCATGTTATCAACTTACAGCAATATATTTATTTATTTTATGTTAAAAAATAAATTCCGGGGAAATTATCCATGGCTGAAAATTTTTTTTTGCTCGAAAATACAACTTTCCGATTTGATTCTTGGGGAAAATTGTTTAAGGTTAATCGTTAGACTCACCTTTTCAGAGATTATTGGGATTTTGTATATTTTAAATTAAAATCCAACATAAGGCAGGTAGGTGCAGCTTATTTCCGGGAACATGTTATATGAATATTTTTAATTATTTTAGAATATCATGTTAAAAATTCAGTTAATTTTTGAAGTTATTCAGTTTCGTGCAATAAACTATTTTTTTATATCTTTTTACCGCTTTCAAACAATTATTTTTCGACAGTCCTTGTAAGTAATTAATGTACATCACTAGCTAACGCCTAACGCAAATAAATAACAATGATCAATGACAAATCAAAATTTGTCACGCGTTTTCGGGCTGTCAAGTCGTCTATACGCCAGTATATTCTAAGTCTATGAATGTGATGAATGTGGCTGATGAAATACTTTTAAGTTTATTTCATCAGCCACATTTTTGTTTTAAATAAAAATGTTTTTTTTTAATCGCCGTAGAAAATTAGTATAATAAAAAAACTTAATTTCTTGTTATAAAACTATTGATTTTAATTAAAATTGAAAAAATATTATAAAATCTAATTATTAATAACCAGTGTTGCCACCTTTTACATTAATTACACATCGACATCGATTGTTCATACTTAAAATTA
Source organism: Parnassius orleans (assembly GCA_029286625.1). Classification (NCBI taxonomy): domain Eukaryota; kingdom Metazoa; phylum Arthropoda; class Insecta; order Lepidoptera; family Papilionidae; genus Parnassius; species Parnassius orleans. Next base: position 249,757 of record JAGSMP010000272.1, on the reverse strand, counting down.
AATTGTCAATGTCTTGCTGCGGTAAGACATTACATTTCACAGGTAAGTTCGTATATTTAATTCATTATTAGTACGTAAAACTAAAAAAATACTTACCTAAGCTATCATAATACAAATGTTGCTAGTTGTGGGGGAAAAAATCACAATTTTCTTTTAAAAATATTTATTTTTTATTTGTGTTTAAAACGTTTAATCGCAACGCTCTGTGTAAAACTCAAATGTTTATATGTAGATACCTACTTCTCTAAGTATTAACATAATATTAACAATGGGTGCCTATTTAAAACTAATACGGAGTGATCAGCTGATCGCGATCCGTCGACGCCATTTTAACGCAACTATTATAGCAAGTAAATTTATTTTTATTGCTTTGTTCATTGACCAAGTCGACGTTTTAGTAATAAATAAAAACTTTTTTTATTTACTACATCAAGAGATTATTAATAAGAACGCCTTCACTAAGCAGATGTCACTTTACACCCAAACATAGTCTATTTTTAACCGACTCCCATAAAGGAGAGGTTATCAATTATGTATGTATGCTGATTTCTAAGACGATTCTAGATGCTGTAATTTTAGTGGTTGTTTTCCCGCATTCCTGACTCAATGCAAATTATAGTTTTAAAATGTTTAGGTATATAATGACAATATTGATAATTATTTAAAATTAAAAAAATAATCTTAATAATTAATTTAAAAAATCTTTTAAATCATAAAAGCATTCAATTTTTAACCAATTATACAAATATTTGTTATGTAATCTTTCGCTTAATAATTTAAATTCTTTAGGTATTTTATTAAATATTTTTGCACACATACTCGTATTAAGACAATTTTTGTTATATTTAACGAGCCTAGGAATGACATCTAGGACAAGTTGGTCAGGGTCATGTCGATTTCAAATAATGACTTATTTTTAATAAATATTCAGAGCTAAATAAATTCTTATGCGTAGTAATACGGCATAAGCTAGCCTGCACGTCCAACCTACTCGCGAGATATTGCTATTGGTTTGAGGTCGCATTCGAGTTTTGTTTTTCTCTATTGTAAATCTGCCATTTTTGCATCCTAATAATTTTTATATTAATAAATCTATTGTACTACCAAGACAAAATCATTTGACTTCGGGAAAACAACCATTAAAATTTCAGCGTGTATATGGGATCAATCTGTGTGTATATCCTTTCAAATAAAAAAATCTAAATCGGTTTAGAAATAACAAAATTCTGAGGTAAAAACATTAAAAAAAACACCGAATTTTCTCCATTTTTGAAGTCGGTTAAAATTAAACATTACACGATGTGCTTATTGTATTTGAGCAAATTAATTGTGTTTAATAATATTCTTAAATTTTATTACGTCTGCATTTTTGTACCATTAAAATATGTATAATAAAGTTATATTAGTACCATCATTATCGTGTTTATTTTATTCCATTTATTATTCTCATAAAATACGTCTTCGTACGCAATACGTAATCCTTATTATATCGATTATTTAAAATTAATCAATAAAATAGTGATTTGCACAATTTGATTGCAAACGCCAGAAACTGGTATCACTGAATGGCGTGTATGTGTGCGTGTGACGAGCGTTGGCACATTCGACTCGCGCCCACTAACATAATGACCTTGCTTCACTTTAACGCTCGTGTTTTGTACTAGACTGCGCTTCTATACGTAATAATTCTATGGGAACAATACATTATTTGTAGGCATTTTTTTTAACTTCTGCCATCGGGTAATGAACAAAATACGAATCGAACGGCGCAAGCGACTACACAACAATAAATTTGTACGTACTCGGCGAATACGTGCTGCGTAGTCTAGGTCAAATGACGTCACACGATGGAGCGCCGCGTGTAACAATATTATTCTTGCAAGCGCAACTTCAAAGTCCCATAACTTTTTCATTTCTAGAGATAGTTTATTGATACTTTCACGTGTTTGTTTTATTTTACTCAAATTTTTATAATTTGTCCATAAAAAAAAATGGAAACTTCTTCATTCCCATTGAGGTTGGACTCGCCCGCGAGGATAGCATACTGTACGCTTTATTTCTATTTTCGAGAAAAATGTTATCTATACTTATAATAAATCTGTAGAGAGGTCAATTCTGTACATGAAATATATTTCCAAAATAACTATCAGGGGGTGATTAGTGATCGGTACTGATGCCAAAAATGCAAACAGTAAAATGTTTGTCTGTCTGTCTGTCTGTCTGTATGTTCGTTATAGAAACAAAAACTACTCGACGGATTTTAACGAAACTTGGTACAATCATTCTTCATACTCCTGGGCAGGTTATAGTATACTTTTCATCACGCTACGATCAATAGGAGCAGAGCAGTGAAGGTAAATGTTGGGGAAACGGGAGAAATTACTCCATTTTTTAAGCTTCCGTCGCGTGTGCAGCCTTAATGGTTAAAGCTACACAGAAATCATGTATAACGGAAATATTCTCCTTAAAATTATATAAAAATATCCCACGACAGCATATGTCTATCTTTTATGGTTGACTCACAATAACACGTGTAACTCCCGATAGCTTAGCAGTTCGGAGCTTTCTGATTATATTTGTCTACTCTTACGTTTATAACACTCTCACTCATCCCTAATTAAAAAAAGTTAACATTATTATCTATTCAATAAAAAAGAATCATAGAAATCTTTATAGAAACACCAAAGTTATACATGAAATACGCTAATAAGCCATCGCGCGTGAATACTGAATCATGCTATAAGGATTATTTTTGTGTAACGGTCGTCGCGCTCGACGCGGCTCGCGGCGGGTGTTATAAAAAGGTCCGAGTGCGAGCTAGCTCGCCAACGAGGACATCCTTGAGGACCTTAAGTCCCAAGGCTTCCCCGTCGAAGCAGTGCATAAGATGCACAGCAGCAAGGGCAAGAGGTTCCCGCTTGCCAGCCATCTAACCAACGTGCCGGGCAAGACCATCTTCCGGCAGGTACGCACCGTGTGCGGCCTGTCGAGAGTGAGGATCGAGCATAGGCGCGGTTTCCCGGCGCAGTGCCACCGCTGCCAGCTCTACGGGCATGCGGCGGCCAACTGCTCAGCCCCCCCAGGTGCGTTAAGTGCCTAGACCCGCATCACTCGAAAGAGTGCCCTTGGCCCACTGACGCCGAATCCCCGCCAGCTTGCGTCCTTTGCGAGCAACCTGGCCACCCGGCCAACTACAGGGGATGCCCTCGCGCTCCTCGGCCCCGTCTTACTAGACCTCCACCGCCGATGAATGAAAACACATTCCCGGCACTCCCGTCAAGGATGCCCCGCCAGGGCCCTTCCCAGCCCCCTCAGGGCCTCAGCCCTACTGGCCCTCACAGGGCCCCCCTAGGCCCCCTATGGGCCCCTAGGCCCCTTATGGGCCCCTCTAGGCCCCTTATGGGCCCCATCCAGCCCCCTCCGGGCTTTTCTCGGCCCACGCAGCCACCAATTCTCCCCTGGGGCCCCAAAAAGGCCGACCCCCCGCGGACTTCCTCCGCTCCTCAACAGGCGCAACCCTCAATGGTTGATGACCCGAATACGGTTTACTCCGCTATTCAGAGCATCGACATTTGCGAGATCGCCATACTAGCGCGCAAACTGCGTGCTGCTAGGTCCCCTCAGGACCGTCTCCTCGCTCTAGCGGAGCACCACAATCTTCTGAGCTCGTTGTAAGTTAAGTTAATAACTTAACACTATGACGGATCACTCTGCCCTCCCAAAGTCCCACGGACGTATTAAGCCTAAGGGCTTATCACTCGTCTCTTTCAATACTCGCGGTTTGCGAAATAACCTCCCCGAGCTTAAGCTCTTCCTTCGAGATCGCGAAGCCGACCTCCTCCTCCTACAGGAGACCCACCTCAGACCCCAGAATCTCAAAGGTTTCTCCATCAAAAAGTATTCTCTTCTTCGTAATGACAGACCTACGAACCGACCGCAAAGGCGGCGGTACTGCCATCTATTTCAAGAAGATACTACACTGCTCTCACATTCCCACTCCGCCGCTTACCAATATGGAAGCCACGGTATGCAGGCTGGCCTTGACCGGACATCCGTCCATCGTCATAGCCTCCTGCTATATCCCCAGTGGAACTCTCCCCCTCAAGAAAGATTTTGAGGCCATCCTTGCGTTAGGCAATTCAGTTATTATGTTTGGAGATTTTAACTCCAAGCATACTGATTGGACTTGTCTTACCACTACTCAGAGCGGCAAGAAACTGCTTGATATCACGCAGTCTCTCGACCTCACTGTCCTCAGTCCCCTCGGTGTCACTCACTATCCCGACAACACCGACCACGCTCCTGACGTATTAGACTTTGCAATAGCAAAAGAAGTCTCCCTCAACCTCAGGTCAATCGAGACCCTTGACAATCTTGGGTCCAACCACCGCCCTGTCTCCCTTATACTTGGCCATCAGCCACCTCCCCCAACTCCCTCCACGAAAACCTTCACTAACTGGAAGGGCTTCAAGACGTCCCTAGCCACAGCTTTGGACTCTCCGGACTCCCCTATCCCCCTTTCTTCGGACTTATTCGACAGTACCGAAAAAATCGACACCGCGGTCGATTCACTCTCCACCCTTATAACATCCTCCCTTAAGGATAATGAAAGGGTCGTCCCGGTTGCTAATAATAATGGTCTTCCCTTACATATTAGCAACCTAATAAAAGCCAAGAGAGCTGCTCTCCGGAGAGCAACACTCTATCCAACCCCTGAATATAGACGTATGGTCAATCGTCTTCAACGAGAAGTCCGTTCACGCCTTACCGAACTTCGAGACCTCGCAAAGAGTAATCTCATGGAGAATATCTCTCCCTCTCATACAGCGTACTATCGGATGGCAAGAGCCCTCCGCATAGACGCTATCACTCATATCCTCTCTCTCCCCCGACGGTACTATTGCCTTCGAGGACGAGGAAAAAGCTGAGTGCTTTGCAGACAGCATCGCTGCTCAATGCCTCCCAGTTCTCAACCCACAGACCCTCCACATCCAGACAGTGGAGGATGAGGTCCGCCGCCGGAACTCACTCCCCACAGTCTCTGACCCTATCACTGTGTCCAATGATGAGATCTCATCCCTCATCAAAGGACTGAAGCCCAAAAAGGCTCCGGGCGCAGATGGCATCTCCAACCAAGCCCTTAAACATTTTCCTGAGCAGGTGTTAACCCTTTTAGCTATTATCTTCAACGCCTGCTTCAACCTTAGTTACTTTCCACCACGTGAAAGAGGCAACTGTCATTGGTATCCCCAAGCCAGGAAAGCCTCACAATCTCCCCTCCAGTTATCGTCCCATCAGCCTCCTCAAGGCCATGGGTAAACTATTTGAACGAGTTATCCAAACTCGCATGAGGCGCCATCTGTTTCCCACAGACGGTGACCCTCTTGTCATCCCTCACCAATTTGGTTTCCGAGCGAAACACTCTTGTCCCCAACAAGTTCACCGTATTGTGGAATACATCCTCAGCGGTTTTTATCCTCGCCGTCATAAGACCATCGCAGTCTTCTTTGACATAGCGAAAGCGTTTGATAGAGTCTGGCACGAAGGCCTTATCTACAAACTACATAATACAGGTCTCCCTGATCGTCTTGTTCGTCTCGTGGACTCCTACTTGAAAGACCGTACCTTCTGTTACAGACACGAAGGCACGCTCTCCTCTTCGCGTCCAATCAAAGCCGGTGTCCCTCAGGGCTCGGTACTTGCCCCTCTTCTATATATACTGTACACCAACGACATTCCCATACCGTCGAATGGTGTTCAGATCTCCCTCTTTGCAGACGACACTGCCCTCTACTGCAAAGGCACGTCACTACCCTTTATACGGAACAAGATCCAAAAGTCAGTTAATGACTTAGGAGCTTGGTTCCAAAAATGGCGTATCGATGTGAACCCGGAGAAGAGCTCCGCCGTTCACTTCGAACATAAACGACGCCGCTCCACAACTATTCCGCCAATCCGTATGTTAGGGACCCCGGTCCCTGGCATACGTCCGCTAAATCTTAGGTGTCACCCTTGACACGAGGCTCACTTTCGAGCCCCATGTCAAGAGAGTAACTCGTAACGCACGATTTTATCTGGGTAGGCTCAACAGTATGTTGGGCCGACACAGTAAAATGTCCCTCCGTAATAAACGGACCCTTTATAAGGTCTGTATACGACCCGTAATGTCTTACGCGGCCCCCATTTTTGCTCACGCTAAGCCCAAAACCCTGAACAAACTTCAAGTTGTTCAAAACCTTTTTTGTCGTCGGGCTACGAACGCACCCTGGTATTTCCGTAACGCCGACCTCCACCGAGACTTAGAGCTCCCCACAGTCCAGCAATTTCTAAAAAAACTCTCTGAAAACTTCTTCAAAGCTTCAGAGTCCCACTCTAATCATTTCATTCGTGAGGCAGCTTCCTATGCAGCCCCACTTCCCTCTCGCTATCGAGTCCGCAGATCGAGAAACGCTCTCTCGGACCCCCCCCCAACAAGCTTTCGGCCGACCTGGACTGCCTCTTGGCGGCTCAGGCAAAGCCTTCTACTTCCAATAATTAATATGCCTTAGTAGGCAAGTCTCTCAGCGGCAACTCGCCGCCTGCGCCCTCTCTTCCCTAAAGAGGGTCGCGTCCGACTCGGCAGTAAGGCCACTATGGCCAAAGCTGTCCCCAAGGTGGTGTTTAGTGGGTAGGCACTTAGGTTAGTTAGGTTAGTCAGTGAGTCCCACATAACCACGCAGCCGGCTGCGTGGTATGCTTAGAGCATTCACCACCCTTCCCTCCCCCGCTTCCGGAGGGTGCCTTTGCATTGGGCGCAAAAAAAAAAAAAGTGCGAGCTTCATACAATATTTGGCTAATGATGCGAATAGACGTTCAGAGTGTTCGTCGACCTTATTGACAGACAATAATTGATTTTAACAAACCGTGCTTATCAGCGCGACTTTTAGTCTACTCTTACGTTTAATAATTTATTTTTAGATTTCTTTGGTTGTTATTTTATAAAATAGGTATTAGTTATTTTGGTAGTGTTTAAATATTTCTTAGTATTAGCTTAATTATAAATTAAACTTTTTTATATATTTAGCTGTAGTTTTAAATAGGTACCTAGGTATCAAATAGGTTATTTCATTCTATTAGACGTAGTTTAGGTACCTACTTACATATTTTTAAGAATTTAATTTTGGATTTAAGGATTTATTTAGGATCCGTTTTATTATTTAAGTAGGCATTTAGATTTTTTTAACTGTATGGTAGCTATAGTTAGGACCTCTAACGTAGATTATTTTGTTAGGTAACTGAATGCCGTCGATTAAAAATAAAATACACAATGCCACCTAAAAAACGATTATCTTTATCTCGAAATTCGAGAGAAGCTAAGAGAATGAGAAATGTGCGTTCTCAAGAATCGGCAGAGGAAAGAGCACATCGGTTAAACTCTATGAGAGTTAGTGCCTCAACTTCTCGAGCCAATGAAAGCTCTCCAGAAAGAGAGATGCAATTAGCAGCTGACAGAGCGAGACGAGCTACATCACGGGCGTCTCAAAGTTCTTCTCAACGAGAGCTAAGGCTTACCATTGACCGAGAACAACATGTGTTATCCCGAGAAGCTGAAACTGCTTCACAACGAGAATTGCGGCTCACAGTTGACCGCGAACGGCATACATTATCTCGCGAGTCCGAAACCTACACTGAGAGGGAATTACGTCTCACAGCTGACCGCGAACGGCATACATTATCTCGCGAGTCCGAAACCTACACTGAGAGGGAATTACGTCTCACAGCTGATCGCAAACGGCATGTACTATTCCGTGAGTCCGAAACCTTCACTGAGAGGGAATTACGTCTCACAGCTGATCGCGAACGGCATGTACTATCCCGTGAGTCCGAAACCTACACTGAGAGGGAATTACGTCTCACAGCTGACCGCGAACGGCATTCATTATCTCGCGAGTCCGAAACCTACACTGAGAGGGAATTACGTCTCACAGCTGATCGCGAACGTCATATTTTATCTCGAGAATCTGAAACTTTTACTCAATATGAAGACCGTTTGACAAATGATAGGGTGTACCATAATATTATTCGATCTCTTGAAGATGAACATGAGCATGAACAACGACTATAGTCGGGACGCGAATATTACAATTCTTTGAGACAAGAACGATTAATAAGTTTGTCTAATGAAAGATTAAGAATTGAAAATATTCGGTCTCTTGAAACGGACGAACAGCGAGAGGCCCGTCTTACTGCAGACAGATTTCGACATAGTCTTAATTACTTAGATGTACACATAGAAGATCAATCTACAAGTTCGGTGGCGTGGTCCGACAAATATAAAAGTGGGTTTGCTTATAACCTCACAATTGATTACAGATCATCTTCTGTAATAGGCGATATGAACGTAGTATGTTCTTTTTGTAATGCTTCAAAGTGGAGTAAAGAGTCGGCTGGTTTCTGTTGTTCTGGAGGTAAAATAAATTTGCCTTCGTTCGAAGATCCACCGGAACCTTTGAAGTCACTACTTTTAGGGGAACATGTGCAATCTAAACAGTTCTTAGACAATATTCGCACTTATAATAGTGCGTTTCAAATGACATCCTTTGGTGCTCAACAAATCTCAGAAGGTCCTTTCATGCCTACTTTTAAGATACAAGGTCAGGTTTACCATTTGATAGGATCCCTTTTGCCTGAAGACCAACCTAAGTTTCAATCAGTTTATTGTTGACATGTACGCAAAAATTGAAACCGAACTATTTGTTTATATACGATCTAATCAAAGGCAGCTGCGCGCTGAAGAATACGTGCACCTTCGCGACGCCATGCAGCAAGATAATGATACGGTGAATATGGGCCGTTTAGTTATTTTACCCTTTTCTTTTACTGGTGGTCCACGCTACATGCACGAACGTACTCAAGATGCTTTTTGTTACGTAAGAAAATATGGACGTCCCGACTTATTTATTACTGTAACTACCAATCCCAAGTGGGATGAAATCACTCGGGAGCTTATTGAGGGTCAAGCACCGCATGACCGTCATGATATTATTGCAAGAATTTAAAATCAATGATAGATCTACTTACCAAAGATAACATTTTTGGAGATGTATTGTGTTATATGTATAGTGTTGAGTGGCAAAAACGCGGCTTACCTCACGCACATATCCTGCTTTGGTTAAAAGATAAGGTTCGACCTAATGATGTAGACAGTTCAATCAGTGCTGAAATTCCAGATCCGATTGCAGATCCCGTGTTATACGACATTGTTAAAACTCATATGATACATGGTCCATGTGGTGCATTTAACGGGAATTCTCCTTGCATGCAAGACGGTCGTTGCACTAAAAGATATCCAAAAGCATTAGTGGATGAAACTGTAACAGGACATGATGGATACCCATTACAATAAAAAAACTGCGGAGGCTACCCGCTCGCCAAGCGTGGCAACTATGGCAAACATCCCCCCATGACAAAAGTCACGAAGAGATGGCCCCCAGTCCCCGGCGGCCCCGCTATTCCTGGCTACGGTGGCGACCATGGTAACGGCGGGGCAGGGGGTGCTAAGAATCTCCAGTGGAGGTTCGATTGCCACCTAAGATGATTCGACCTGGCAACATACAACGCACGCACCCTGAGGACTGACGAGAAGATCCTGGAGCTGGAAGAAGAGATAGACAAGTTGCGCTGGGATATTATAGGATTATCTGAGGTCCGAATAGAGGGGGAGGACACGGTAATCCTCAAATCCGGCAACTTGTTCTATCACCGGGAGGGCTAACCATCTGCCCCAAGGAGGTGTCGGATTTATCGTCCACAAGTCTCTCGTTAACAACGTTGTAAAGATTGTGAGTGTGTCGACGAGGGTTGCGTACCTTACTCAGAATAATCAAACGGTATTCGTTGAAGGTCAAACAGGTTTACGCACCAACCTTGGCACATCCCGATGAGGAGATTCCTCCAAAACCCACTATACGGTGTTAATGGGAGACGACACTCAACGCAAAACTAGGCACAAGATAGAACGGTGAGCTGAAGGTAGGGAAATTCGGAATAGGGCAATGGAACCCAAGGGGCCAACAGCTGGCCGACTTCATGGAGAAAGAGGGACTCTTTATGATGAACTCTTTCTTCCAGAAGCGGCTCCACAGGAAGTGGACCTGATCGAGTCCCGACGGTTCGACAAAAAACGAGATTGACTTCATTATGACGACTAGACGCCAATTGTTCAGTGATGTCTCAGTGATCGCGAGGGTGAAAACTGGTAGCGATCACCGAATGGTTAGAGGCACACTGAACCTAAACGTTAAGTTGGAGCGGTCTCGTCTAATGAAGTCAACGCTCCGTCCCACTCGTGCTCTAATCCAAAGTCCCGAAACCTTTCAGCTCAGGTTACAAAACCGTTTTCAGTACCTAGAAGATTGCAACACAGTGGACTATATGAATGAGAAGCTCGTGGAAACTGTCCATGCGGTCGGAGCTAAGTTCTGCAAGACCCGCCGCAGAAGAACACGAAAACTCTCCGACCACACTCTTAATCTCATGACTGTTAGACGGGAAATGAAGCTGCAGTCTTCAACAGATTTGACAGCATACAGGCAACTGAACAGACAGGTCTCCAAATGCATGCGACGGGACTTACGCAACTTCAATACAGCTCGTATTGAAGAAGCGATCGAGCGGAACCAGGGCTCTAAAGTCTTTACTAGAGATCTGTCTGCCAGAAAGAGCCAACTGTCAAAGCTGAAGACCGAGTGTGGCAGCATTGTTTCCGGGACACCTGAGATTTTGATTGAGATTGAGAGTTTCTATGGGCAGCTGTACACGTCATCGTTGGAGCCACACGCAAGTGTGAGTAACGATCAAAGAGCAAGTCTTATCCGACACTATTCCGATGATATCCCGGACGTCAGTCTGCAAGCCCCCGGGCGAGGATGGAATTACAGCGGAGCTTCTGAAAGCTAGTGGAAAACCGGTACTTGAAGTCCTTCAGAAGCTATTTAATTCCGTCCTCCATGGTGGGACTACTCCGGAGCGTGGAGCAGAAGTGCGGAGGTCTTGCTCTTCAAGAAATGCGACAAGAATCTCTTGAAGAACTACAGACCGATTTCCTTTCTGAGCCACGTCTACGTGGTGTTTTCGAGAGTCATTACGAATCGTCTCGCACGCAGACTCGACGACTTCCAACCTTCCGAACAAGCCGGTTTCCGAAAAGGCTTTAGTACCATAGACCACATACATACCCTTCGGCAAATTGTACAGAAGACTGAAGAGTACAATCTGCCACTTTGCCTAGCGTATGTGGCTAGTGAGAAAGCCTTTGATTCCGTCGAAATTTGGGCGGTGCTACAGTCCCTTCAGCGGTGCCAAGTTGACTGTCTGTATATCGAAGTGCTGAAGTCTCCGAGTACAGAACCAGAGTACCTATCCAACTGCAGAAAGGTGTAAGACAGGATTTTATTTACGTGGTAGAGCCATGCTGCAGCTATATTAATAGTATAGTTGTAGCACGAATGGGTCGGCTCGACCGGGGAAGGACCACGCTCTCACAGAATACCAGCGTAAAATAGCAGCCTAATGCTGCTGTGTTTCGTATGGTGAGTAGAGAACCGGAGACCCTTTTACTGGAAAAGAGGCATTCTATCTTAGTCCTCACGGCTGACAACGCATCTACATTTAAATTCGGAAACGAAGATAGATGTAGATGTCTATGGGCCACAGCAACCACTTACCATCAGGTGGACTGTATGCTCGTTTGTCACCCTTATTCTATAAAAAAAAAAAAGGGTGACATTATATCCCCGAAACTCTTCACCGCTGCATTGGAGGACGTTGTCAAGCTACTGGACTGGAAAGGATACGGTATTAACATCAATGGCGAGTACATCACTCACCTTCGATTTGCCGACGATATAGCCCTTATGGCAGAATCGCTGGAGGACCTAAACACTATGCTCAATGGCTTCAATAGTGTCTCCCGACGGATAAGTCTTAAGATGAACATGGAAAAAACAAAGATCATGTGTAATGTCCATGTTACACCTGACACATGTCAGGTATACCTCAAGACCTGAAAACCAAATTGTACAACCAGTGCGTGTTGCCAGTGATGACTTATGGATCTGAGACGTGGTCCTTCACTGCTGGCCTTATGAGGACGATCAAGGTCGCTCAGCGAGCTATGGAGAGGGCTATGGTTGGGGTTTCGAATGAGGATATCCGCAGTAGAACCAGAGTGACCGACATAGCCCAACGGATTAGTAAGCTGAAGTGGCAATAGGCCGGCCATATAGCTCGAAGAACCGACAACCGATGGGGAAAAAGGTTTTCAAGTGGCAGCCTCGTACCGGTAGGCGAAGTGTAAGGCGATCCCTCACTAGATGGAGTGATGACTTGGTAAGACATGTAGGAAGTCGATGGATGCAGGTGGCTCAGAACCGTGCTTTGTGACATAACTTGGAGGAGGCCATGTTCAGCAGTGGACTTGTGAAAGGCTGTAATGATGATGATGATTATTAAAACAGTCCTTATTCACTTATTTAGACTCGAATAATATATTATTATAAATAAAACTAATAATTATGAAGAATTGAAATAATAAAATTAATTTTTCTTGAAAAGGCCCATCTAACGGCAAATTATGGAGCTTGTTATCGGTTTCATAGTTATTGAACGATTCGTTGCGTATTCAGAAACGCAGTGACAGTTAACAGACGTTTATCCCATAGATAACTTTAATGAATCAATAGCTAATGGAAATATAACTGGGAACTTCAGAAACCGGGCACTAGACGAACTACTTGTCCCAGGTAAACATACTCGTCACCAACTTCGAGCTTAGTGCTCCCATCAACTACCGGCATAGGTGAGATATGGACGTTACACATGATCTTTGTTTTGCCCATGTTCATATTAAGACCTATCCGTTGGGAGACACTATTGAGGTCATTGAGCATAGTGCTTAGGTCCTCCAGCGATTCTGCCATATGAACTATATCGTCGGCAAATCGAAAGTGAGTGATGTATTCGCCATTGATGTTTATACCGTATCCTTTCTAGTCCAGTAGCTTGAAAACCAATGCAGCGGTGAAGAGTTTCGGGGATAAAACGTCACCCTGACTTACACACTGCAGTTGGATAGTGTGACCTATAGGCTCATTTGTATGCTGGGTTGGTGGGGAATAAAACCACTGAGATCTTTCTTGTATATTTGAAGTTTTTCTTCCTAGGTAGCTGGCCGCCGACTGTGTCGAACGACGGAAATGGCCCCTCTTTTATACGGCCTCGGTTAGGTCGACAAATACGGTACATGAGACGGGGGAATGTAACGACCAATCAGAGCGAGGCGCGAGAGAGCAAGGCACGATGCTATGTTATTACCTTGCTGAGTCGCGTAACAATTGTGTTTTTTATTTATTAAAGTCATATATTTCTAAAGCTACACATTTCTAAATTAAAGTTGTAAATTCAATACATAACTTAAAACTAATCCTACCATAGAATTATAACATAAAACTCTAAACTATAATGATAATTCACTAAACTATAATATCAAACGCTTATGACTATTTATGCATTGTCCTATCAGTGTCTATATTTCACTATTTTCACTTGTCCCGCACATCACTCCCGCCGTGCGACCGCGTCGCATCAGCTTCCGGTGCGGGCTCGACGTCTGTAGGTAGAGGCAGGATCACCAGCTTCCTCACTGGCCGGCGTAGGACACCTCCCTTGGTCAGCACGTCCACCGTCCGCACGACGTTGTCTGGGCCCGGATATGTAGCGATGACTCTTCCTCGTATCCACACGTTGCGGGGCAGGTTGGGGTCGACGATCTGTACGAGGTCGTCGACACGTGCCTGGCCTCGTCCGTGGGGCTCCCGCCGGTGTTGAAGCTCAGGAAGGTACTCTTCACCCAGCGTAGCCAGAAGATGTCGGCTAGCCTCTGCGCAGCTCGCCAACTTGACCGTGAGATGGTATCTTCTTCAGTGAAAGTGCCTGGCTGTGGTACGCCCGGTCCCCAACAAAAAGAGGTTAGGAGTGAGGGCCTCTGGATCTTCTGGGCTGACTGAGACGTGGGTCAGCGGGCGGCTGTTGACCGTGTATTCTACTTCTACCAGTAATGTCGTGAGGACCTCCTCTGTTGGATGACGTTCATGTAACGTCGCGGTGAGCGCGGTCTTGACAGAGCGAACCATTCGCTCCCAGGCTCCGCCCATAAATAGAGCTCCAGGTGGTATGTGTCGCCAGGAGATGGTCCTCTTCGCTGCTTCTTCTGCGGTCGCTGCGTTGACCGCCTGTCGTAGTTCCTTGTCGGCAGCCTTCAGGTTGGTGCCGTTGTCTGACCATATTTCGGTTGGGCAGCCTCGCCGGGCAATCATTCGCCTTATTGCCATTACTGCGGAGTCGGCGCTAAGTGATCCGGCGACTTCCAGATGTATGGCTCGCATCGTGAGACATGTGAAGATAGCCACATATCTTTTTTGTCGAGTTCGTCCGACGGTCACCGAGAGAGGTCCAAAATAGTCGACCCCGGTGAAGGTGAAGGGGCGTTTGTGATGAGCTAAGCGACATGCTGGTAGGTCCCCGGTTCTCGGATGCGTCGGTACTTGCGTCTTCATTCTGCAGAATAGGCATCTACGTAGTATTTTGCGTACGATAGGTCGCAGTCTTAGTACCCATTACTGCTGTCTGCACTCGTTGACTGTGGCCTCTACACCTGCATGATGGAGTTGACGATGTATAGCCTGCACCCAGAGCTTGACCGTATGATGATCACCGTCAATTACTAGCGGATTCTTGAATTCCTCCTCCATGTCGCCGACCGCCCGAATACGCCTTCTAAGTCGTAGTGCGCCGTTTATTGACTCGATGCTAAGCTGGCGAAGACGGCTTTCTTTGTTGATCGGCTTCCCGCTGCTTAGGCTGTCTATTTCTTCCGCAAAGGATTCTTCTTGGGAGGATCACATCAGGAGTTCTTCAGCTGTTTTAAGCAGCTCGGCTGTGACCGTTAGCAGCTTCATGTCTTCTGGCGACCGCTTTTTCGTCGTCGTGGGCGTCCGATATTTTGCTGTGAATTTGTTCTTCTTCCAATCGGGATCAGCCTCTTTGTTCTTCTTTGTTCTTCTGTAGTTGACTCTTTGTTTGGTGGCTCTGCAGAGTTGAATGAATTGCAGAACACGTGCGGTTGAATATCGGAGTCGGTCCCAGCTGGAGAATTTCGCTGGATCAGGTAGACCCTCGGCAAGCTTCAGTCTTCTTTTGTCGCTCACGTGATGTGTCTTCTCTTCATCGGAAGGTTCTTCCGCTGTTGCTCTTGTGGTTTCCGTCGGCCAGGAGTCTTCTGTTAGGTATAAGAAGTCAGGCCCTTTGAACCATCGGTGGTCTTTATTAAATGCTGCTGGTACGTCCCGCGTGGCGTCATCCGCCACATTCAGCTTTGTGGGAACCCAGCGCCAGTGACTTTTGAATTCTCTTCTATTGCTGCTAGACGATGAGCTACGTAGGGTTTGTATGAACGTGATCCTGTCCTTATCCAGGTTAGTACTGTCTTGCTGTCCGTCCAGAATACTTTGCGGTCAGGTTTCCTCTCGTGTTCTTCGACCACTGTTTCTGCGAGTCTGGTGCCCATGACTGCTGCCTGTAGCTCCAGCCTTAGGATGGACGTCAATTTTAACGGTGCTACCTTTGCTTTGGCCATGATGAGGGATAGGTGGACCTCGCCGTCTGCTGTTACTGCTCTCCAGAAGAGAACCACAGAGTAGGCTGACTCGCTGGCATCGCTGAAGACGTGGAGTTCTAGAGAGGCGGCGTCGCTGTAGTAAAGATATTGCCGCGGGATTGCTACCTCGTGGAGACTTTTTAGATGCTTCATCCACACACATGGCAGACACACATGGCAGAGCAGTGGGAAATCCCACTGCTCTGCCAGGTCATCGTCGATCTTGTCGTCCCATGCTGTTCCTCTGCGCCAGACTTCCTGGAGGAGTTGTTTTGCCCTGATTGTAATAGGCGAGGCGAATCCGAGTGGGTCGAAGTGACATCACTATTCTCAGTGCTTCCCTTTCGTCGGCTGTTTGCCTTATGAGCGTTGAGGGTATTCTGATAAGTTGAGGTTGAAGGTGAGCTCGTCTGAGTTGATCTTCCAGACAACACCCAGAACTCGTTCAGTCTTTTCTTCTGTTTTGTAGAGTTCCATGTCTTCTGTTTGGTTGTCTCTCCAAG
Source organism: Parnassius orleans (assembly GCA_029286625.1). Taxonomy (NCBI): domain Eukaryota; kingdom Metazoa; phylum Arthropoda; class Insecta; order Lepidoptera; family Papilionidae; genus Parnassius; species Parnassius orleans. Next base: position 233,560 of record JAGSMP010000272.1, on the reverse strand, counting down.
TGTTTCTAGGAGTGACGCTGAGTTCGATTTCCACCGTTTCAACTCGAAGCTGGCTTTCGTGCACGTCTCGTACACTCTTCGTGATGCGTTTGGCGTCTTCTTGAGGGTTCTGAAGCTGTCCAAGTAGTCGTCGACGTAATGTTTGCATGATGGCAGCTGCGGCTTCGGGTGAGTTTCGTGCTGTTTGGCGTTCAGGTTCTGACGTAGATTGCTGTCGAAGGTGAACTTGACGCTCCGAAGATTAGGATGTCATTCTGTATTCTTCCGGAGGATGGTTGTCTCGTCGATTCCCACGCCACAGGTAACGCAATGCATCCCTGTCTTGTGTTCGCAGCCGGCTTGCGCGAACATCTCATGATGTCCGCCGTAACAGCGATCATGTGTTGTCAGGCGCGGCGACACCTGGTAACGCAAACTATGGTCAGGACCTTTTAGTAGCATGTCATTAAGTGCCACCCCTTTGGTCTTGGCTGCGGCATCATGCACCACCGTAGTTTCTCTGGTTTCATTGGGTTGATTACTGCGAAGTGGTGGTACCAAGTCTTGCCAGCTGTCTTCTGTTTTGGGGCAGGTTCGGCGTACCCCTTTACAATGAGAGCGTCCATTTGTTCCATGTACTTTTTCTTCAATGTGGGGTCACGATCGATCTTCTTTTCTATATTGAAGAGCCTCTTCAGTGAGTTTTCGTAGTTGTCTGGTAACTTGACATCGTCTTTGCGCCAGAAGACCGGTCTGGAATCTTCCTTATTCTATCTTCGTTGTGGTGTTTTCAAGATACGAAGTGCTTGTTCTTCTGGATCAGTCTTCGGTCTCTTGGGTTTTATGCAGAGCGCGTCCATCTCGAAGTATCGCTTCACGAGGTCTTCTAGATTCTCGTCTGGATTCTCTGCGATATGTGACACGAAATCGATCGTCTGTCCGAAGCTTCGTGTCTGGCTTCCGTGGAGTACCCAACCTAGTGGCGTGAGGGATGCCACTGGGTGGTTCTTGTCTCCTCTTCTTACTTCTGATGTCAGCAGAAGATGCCAGTTATCTTGACCGATCAGTACTCGCGGCTTTGCGTTTGCATATGTGAGATGTTCTTGGATGTCATAGAGGTGTTGACACTCTTCCACTAGCTCCTGTGGAACCCGTTGAGATGAGACTTGCAGGTTCTTCACTGTGCGTGCTTGTATTTGCTCTTCATGATCGTTGAGCCCCTTCAGTTTGATGGTGACTCTCCTTGATGCTGACTCTGATACTTTCTTGTCGTTAATGGTTTCTATCTTCAGTGGATCTATGGGGCCCGTTGCTCCGACGCTTGTTACTATGCTATCGTCGACGAGCGTGACTGTTGACCCGTCGTCCATCAACGCGAAGGTGTTGACAGCTCCTTTTGGTCCTTTCACCTGGATCGGTAGGATTTTTAAGTATGATTGCTTCTTGACGGTCCAAGTTGAGTTGATGACCTCTGTAGCCTCTTGATTTTCTTTTGCTTCTGTATCTTCTGACTTCTTTTCGTAGTGCAGCATCTTGTGATGAGAGTACTTGCAGCTGTTGACATTACATAACTTGGGTCGGCAGTCGTGTGTCTTGTTCCTTAAGCGAAGACACCTGAAGCAGAGGCGCTTGGACTTGGCCATGTCCCATCTTGCGTTTGCATCTAACTTCTTGAATTGTTCACATTCTGTTGCGTTGGTGTGCCCCGTATCTTCACATACGACGCATCTTGGTATGTGTGTCTTCTCAGTCACATTGTTGACCCTTTGAGTCTTCCTTTGTTGTGCGGCTGTAGTAGGTGCTGCCATCTGTTCGGGCAGCGCGTAGGGTTCACACAATTCTGCTTCCCTTTTGAAGAACTTTTCTATCTTGATGAGGCAAGGGTCTTCACGTGGCTGCCTTGCTGAGAAATCGTAGTATCTGTATCGCAGAGTTGGCGTCAGTTTGTCTACTATTGTTTTCGCGAGTTCAGGATTGTACATGTAGTTAAAACAATCCAAAGTCTTCAGTGTCGCCACTACGTTAGAGATCTTGGTGGCGAATATGCAGATGTCCCTCGGTGACTCAGTAAGGCGCGGCAGACCTCGAAGCGTCTCCATCTCCAGCATGGCTATTGACTCTGGCCTTCCGAATCTTGACTCCAAAGTCTTCATTACTTCAACCGGTGTGCGTTGGTCATAGTGGCCTTCAACTACTTCTTTGGCCTTCCCTCTTAGGTTTCTTTTGAGTCGGTTTGTATTTTCAACTGTGCTGAACATCGCTTCTGTTTCGTAGTAGGCGGCGCGGAAGGGCAGCCATTCATGATGAGATCCATTGAAGAATGGTAGCTCGACGAACTTAGGTCGTTGGGCGGCGCTGACAGCCCGAGTGATGGCTTCAGCTAGGAGGGCTACGTCGGTTTGACCTCCCGCCGGTGACTGACGTGTTTCTTCATGCTTCGCCGGCCTTGGTTCTTCTATGTGGGCGGTCGTTGGTTCTTCTACGGGATGGTGAGGTTCTTTGGTGATTGCTAACATCGTACAATTCACTTGATTTTCCAACCAGTTGTCCACTCGTGCATTAACTTCTAACTTCGAGTCTAGGGAGACGTCATCTTCTTCTTCTTCTGAGTCTTCCTTTTCCAAGGCAGCTAGGCGTGCTGCAGCTAATTCCACTTGAAGGCGTAGCAAATCTTCCTTCGCCTTTGCAAGCTTGAGTTGCTTTGTTCTACTGCGCGTAGATCCCCCCTCCTCCCTTCTTGCTGGGCGGGCGGGGGTCCTGTAGTTCGGTTTGCTTCGACGGACCAGCGGTGCTTTTTATAGCTCGCTTCACTGTAGAGGTTTCCGTTTCTTGGCGAGTTGCTCTGGTGACAGTAGCGGGCGGCTTCATCAGCTGTTTGGCCTTCGCACCCGCAGTTAGCGTCGTCGCCGCGGAAGGTGTTACGGAAGGAGCGGCGGCGCTGGCGGGGTGTGAGGCGAGGGGGGCGGTAGCGGCTGAGGCGGAGGTGAGGGGGGCGGTTGCGGCTGAGGCGGAGGTGGCGGCGGTCGAGGTGGTTGCTGTGGTAGCGGAAGTCACGGTGGATGGATCAGTTGCCGCGGATGTGTCTGTATGTTCCGAAGTCTCCGTGGTGGTCGTCCCTGTAGCTGTCGATTCCGTACTGGCTTCCGCACTGGTACCGGCCGCCGAGGTAGTAGCCTCGGACGACGACGGCTTGCTGCCCCTTCCCTCGGAGCGCGTAACGGCCATGCTGTCAGCTGATTTTTATCAAATAACTTGTCTTCTTAATTCGTTATAGTACTATTTTTTATTCGAAGTCTTCAGGTAATTATTCCCCACAATAATCGGCTGACGAAGGACCATTAAATGTGCCCTATAGGCTCATTTGTATGCTGGGTTGGTGGGGAATAAAACCACTGAGATCTTCTTTCTTGTATATTTGAAGTTTTTCTTCCTAGGTAGCTGGCCGCCGACTGTGTCGAACGACGGAAATGGCCCCTCTTTTATACGGCCTCGGTTAGGTCGACAAATACGGTACATGAGACGGGGGAATGTAACGACCAATCAGAGCGAGGCGCGAGAGAGCAAGGCACGATGCTATGTTATTACCTTGCTGAGTCGCGTAACAATTGTGTTTTTTATTTATTAAAGTCATATATTTCTAAAGCTACACATTTCTAAATTAAAGTTGTAAATTCAATACATAACTTAAAACTAATCCTACCATAGAATTATAACATAAAACTCTAAACTATAATGATAATTCACTAAACTATAATATCAAACGCTTATGACTATTTATGCATTGTCCTATCAGTGTCTATATTTCACTATTTTCACTTGTCCCGCACAGATAGGTTTCTTACTCTGGTTCTGTACTCGGATATCCATCGTAGCCCTACTGTATAAACACTTCAGCACTTCGATATACCGACAGTGAACTTGGTACCGCTGAAGGGACTGCAGCACCAGGCGGTGTTGTAGTCTTTCCGAAATGTATCATTAGTATGTATCATTGAAATTCACCGATCGCCTTCAGTTACTGGGGGTTGAAGTTTCCTCGAACCTGAACTTTGGGTGGTTCATTGAGTTAACACATTCAGTGCCCACTCGTGAGTAAAAGCAGGGCCTACTCCACGGTTCCGTGTATTACGCTCGCACATTTTTCTATTAGCCAGGGAGCTTTGGGCTCTCGCGGCAAGTTAACGTTGTCTGCTTGGCCACCCGTAGGTATAATTCAACTTACGAAAAAATGTGTTGGATTTTTGATAACTTGTTTAGTTGCACTTTGATTAGCTAACGAAAAGGACGTGTTTTCCTACCAAAATGAATAGTAAACCGAGTACTTCTAAGCATAGCGTCAAAAAGTAGCGTCAAAAAGACATCGTTTTGCAAAAAAAGACTTAACAGTCGTGATGAAGGTGAAGGAATTGACTTGGATTTCACAGAATTTTCGAGTGATGAAGAGGTTTATTCGCAATGTGATTATAAAGATGGATCATAATGATTTCTTATATTTACGCGAACACTACACATTTAAATAAAACTAGTTTTACGGATTTTATCGCGTATATTAACTTATTTTATATTCCCAACGTTTCGAGTACTTTACAGTACTCATGGTCACGGGGGGGACTGAGGTATTTGACGTCCCAATGTCATAGTTAACCACGGTTACCTCCAGATTAAAAATTATTTTTTTATAAAATAAGTTAATATACGCGATAAAATCCGTAAAACTAGTTTTATTTAAAAGATGGATCATCTGAAGAGGAGAGTGATGACAGTAATTTGAGCATTTTCGACACTCGGAAACAACCTGAAATGATAAAGCATACATTGAACCCTCTCCAGAAGTCAAGTTCAGCCTTGAGGTCAACAAAATCAAATAACATAGCTTCTAAGCCACGTCCATCGCACGTGTCAGCTGAATTGTCCTCTGCCTCAAAAACGGTAGATGATATTATGCCGCAATCTTCTAAGGAAATGGAAGATCAGCTTATGCCACAACCACCATCAGCAAATAGCCGGCATATGCCTTCCATAGAACAGGATTACAATGAACTTCCTGACTTACCTGATTATCTATTGCGAGAGAATATGTCTACCCCTAGTTTTTCCCTGTTGCGATCTGACTTACTTACTCCTGACTACTGTGATGGAAATTTAGCATCCGAACCTCATAATTCACCTAGCCCGTCTGTGTCTCACTCGCCTATTCGTAATATTGCGGAAAATTTACCCTCTCGAGAGAGATCTACTGAACGTGGTGATTTAGTCAGCCGTTCTATTTTCCGCTCACCTATTCCAAATATTGCAGAAAATTTACCCTCTCGAGAGCGATCTACTGAACGTGGTGATTTAGTCAGCCGTTCTATTTTCCGCTCGCCTATTCCAAATATTGCAGAAAATTTACTCTCGAAAGGGGGAGCTGCAGCTATTCAAAACGATGAAAATTTACCCTCTTTAGATTGCCCTACAGAAACTTGGAGCACTAATCGAGGCTCAATAAAGACAATTGACTTTACTCAGTCACAAGACCTACTAGTACCGCCTCCAGCGAATCCTTTTGAAGCATTGAGACTTTTGATTAATGATAAACTGATAGATCTAATTGTGCGAGAAACTAACGTTCACGCAGTAAGAGTACTATCTTCAACTGGTGTAACAGATCAATCAAGAATCACACGCTGGAAGGATGTAACACGTGAAGAACTTTGGACATTTTTTGGACTCCTCCTGCATACAGGAATAATTCGCCTATATAGGTTAAGTGATTATTGGAAAACACACTGGCTATTTATTTTACCATGCTTTTCTCGTTACATGCCAAGAAACCGTTTTAGGTTAATACTACGTTGCCTACACTTCTCTTCTGATTCAAATGAGGTTGGTTCCAATTCGCCCAATCGTGAACCATTTTAACGAGACGATGAAACCTATTTACAGGTAAACAATTATCACTTGATGAGTCGATGGTTTTATGGCGAGGTCGACTTATATTTAGGCAATATATTAAAAAAACAAGCGCCACAAATACGGTATAAAGTTATACGTTCTGGCGGAACCGGATGGCACGGTCTTGAATTTTCAAGTATATTGTGGTGCAAATGATACTACCTCAGGAAAAGGACACACAGAAAAAATTGTCCTGAAATTGCTCGAAGAAAGATTAGACTACGGCCACAGTATATACACGGATAATTATTATAATTCCTACAATTTGGCAGTAAAATTACTGGAACGACAAACTTACTGCACAGACACCTTGGGAAAAAACAGAAAAAATAATCCAGTTGATCTCGGTTCAGTCACACTCAGAAAGGGAGAAAACAAATCATGGTTCTTAAATGGTGTCCACATCGGCAAGTGGAGAGACAAACGGAATGCTCTATATATCCACGGAACATGACGACGAGATGGTGGAAGTTGCTAGCAAAACGGGCCAAGTGTTGCTAAAACCCTCAGCTATCGTCCATTACAACAGATTTATGTCTGGGGTAGACCTTCAGGACCAAATGTTGGCCTATTACCCATGCCAAAGAAAGACGCTGCGACTTTTTGTACATATTCTGCAAATGAGCCTAAGTAACGCGTTTTACTTATTTAATAAATACTCAAATGCCGATAAGATGAACCTCTATGATTTTCGAATGGCTATCTTAGAAAATCTTTTACCTCAACCTGGACCAACGGAGGAAATTAAGTCTAAGTTAAAAATTCAACACCATTTGATGAAAATAGACAATTTTAAATTACGTGAAAAACGACATGGTAATTCCACAAAAATTACTAGAGAAATCATCAGAAAGGAGTGCAAGGGCTGCAGAGCCAAGAAGAAAAGAGTAGCTACCTTATACGAGTGCAAAGGGTGTGATAGATCCCCAGGATATTGTACGGCATGTTTTAGCAATGTCCATTCTTAAAGTGTGTTGTGTATTTAGTATATTGTGTATTTAGGTATTAGTGCCTTATGTAACTACCTTCTTTTGTTTTAAATTAATAAAAAATGTTTGTTGTTTACACTGTTTGTCATTTTATGGGGTGGTCATTATGGTGCAAAGGAGCAGAAGTACTAACTTTAATAATAACATGTTCTTTATTGCACAACACTCGTCAACACGGATCGGCGTAGCTGGCCACACGCATGTTATTGGCCTGATACACGGATCCGTGTTGGCGATAATAATTATAGAATAATAATAAAAATAAATAAATGAATATTATTATATAGTCATAATTTATGTTTTATCACACACACTCAATATTTTTATAAATTTTTATGTGGGCCCCCGTGGTTATCATTGATATTTAAAAGGGCATTCAATGTGTTAAGGGTCTAAAGAAGCTACAAGGAAGTTAAGTGTCTTTGTAAAGGTACCGACAGTCAACTTGGCACCACTGAAGGGACTGTAGCACCGCCCAAATTTCGACAGAATCAAAGGCTTTCTCATAGTTCACATACACATACTTTTCGGTCTTCTGTACAATTTGCCGAAGGGTATGTATGTGGTCTATGGTACTAAAGGCTTTTCGGAAATCGCTGCTTGTTCGGGAGGCTGACAGTCGTCGAGTTTGCGTGCGCGGCGATTCGTAATGACTCTCGAAAACAGCACATAGACGCGGTTTAGAAGGGAAATCGGTTTGTAGTTCTTCAAGAAAGCCTTGTCTTTCTTGAAAAATAAGACCACCGCATTTCTGCTCTCCGGGGTATTTCCACAATGGAGGATGGAATTAAAGAGCTTTTGAAGGACTTGACCGTCGACGGAATGTTGCTCCTGTTTAATAATTTAAATAATAGTTAGAAGTGAATGTTGATACGTAAAAGTGATGCTATTTTGTGTATCAAGTGTCTGCGCATGTGAATCTTGCTACATATTTATTTGTCTATAATGATGTGAACTACAAGTGAAAACGACGAAACAAGTGCTCCGATGTTGATATTAACCTCAAGTTAAGAACTTGAGATACTGTCGTCATCGACTTTACGTGAGGTTAAGCTGTCGTCAAAATCTCCCATAAACTTTAAAATGGAAGGCATCAGCATATTGTGAAGAAAAAATCTATAAAAACGAAGATCCCGAATGAATAAAATGAAGACATGTCTTAAAAGACAAGTATCCAAGCTAAAAATCTTAATAGAAAACAAGTTACTATACTCTTTGGATTAGATAACGGCCCAGCGATGCCAACATGTGGGGAATTCCCCAAATTGCGGGGAATTTAAAGTTAGTTGGGGAATTTTTAGGGATTGGTATTATGCGGGGATTTTGAAAATCAATAGCCCGGGCCAAGTCAGAACCTTTTTTCAAGAAATCTTAATACTTATCTTAACATTTTTGTTAGGCTACTTATGAATATCGAATGACTCCCTTTTTTAATTATCTTCATTGCACCAAATTTAATTTTCGGACTTATTTCGGCAATTTAAAAAATGTTAAAGAAAAAAAATGTTAAATAAAAAACAAATCTTATAAAATTAGATGAAAATTGTTTCATTTCTTAAAATAAAATTGAGGGGAATTTGTTGAAGTTTTGTCCTTAAATTGGGGAATTTGACATGGATTTTCGGGGAATTTGACAAATCGGTGTTGGCAACGCTGTAACGGCCTTATACTTATACCTATTACCTACCCTCGCGAATTGTATATTATCTTATTCTTATCTAGGTACGTTTTATTTCCTAAGAATTAGGATATTATAACTGAGTACTTTGTATCAACGAGTTTCTGGATATAACTACTAAATAATACATTATTAATAAGAAGTCACTTTCGTTACTAAGTGAACAATAGCGAAGATTGGGATTAAGTTGTATTGGTAAGTTTAAAACACAGATTACTACTACGGCTTAAAATGCTTATGTCTTAGAACGTAGGTGTTATTTTTCCTTATTTTGCTTTCAATAATCCAAAATGGAAAGACGTAAACTAGTTGAAACATTAAAAACAAAAAATTATCCACATCCCTCGTTCTATAAATCTTAAGTCTTTGTTAAATTTAATTTACACTCCTTTTGTACAAACTTTATTAAACTTCATATCTATTAATAACATATCTATAGAACTTTTGCCACTTACCTATATCTATTTTAATTAGGAATAATTTTGTTAAACTCTATATGTTAATTTATTCGAAAATAACTGCCTATGTAAGATGTAACTTTGTAACATACGAGTTACGACGATACGGAAACGGAAACTAGTCGAATACACTGTGTGACTTTCATGAAATACTTGACGCTGGCCGAATCCATTGGAAATTGCGAAACTAAAAAAAAAGCAAGAGTTTTTTGTTTTAAGTAAATTAAAAAAAATTTGCACTCACTAGTAGACGGCCAACTGCTCGCTGCCCATCTGTGCACAATAGCTGCTGTATTTTTACCTTCTTCCTTAGAAAAAAATCCAAAGATTTGAACCATCCAGTCTGCTTTTCTGTCCCTTTACCATTAGGCCACAGAGTACCTTTATGGCTGTAGCTTCAAATTATATAGTTTCATCCTTTTCTGCTTAGGAGCTCCTCTGCTTTGATACCATCCTTCACTACTGTGCTCTGGTCTGAAGGGTATGTAAAGCCAATATAATTTACAATAATATAAAATTCTGTTATTGAATACAGTAGAGCCATGTCGTAGTTGCATTAGGACTCTAACATTAATGTTTCGGCTCAAACACGGGACAATGCTTGCTCAGAATACCTGATTGAAAAACATACATAATGCTGCTGTTTCATATGGAGAGTGACAAGAACTGGAGACCATTTTTACTGGTAACAAGGCATTCCATCATAGTTCTCAGTGGGTGACAATGCATTTAAATTTTAATTGAGGATAGATATAGACCTATTCGGTCATCAGTACTACTAAGCAGTTTAATCTGTATGGAATTGTTATCTCAGTCAGTCAGCCTCAGTTGGTCAATATCTGCTCGAGTCGTAATGTTGCTTGATAACAATTATTAATATGTTAAATTTTTACATATTTGATTTTCCTCTATTCTTGAACAAGTTTAGGACTGTCATTCTAGGAAATAGCATAATAATAATATTATACCATTTTTAATCATCGGTCAGTGGTAGTATTACAGGCATTTGTCAGCTCTTGTCCGAGTGACATACTAGCTGTCTCTCGCCCTCTCACTCTGTTATGTTCTTATTCCCACAGACTGTTTGGCTTATTACGAGTGTAGGTGTTAGGAAACAGCTAAAAACTGATTAACAATCTGCTTTTCAAATATTTCTTCTAGTACAGTGCTAAGATACGTTTCTTAATTGTTCATGATTTATTAACACACGACTATCATTTATTGCATTCCCCTATAGATTTAATAATTATTTGCTCACTATGTGTAAGTGTAACAACATTGGAATGAAATGTTTAATAGATACTAATTAACTAATAAATATAAATTGTATCATTAATACAATAAAATAATTTAATGTAAGATATTACCTAAACAAATTAATAAAATTACTAAATGCTGTATGAAAATATATATGGTTATTATAACAAAAAACAATTTTTAAAATTTTTGTCTATCTGTGTTTTAAATGTTTTTCTGTCTGTGTGTGGCTGGACCGATTTGGCTACTTTTATATTAGGAAAAGAATTAGGGTTCCAGGCGGGCGAAGTTGTGGGGAACAGCTAGTACTTAATATACAAGTAAACAAGATATTTAATTCACCCACAACTATTCTCTTTAGGCCATAATCTTCCTGGCATTTTTCATAGTGTACAACAACCTTGGACTGGCTCAGTTCTTAACTAGCTAACTGTTACCATTAAAGCCTATCTAACGTCCACTTATATGTGGTAGAGCCATGTTGCAGCTATATTAGTAGTATAGTTGTAGCACGAATGGCTCGGCTCGATCGTGGAAGGACCACACTCTCACAGAATACCAGCGTAAAATAACAGCTTAACACTGCTGCGTTTCGTATAGTGAGTGTAGAGAACCGGAGACCCTGTTTACTGGAAAAGAGGCATTCCATCTTATTCCTCACGGGTGACAACGCATCTGCATTTTGATTCTTTATTGAGGATAGATGTAGATGTCTATGGGTCACAGCAAGCACTTACCATCAGGTGGACTGTGTGCTCGTTTGTCACCCTATCCTATAAAATAAAACAAAAAAACTTATAAACATAGGTCTCTTAATCTAATAGTTGCTATGCTTGGCATGCGGGCAACCTCAGTTTGTTTTTATTTTTTATAATTATTAGGAAGACACTGCTGCCCATCTTCTGGTTTGTTTCCCTCTGTCACCTCTTACAACATGCATAGGATGATATGGAGTAGTGCAAATTCACACCACCACTAAAAGGTCTAGGTCTAGGTCAGTGTACATACATTACATTTAAATAAAACTGTGTACTTACCTAAACTATTCACAACCAAAATATCCTAAACTAACCACTTCACCCAACATCATTACATTAGGAAACATGTTGATATTACAAAATGTGTTTCTCTTCTTACATCGCCAGGGGAACATGACTAAGATGGCACACTAAGTGAAGTTACTTAATATTTATTTGATTGGCTTTGTGGTGGCAGTTATTGTGCATGTATTTGTAGAAGGGAGAGAAGTGTTTCTCACTAGGTTACACACTAATTTATTTTTTTACAAGGATCTTACCTAATTCATTTTCACATCCTTAAAATAAAAACATTCTGTAAAGTAACTTTTACAATTCTATTAATTAGCTAGAATGTTTAACAAATTCAACCCTGAAATCATACCTTTTAGATACATGTGCATACAGTTTTGAACCATGAACATGGAACTACTTGAAACCAATGGAAAATATGTCATACCATTAGATACTGTAGACTTATCACTCCTATCAACATTGAATGTCGCTCCAAAGCATCACAATGATTTATTGCCTTTATGGAGTAAAAATAACTTAATATTGAGGAATGAAGATTGCTATTTAGAATTTCAAATCAAAGATAAGCAGGACATCTCTGACACGGATACATATTATGATGAAATTGAATTTGAAATAGATGATAAACAAGATATCTCAGAGTCGGAGGCCACATATGTTAGTTCCTCAGGTATTCATAATTGATATATATAAATAAAATTGAAGTGTCGGTCTGTAATATTGAAATAACTGGCTTTTATTAAGCTCAGGGGGCTATTTTCATGCTATTAAGACATATATACAAGCAACAGTAGCCTAATGGCAGGGTGCGGACTGCGAATTCAAAAGGTCGCAGGTTCGAATCCACCATTCAACTACTGTCGTGAGCCACTCCTAACACAAGCATTTTAAGCTTACCAGGAGTGGTTAAAATGAATATTAGCAATATCATTAGCATTGCTAGTTTTTATTGCCATGTATGTAACCACATGAACGCAATAAAATGTTTGGGTTTGAGTTTGAGTTATTTAAAAATAAAATGAAAAATAAATATAAATTATTTTTTAAAATTCTGTCTAATGGCTAATCCGATTGTGATGAAACTTTACGAACAGATATTGAAGAATTATTTTTTGAATAAACGAAGTTAATATGTACTTTCTTTTTCAGAAAATTCATCAAATCCCGATGTCAATGCAGAAATAAGTACAAATTTGTGCTATATCTGCAATATCGAAGTTCCCTTACCATATATGAAGGAACACATAAATAGTACTAAACATAAGACATTCCTAAAAATAACAGAAGTAGCATTAGAAAGAGTTAAAAAGCAAGTGGGCCACAACTTTTCCAATAAAAATCCTGTCCCGTTAATGTATTTTTGTCAAACATGTGTTACAACAACACCTGTCAAAGACAAATCCTTCCATATGAAATCAACTGCTCACAAAAACGCTGTTATATTAGATAGAATATTAAATGATTTTATAAAAATATACACACATGAAGAATTAGAAGAAGATAACACCGAATCGGAAATTGAAACACCTAATCATGAAGAATTGGATGAAGTTATCAATAAAATGTTAAGTGCTAATTCTACTAAAATCTGTAATGATGAAGACACAAACAAACCTGATATTGAAAAGCCAGTCTGCAATAAAGATAATACCAAAGAAATAGTTTGGAAGCTGATACCAATTACATTTCAAAAGATAAATAAAGATGCTATTGTCAGTTGTGGTACAAATTTAACAGAATACATAAATATTTTAAATGCTAAAATGTTATCTTCACAAAAGTTAAAAGATGTTAATGGCGAGTATTTTATTATCGAAACAAAAGATGGCAGTCAGTTAAAAGTGACACACAACAATTTTCATGGAGTATTGACTATGGGAAAGCGCCATGCTCAGTGCAAACTGTGTACAGAAATAGTTAGAAATGTAGACGATCATATTTGTACTCCAAAACATATCGAGAAGGTAGTACTGCCAATAAATGACAAGGAATGTATTAGAGAGGTAAGTGTTTATTCATTATTACACTATCACCACAGTCCTCTGCTAAACATAGGCCTCCCCGATAGATTGCCACAAAGTTCTGAGCCACCTGCATCCATAGATTAACTGTGTGTTTTATCAGGTCGTCATGCCATGTAGTTGGTGAGCAGGAGGTATGCGGAGGTAACTATATAAGAGTTTATTATAACATCATAAATAAATAACTTTGTCATTAATGAGGGCTAATAATCTTCTGTTCTCCAAACATCGCTTGTTGGGACTGAGCTTATTTGTTACACAATGTCACTTAATTGAGAAGTAAGTTTTGATTAAAAGTATAAATACACGAAACAATGACTCTTTTTTTTAATTTTTCTACTTTTAGTTATATCTGTAGTTTGTTTTATTCATTCCTCATCTAGGTAATTCTTTAAATAAAAACGTTACCTTCACATTAGGATTTTCTCCTGTATTGTGGGGGCAGTTTACATACATAAATTTCACGAGGACAAACATCCAGACCTGGAACAATTATTTGTAGGCCATACAAATACTTAATTTAAAATATAACTAATTAATATAAAATATAACTAATATTATAGAAAGAAATATTAACCCTTACATTTTCCTAACAAATTATCTGCCCCGCTAGGAAACCTGTTTAATGTTTCACCTCATTCCAAAGCAGCGCCGCCCTGGTGGCAGAAAAAGTCGTGGATGCCCTTATTGCCCATCTCTTCTCGTTGCTCTTGTAATTGTTGTCCCTGCAATTGCTAGAAAGATTTGATTGCCTTTGGTAGATAGCATATTGTCTCGTACAATGATGTAATCCAAGGTAATTTTGACTACAGCAACAACTTCTAAATATTGCCGGCAACTATCTTCTGCGCTACGTATACATCTATAGTGCTACATATACATACATAACATAGCAACACTCCTGTAATCGCCGAGGGGGTAGAGTGAGTCCAAAAAGTAGCGAACTACTCGAAACTCACATAGCCAATAAAATATGAGTATAGATGGAACAATCACAAATCCAATGCTCAGTAGTCACTTATTCAAGGCAAATTACACTGTTGGTACATTCTTTTTTGTTGTAAGTCCCACATAAACTTGAGACAAAAGTTTCTTGTGTCATAAGTTCAATAGTTTACCTGGAAAAGCCATGCTGCATGCAGCTTTATTATAGATGTAGTATGAATAGATCGGCTCGACCATGGTGGACCACGTTCTCATAGAAAACGAGCTTAAAATAGCAGAAGTGTTTCGTATGGAGACCCTTTTTACTGGAAACGAGGCATCCCACCTTAGTCTTTAGGGGTGATAACGCATCTGCATTTTGATTCTTAATAGAGGATAGATGTAGATGTTTATTGGTCACAGCATCTACTTACCACCAGGAGAACTGTGCGCCCGTTTCTCACCATTGTTCTAATAAAAAAAGTTGTCACCGTTATTCTATAAACAAACGGACACATGAATTTTTACTTTTAGTTGTTATTAAGAAGCCGTTGCTGCCCATCTCTGGTTTGTTTCGTTCTGTCGCCTTTTACGACACCTACGGAACGATATGGTAATGACACCACCACTACGCGATATTCAATAACGTAAGATGATATACCTATATAAAAGCTTTTCTTGTTACAGTTGGATAATACAAAAAGCCATTGCATTCTATGCAATGAGTTAGTCGAAAATGCCGATATCCACGCACTTAACAACAAAAGACACAAAGCGTTATTGAAAAATGCAATCTTGTTATCTGAAGAGGGGGAAGCAAGCCAAATAAAAATTGAAACGCAAACAAAATCAAATATTACTGTACTTGAAAGTAATGAAGAACAAGAACCAAAAGATTGCGATGCTAAAACTGCCGATAGTAATATAAATAATGCGCAGTCGGAGCTTGAAACGAACGAGGGTGTTGTACAATTGGATGCTAGTAAAACTGACAGATCTAAATCTAAAGCATTTTTTTGCCGTGTTTGCTATGTTACAATTCACAGCAATGATATTCATTCACATTCTCGTGGTATTAGGCATAAAACGAACGAGAAACGCACCTATCATTATCTGTTTGAATATTCTATTGAAGCGGATAATTTAAAATGTAAGGTTTGTAATTATTTCGTTGATACCCACCATATCGTTCATTTAATGAGTACAAGTCATACTGATCGTTACAACGCTTTATTAGCCGCAAACAAAATGATTAAGACGGAAAAAAATATTTTTTGCAAAGCATGCACTGTTTATATGTACATAGAAAATGAGCTGTTTCATATTGATTCTACAAAACATAAGAAGTTGCTTTTGGATTTAAAAAGTGGAATTATTGACAACCCCACAAAAGGAAATCTTAGTACAAAAGCCACAGGTAACGATAGTAAACAACATTTTTGCGTTGTTTGCAAAGTTAATGTACCAAACAATGCGCATAACATCAGTACACATTATAATGGAAAATTGCATAAACATAATTTGGCTAACTACTTTGACTCAAAAGGTGTTTCTGTCCAAGGAAATAACAAGAGCGATGAAAGTGATAAAAGCTCTCTTGAGAATTTGCCAAGTGTATCTAAAAATGATGAAGAAAAGGCTAGTGTTAATCCTCCAGCAGAGATATTTTCTAAGGACACGCCGTCGGGAAGTGTTGCCGAAAAAATTCCAGTTGCTAAGGGAAACGGAAAATTAGATATCAAAAAATATACAAATTCAAACTCTGTAACAAAATACAAAATAACAACAAAAATACAAACAGCTAATAGACATGATAATAAAAATTCAACATCCGTTACTATTGAAACATTGGAAGATGTTTTAGAAATCACCTTAAATCCGAACAAGTTGAAGTGCAGAGTATGCTTAGTGATAATTCCAAATAAAACAGAGAACATTCAAGAACACCTTAATGGGTACAATCATAACAATAATGCTAGAATACTACTGGTACAGAACCGGTTGAAGCTGACAGGAAATATGTATTTTTGTGACAGCTGCCGTGAACCTGTGAATGTAGGAGACCAATTCGATCATATAAATAAGCGATCCCATGTAGTGAATATGGTCAGAACATTTACTAACGATATAGTAAACGCCTTTGCAGAAAACCAAGATCATATGGATACCGAGTCAAATACAGATAGTACTATAATCAAGGGACAAGCCTTAAAAGTTCCTCAAAGCAGTTCAGAAAAAATGCAACCAAAGAATTATTTCGAAATTAAACTTACCGATAAACTGGGTGAGGTAAACTGTCAAGTTTGTAATATGAAAGTACTTAACAGTGCTTCTACATTGAAAATGCATATAGAAGGACGAAAGCACATCGAAAAATTGGAAGAAATGTTATCAAAAAACAAAATACTAGTAAAAAATTACTGCTTTAATTGTTTGGTGTGTCAGACGGATATGAGGAAAGATGTTCTTTTCAATCACGTTAAAAACCAAAATCACGTAATGGCCCTTGCGAAGACGCTGCCGAATAGCATTTGTAAAGTCTGTAATATAGCTATAATAAAGGGAAAAATAGCTGAACACGTTTTAACTGCGCAGCATATTAATAATCAAAAGAAAAAAAATGAACTAAATAGTCATTTGTGTGAAATTTGTGACGTTCAATTGACCAATAATGCCACGAACATTAACGAGCATAACGATGGTTTGCAGCATAAAAACAATTTAAAGCAATTAGAGGTAAATAACATAGAAATAAAAGAATGTGAAATGAAAAAAAAGTGCTACTGTAATACGTGTGATGTGTACTTCGCTTGCAAATCTGTCCAGGAACATATTCGTACATCGCAGCATTTGATTTTATCGGGATCTGGACCTTAGCAGTTACGTTTAATATATACACTCACGCAATAAGAATACTAGTGAGCAATACTGAAACAATCGAAATTGCAGAAAAAATTTGTAAGTTACTAAAAGTGATATACTTTTAAATTTAACGGAAACAAAAAGAAAAGGATGGCTGTGATTTAGTTTTTAAAAAGTAAAAAGTCAATAGTTTTAGGTATAAATATTTTACATAATTTAATATTATTTACTGAATTTTTATGCGGCGTAAGAGAATCCATCACCACATTTTGTTTTGTAGCGTGAGTGTCGTTAAAGATGTCTGCGTAACAATTGTAAAAGGAAATACTTGGTACTTTATAATTAAATCATAGGAAGAAATAAACCATACTAATATACTACTAGACCTGAAATTGAGAATCAAAACTGTGACACAGCTGTAGGTAGCGCGGACGAACGGGTAGTGTTAGGTGAATTCGAAATAAAGTTACATACATATCTAAAATATACTTTAAATCGCGTTTAATGCATATGAAACTTATAACAAAAAAGTTATGGAGAATTGACCATATCTTAATATACAATGTATTACTACCGTAGTGCCCGATTAGAAGTATACATAAAAATCTTTGATCATAACCAATGAACGCATTAGCATGGCTGCCATAATGGGTCTGACCACCCAATTTTGTTAAGGGTATCAATAAATTGTATAAAAAATTACGAATTTAACGGTATTTTTATTTTATTTTTTCTACCTTTAAAAATGACTAAAATATTGATGAGTTAAGTGGTGTTTTACGGTACGGGCGACCGCTTTGCTCCGCACCGCGATGTGACGTCACAATTCGATACGCTCGCTCAGTCGGTTGCCTTCCCGCCAGTCCCCTACTCGTTTCGTTTCGAGGCGCGTGCATTTTTAAACATTAAAAATGGTCAGAAAGTATTGCATTGTATCTCTGTGTACAAATTCAAGTGAAAAAACACATGACAAGCTATTTTTTAATGTCCCGAAAAAGGATGAAATAAGAAGGCGATAAGAAGAGCAGATCCTCTCAAAGCCACCTGTAGTTTTTATTGTTGTGAAGATCATTTTGATGTAAGTTTCATTATTGTTTGTTTACATATATACTTATTGTTACCTACAAAATGTTTACCAGCCACTCACCACACAACACACCAGTGTTAATAACTATTTGGGTTTTATATGCCTACTTACCTGTTCATGAAATAGGAGCGCTCGGCTAAGTGGTCGAGGTGTCTGTCCATCTTACGTCGTTTGTCAAAAAGGCACAAAATTATCTAAATTGTTACTCTGCGTATTCAAGTCAAGGTCAGCGCTCATAACTTATACATAACTCTCGTGGCACAACCTATACCTACAACTTAACCTACTTATCTTGGTATGTGTGTGTAAAGTATCGTAACATACCCTTAGCATTGCTAATAGATGCGTGTGTAAAGGTATGTAAAGGTATGCTAATAGATGTGTGTGCCGTGTAAGCTTAAAGCATAATATGTTCGTATCGCTATTTACAAGGTCAAGATAGATATGCAATGCACCACACAGCGTAGCGCGCCTGTGTGCGTGTGGTACGTGTGGTGATAAGACGAGTGCGATTGATCAGGGATGACAAACCTTTGGCTCCTTACTTCAAACTGCTGTGACAGTATGTGTTAAAATAAATCCAAGAATAAAATCGATAGTGAAGTGAGGGATAGCGAACCTTTGACTCTTTGTTAACCTACATACAATAGCAATACGTTAAAGTTAAGTAACAATAATATGTATTAACTTGCTGGACGACACACTATAAACCCAAACGGGTTTTCGTGTCGAACAGCCATAAAAATCGTCGAGATCGTGAATTCGAGTACCACTTGCCATATTATTTTTTATCTAATTTTTTTTTCTTGTCATGTTATTTATTTATCAGTAACCTTTATTTTCTGTTTTTTTTAAATTTCTGTTATATTACGCTCCTTAAGGAACACGTTCAAATTTAGGAATAAAAGTCCGATATGAGAAGATAAAATCCTGTAGATCGTGTTATACCTTTATGCAAAATTTCATCCAAATCAGTTTAGTATTACATGCATGAATGTTTGCGACCACTGCATTTTCAAAACATAATAGGTACCAACTACCAACGTAATGCCGCAATCAGTTTATTCAAAAGTAAGTCAAAGTAAAACTAGGACCAAATGTTTGCAACCACTGACGAACTACGTAACCAACAAAATTTCTTCACGTGTCACTAGGTACTAAATAATGGTATAAATCGCGGCACGTAAGTTGAACTATGACCTTGTATGCGCAGTAACACATTTTCGGGTCTCAATCGAAGTGCGGTATGAGGTGCGCCGCGAGGGGCCGCGCGTAACCATAGCAACGTGGCGACGCTAGACCCCACTCAGTCGCACTATGTCCCTCGCTACCCGCGCACTCACTGCGCGGCCCTGGGGTACAATCGCGTACGAAATTTTTAAACTCTGACATTTATAATTCTGTCGATTGCGTGATCATTTAATTTAATTTCAAAAAAATGACTCGACCACAACCAACTTTAAGGAGACAGGAAAGAAGAATGATATTTGATGTTTATAATTATTTTTTTAAAGAAAATAATATAACTGATTCTCTGAATAAAACTGCGGAAGCTACGAAAAAGTCTGTATCCACAGTTAAAAGGATTGTTAAAGAAAGTAAAAGTTCAGAGTTTATAGTTACTTTTAGGGCCCCTGGTAAAAAGAGGCAACGAATAAAGCCAGTCACAGGCATAGACAATTTTGACAAGGGGGTAATAAAATGATGTATTCACAATTTTCATTTAACTGAAAACGAATTACCGACCCTTGGTAAACTTAGTGCAAAATTACGTGCCGATATAAAATTTGAAGGTTCTGAAAAAAGTCTTCGTCGCATTATTAAGGAACTTGGATTTAAATGGAAAGCCACCGAGAATAATAGGAAAGTTTTAATAGAAACATCCGCCATCAGATTGTTAAGAATAAATTACTTAGAAAAATTAAGACAGTATCGACAACAAAACAGACCAATTGTATACACAGATGTGTCATATGTTCACGCTACTCACACCACACCGAAAGGTTGGACAGATGGGTCAAGTAAAGAAATAAAAAAACCCTTATCAAAAGGGCAACGTGTTGTGATAGTACATGCCGGATCGGAGACTGGTTTTGTGCCTAACGCCTTGTTAACGTTCAAGTCAGGTATGAAGTCCGGGGACTATCACGACGATATGAATTTTGAGAATTATGAGAAGTGAATTCGAACTCAATTGATACCGAATCTTCCCCCAAATTAAATTATAGTTGCAGACAATGCATCATACAATAATAAGGAATATGACTTAGCACCAAACGCGAATTCAAGGAAAGCTGATATGCAGGCTTGGCTTTCAGAAAAAGGAATAACATTTACGTCTGAAATGTTGAAGCCTCAATTATACCGATTAATAAAAAATAACAAAGATCGCTTCAAAACATTTAGTATAGACAAGATTTTTAAAGAACATGGTCATGACGTACTTCGCCTGCCTCCCTACCACCCAGATCTGAACCCTATAGAAATGGCATGGGCAGCATAAAGGGTTATGTAAGTAGCAAAAATGTACGATGGAATGGGGCACATTCCATCGTGTTATAGAGTTAGTGAACGAAAAGGTAAATGCAATGGGACCATGTGATTGGAAAAAGCTATGCGACAAAGTTAAGACAATCGAAGAAGCTTATGTCAAAAGCGACCATGTCATCGATAAAATGACGGAAGAATTTATAATACTGGTTGGAGATTCTGACAGCAGTGATTCTGAATTGGATTCCTCAACTGACATAGAAGATGAAATCGCAACTCCTGGCCCAAGTTCTGGTATACCACTAGGAAATTATATAGAAGGTGTCATGCCAATGAGTGAAAGTGATTGAACATGTAGATAAACAGATTTAACTTTTGATGTATTAAATTTTATTAGTATTCCTTTAACTGTTCTATTTAATAATACCTAACAATCACAAATAAATTATGTAATAAGAAATACAATTATTTGAAAGAAAATCGAAATTATTTTTACGAAACTTCATTTTTTTTTAAATTAAATTACTTCACTTCATTTTCACACTTATTAAAAAATATATTTAAATACGACGAATTCACGGTTTTTCCTTTAAGATTTTTGAATTTTTCAGGCAACCGTGGAGCATGTGTCTAACATTTTTGTCCATAATTGTACCTGCGCAAACGACCGCCATTTTAGTTCAACTTACGTGCCGCGATCTATACGAGTTGATTAATAACTCATTGCATTAGTAAGTTTAAGTAAGTTTTTTCATGTTATGTCGTAAATCATGTGCAACTTCGTGGTTCGATCAGTTAATACCTACCTATGTATTACT
The DNA here is from genome assembly GCA_029286625.1 of Parnassius orleans. NCBI lineage: Eukaryota > Metazoa > Arthropoda > Insecta > Lepidoptera > Papilionidae > Parnassius > Parnassius orleans. The sequence continues at coordinate 212,011 of JAGSMP010000272.1, read as the reverse complement.
GCGTAAACCTACTAATTAATGGTAAAGCTGTATACTTTTCGTAATTTTTTTATTAGTAACTTACCTTTCGCGCTTTATTCCACGCATTTCTGATGATAAAAATCATTATTTTCAAAAAAATACTACGCAATCATAAAAACATCCACTTTTGGCAGATTATCTTACTGTCCTTTTTCAAAGCCCGCTTCCATTTTCTTTTTTTACAGCACTACACACCATGACTATACATATAAATACAAATATAATCATATAAAAACTAAATGTTCAATACGTTAGTTTATAATATTTAGGTAAACGACCGTATACTTCCGAACGCGTGGTTATTCCCCTCCCCCACACCGAACGGGTTCCCGCCTTGTGGCGGGGGTGTTTAGTAGCCGTGGCTTGGTCACCCGCGGCGAACAAAGAGGAACCCCTTGGCTGGCCCGTAGTGTAGGGCCACTCCGAGTGGGCTTGGCGAGCCCACTTAGGATGTGTGTCGGTGGGCTGCGGCGAGAGGGGTGTCCTCGCCCCTACCGCTGCAGACGAGGTGGAGTCGCGGAGGAAGAGGAGTGTTGGTATGGCGATGCGCCACTCGCCCTATCCTCCGCGACTCTAACAGAACCGCACCGTTAATTGATGCGGTGGTGGTGGGGCTGCGGGGGGAGAGCAGTGCTGGTATTGCGAGGCGCCGCTCTCTCAACCCTCCGCAGCCGAATCTTGGTTGGCGGCGGAGCCATAGACCAGATCCGCGGCTGGGGTCAGGAAGGCTGGTGCTTCTGAGTGCTAGTTTTTCCTGGCCCCATGGCCTTCGCGCATCGGACACGGGAGCGTCTGTTGCGCATGTGAAGTTGGAGAGCGTGCCATGTGTTCTGGTGCGCCTTACCTGAGAAGGAGATGGAGGAGGAGTAGTCCTCTCCCGAGGAGGGGCCGCCATGGGGCGGCCAGCGCTGGTGGGGCCGCGGATGTGTGCGAAAGCGTTCCCGTGGCCCTGACAATATGCGACGAAGGTGGAACAACATGGGGTTTTAGTCGGTGCGAGTTCGACATAACTCGTCCTTGCCCCCGCAAGGCGGGTATGCGTAGGCATTTCCCCATGTAAAAAAAAGGTACTAAATAATTTACGAGTTGATTAATACTCATTGCATTAGTAAGTTTAAGTAAGTTTTTTCATGTTATGTCGTAAGTCATGTGCATCTTCGTAAACCAAACTAACACTTTTAATATTTCATGTGACAGGGATAATTCTTTAAAAATAAAATTATACACTTATTATTCTTTACACAATCCTGAGTTTGAGCACTGGCCGAGCTGGTTTAAAGCAGTTTCAGTGACGAGCCGCCAGTGCTCACGCACACACGCGCCTCAAGCTTGTAGTAGTTAAATTATCATAGCGCGGTTTTATGAAGCTTTGCCTCTGTACGGTACGGTTTCTTTACTCATGTGCTTTAGGCTTAACTAATTTAGCCTAGGCAGAAATGAGTAAAAAAAATAATTTTTGTTTTACGTTGATATGCTCAATGTATTGGTGTGTTTTCGTAATTGGTCTTAACTGTTTTATTGTCTTAAATTCTTACTCCTTATTAAATTGTTAAAGGTTTTTTACAATTTTTCTTATATGTAGGTACTCTAAAACATTCAATGCATGATTCCTTTGTCACCCTTATTCAATAAAAAACGCCTCATAACGCGAAGCGTTATTAGGTAGTGCTTTACTCTCGATACGTCAAGTTCAAGCAATTTTGTCTTCTTAAAATGCTCTAAATAACCATATTGCACTAGTATATATGTATGAGTAAATAACCATATTTACTCATACACATATACTGAGTAGCCGTATATCAAGAAGACACTTAATTTAATGCATCTTATATTTTCTAAAAAATCATTTTATATTGCTACTTTGAAAAAAGAAACGGTTTGAAAAAAAATTACGTGGACCATATGCGTAATAAATACTAATAGCACTGAGTTAAAGAGTATAGTAACTGTCCTATACAGGAATAGTGAGTCAACTCCTTTGTTATACCGCAAAATATCTACAAGGCTATCGTCGCTAAAAATATGCAAGGGTTGTCACAAAACATTTCCTTAGATAATAATATCATAACATATTTTATCTGTATTCCTCGTAATAATTTATTTTTCTATACAAGGAAACAAAGTAATTACTACGCGAATACTAAAAATACTGGCGCGAATATTCGCGTTAACGCGCGAAGTCGCAAGCACATCGCTTCGCTGTCGGTAAATTCTCGCACTTCAAAGGTTTTTTATCGCGATGGACTTTGCTTGTGCGGACACAATTCAGTCTGCCCCATAGATTATTGGTCTGGCCACATACATCGTGCGTAGCGGATGTGTTAAAGTAAATTAGGATTTGAGACGTATTTCCGACGTGGATTGGTGTAATTAATTTTTTTTAGAATTAATCAGTAATTACGAGTCTGAGCCGATATTATATATATATTTTTTAAACAGACAATAATAAAAAATAATTATTCGCTGCCATATAATGCACAGCGCGATAAACTTTACAACGCACAGTGTGGCCAGGCACCTTCGCGGTAGGCCGAAGGCGAAGTTTTATCGCGATAGAATAATCGCGATAAAACTTCGCCTTCGGTCTACTGCTACGGCCAGACTTGAAGGTGAAAATTCGTGTTTGCGTTGTCACGATAAAACTTCGTGTTCGATCCATGACGAAGTGCTTGGCCACACTTCGCTACGTCGCGATAATCTAAAACGTCGCGATAATTCATTTCGCGGAAAACATGGAAGAGAGAGAGAGAACATCTTTATTATTTGAACAAAAATAAAAAGGTCAAAAAGCGGAATTCCTCCACCGTAACAGGCTAGCTTAAATTAGCTTTAATTATCACCCATGCGTCGTAATTCAAATGTTTTTTCTTGTGGTTTGGCTCTTGGGGATTCCATAAAACTGGTTCAGATTCATAATTTTGTATTATTTCTAATATCCTCTCATTACTCCAATCCATGATTAACAAGTACAAACAAACACGCTCAAACCGCTCCGTCTCGCAGTCAACTAAAGCGCGCGAAGTGTAGCCAACCGCACGAACTTTGTCGCAACAAAACCCTCTGATGTACGGCAATTTACCGACAGCGGCGCGAAGGGCATTCGTTATCGCGAAGATGATTCGCGAAAGGACGAATTCTTTGGCCAGACGTGTCGCGACAACGCAAATCTTCGAGTTATCGCGATAGTGTAGCCGCGGTATACCATTGGCCATACAGTGTGACCGAGGCATTACACATATGCGTGGACGTATCAATAGTTTGTTAATATAAGGTATCAATAGTTTGTTAATAAAATAAGGTATCAATAGTTTGTTAATAAAATGATTTTCAACTTTTATAAGTTTTTTAATTGTCGTGTTTTTTTTCGTCGTCAAAACGTCCAGTAATAAAATATTTTGGCCTTATTCTACTACATCATGCACAACATGACGATATATTTATATTTATCACGCGATATTATATTGATACTGTTTAAAAATATCGATACGATAAATATCGATACTTTTTCACTTGCCCATCTCTATGACTGAGTAAGGGCGTAAAATCAGTGTAGTGTAATAACTGATGTCCCTAATTAGGGGCCACCCTCAATTCAGGGCCCTGATTCAGTGTAGTGTAATAGGGGTATTATCCCTTGATAGACAAAAGACAAATGTACCATACAGCCTATATCGATTTTATACCTCTAATAATAAATATAATAATAATAATTTATTTATTGAATTACTGTGTACAATAGTAAAGGTGAATATTATAAAAGGTATCAACAGTTGCCTCATCAGGCGTGCAATAGATTTACAATATTATCTTATAAGATAAAATGTTTAAAAATGCTTATAAGAATGAAGAACACGGTATTAACTTTTAAAATTATAAAATTCGTTTAGTGTATAAAACGTATGTTTCACCAACCAGTTTTTTTAGTATATGTTTGAATATATGTTATAGCTATTTTATTCTATTTCAAAATCAACCTGCCCTTATTGAAAAAAAAAACTTTTTTATATCTGTGTAATCCTTGTGGCTGAAAGCCTTATAGTCAATGTCGCTATAAATTAACAAAAAAAAATTCAAATTATTTATAAATTGGCAATAATATATAGAAATCATGGGGATTTTTTATTATACAGGGCATGATTTTAGTGTTGTCAGATATACAGTAGTTATGACATTTGTAGGTAATATTATGACCTACGGGCCTACGGCGTATGCAAAAGAAAGGTCCTAAAACTAAAAATTATTGATATTCGGTGTCATTTTTGACATCTGCTTTTGGTGGGATTCGTCTTTACATCCACACTCAGGCTGTTCTGCCCACTCTTTGCTATCACCAGATCACTACTCACTAACGTGTTGGATTAGTGTTAGCACATAATAAATAATAGTATAAGAAGTGCAGTGTAGAGCGTCGATTATCCGAACTAATTGGCGGACATGGGTGTTCGGAAAACCGATTTATTCGGATAATCGAACTGTATAATTTTATGTACCAATAAAACATATTTATATGTAATACAAATTTCGTTTATTAGCCCCCGGCCACACACTCGTCGAGTGGCATGGGAAGTAGCGAGGAAAGGAGGCAGAGACGTAGTGTGGCCACAATACTCGTAATGCCGCACGTCATACTCATCGTCATGCCCATTGCTACCTGTTTTGTCGGTTTATTGGGTGCGAGTCAAAGGACTGGTAATATGAGCGCGAGTGGCTGACCACATACTCGCGCAAACGCAGTCTGAATCGAGCGCTCGTTACGAAAGCGTCGTTCTATTCTATTTCGATGAATAGATGTCATCATCCACCATCTCCGTTGGCGAAAACGACGACGTATATTTCTTTTTTATGACATTGATATAATTAGCTATACTCAATATGTATATAGCGCGCATGCTGCCACAGTTGCATTAACCATTGTGTTACAAACGCGAGCGACCTAGTGCGGGAGCGTCGCAATGAGGGCTAATAATTTTCTGCTCACCAGATGTCGCTAGTTGACACTGAGGTAAAGTTTTTTATTACATAATGTAATTTAATTGAGAAATTGTTTTTTAATAAAAGTTTATCAGTTTCTAGAGCATTATATTTATACACAAAACAATGCGTCAGTGGTTTGCTCTTTAATTTTTTGCACATTTTTAACTTTTTAAAAAAAAATTCTACTTTACAAAAATAAACAATAACTTATACATTTTCCGAACAAATTAACTTCCCTGCTATGAAATCTGTGAAATATTATACCTCACTTTCTAGTGGCGCCGCCCTGATGGCAGAAAAAGTCGTGGATGCCCATTAATTGCGTGAGTAGAACAGTGTGTGGCCACAGAGGGCAACATCGCGGCAGCGCGAGGAGCAGAACTAGGAGCAGCGCAAGGAGCATAGTGTGGCTGAGCCAATACAGTTATAAGTAGGAATATAAATGAAGTAGAGATAGCTTAGTAAACAAAAAAATATTGTATAATCAATATTGAACATACAGTATGCTTGTAAAATTAAAGTTTAAAGAAGTCCTTAATTTTGGTCTGTCGAAGCGAACCTACTCTCTTACTGCGCGTATGTACTGCTAAGTCTCGCACATTTTTCAGAACAGATATCTGATACTGGTCACTTTCATATTGAGCTTCAAACCATCGCAAGGCAGTATCTAAGCAAGTAAACGCTTTAGAAGGAGTAGGTATATTTTCGTCTTCATATTCTGAACCACTAGTTGATGAGGTCCTGGCGGCATCAGCTTTGTCACTCACGACAACGAGGTCTGCAATTTCGCTATCCTGCAAGATTTGGTGCCCTAGATCTGCATCCTCGACAGTCATCCATTCTTGAACGTCTTCTTCATCACATTCATGGCAATTGAGTTCTTGAAGCATATTTAGCATTTCAGACATATCATTCTGTTCTTCATTTCCACTTTCACTTAGAAAACATTTCGCTATACTCAAAATTTTATTCCAGGCTTTTTTTAATTCTGTTCTTTTAAACTGTCCCAAGCTGCTCCGATCATGTAGGATGCATCTTTTAAATCAATATTTTTATAATTTCTAATAAGATTTTCTTCTCCCTCCTCTTCTCTTTCAAGCAACAACTTACGTAGCAATTCTTTTCTGTAATATCGCTTGAAAGTCTCGATAACACCTTGATCCATGGGCTGTAAATAAGGAGGTTACGTTTAGTGGAAGAAACATATCACTTTTATAAATTCATCCTTTTCATTTAGGATGTCACATGATGGATGAGTTGGTGCATTATCAAGGAGCAATAAAGTTTTCTCTCTTTTTCCATTCTTTAGCTGATGGGCTTTTACAGCGGGTACAAAAACTCCTCTCTCACTCAACTCGCAGCTCGCTGCAGCGATATTCGTATCTCAGTGTGGTAGTAGTTCGGTTAAGCGATCGTTCGGTTGATCGACGTTCGGATAATCGACGCTCTACTGTGTTAGGTAATACAGCTCCTGTTGTCGCCTTGTTCTTTAGTCAATAGGATAGCCGGTAGCAGGGACGAAAATGGGTAAACGGTAGTTCCACCTCATCCACTCCACACCCACATAATATACATATATAAAGTTTATGTTGCACATCTGTGCGTATATATGTGAACTTTGTATGGAGGAGGAACTATTTACGAATACGGTAAAGACTGCGCTAGCACTTCTTATTACTTTGTGGGTAAAGACAAGCTAACTGTACTGACTTTTGCTATATAAGTGTACAATCTACGTTACTAACATTACGGAATAAATGTAATTCTGACAATTCAGTCTGGCAACGTGGTACGTTATCAAAATTATCTTTATTGGTACCTACATACATAGTATATACCAGGGTACATCAATTACCTATTCTTAGGTCATTGAGGTACATACAGTGTTATTGCTAGGAGTTAAAGTATTCTGTGTTGTTACTTGTTGCAATAATGATAACGGCCTTGTCGGTGCTAAATGTACTTTAACTTAAGTACTAGTTATTACGATATTAGTATTACCACTAAGTACCTACTTTGATTAAATCCGGAAGGATAGTAGGTAGGTACCTACTTTTGGATATAACTACTAAATAATACAATAAGAGTAAGAAATCACTGCAACAAAGGCTAAGTGAACAATAGCGAAGATTATGAATAAGTAAAATATGTTCACAAGTTGTGTTGGTAAGTTTATAATCATTACGTAATAATTCTATGTTTATAATGCTTAAGTCTTAGAACTTATTTTTTTTTTATTTTGCTTTCAATAATCTAAAATGGAAAGACGTAGACTAGTTGAAAAATAAAAACCAAAAAAGGTTTAATATGTTTTGTTAAAGCAAATTAAAAAAAAAATTGCAACTGTAAGTCTTCCAACTGCTCGCTGCCCACCTGTGCGCAATAGCTGCTGTATTTTTGCCTTCTTATTAAAAATAATAATACTAGTAATGCCATTATCATTACTAATACTCCTGTGAACCACTCCAAGTAAGCTTAAAATGCTTGTGTTAGGAGCGGTTCACTACAGTCATTGGCATTACCATTAGGCTGCTGTAGCTTCAAATCATTAGATGGTTTCATCCTTTTCTGCTTAGGTGCTCCTCTGCGTTGATATCATCCTTCACTACTGTGCTCTGGTCTGAAGGGCAGAGCCAGTATAATTACAATAATATAAAACTGCTGTTTTTGAATACAGTAGAGCCATGTCATAGTAGCATTAGGCCTCTAACATAAATGTGTCGGCTCAAACATGGAGTTACAATGCTTGCACAGAATACCTGATAGAAATAGGAGACCTTTTTGTCTTGTAACAAGGCATTCCAACACAGTTAGTGGGTGACAATGTACTGCATTTAAATCTTACTTGAGGATAGACATAGGTGCCTATGTGCCACAGCATCTACTGACCATAAGGTGGAATGTGAACTCTATTCATTCACCTTTTCATTCATTCATTCTTTCTTTTATTAATTTCCCAAATAGATTGAAAATTTATTTGCTCACTAAGTGCAAGTGTAACAAGCATTGGAATGAAACTTTTAAGAGATACTAATTAATTAATAAATTGAAATTGTGTCATTAATATAATAAAATAATTTAATATTAGATACCTATTATCTTAGATTATTTATAAATAATCTAAGCCTATTATACAAGTTAACAAGATATTTAATTCACTCACAACTGTTCTCATGTACAGTGAATGGTGTTTTTAATTATTTATTTTAATCCATAATATCTTCCTGGCATTTCTCATGGTGTATCATACAACAACCCTTGGATGGGCTCACTACTTAATTAGCTAACTGTTACTGTTACAGCCTATCTAAAGTCCACTGGTGAATGTAGATCTCTTAATGGTTTGCCTCATAGGGGAGATACCTGCAATAGTTGTCAGGCTTGGCATGCAGGTTGGCAACTGCATTTCTTTTTAATAATTATTAGAAAGACACTTCTGCCCATCCTCTGGTTTTTCCCCTCTGTCACCTCTTACAACACCCACGGAATGATATGCGGCAGTGCAAATTCATACCACCACTACATGGTCTAGATCTAAGTAAGCTTAGTAAGTAGTTTCCTCAGATAAATACTACTTTACATATTTAGTTACAATCTGTTTCTTAGCTAGGTAATGGAATCTGCACATGTTTAAGTTGATTCCATAATTTAAAATAAAAAAGGAAAACTAACTTATAAACTAAAATGAATAAAATAATTTCCACATAGGTAATTTAATAGTTATTGAACAGCCCCTATGGTTACTCTCAGATACACTAATTCCCAACACCATTTTTAGAAGCTATTGAATAATGTGTAAATAGCTTTATACTTTTTTAAAGACCAACCTTTTTCCCCAACATCATTTTACAATGAAATATACACCACTGTTGATAATACAAAATGTGTTTCTCCTCTAAACAAGACATTGCCAGGGGAACATGACTAAGATGGCACACTAAGTGAAGTTACTTAATTTATTTCATTGGCTTTGTGGTGGCAGTTATTGTGCATGTATTTGTAGAAGGGAGAGAAGTGTTTCTCACCAGGTTACACACTAATTTATTTTTTACAAGGATCTTACCTAATTAATTTTCATTCTTAAAATAAAAAACTTCTCTAAAGTAACTTTTATAATTCTATTAATTAACTAGCTTGAATGTTTAATAAATTCAATTTTGAATTCATACCTTTTAGATACGTGTGCATACATTTTTGAACCATGAAAATGGAGCTACATGAAACTAATGGAAAATATGTCATACCATTACATACTGTAGACTTATCACTTCTATCAACATTGAATGTTGCTCCAAAGAACCATGCCGATTTGTTGCCCTTATGGAGCAATAACAACTTGACATTAAGGAATGAAGATTGCTATTTAGAATTTCAAATCAAAGATAAGCAGGACATCTTTGACATGGAAACATATAATAAAATTGAATTTGAAATAGATGATAAACAAGATATCTCAGAGTCGAAGGCCACATATGTTAGTTCCTCAGGTATTCATAATTTATAGTACATACAAATAAATTGTAGTTTCTAATATGTTGAAATTACTGGCTTTTATTAAACTCAGGGGGTCACTGACCTCTATCCTCTATATATTATAAGGACTGGCTATACAACGTGATATAATGAGGCGATTTGATTTTCGCCATTTTGGCGCTGACAGCAGAAGTGAACGTCCACGGAACTATTAATAGAGATCAGACAGTGTGACAAAATATATTGATAAAGTTTTTATATTCAGGCCTACCCGTAACGTCCTTTCTATTTAAGTATCATATTAATATAATGCCATACAATAAATAAATGTATCAATTAATACCTAGGGCCTTAGACCCAAGCTTTATACCTCATAATATAAAACCAAGATCAACGCTGAGCTGGTTTATCTACGTTTTTATTCGTAACTAGAGAACCATAGAATTATCTATGTACAGAACGGATTTTGTTCCGGGTTTCAACATTGGGTATGTTGGTTCATTTGCGAGGCTTAAATATTCAATTAGTACTGGAAAATATTCAACTGAAGTAGGTAAGTACATAAAATAAAAATAAAAACATAATTTCGCAAATAATTTATTGACAGCCGTTCATTCAGTTCTATTTATAGAAAACAAATCAGCTGCTAAAATAACGCCTATCAGGTCTGTCTATAGACAGAATAAACTATATCTTCTTAATATATAAAAAATAATGTTTGTTTGTACGTATTTTATGCATTGCCATACCGTTCGTGAGATTGCGGTAAAATTTTGTCAACTTATTGCTTGCACTTGCGCGAAGGTTATAGGCATAGTACAAAAATAACTAAAAACTTAAATTATCATACTCCCCGGGGTATAGTGCCAAGATCGCTGGCTGCGCTTCCTCTCTGAATGGCTATACTTAGCATTTGAGCGAGAAAATAAGCAGCCCTCTTAGCGACGCTCAGTCGTGGATAGTTTTTTTAGGAACTTCACCGCACATGAACCCCATGGACCGATAGTCTCTACAGCAAATGACACAAATATGTACTCATCTCTCAGAGACTCATATTTGGGCTACTTACTTAGTTCAGTTGCCTCTGATGCTGCTCCTGCTTTAAACGAGGCACCCCTGAGATTATAATAATAATATTATAATAATTTATCTTCGCGATTATGCATGGTGGGCGCGGTTTTTGTAAGCGCGCTCACCATGCACCATCGCGAATTGTGCAGCCTCCGTAATTACTTCCTGGCGAGGACCTATGAGGACGTCATTTCTTGTGATAAAGGGCTTACTCCTCTGTCCTTAGCTAACGAGCAATGGCAAGATCCGGTAGTACAGAGCATTTCCGACCGTGAGACGATATAAATACCCCAAATAAAATTTTTATTTCAGATAACCAAGTAATCCATATAATTTGTTAGTATATATGAAACTTATACTGTATGTTAGTACCTAAATCTAATTTAAATACAAGTGCCTTATCAACTAAATAGAGGCGGTAATATTGCTTAAGATGAGAGGCTGCCAGTGTCTTCGCAAGTAGTGTCCCACACTAAAGCTTTATCTCTCTCCCAAGCGTCCATAGTCATACCATCGTCTTTACTGTTCTACAAAGCTCTAGGGGAAGGAAGATTGATAGAGACAAGGTTTTCAAATGACATCGTTCAAAGAACCGTGACGGGACAAAATTACATTATAGAATATCATATCATTATGACACGGATATTTAACCGTGTAATAAAAATATGGTAATAAGGTGTATTCGACCGAATACCATGTTACACCAGAGTACACACTTACCCTCGAATAATTTTACTCTTTGGTATTACTCGGATCGCATTAAACTTCGTTTGCGTTTTAAACACAAACGTGGAGTAGCCACACCAGAATATTGTTACCTAGGGTTTGTGAATCAATAACAACTGTAACATTTGATAATTATCTTTCGTCGGCGACTTTGGTTGTTAACAGATATGGGTAGAAAAAAACATCGATAAGTATTATAGACAAGGAACTCGACAATTTTATTGTTTATCAAAATTCAGTAATATAAAGCCATACATGTTGGTAATTCGATATTAAGATTAGTAACAAATTTTTAAGTACCTATATTAACAGCTAGTATCATTTTTAAAATATTAGCTGTAAATTCACATACTTTTGGAATGGAAATGGAAACACTTTCCTTTTTGTAACGAGTTTTACAAATTACGCACACTCATTATTAATAAAAATAATTCTTGTTATAAAACTAAAATCAAACATAATCAAACTACACAAAATACTTTCATTTTTTCCTTTAAGAGTTTAAATTACAGAGATACGATTTAAACAACACAACAGACTTTGTCATGTTAACTCAATTTTAGTTCCCGGTACGAACAATGGCGGCGCTTCAAATCGACACAAACATTTTGTAGGGTTTAGCCAGTCCAGCGTACTTGTATATATATAGGTCACTTGGGGGTTATTTGCTTGATATTAAGATATAAATAACCATTTTTAAACATTTAGTGTGTGTGTCTAATAATGGCTAATCCGATTGTAATGAAACTACGAACAGTTTTTGAGAATTTAATTTAAAAAAAAACGAAAATAAGTCAGTATGTACCTTCTTTTTCAGAAAATTCATCAAATCCCGATGTCAATACAGAAATAAGTACAAATTTGTGCTATATCTGCAATATCGAAGTTCCCCTGCCATATATGAAGGAACACATAGATAGTTCTAAACATAAGACATTCCTTAAAATAGCCGAAGTGGCATTAGAAAGACTAAAGAAACAAACGGACCACAACTTTTCCAATAAAAATTCTATCCCGTCGATGTATTTTTGTCAAACATGTGTTACAACAACACCTGTCAAGAACAAATCTTTCCATATGAATTCGAATGCTCATAAAAACGCTGTTATATTAGATAGATTATTAAATGATTTTCTTAAAATATACATACATGAAGAATTAGAAACAGATAACACCGAATCGGAAATTGAAACGCCTAATCATGGAAAATTGGATAAAGTTGATGAAGGCACAAACAAATCCAATATTGAAAAACCAGTCTACAATGAAGATATTGCCAAGGAAATAGTTTGGAATCTGAAACCAGCTACATTTCAAAGAATAAATAAAGATGCTATTATTGTCAGTGGTGGTACAAATTTAACAGAATACATAAATATTTTAAATGCTAAAACTTTATCTTCACACAAGTTGAAATATGTCAATGGCGAGTATCTTATTATCGGAACAAAAGATGGCAGTGAGGTTAAAGTGACACACAACAATTTTCATGGAGTACTGGCTATAGGAAAGCGCCATGCTCAGTGCAAACTGTGCACAGAAATAGTTAGAAATGCAGATAAACATATTTATTCTCAAAAACATATCGAAAAGATAGTACTGCCAATAAATGACAAGGAATGTATTAGAGAGGTAAGTGTTTATTCACTATTACATTATCATCACATCCCATTATAAGTTCTCTGTTAAACATAGGCCTCCGCGATAGATTGCTACTAAGTTTTGAGCCACCTGCCTCAACATTTTACCTGCGTGTCTTATCAGGTCGTCAAGCCATCTAGTTTGTGTTCACGGTCGGCCCATTGCCACTTCAGCTTACTGATCTGCTGAGCTATGTGTCAGTTACACTTGTTCTTCTGTAGATATCCTCATTACGGATTTTATTTATTCTTGCTACCTGCGTAACGTAAATACCTACAATCGCGCGGAACCACAGGTTACATAATGCAGTCAGGGCTAGCGCGTTTTAGGCGAGTGACGTACTACTGAATTTAAGTTTTTTAACTGACTTCAAAAAGGAGGAGGTACTCAACTCGATTGTATTTTTTTTATGTGTGTTACCTCGGAACTTTTTTCTAGGTGAACCGATTTTGATGAATCTTTTTTAATTTGAAAGCTGATGGTTTTTATGTGGTCTCATAAAAATTTATCAAGATCTGACCAGTAGTTTTGAGTTATCCTTAATAATGCGTATTTAATTGACTTCGACTACATTGATGATGTTCTCATTTTATTCTTGTACAGTACAAGGTTGGTAAATTTTTTAATTTTACCTTGTTTTTTTTGTTTAATACTGTCTACATAAATAGATTTTTTGTAACCACTTGTATAAATATTTTTGTTTATTGTTTAGTATATTAAGTTACATGATAAAATAGTTGAATAAGTTTTAGTGCAATGTATATGTTATTGTTATACATTCATTAACAATTTTGAGTAGTTAATTAATTTAGTTTAACAATTTTGAAATAAAAATTTACTAAAATTATTTAAGAATATTAATTTTATCATTTCGTGTCAATGTTTTCCCTCCCAGTATTTATTACGTCAGATTTAAAGCTTTTTCCACTCTTCAATTTAATGACCGTTATTTTAGAGATTTAAAAAAAATAAGACTATACTTCGTGTTTCGTCCTCTCGATTATTAACTGGAACTTATTAAACACAGGTAGCATTACGTCTAGGATTCACCACTCGCACTATAGTTGAAAATCTAAAAATTAAAAACCCATCCTTTCCCTTTCTTCCTCCGGTCACAGGAGTGAGAAGAACCTCACTCCCGAGGACCATCCATAGATTCTGTCCTCGATATGTCATTTACGGTTTAGTGCTTCAGCACTCAACACCGCTCTCTATTTTTAAATTGTGTTCAATTTTGTTTGATATAGTATTTTGCTATCAGCGAAACGTAGTGATTAGCTGATATTATTCCGAAAAGTAAGTGTTACTTAATTAAGAAATAAAGAAATTAAAGTACAAATTAAAGCGTGCATGAAGTCGCCAAGATAGAATATTATCAAGCAAGCCTCCGAGTGATTCGCCGCTGGACTTGGATCAACTGGAAGGTAGGAAATATATCAATAAAATAAAATGGATTCGTTCTTTTCAATGGAAATGTAACATAATCCCAAAGGATCCCCGTTCTCTTCATAGGAACTGTAACACATAGTGCCTTTTATAAATTAAGGTCCGCTCATTCCAAAGGAAATGAACACACACCTATCAAATAATAAAGTAAGGTGTAAAAATAATAATACTTGCATACTAATTATTAGTAATTTATTAGGCTTTATAATTTGTTATATATACAGTATCACCAAACTAAAAGTCCTGAATGAATATTTAGTGACCGAACGAACCACGATTGTAGACAATGCTGTTACTTTTTTTTTGGCACTAAAAATGCAATGATAAGGATATTTACATCGAGAGACGAGGAAGAAGGAAGGTAAAAAGAACGATGCCGGGTGAATTAACTCATGATGCTGGATTATTGATTCAAGAAGAAATACGTCGGTCAATGTTAGAATGCATAGAGCAATTTATACAAGAATTGTCGCAACGCGATACAGGACCATGAAACAAATCAACAATATTTTCCAAATTATTGAAACAAAGTTTATGTTAGAAGCTTCAGATGCCGATCTGGCTGTAGCAGCGGACTATCTCATTCAAATTTACGATGAATTTGATAAGGAGCAGGTTTTCCAAGAAATAAAAAGGTTCCGCAGGTATGTACGTGCCACCGATATAAGTGTAGACGTTGATGCCAAATCGACAGCCCAAGAAATCCTTCAATTTATAATTAAATGGGACTTTAGTGAATCGTTATCCTGTAATCCTACTTCTTGAGCATTTGCATTTCGGTTGTATCATGCGAGAGGAGTTTTTCAAAACTCACTAACACAAACTAATTAAAAATTATCTTCGATCTACAATGAATCAAGAGCTACTCTTTAATCTGTCCGTACTTTCAATTGAAAGAAAAATTTCAAAAGAAATTGATTTCACTGAAGTTATTGAGGAGGTCAGTAAAAGGCACGAAAACATATAATATGCTACAACAAAAATACATACTTACTGAAAAAAAAAACTTCATATTACTTTATTTTTACTAATTGGTTTTTTGCCGATCGATTCGTATTTTATTTTCCTCATCCATATCTATACTCTATGATATTTATTTAAGGCCCTAAGAGCGGGTGAAATGTCTAAATTCTTGGATATTTAAGTTAAAATATCACAATAACTGTTCATTTAATCCGCAAAGAAAAAATACAGGGTGACAGAATAGGATTTAATAAATGTTTTTAATTGAATAAAGTTGTATTTTTGTTAACCCCTTAGAAATAAAATCCCAAAGAGTACCTATATCTTATAATGTTGCCGGCAACTATCTTCTGCGCAGATTCTATAGTGCTACATACACATACATAACATAGCAACATTCATGTAGTCCTGAGGGTGTAAGGCGAGTCCAAAAAGTAGAGAAC
Organism: Parnassius orleans; assembly: GCA_029286625.1. Classification (NCBI taxonomy): domain Eukaryota; kingdom Metazoa; phylum Arthropoda; class Insecta; order Lepidoptera; family Papilionidae; genus Parnassius; species Parnassius orleans. Next base: position 196,253 of record JAGSMP010000272.1, on the reverse strand, counting down.
TACTCGGACCTCACATAGCCAAAAAATATGGGTATAGATGGAAAATTGTGAAAAAATAACAGGTGGCTAGAGCACATCGCTTACTCAAACCCAACATCCCGGTAGTCACTTCTTAAGACATGCTATTCAAGTTTCACAATTGGTACAATCTTTTTTGTTGTAAGTCCCACATAAACATGAGACATAACTTTCTTGTGTCATAAGTTTATAAGTCTTTACGTTGTAAACCCATGCTGCAGCTTTATTATAGATTTAGTACGAATGGGTCGGCTCGATCATGAAGGACTACGCTCGTACAGAAAACCAGCGTAAAATAGCAGCTCATTGCTGCTGTGTTTCGTATGGTGAGTATAGAGAACCGGAGACCCTTTTAAATGGAAATAAGGCATTCCACCTTAGTCCTCAGAATTGATAACGCATCTCCATTTTGACTTAATTAAAAATAGATGTAGATGTTTATGAGCCACAGCATCCACTTACCATCAGGTGGACTGTGTGCTCATTTGTCACATTTATTCTATAAAAAAATAGGCACAGGATTTTTTTAAATTTTTAGTTGTTATTAGCACAGAATAAATAATAGTACTACGTACAGAAGGCGCACTTCTTTGATGTTGACTAACCTTTTAAAAAGACTTTGATTTTAATAACCTACATAATTATTATTAATCAGATAAATCACGTACGCAAGCTAAATTAAACTCAATCGCTGCGCCCGAGTGTCCGTATGGCTTTGCATCTTTTCCCCTTCCCACACCACGATATTCCGTGGTCACTTAAGGCTTTCAACAAAAAGTAAAAAAAAAAACATGGTACGTAATACACTCGTGAGCAACTGAAACGACTCACCCCTTCAAAATCTTCAAAGTGTACTTTTTTTTTCAAAAATGGCTCGAGTATTGTATATAAAATGTATATTATTTTGAAAGCTTAATCTTTAGGCTTTAAAATAACACCACTGTCATTTAAATTCGTTCAGTTTTTTGTTTTATACCGTACCTTTAGTTATTCAATTAATTTAAACTGTTTTACTTTAAGATAGTGTGTTATAATTTTTACCGTCATTAAAATAACGGTTATTAAACTTAAGACGCTAAATCTGACGTATAATTTAAGTAAATACTGGGAGGGAAACATGAACACTAAGTGATAAAATTAAGATTAGTTAATAATTTTCGTAAATTACTTGTTGTTTTTTTACTATGCTGTTTTTTTATTATTATGTTTTCAAAATTGTTAGAGAATGTATTTTCTATAATATACATATAAATTTACATATAAGTTAAACTAAAATTATATGACTATTTTATCCTATAACTAAATATAGTAAACAATAAACAAAAATATTTATATAAGTATTTACAAAAAATCTATTTACGTAAGCAGTATTAAAAAGTTTTGAAATTCAATAATACGTCGCTCGCATAAAACGTGCTAGCCCTGACTGCGTATGTAACCACAGGCTCCACGCGATTGTAGATATTTTCTTCACGCAGGTAGCAGCAAGAGTGACAGGCTTGTTATTAAGAAGACGCTGCTGCCCATCTCCTGGTTTGTTTCCCTCTGTCGCTTCTTACGACACTCGCGGGATGGTATGGGATAATGCTGACAGCGCCACTACGCGATATTCAACAACGTAAGACGATATAACTACATAAAAGCTTTCATTGTTACAGTTGGATAATACTAAAAGCCATTGCATTCTATGCAATGAGTTAGTCGAAAGTGCCGATTTCCACGCACTTTGCAACAAAAGACACGAAGCGTTATTGAAAAATGCTATCTTGTTATCTGAAGAGGGGATTGAGAGCCAAATAAAAATTGAAACACGAAGTGATGTTAACAAACCAAATATTATTACTCCACTTGAAAGTAATGGAAAACAAAAACCAAAAGATTGCGCTGCTGAAACTACCTATAATAATATAAATAACTCACAGTCGGAGCTTGAAAAGAATGAGGGTGTTGTACAATTGGATGCTAGTAAAACTGACAGATCTAAAGCTAAGAATTTTTTTTGCAGTGTCTGTTACATTTCACTTCGCAAAAAAGATATTCGTTCACATACATATAGGCATAAAGCAACCGAGAAATGCACCTATATGTTGGAATATTCTATTGAAGTGGATAATTTAAAATGTATGGTTTGTAATTGTTTAGTTGATACCCACCATATCGTTCATTTAATGAGTACAGGTCATGCTGATCGTTACAACGCTTTATTAGATGCAAACAAAATGATTAAGACGGAAGGAAATGTTTTTTGCGAAGTATGTACTGTTTATATGTGTATAGGAAATGAGCTGGTTCATATTGATTCTACAAAACATAAGAAGTTGCTTTTGGATTTGAAAAGTGGAATTATTGACAAACCCACAAAAGGAAAGCTTAGTACAAAAGCCAGAGGTTACGATAGTAAACAACATTTTTGCGTTGTTTGCAAAGTTAATGTACCAAACAATGCCCATAACATCAGTACACATTACAATGGAAAATTGCATAAACATAATTTGGCTAACTACTTTGACTCAAAAGGTGTTTCTGTCCAAGGAAATAACAAGAGCGATGAGACTGATGAAAGCACTCTTGGGAATTTGGCAAGTCTATCTAAAAATGATGAAGAAAATGCTGGTGTTAATTCTCCATCAAAGATATTTTCTAAGGACACGCCGTCGGAAAGTGTTGCCAAAAATATTCCAGTTGCTAAGGGAAACGGAAAAATAGATATCAAGAAAGATACAAACTCAAACTCTATAACACACACAGCAAGTGTACAAGATAATAAAAATTCAATATCCGTTACTAGTGAAACAGTAGAAGATGTTTTAGAAATCACCTTAAATCCGAGCGAGTTAAAGTGCAGAATATGCTTAGTGACAATTCCAAATAAAACAAAGAATATTCAAGAACACCTTAACGGGTTCAATCATAACAATAGTGCTAGAATAATACTGGTACAGAACCGTTTGAAGCTGACAGGAAATCTGTATTTTTGTGATGGCTGCTGTGAATCTGTATATATAGGAGACCAATTCGATCATATAAATAAGAGATCCCATGGAGTGAATATGGTCAGAACTTTAACTAACGATGTATTAAATGCTTTTGCAGAAAACCAAGATCAAACGGATACCAAGTCAGATAAAGATAGTACTATAATCAAGAAAAAAGGTCTTACCTTAAAAGTTCCACGAAGCAGTTCATTAAAAATACCAATGAAATATTTTGAAATGAAACTTACTGATAATCTAGGTGTGGTAAACTGCCAAGTCTGTAATGTAAAAGTACCTCACGTTGTTTCTGCATTGCAAATGCATATAGAAGGACGAAAACACTTCGAAAAACTGCGAAAAATATTATCAAGTAACAAAATACTAGAAAAAGATGACTGCTTTAATTGTTCGGTGTGCCAGACAGAACTGACTAAAGATGCTCTTTTCAATCACTTAAACAACCAGAATCACTTAACGGCCCTTGCGACGACGTTGTCGAATAGCATTCTTACGGCCCCATTCCAAAAGGGACTAAATATAGTACTGGGATCGGTTTAAAGCCTGAACTAAATAAAACGTTATTACAAAAATAGAACAATCTCAAATTCAAGTATTAACAAAAACTATAATGATTAAAAAAAAAAACTAAAACTAATAACTTAATTATCATACAGTCCTTTTCCCCGTGGTATCGTGCCAAGAACGCTGGCTGCGTTTCCTCGCTGAATGGCTATACTTAGCCTTTGAGCGAGAAAAGAACCAGCCATTTTATCACCAGAAGCAACGGCCAGTCGCGATCCTTTAGGAAGTTCACCGCACGTGGACCCCACGGACCAATAGTCTCTACAACAAATGACACAAATATGTAGTATTAACTGTGACTAACATCAATTTCGCCACTACTTAATTTGAGGTAAGCGTTATTTTTATTTTGTGTTTTTAAAATCGTTAAAAATGGATATTAACATGATTGTCTTGATGAATTTGGAAGATATCGTACATACTTGTACACATAAAAAAACTGGCCTAGTGCGTGTCTATTATCCTAGTAATGTAGATGTAGGGTGACACATGACTAATGAAAAATACCGCTTTAAAGCTACCTAAATATTTCGCAAACGGACACCTGAATCGAAAAGATGATGTTCCACACCCCCAGTGTTTTTGAAAGACCTATCCAACGATAACCCACATGATGGAATAGACGGGTAAAAAAAATCATCCTCCATTTACTCCATAAACTATGCCGAATTACAGATTTGTACCACCTAGGGTCTCTGAGCAAAACCGAGGACGGACGAACGGACGGACGGACATGGCGAAACTATACGGGTTCCTTGTTGTGTAACTACGGAACCCTGAAAAGCCTTATGTACTTAATAATAATAATAATAACTTTATTAAACTTTAAACTTGTAGTACATACAGAAAAAAAATGTCTTACATGAAATAATAAAAATTAGGTAAAAACACTAGTGTGAGGGTGACATTCTGTTCTCCTTGTTAGACTATAAAATAGCCTGTATTAAGGGGATTCAGTCCCTACTACTTTTTATTTTCTGACTTTTAGTACGTAGTACTTACTTTTTTATTTTCTGCATATTTATTGACGTTTTCGTACGTAGACTCGTGTACGTCATATTTCCTATATTAAGAGGGCATAGGCGATTCACGTCGAAAACTTCATGTTTTAGGGTTTTTTCAAGGACAATATCGTAACGATGTGAACAGATTATTGGAGTAAAATCACGGCTTTACAAAGATGAAGTCATTATTTAGTGCACTACAGAGCAAAAATCATTATTTTAATGACGGTTTTTTAGAGCGAAGACAATCGCTCCATAGCTTTTTAACGTGGTAGAGCCACGCTGCAGCAATATTATGGTTGTAGCACGAATGGGTCGGCTCGACCGGGGTAGGACCAAGCTCTCACAGAATACCAGCGTTAAATAGCAGCTTAATGATGCTGTGTTTCATATGGTGAGTGTAGAGAACCGGAGACCCTTTTTACTGGAAACGAGGCATTCCATCTTAGTCCTCACGGCTGACAACGCATCTGCATTTAGATTCTTAATTGAGGATAAATGTAGATGTATATGGGCCACAGCATCCACTTACATTCAGGTGGACTGTGTGCTCGTTTGTGACCCTATACTATAAAAAAATTGTGTTTTACGAAAATATGCGTCAGAGTTATCTTTCAGGTCGAATACAACCATTATTATACGCTAAAATATTTTATTATAAGCATTATTAAAACGGAATATACTTTTCCCGCTACTGCGCGCGTTCGCGTTGTAGCTCACCGATGGCGTAAACGAATGAAAATTAACAGCCCCCACGATATTCCTTGGAAAAATTTCTAGTGTTGAGGTAACGTTATTATAAAACAAAAAGAGATATAAGAGCCGTGGTAGCGTTAAAGCGTTAAGCGTTCGCCGTAAACGCAAGAAACCCGGGCTTGATCCCCGCCGACACCAATGAAATGAAACCGAATAGAAGTATATCAAACGAATACATCTATTTTATATAATACATATTTTACAATTCGAACATATTATATTACTTATCCTTTTCTAGCTGTAACCTTGACCTTGTGATATTCCTTAGTCTGCTTAATAGGGTAAAAATGTAAACCCGACTTCAATTAACTAAAACATTAAAATAATTTCCACATATTAGCTTCCGAAGTCTGTGCTTAAATTCTTCTACACACTTTGTCTTAGCACAACCTCATAAGCTATTATATGAAAATGATATTATTCTCTTAGTTCCAATAGTATTAAAATGATTCGTGCTAATAAAATAAATTTCGATGGTTCACTAACTTTTTCTTTAGAACTCCAATTTTACCCACTTTTTTGTTCCATTTTTACTATTTAACCACACACAATCTACCGAACAAAACCTCACTAACTGCAATAAATAATACAATACTTAGAACAATGTATGTTAAAATAACAAGAGCATTGATTTATTCGATGGATGGATTTCGATGTCTAGGTCTCCTCGGGAAGTTCATCATTAGTTGGACATGAGATGTGAAATTGATTGTTCATTGTTGACGCAACATAAACATCGTCAGATCGTCTCGAATTACGCGCTGGCGGCACCTATGTAATTCATTCCTTTTAGCACTAGAGTTAGTAAAATAAAAAGTGGTAAAATTAAAAATATGTACAACCGGCTTCAATATAAATAAAACGAGAACATCATCAATGTAGTCGAAGTCAATTAAATACGCATTTTAAGGATAACTCAAATACTACTGGTCAGTTCTTGATCTAATTACTTCTATTTAATGTGGGACCACATGACAAGCACCAGCTCTCAAATAAAGGAAGAATCGTCAAAATCGGTTCACCTAGAAAAAAAAGTAGGTCTTCTCATTTTTTTGAAGTCGGTTGAAAACAACTTGATTATAAAAAGCGCGTCTTTAGTATAAGTTGTTATTGTATCGATAAATAATTATTTAAGCATGTCAAGCGTAATAATAACATTAACATTTAGAGAAACAGAACGTTGATTTTAATGAAACCTGTATGAATGAATAAAAGAGTGCCAGTTTTTGTTTTTTATCTGTGGATATTATTTAAACTAGTACTAACTTTGGTACCAATGGGTCCTCGGTTAGTCTTCGTTTTGTAATAAGTACACATTTTGATTCTGGACAACCTGGATCTTTTAGTCCTGGTTTCAACCAGCACTAAAACATTTTTTTGTTGTGTGAAATTTGCGACGTACAATTGAACAATACTGCCTCGAACATTAACGAGCATAACGATGGTTTGCAGCATAAAAACAATTTAAAACAATTTGAGGTAAATAACAAAGAAATAAAAGAAGGTGAAATGAAAGAGAAGAGCTACTGCAATACATGTGGTGTGTGCTTCGCAGTTTACAAAGCAAAAAAATAATCTTCTCGCCAGCTCACAATCAACTAAAGAAGTTACGGAGAATGAACCGTAACTTAGTGCACAATTGATTTCTGCCGTAATGCATTTTTAGAAATCATTGATCACAATCAATGGGCGTACAGCTGCTTTTAATTGGGATTGTCATATTGTCTATGGTGTCTATTCCTTTAATGTTAATAATCTAGAAACTTCTTCTAGTTCTTCACAAAACAGGACATGATATTTAAGGCTATGTTTTCAGTTTACCGGTGCGAGTAATGTATCTATACTTACCATATTTACTATAAGAAATAAATTGTATTATTATAACTATAGTGTGACCTGACGTTCAAATTATTTTTCAAAAGGTTCAAACATCGATCACTAATGAAAAACTAGATACACAATCAGTGACAAAAAATGGCGTAACCGAATGTGCACCCACTCGAACATATGGGTGCACTTTTAATCCAGTAGCATTCGAATGCTCCGACGGTAAACATGCCTCAGTGCTCGTTTAAAAAATGTAAAAATCACACACCCAGGACGCTAAAAAAGGATGGAATTTCATATTTTCGGTATTAATATTAACATTATTTAATTGTTATCACTGTATTGTAAATACTGATATTTTGTCAAGAAATCATCGTAAAAGTATTTTTTAAATTAAGTCCTAATAAAATAAGTCGTCATTGTTCGAGGTATATGCGTTGATTCTGTTCCATTTGTGGAGACGCTATTGTTTTTTAATTTTTTTTATTATTAAAGTATGATTGTTTTTTTTTGTTTAATGAGACTTCTTTACTGTTTCTCTAAATACTATAGTAACATTTTATAGATTTAATTTTAAATAAGTATGTGCTACATGTTTCGGGTGCTTTACAACACCCATGGTCACGGGGGACTCAACGTCGGGAATTAATAAAAATAAGTTAATTAAACGCGATATAATCCGTAAAAGTAGTTTTATTCAATGTGTAGTGTTCGCGTAAATATAAGAAATCATTATAATTCATTTTTAATCTGGAGGTAGTTGTGGTTAACTATGACATTGGGACGTCATACACCTCAGTCCCTCCCCCCCCCCCCCGTGACCATAAGTCCTGTAAAGTACTCGAAACGGCGGGAATATAAAATAAGTTAATATACGCGATAAAATCCGTAAAACTAGTTTTATTTAAATGTGTAGTGTTCGCGTAAATATAAGAAATCATTATAATTATTCAGTCTTTTCCTTTTTTTAACATCTGTAAATATGAACATTACGTCAAAAATATGGACAATAATATTGTTAGATTTTGCAAGAACTTTCTGTACTTATTTTTTATATTTAGTAACTATTAAATTTAGATTTAAGTTGTTTGTCAAGCAATATCTTTAAATTTTTCACACAAGATAAAGTATAAATAAATAATTATTACTGTTTCAATTACTTTCATTACTTAATGAATGTGGTGCCCTATCCAAAAGCATATTTACATTCAGGTAATAATATAACCATTACACATATACACCCTAGAATAGAACAGAATATGCTTTATTAAGTAGACGAATTATTTAAAACAAGTTTAACAAAATTGTAAAATTAAAATTACAGTAACAAAAAATATTGTGCAGTTCGACTCCACTCTCCTTGTCCAAGCGACGAGCCTCGGTCGTAAAGTTTTATTGCTTTTTATTGGCACTTTGTAATTCTGACTTTAAACCATGAGCGTAAGGTTGAATTTGTTTTATTGTAGGTTGACGAGCGAGCATCGGTCATAAAAATTTATTGCTTTTTGTACGTAGCTTTGTCAATACAACTTTAGGCAATGCGCTTAAGGTTGAATTTACATTAATGTATATTTATTTCAACTAGAATGACGTCAAAACATTTGGCGACAGTTTTTAGAGAACTTTTGTATGGGATTGTGCATCTAGTTTTTTTATTAGTGATCGATGGGTTCAAATTATATTTATAGAATTCATATTTTTGTTATAAAACAAGTGTTATTAAAATTTTCATTCCACCCATGACTTTATTTCTGCTCTATATTTTGTTTCTAATACAAAATAAAAAAAAAAACGAAGGAAAAGAATTCAATTTCCATCACCAAAAAACTAAAGAGAATAAAATAATTTATTGATAATACCTCCAAAAGTGTAGGTGCATATTATGAGAAGTAGCTGTTCTCCGCGACTTCGCGAGCGTATAATTTAGGTTTTTTTTTGCGCAGAACCCTAATTCTTTTTCTTTAATAACATCAGATGTCTGCCAGTGAAAGTCCCATCAAAATCGTTCCAGCCGTTTCGGAGATTAGCCGGAACAAACAGACAGACAAAAAATTTAAAAATTGTGTTTTTATTACAAGTACCGTATATACTATTAGTATGAATTGTTTAGTGTCTAAACAATTCATACTTTATTTTGAAAGGATAAAGTTTTATTTTGATAAGTTATACATATAAGTAAAGTTCACGGTCTAGACCAGGGATGGGGATACTACGGCCCGCGGGCCATCTCCGGCCCGCGAAGCGTTAAAATCCGGCCCGCGACCATCAAACAAATATCAAGTGAAGTTTTCGTATTGTTAGAAATTCATTCTCACTGGCAGTGAAGAATTCATTTAGTGAAATATTCATCTATGACAGAGGCAGAGAGAAAGTCTTTTGTTGAAAGGCAAAAGAGAAGTTACATGGAACAATTTGAAGCAACTATTTCTTAACACTAGCAAATTGGAATTTTATAAGTCCATATCTAGGACACAATACCCAAATATAGTAGTTGCTCACGCCTGAAAAATAATGGATATGTTTGGTACAAGCTATTTGTGCGAACAAACGTTTTCAATAATGAAATTAAGAAAAAATTGTCTGTGTAATAGGTTTTCCTTTTTTCACTGCTAAAAATTTCAGCTTTAGAAATGCAGCCGGATTATAATGAAATCATGCAGAAACGAAAATAGTTCCACATGTCACATGTGGAACTATTTTCCCACAAAGACCAGCGCTCCTCAACCTTCTACTTCGCAGCTGACTTAAAAGTTTAATTTAATTGCAATTTGTAAATTATTTCTTATTTAAATGATTATTTTGTAATATTGCACAATAAATTAGTGTCTCAGAAAAGATCAATATTATATTTCAGTAAATAATATAGCCAAAAATACAACAACTTGGCCCGCTATATATTTCGTTAGCAAATATTGGCACGCGAAGGAAAAAGTTTCCCCATCCCTGGTCTAGACAAAGTCGCACTTTTCTGTTGCGTTGTCTCGTTACTACAGTTGCCATAAAGAAATAAGTTTATAGGGTCGTAATAACAAAGCATAACATTAGGAACATATCCCTCTCAAAAGTGCTATGCCCGTTACCACAGGCTTTCAATATTCATAAAGCTTGTCACATAAATATTAATATAGTGATTATTTCGGTTCATAATTTAAAAAAAAAACATGGTTTATTCGGTTAAACGACATTTAAGAAAGGAAAATAAAAGTTATGATGCTGGCAACACGGACAAGGTTTTATGACCAATGTGGTGTTCATTTGTTTACTTCTATGGCGTCCATTTCGTAAAATTGTGACTGACTGTCCATTGTGGTTTTTTTGACAGTTATTGGTTTAAGATGTTGTAAGTGGCTGTAGAAGTTAATCATACCCAGGTTGTGGCAAATCTTTCCACAAGTAAGAGAATTCTGTTTTAGAGGAATTAGAGTGCCTTGTCCGTAATTATTTTAAATTATGGGCACCCACTTAGAAAGACGGGCCGTACTTATTGCGAAGTAAACCTTCTCGTTCTAATAATAATTCTATGGTGCCGCGCTTCCTGACACGCGCTTGCTTTCGCTATATGGATGACAGTCTCAGATCGAATAAGGGACTTTAGAAGTCAAGATAATCATAAATATAATATATTTAATCGATCTTAAATAATGGATAGATCCTGTGAATCGATCTCAGACACTTAGAAAATCATGATTCAATTTTTTTCTGTTTCGGTAAAAATGCAATTATATAAATGTTTACAATTTTACACGCACTGATTTGGTGCCCGAAAGAAATAAAACAAATTTAATAATGTTAAGATAGAAAAAACACTGTTTACGTACATAAACAACTTTTTTGTAAATACTTGTTGTAAGACGTTACAAATAGCATGAATTTCATTCACGGATTTCAAGTGTCTATAAATCTTTAATAAAACTTCATGAACAATTAAAATCAGAAGAAATTGAATTAATTTATATTTACGAGACGTCTCAATCAAGATTGTCTCGAAAATTTCTTTGGAAAAGTCAGACACGCGGGTGGTAGGAACCAACATGTTGGCTAGTTAGTATTGCCTTCAATAAGATGTTTATAATCAATATCTTAGGGAAACCTCAAAATACTAAGTGTGAATACGATTTCGATATGTTACTTACGAAACCAGATGCTTGTCGTATTTTAATACAACATCACCGCAACCTGACAATGTTACTGCCCCTGTGTTAACAGTAGGAACAAATGATTATCTATTTGATTTACCAGAAAAAAATGGTTTAGTCTATGTGTCGGGATATTTGTATAGAAAATGTTGTCTCGAACACCAATTAGTGTTTGTTAAGTTAATAGATCTGAAAAACCTATAAATATGGGAAAATATTCTTTTTTCAGCCATTACAAGGATTTTAATAAAGATAGTGTTCAATTGGGTTTTTATATAATTCTTCCTGACAATTTTATCGCGTTTGTTGACTTGCTTGAGCAAAAATTTCGCGAATATTTTGACCTTGAAAGAAACGTAAATATTGGTAGTGAAATATTAAAACGTGTACAAGAGTCTATATTTGTTATGAAATGTGAGTGCTTTCCAATAGATTATTTAAAAAAGAAAGCTTTACATTAAATTTAGAATTTACCATTTAATTAAAAGCCACAACAAATTGTTGAAGAACAATATTTATAAAAGTAAAATATTTAGAATAGGTAGTTTGGAAAAAAATATTATATCTTAAGTATATATTAAAATCCTGATAAACGTCTTGTTTATTTAATTTTATCCTCCTGTGCCAACCCTACCAAAATAGGTAAAAATTTTGACAGCTCCTTAGAAGCTTTGCCTCTGTACAGTTTCGTTACTCATGTGCTGACATTAGCTATGTCTACACCAGTGCGCTTTCAATTTCGCTTTCATGTTCATTTTGCGTTTCAACTTTCAGTTCGTCTTGCGTCAAGCGCTGTGCCATAAGACGCATGTAGCTTATCGTCTATACCCGTGCGCTTGTCGCATGCAACTCTACTATACCACACGCGCCTCGGTTAGGATTGGTTAGAGATGGACGCGGCACTAGTAGCTATCAGTGCGGCATATTTTGTGTTAAGTGCAGGGAAAAAACGCAAGAAAAGGAGAATCCGGATACAAGATTATTTAAAGAAACGGAACAACACAATATTGAAAGATTTAGAGCTAAACAATGACATTCTTTTTTAAAATTTCACACGAATGACTAAAGCCACTTTCTACAAGCTTTTGAAAATAGTGGAGCCTAAAATTACGAAACATAACACTCATTATCTAATGTTTTAACTTTGTCTTCCGCTATTTTTTTTTTACTAAAATGCACGAAATGTTGCATGCGAACCCACCGGTGACGGATCAGCGTTCGCTAGAGGCATGCGCTGTTGTCGAACTAGTTTTAGCGCAATGCAATATGATTGCTCAGGCATGCGTTAGAGGAAGACGCAAGATGAACAGGAAAGCGCACTGGTGTAGACATAACTAATCACTAGAACATTTTATCTAGGTACAAAGATGTTTTACGTTTTCGTGGCCTCCACATGACATTTTTGCTCAGTATTAGGTACCCTTCTGTATCTGAAACGAATATGAATGTTGCATATGTATACGATACAAATGTAAAGTAACAGGCTATAAAAGTCGCTCTGCTGGGCGCAGGACTCTTCTTATTTCTGAAAAGGTTTTAGGGCAAGGAAATGTCCGCCGCGCTGCCCCAATGCGTGTTGGCGAACTTCACATGTCTTCGAAATTTTTTATCTTATTCCTCAGACATGCAAGTTTCCTCACGATGTTTTCCTTCACCGCCGAGCACGTGCTAAATCAGCACTTAAAATTGCAATTAAAAATTTCATTGGTGCTGCCGGGGATCAAACCCGGGCGAAATTTACAGCGACCGCTTGGACCCAGAGCTACTAATACGTAATGTAATGTCGAAAGGTGTTGAATGAAAAGGAGACGTGTTGCTCAGTTCAAGACTTTAATTATACTGTTCTCTTAATCTCTTATTCTACATTTAGTACTAATATCATTATATATATTGTCGGGGGTGACGGGGAGGTTACAGGGCACTACCCTCCCACCCAGAAAATTAAATAAAAAAGGGAATGATTAATTTTTTTTTATAAACTTATAAAAATATTATGTCTATCTATCTATCTTTTCATTCTTATATTTTTCCTTGCATTTCAAGATACTTTTATTTAATTCACTTTTTTGTTAACTTTATATATTTACTTTATTCTTCGTTAACTATTATTTATTTTTCATTTTGCTCCATAGCATTAAATATTATTAACAATAATATTCATTAAATAATTGCGTCTTTTCTTTCACGTACACAGCTCGCGTATTATACATAATTAAGAAAATGGCCAATGCAGTCCTTTCCATAATATATATATATATATATATATTATATATATATATATATATATATATATATATATATATATATATATATATATATATATATATATATATATATATATATATATATATAATAATCGAGGCTGACAATTTAATCATATATCATAAATAAACTATTTAAATCCCTTAAATATTTTCCTAAAAGAATAATTCCAAAATATTATAAATCTTATAATTTGCTGAGTTCATTCAAAATACACGTTGCAATCCCAGTCGCGTAAGCGATTTGTGACACTTTTGTTTTAAATTCCAAAGTACGTTTATGGGAACGTTTACGATTACATCATAAGATCATATCTAATTTCAACATAACTTACAAAATGTTTTATTATGAATACCCTTAAAATAGTTGTGTACCGCCAGCAACGCAAAGTCAGCAATTTTCATTTAGAAAAACCCAAAATTAGGGGCTTTTTAGGTGCTAATTAAGTACCAAGTTTAAAAATTAGGTGCTCTAAAATTTTCACCGCAACGAACTGTTGAAATTTGCGTTGCTAGCGAAACGTGTCGCTAGCAACGCAATAAAGTTATTATATATACGATAAATATTAATAGCAAGGAATTAAGTGCTAATTAGGTGCTGCAAGTATAGGCAATGACAAGGCGCCCCTAATAAAAATAAAGTCATTATTCAAAACAAAGCAGATGCAAAATTCAGGTTTTTGAAAATCAGAATAGAATCAAAATTGCTCTTAGAAAAAGCCCAAATTAGGGGCTTTTTAGGTGCTAATTAAGTACCAAGTTTAAAAATTAGTTGCTCTAAAATTTTCACCGCAACGAACGATTGAAATTTGCGTTGCTGGCAAAATTTATCGCTAGCAACACAATGACGTTATTAGATATTCGATAAATATTAATAGCAAGGAATTAAGTGCTATTTAAATGCTGAGCGATTATCGAGACCCGATACAGATTAAGATATTATTCTGGGAATTATATGGTCCACGACCACCATTACCTTACCGTAATGTATGAACGGAATTTTTTGTTCTTTATCAGTGCCTAAAAATTAAGTGCTAATTAGGTGCTGAGAGTTTATTGAGGTCGCATGTAGATGACGGTAATATTCTGGAAATTATCGGGTTTAAGACCACCATAACCTTACTATAAGGTATGAACGTCATTTTTGGTTTTTCAGATTTAATATAATCCATAATATTATTTAATATAATTTTCAAACAAATAAATGTTACAATTCTTATTTTTAGACATGTGAAGCCTTTTAGACATGTGTACTAAATCAAAATAATATTTTCTTTCCAGTAAAATTGCTTCATAATAAATATCGCCATCTACATCTTTCTATAGTTTTAATCATTTTATCGAACCAAAAGCGATGGACTGTCAAGGTGGTACGTATAAATAACGCTAGATGGCCTAAACACAAAAAATTACTTATTTTATTTTTTATTTATTTAAAAAAATATATTGAATAAACTTATCATGTTTGTCCAATCCATTCATAACAATTCACTTCACATTTTCAAATTCACATTCTTACCGACCAATTTATATTAAAGTTTGTTCAAAGTTCAAACATAAACAAATACGACAAATACGTTATTTTACCGTTCATAAATTGATTACCTACATAGTGGTCTGAACTTCAACGTAAGCTGTGTGTTAGGGTTTATATTTGAAATCTTAATATTATTTATTTATAATTCAAATTTAAAAACTATGCACAAGCACTGAATTTATAGTAAAGGATAAATAAACTAATACAAATAAATAATAATAGTGTCAAAAATTATGAAGTAAAAACTTTAATAATAATAAAGTTAAAAAAACAACCTTACCAGGAATTCGAACCCTACACCCAGCCGTTAGCCTTAGCGTTTCCGAGTAATAGACCAACGAGGCGGTTAGTAATACGGTTAAAAATTTAGTTATAAAATTAGTTATCTGGTTATTTGCTGTTTTTTTTTCATTATTATGTTTTTAAAATTGTTATTGAATGTATTTTCCATAATATTCACATAAATTACCTTCAATAAAACTTAAATATACTAAACAATAAACAAAAACTATTCAGACAAGTACATAATCACAAAAAAAAAATTAGGTACGTAAATAGTGTTACAAGCTTTCGGCGTTCTGTGCACTCGAGGTCTTGTGCAATAACTTAAAACGCAACACAGTCTGATAAAATAAATACCTAATACTCTTCGCTAAACGCAAGGTGGTGTGTACGATAGGAAGTCTGCTTGCGCAACTAATAACGTAATTATACCATATACTCATATCCAAAGAGACTCGTTGGTCTAGTGGTTGTAAACGCGACTGCTGATGAGGTCCCGGGATAGAATCCCGAGTCGGGCCAAAAAAATCAATTATTGACTTTTCCGTCAAACAATTCTGAGTAGCTGTCCGGAGTCAGAATGTTGGCGGTGTCTCACCCCCGTGCCTCGGAAAGCACGTAAAGCCGGTGGTTCTGCGCCTGATTTCTCTCCGGCCGTGTCGGTTTACCGTCCCATTGGACTATGAGAGTGAGGCAATAGAGAGTGCACTTATGTTTGCGCGTACACTTGGGCACTATAATCCTGCCCTGCGCAGATGGCTAGTCTCCGTTGAGACTGGCCGCCGTGACCGTTTGGTCTGGGGGACATTTATTATCCAAAGAGAGATAGTGTGTTATTAAAACATTATGTTTACGGCTATATGGCTATATGTTATTAAAACATTATGTTTTATTCTTCTAATAAATAATAATCTTTGCAAGCTCTATATAAACGGAACTATAGTCTAACTCTAATATATGTATAAAGTTTTAATGTTTGTTTGTTCTTATTTTATGCGCTGCCATACCGTTCATCAGACTGCGGTAAAACTTATTCAACTTTTGGCGCGCATATCGTACCTACCGAACCGACAAATTTGAAAAGCGCCTTGTACTAGCTAGTTGGTCAATAAAAATACAGTTTCGAAACAAAAAGTTGATTTAATTACAATTTACATTTTCAAACAGCAGATCTCTCCTAAAAATAAAAATAAGCCCTAATAAAAAATTAAAAATCAGCATCCGCACGAGGCAGTCAACCTTAAAAATATTTACAATTAGTTGGACTATGCTGTTGTATAAGTAAAATAATCTTTCTTCTCTATTTAAAATTCTCCATACCTATATAAAAATCCGTTAGTCTCGCTAAAACTCAAAGACCGAGGTTTTTGTGTGTGTTTGAATGGGACCCTAGATGGTTTATATTCACATTTGGACCCTGTAGGTGGCACTGTTGTCAAGTTCCGAAAAACACCCGTGCGAAGCCAGGGCGGATCGCTAGTATTGAATAAAATTATTCTTATATTTTGATTTAAAAAAATTTAAATTTGTAGAAAATCATTTATTTTTATTTATTATTTTAGAACAAAGTAATCATAATTGCCAATATTATATTTTTTTATATTTTTTTCATTTTTGGGATCAAAGTGCGTTCAATTAATAGTAAATAATTTTAAGTACCTAAGTAAGTATTTTTACCGAAACAGATAAAAATCGAATCTCGATTTTTAAGTGTTTGAGATTATTTATTCTATGGCATGAACATGAAGTAAGTAGGACCTGCCACTGTTGATGCTTTGTGCAGTTGTACAGGCTGTTACCCGCACTTTCGGGTAGCTAGCGTTTACAGTGACTTTATACGGATGTTGTGCGAATGTCATCAACTAAAGAACATTAATTTATTACGGGCCATCAAAAGTCCTCTGCTGAACAAAGCCCTCCCCCATATCCTTATGGAGGGATTTTAGGGATTTGCCATAGTTGCCACGCTCGGTTTTTTATCATTTTCAGGTACCTATTACCAAGAAAATGCTGCTGCCTATCTTTTGTTTTAGTTTCCCTTTGTCGCCTTTTATGACACCCACGGAATGATATGGGTAGGTGATTATCTTACGTCGCCAATTTACGGCGGCTAATGTCTGCTATTATTATAATATTTTATATAAACTTCGTCCTTTTAAATAAGAAAATGAATAAATTTAGGAAATAAAGTAATAACATTCCATAATAAATTAAATCAAATCTTTCACAATAATGTAAATAAATAAAAACAACTTGAAAGTTATTTGCAAAATAGGTAAGTAAGCATATTTTACAAAAATGCTAAACGCGGCCTTTACAATTTACAAAGTTATAGCGTAGCGATATGTCTATGGCGAGAGAATTTACGCGGAAAGACAATGTTCAGAGCGGCAAGGATATCCTATCCATCCATTACAACCTATGAAAGTATCACCGCTGAACATGGGCCTCCCCCATGTATTCGGGGGATTTTACCTCAGTTGCCACCCTTGACAGTAAGTATAAAGAATGAAATAATATGTTTTGTCGTCGCGATCACGCTGTGCTTGACTTGACCGCACATTGATCCCGAGCGAGTTATACCTAGTTGATAGTTGTAGTTCCGCCGTTCGCCGTGCTACAGCGCCGCGGCAACCGCGGTCTTCGTGCGGGACGCGAGGGTGAAATCGCAAAATTTTGTAGCTCAATACCCATTCATATGGTTTTTTTTTATTATTATATTATAACAATTTAAAATAAATTTTTAATTGTTACCTAGTTTAAAAATTATTTTTCATTTTATTATATCTATTTGTTATACCTATGAGTTAAAAATATCATTTATAGGTATTTCATCGTAGGATTTACTAAAAATAACATTTCAAAAGATTTCACAGCAAACGATTGATTTAATCTTAGATGCACAGACCGCGGCCCGCGGGCCAAATGCGGCCCGCCGGTCGAATACTGGTGGCCCGCCGACAGCAAAAATAATACTCTCGTACATTCGAAAAATATTGAATTATGTTCCAGAATAAAACCAAAAAAAATATGTTCGAAAAGTAATTTGAATCTCGCGCGCGCGCTCTTAAGTGCGCTTATCGGTGCGCCGTGCATGCGTCGGTAATGTTCGTGCTGATCTCGGTTAAATTTGTTTTCTTGAGGAACCGCCGCGGCCGGCGGCGCGGCGACGACAGCAGCGCGGTGGCGGCTTATCCACGGGTTATATTGTTAGAGCAAGCGAAATAGCAATAGTCCCGAATTCCCGATTGCTCGCGTAGGTAGATACACGAAGCTTCCAGAGTCGGTTTCGTGATTTCTCCAGACAGTTTTCGACTCTATACGCGCGGTATAAAAGCCACGCTAACCGCAGCGACCGACAGTTCGGTTTTAATTTGAGTGAAGTGTCAATAGTTCTAGTGTAGATTTTAACTCGACTAGCCGGTGTCATATATTTTGATCCACATTCAACGTAGATTTCCCGTCAAGTGCCGTGTATAATTGTGTTGTGAAATCGTAAGTAAAACTCTGTTATTAATAAGTGTTTCCTACCTATTTAATCAATTATTTTGGTAATTTAAAAAGGATGGGTAATTTAATTAGGTACTGTAATTGTTTTAGGTGCTGTGTTAATCCTAGCCAGGATTAGAACGCAACATGGACAAGCCAGGACCTAGTAAAAACGTAAGGTTAAAGATGAAAATCGGCAGTTTCAAGAAATTTGGACTGAGAAATACTTTTTTGTATGGTCGCATAACAAAGTCGTTTGTTTAATTTGCAAGAATTCTGTTGCGATTGCAAAGGAATATAATGTAAAAAGGCACTATGAAACGCAGCATCCTACTTTTACCAAGTTTACAGGCGAATTAAGGAAGCAAAAAATGTTGTATTTAAAACGGGAGCTTATTGGTCAGCAAGCTATGTTTACAAAGCCCATTCAAGATTCAGAAACAGCTACAGAAGTTAGTTATGAAATTTCTCGAATGATAGCAAAGCGAAGTCGCCCCTTCAATGATGGGAATTTTGTAAAAGAATGCATATAAATTGCCGCTAAGAAAATGTGTCCAGAAGCAGCAAAAAAGTTTGAGAAAATTCAACTGAATCGTATGACTATCCAAAGACGAATTATGTCTTTGTCAGGTAATATTGCGGAACAATTAAATGAAAAAACTAAGATCATTGAATTTTTTTCATTAGCACTCGACGAATCCACTGATATTAGTTCCACAGCTCAACTTCTGATATTCATACGAGGTGTTACTCAAGATTTTGAAGTCTTAGAAGAGTTATTGGGAATGTGTTCATTGAAAGGTCAAACCAGAGGAGTTGATATACTCAATGTACTTTTGGATGAGTGTTCAAAACTGATTTGGACTTATCAAAATTATCAGGAGTTGCGACTGACGGTGCTCCTTCGATGATTGTTGTCAATTCTGGGCTAGTTACTTTGCTGAAAAGCATCTGCAAGAAAAAACATAAACGCTGAAGATCTTATGCAGTTTCACTGCATTATACACCAAGAAGCCCTCTGTTCTAAAAAAATTGAATTTCAAAATGTCATGAAAGTGGTAGTTTCGACTGTAAATTTCATAAAATCACGAGGACTCAATCACAGGCAATTCAAACAATTCCTTGATGACATCGAAAGCGAATATGGAGATTTACTGTATTATACAGAAGTAAGGTGGCTAAGTCGTGGATTGACACTGGAACGATTTCTAAATTTAATAGAAGAAATTGGAATATTTCTGGCGGAAAAGCAAAGGATGTCCGGAACTTAAAAATCCTGATTGGTTGTGTGATTTGGCTTTTTTAGTTGTTATTACAAATCATTTGAATGTCTTGAACACACGGCTTCAAGGCAAAAATCAACTGATATCCCAGCTCTACGCTCATGTATCATCCTTTCAATGCAAGCTGACACTTTTCAGATCGCAATGGAATTCTAGAAATTACAATCATTTTCCGAATTATAAGAAAATGGCTGAAAAATTCAACAAAACTGCGATTAATTTCAGTTATGTAGAAAAGCTAGATATTTTGATTCAATCTTTTCAAGACAGATTTTCGGAGTTTAAAAAAGTGAAACCTCTGTTGGACATATTCAGCAATCCTTTCACGATTTCAGTTGAAAATGCGCCAGAGTCAATGCAGTTAGAAATTATCGACATTCAAAACGACCAATATTTACGCAACAAATTCAACGAAGGAGACTTGCTGAACTTTTACCGCTGCATTGATAAAAATACGTACAATGAGTTGCGCATAAACGCTCTGAAATGTGCCAGCTTATTTGGTTCTACCTATATATGTGAACAAACCTTTTCAATACTAAATAATAATAAAACAAAAAATCGAAACCGCCTTGCAAATGAAAGTTTGGAAGCAGTTTTACGTGTTGCTACAAGTAAATTTGAGCCAAATATAAAAAAGATTGTAAGCAATATGCAGTGCCACGCTTCAAATTAATAAATTCTTTTTAAATTTTAATACATTATTATCAATTCTTTATTGTCTTTTATTACCTATACTTCTGGCGGCCCGCCATCAGTTCATAATTTGCCCGAGTGGCCCCTAGTCTTAATAAGTCTGTGCATCACTGATTTAATATAACTTTCAACCGTGCAAGTGCGGCATAATATATACGATAGAAGTTTAATTTTATAGCAAATAAATGTTACAATTCTTATTTTTAGTGTACTAAATCGAAAGGCTATTTTCTTTCCAGTAAATTGCTTTGTAATAATTAGCGTCATCTACAACGTTCTATACTTCTAGTCATTTTATCGAATTACAATCGATGGACTTTCAAGGTGGTAAGTGCGATAGACGCTAGATGGCATAAACACAATAATGTTTTTCTAAATGCAATTTTGATTCTATTCTGATTTTCAGAAGACTTGATTTTTGCTTTTGCTGTGCTGAATAATTTTATGAATAACGACTTTATTTTTATCAGGGGCGCCTTGTCATTGCCTATACTTGCAGCACGTAATTAGCACTTAATTCCTTGCTATTAATATTTATCGTATATCTAATAACTTTATTGCGTTGCTAGCGATACGTTTCGCTAGCAACGCAAATTTCAATCGTTTGTTGCGGTGAAAATTTTAGAGCAACTAATTTTTAAACTTGGTACTTAATTAGCACCTAAAAAGCCCCTAACTTGGGCTTTTTCTAAGAGCATTTTTGATTCTATTCTGATTTTCAGAAAACCTGAATATTGCATCTGCTGTGTTCTGAATAACGACCTTATTTTTATTAGGGGCGCCTTGTCATTGCCTATACTTGCAGCACCTAATTAGCACTTAATTCCTTGCTATTAATATTTATCGTATATCTAATAACTTTATTGCGTTGCTAGCGATACGTTTCGCTAGCAACGCAAATTTCAATCGTTCGTTGCGGTGAAAATACTTTGCGTTGCTGGCGGTACACAACTTGTAAAGTGTTGCTCAAGACACTATGAATAAAGAAGCTGATAAAAATGTTACACTCATAACTGTTAACAAAAATTGTTATTGTAAATGGTCTTATAGAAAAAATTATTCTTCCGTGTCAGGTGCAGGAGCTATTATTAGAAGGAGAAGAGGTAAAATTATGTTATCGAGATTGTTTTGTCTGCAATTGCATAAAATAAAAAATTGCTTCAGCCAAAGAGCACAACTGGCATTATACTCAGGCTCATCAAATGGTATGGAAAAAAAATGTAATTTTACCAGGTTCAAAATGTAATTTTACCAGGTTCAAAATTAAAAAAATCATAAAGTCAAAAAATGTAGATCTGTATGTCTATACATACATATGTTGATTTATAGCCGCTTAGTAACTGACGGTTACTCAGTACCTATAAAACATCCTGCAGTCACGCCAAAACTAAGAGGAGAGAATCACTGTACAAAAAGTAATAATGTATCGCAAAAATTTTGTGATAAAATAAAAAATAAAACAAACATATCCAAGATACCTAATACGTTACAGAAAAAATATAACAAATAATAAACTAGTGAGTTTGTGTCAGTTTTTAAAAAGGTTACAAGATATAACAAAAAGACACAAAAATAAATGTCAAAAAGTTCAGGATCTGATTGACGATATAGAGCTGACACTTAATCATGCTTTTGGAAACCACGCCAGTTGTAAACAATACTTCTGTGAAAAGTGGTGTACACAAGAGAATTAAGAACAGACAAAATCTTTCTTTTCAAATTTCCGCCGAGTTTTAAGTAGAAGGCCAAATACGCCATGTGCCAATTTAATTAAATATATTTTATATAAAGTGATCTTGACTACGTTTCATCAATTCACCATTGATAAAATGAGAACAGCAATTTTACAATTGTGTTTACAAGAAACACTATCAGTTGAACCTTGCAGCTTGTTCATTATTTTTATTATAAATACCTATAAATGTATATATTATTAATAAATCATTCCCATAATATTTTGTATTATTTTTTATTTTGCCCTATCTGAAACGTTCTAAACTCTATAGAAAATGTGGCGTATGACATGACTGACAATCACTAGAACATTTTATCTAGGTACAAAGATGTTTTACGTTTTCGTGGCCTCCACATGATATTTTTGTCAGCATTAGGTACCCTTCTGTATCTGAAACGAATATGAATATTGCATATGTATACGATACAAAAGTAAAGTAACAGGCTATGTAAGTCACTATGCTAGTCACAGGCCTCTTACTTCTGAGAGGGTTTTAGGGCAAGGAAATATTATTCCTCAGACATATGCAGGTTTTCTCACGATGTTTTCCTTCACCGCCGAGCACGTGCTAAATCAGCACTTAAAATTGCAATTAAAAATTTCATTGGTGCTGCCGCGGATCAAACCCGGGCGAAATTTACATCGAGCGCTTAGACCCAGAGCTACTAATACAACACAAATAAGTACGATTCAACGAATATAATAAAACTCTTACGTACTTAAAACTTAAACACTTGATAGCTCGTGATGCCTACCGGACGAAGCTACAGCACCACATCGTGCAATGTAATTGAAGATGCTTAACCGCGACATAACTCTCAGTGACACGCAAGCATAATAGGCAGTATATCACTTATATACTTGACACCTCTGCAGTCTATTAATCTTTGCACTTTTCTAAGTAATACAGAAAGTAGTCACTAGACGGTGTTGACGTCGGCTACAATCTCTGCGGTCGCCGTTTCATCAAGGTCATTCAGGCTTCTTAAAGCCTTAAGTTATACTTCACAAAGGTTGTTGTAACTATTGTTATTAGATTGACACAATATTATTATATTGACATCTTATCGCTATAACGACATTGTAAAAAACTGAGAATTGATAATTGTGCTGTTTTTCCGCCGATGCCGGTAAGACATGTAAATGATCCTAAAAGTTATAATGCCGCTGAAATAATTAAATAAATAAATAGCACTTTCACTAGCATCCAATTGAACAACACCCTCGTTTTTTTCAAGCTCCGACTGTGCGTTATTTATATTATTATCTGCAGTTTTGGCAGCACAATCTTTTTGTTTTTGTTCTTCACTTGTACTTTCAAGTGCAGTAATATTTGTTTTGTTAACATCACTGTGTGTTTCTATTTTTATTTGGCTTGTATTCCACTCTTCAGATAATAAGATGGCATTTTTCAATAACGCTACGTGTCTTTTGTTGCAAAGTGCGTGAAAATCAGTATTTTCGACTAACTCATTGCATAGAATGCAATGGCTTTTGTATTATCCAACTATAACAAAAAGGCTTTTATGTAGGTATAATGTCTTACGCAAGTGAATATCGCGTAGTTGCAGTTTCAGTGTCGGTGACTAAATGCCTGAGGCATTCTCTACCAGTCATTGTTTGGGTGATGTAGAGACAGAGATAAAAATATAAAGTAGGTGTGTGAAACGCTAAAGGACGGAAATGCAAAATAAAAGTATATAAATATAAAACAAAATAATACATATATAGCCATACATAAACTTACATATCAAAAATTATTTAATATATACATATATAACATAAACACTCACGCCTGTCACCCAGAGGGGTAGGCAGAGACTACGGACTTCCATTTGGCACGATCCTGGCACACCTCTCTCGCCTCCTTTACATCCATATATCTACGCATACACGCTCGTCGGTTAAGGGTACTCCTAATCTGGCCCATTTTCAATATATCGCCAATTTGGTCGATAAACCTTCGTCTAGGGCGTCCCTTTCCGACTCTGCCGTTCACTTCTGCAGCATAAATTTGCTTTGTCACTCTTTCTTCGTTCATTCTTTCTACATGACCAAACCACCGAAGCATTCCTTTCTTAATCCTGGTCACAACGTCATCTTGCAAACCACACTTTTCTCTTATCACACTATTTCTCACCCTGTCATTCAGATTCAGCCCTAGCATACTCCTTAATGACCGCATTTCTACAGCATTTATTCTACTCTCATGCTTCTTCTGCCAGACCCAACTTTCACTACCATACATTAAAGTAGGGACTAACACAGCATTGTGAATTGCCAAACGTGCCTTTTTTGACACATTCTGACTCTTCACAATAGCGTATAAAGCCCCATTCACTCTATTTCCTGCGTTCACTCGTCGTTCTATAT
This sequence comes from Parnassius orleans, assembly GCA_029286625.1. NCBI lineage: Eukaryota > Metazoa > Arthropoda > Insecta > Lepidoptera > Papilionidae > Parnassius > Parnassius orleans. The sequence goes on along the minus strand of JAGSMP010000272.1, from coordinate 171,299 downwards.
CCTTATCATATCTACCATCCCTGCTAAATAAACATCCCAAATATACAAACTTATCCACTTGCTTAATCAACTCCCCTTCTATTCTTATTTCACATAACGTTTTACTTTCTTCTCTTTCAAAAACCATCACTTTCGTCTTACTTGCGTTCACTTTCATACCTCTTTCTTTTAATGACCGGTTCATTAAAGTAACCATCATTTGTAACTCGGCCGCCGACGATGCAAATATGACTTGATCATCGGCGTACAAAAGGCATTTGACGGTTAACTCACCGATTCTCAACCCACATTCTTCAACTTTCAAAGTTTGCAAACAACTGTCCATAAATAGGTTAAACAGCCAGGGGGAAGCTACACAGCCCTATCTGACACCTTTTTGGATGCCAAACCAGTCCGAGTAGACCCCGTTGATCCTGACACAAGCACTACAGTCCCTATAAAGAGACTTCAATGCCTGTATCAAACCAGCGCTCAATCCAAATGAGTTAAGTGTTTGCCATAACACATTCCTGTCCAATCTGTCATAAGCCTTTTCCAAGTCCATGAAAGCACAAAAAACTTTCTGGTTTTTGGCCAAAAACTTCTCCGCAATCATGCGCATGGAAAATACTTGATCCGTACACCCCATTCCCTTTATAAATCCAGCTTGCACATCCCAAATTTTTCCATCAGTTTCTTCCATAACTCTTTCAATTAACACCTTAGCATACAGTTTACCCACAATGCTAAGCAAGCTGACACCACGGTAGTTTTTACAGTCCTGCTGTGACCCTTTTCCTTTATATATTGGGACTATAACGGCTTTGCACCAGTCTTCCGGTACCCGCTTCAGTTCCCAACATAAATTAAACAAGGTGTACAGCAGGCCTGTCACCACTCCCTCTCCAGCCCTTAGCATTTCGAGTGATACTCTATCATATCCGGCTGCCTTACCTGCTTTCATGCTTTTAATTGCTTTCATTATTTCATCTACACTTATCTCCCTACCTCTCTCCACTTCTTTCGAATTTCTTTTCACTTAATTCAGACGACCTTCACTCATAAACACGCTTTCAAAGTATTCCTTCCATCTCTTTAAATTCGAAACTTCATCATTCAGCATACAGCCATTCTCGTCTTGTATAGCATTCATTCTAGGCTGTTTTGAATTTCCCCTAGCAGTTCTTACGAGTTTCCAGAACATTTTAATATTTGCCTGGAAGTTATCAGATATCCTTCTATCATTCTTATCCGTTCTTTCTTGCTTTTTCCTTTTAACAACTTCTTTTACTCTCTTATTTATAAGTCTAGTCTGCCTTTTTTCTTTCAATCTCATCATTCATACCGCCAGAATTACCAGTTTTGGTTGCCAGTAAATCTAGCCATGCTCTCTTCTTTGCTTCAACTTCCATCCGAATCTCATCATCCCACCACAACGTATTATTTTTCCTTTCATTCGTTCTCTTACTTACACCACATACTTCGGTGGCTGCATCCACCAAAACTTTCTTAACATTATTCCATACAGTCTTCAGGTCTAAATCATTCATACATATTTCATTCAAACCATTTATATTCTCCCTCAGTCTACATTTATACTTCTCTTTCACACCTTCATCTTGTAACCTCTCTGTTCTTATACGCTGTAACGCAGTGGTAGACACAGATGTCCGATGCCGCCAACGCCTGAATAGACCATTAATTCGGCATAAGACCAAGTAATGATCCGTCCCTACGTTGGACCCCCGGTAAACTCTTGTATCTACCACTGCGCTCCGCATTCTTTCATCCACAATTATGAAATCTATCATGCTTCTATCATCACCTCTTTCCCATGTATACATGTGAATCCTCTTATGGCGAAAGAAAGTATTCGTCACAAAAAGATTCTTTTCCTCACATACGGCGAGGAGGTCTTCACCATTCTCATTTACACTTTCATCGCCAAACATTCCTAATATCCTTTCATAACCAGACCCCAACCCTTCCATTAAAATCTCCTAACATAATGATATTTTCATTTCCCTTACATTTCATCAACACCATCCTTACCATGTCCCAAAACTGCTCTCGGATATAAGTGGGCTTAGACATGTCTGGGGCGTACACCCTAACACAAACAACTCTTTAAGCCCACTTTCATTCGTATCCATAGCAGCCTTGGGCTTACATTCATACTCTTTCACACATTGACCCATTCTTTCTGAAAGGATGACACCGACTCCTGGCATGCCCGCTCGGTCTCGTCTACACCAGACCAGTAAGCGGTACACATGCCATGTGCAGTGGCATCCTTTCCCTTTCGTTTCGTCTCATTTACACATAACACATCTATTCCTCTATCATTCATAATTTCGCATATTTCATCCATCTTATCATTCATTGCTCCACATATATTCAGTGTAGCCAGACGGGCCTCCGCAATCCACTTTTCGCCCCTCCGGGAGACAGAACGTGACGGGTGGCGAACCTCGTCGCCGGTTTTACTCCCGGAGATTGTTCGCACCCCTGCCCCATTAAAGGGGCGCCGGGAACTCGGGGCCATTTCTTTAATGTGTTGGCTCATGGTGCGATCTAAGGGGGTGGTAGATTTTACGCCGCTACCATACGGCGAGGAGCCGAGTCTATCCTTTCGGCTTTGTCGCTCGTTTAGCACCACCCGGGGGACACGTGTAGGGTGGGCCTAGGGTTAGGTGGTCGAAGCCTACGGACGCGAGCGACTCATAATTTATATATAACATTTAATATATATTATATATAAATTATGTACATAAAAATAATAAATTACATACGTTATATAATTATACATTTATATAAATACATATAAATAAATACTACTAATGAGATTATTCTGCCTACTGCTACTAAAGAAATTACGCGAACATTATTACTTAAATAAACTATTTAAGTAATTTTCACGAAATTTCTTCTTGAATTCATAACAATTATTAGCCGTTCTAATTTCAAGAGGGAGTGCGTTCCAAAGGAGAACGGATTGTACAGTGAAGGAAGAATTCAGGAAGCCAGATTTATGAGAGGGACACTTTAGTAAAAGGTTATTCGAAGAACGCAGGTTTCTGTCATGGCTAGAGCAATGATACTGAAAATGAGAAGTTAATTATAGGGTGGGAGTAGGAGACATCAGAATGGAGTATAAGGTTGTGAGTGCGCGCATACTTCGTTACTGGCGAATGGGTAGCCACTTAAGTTGGGGACGATAAATAGACACATGGTCATATTTACGAAGATTGAAAATGAATCAAATGCAGTTATTAAGAAGACGATTATATTTGTCAAGAAGATCTGCATTCAGGTCAAAATAACACACATCACCGTAATCAATCAGGGGAAGATTTAAGGATTGCACAATTAATGCTTTGGTCCCGGATGTAAGAAAGTTTTTAGGCGGTAAAGAGCCCGCAAGGTACCGGTGACTATTCGGCTAACATTTTTCACTTGGACATCCCAGCTCAAAGTGGAGTCAATGTTTAAACCAAGATCCTTAACAGAAGAACATAATTTCAAATCAGAGCCGTTGAAAATGATTGTGGGTAGGACACTACGTCCTAATTTTAATTGTGCGATGGCTACCTAGTATTATTGCCTGACAATTGGATGGATTAATAGTTAAACCGAACCTGTCAGACCAGCTCTTTATATGCTATAGGTCCCCGTTGACCATATCAATCAACATTCACCTGTGCGTACAATTGTATGGAATGGGAGAGGATAGAAAATAGGATGTTATGACTGATGGTACTGAAGGCATTTGAAAAGTCAACCAAAGCCAGCACAGTGTCTTTGGTGTCCTCCATGCCTGCTCTAATATCACCAGTGACCTTAAGAAGAGCGGAAACAGTGCTGTGACCGGGCCTGAAACCAGACTGAAAAGGGCTTAATAAATTCTTCTTATGAACAAACAGAGATAGTTGCCTATGTACACAGGCTTCAAGTAGGTAGATAGGAAAGGAAGAATGGGTATAGGTCTGAAGTGATTGGGTAAAGTCGGATTGAAAGTTTTCGGCAAAGGAATAACGTAGGCCATGCGCCACAGTGACGGAAGAACTCCGGAATCTAGAGAAAAGTTTATGATATGAGAACTGAAAGAATATGGTTAAGGATATAAATGATCATACGGCAGTTGATGTTATCGCAGCCCACAGCGTTTGACTTAATGGAAAGGATTATCTTTTTAATTTCATCCGAATTGACTGGAGTAAAATGGAAGGGATCGATATTTAAACAAGGTAAGACATTTAAATAATCAACAGTATGACACGTGGTTTGGTGATCCAGAGGAGTATGAGCAACAAAATGTCTATTAATATCATCCAAACCCAGTGCCCCTGAAACTCAAAACGAGGCTGTTTACCGATTCCGAGAGTCCAAAGGAACTTCCAAATATCGGCAGAGGAAGAGGAAATTATGTTATCAAGAATATGTCGGCGTTTAGCGTTGCGTATCATCTGATTACACCCATTCCTAGCAGCTTTATAGTAGTTCCATCTCTCATCACTCCGTTCTTTTCTAAAGCGTTGAAAAGCCCGGTCCCTACGCCTCATAGCTATGCGAACACCTTTCGTCATCCATGAAGCAGGTGGTCGATTGACCTTCAACCACTTGACTGGAGCATGTACATCATAAAGCTTGAGAACAATGTCATTAAACGCAGCGACTTTCTCGTCGACAATGGGGGCGGCCACCACACAAAAAATCTGTCCCATTTTAATTAAGACGCATCTGAACACAACTTTTCAAAATCCATACGACCAAAACATCGCTTGTGCAAGATTTTAGGCAGAAATTTAGGAGGTTTTAGGACATAATAAAGGCAAATGAGGTCACGATGGGAGAAGCCAGAAGCAAGGTGTTGACCATGGGAGGGCACGAGGTTAGGAGAAGATATAAGGATTAAGTCGAGCCAAGTGTCATTCCCGTCAATGTTGTGATGAGTGACTTGTAACGGAAGGACGTGGAGACCAACTGAATCGACAATATGAAGGATTTTGGAAGAACGGGGTGAGGTGGGAATCAAGAGGTCAGTATTGAAGTCGCCGATAATGATGTGATGCGTGTATTCCGACCCTAAAGAGTCCAGAGTCGTTTCGAAACTGGAGAAGTAATCAACAGAAGCGGAACAATTGACAACACCGAGAACCAGTTTTGTTCCCTTCGCACACATACGTCGAGAAAAAGAAACTCTCCAAAGGCGGAATAGAAGGGTGAGGAGGAGGCTAGGATATTACAAGAAAAGTCACAGCGGAGATATATAGCAACACCATCCTCTCTTCTGTCCACACGATCATTGCGTATCAGAGTAAAGCAAGAGAGAAGATAAGTAGTCGAAAAAAGATGAGGTTTGAGCCAACTCTCAGAAAACAAAACGGCATGAACGTTAGCGTTCGAGAAACCCATATCATCCCGTAGATGTCGTAAGAGGCGACAGAGGGAAACAAACCAGGAGATGGGCAGCAGCGTCTTCCTAATGACGACTAAAAATTAAAAATTAAAATTCATGTGTGCGTTTTTTTATAAAGTTGATAAACGAGCACACAGTCCACCTGATAGTAAGTGGATGCTGTGGTCCATAGACATTTACATCTATCCTTGATTAAGAATCAACATACAGATGCGCTATCACCCCTGAGGACTAAAGTGGAATGCCTCGTTTTCAGTAAAAAGTGTTTCCCGTTTTCTATACTCACCATACGAAACACAGCAGCTTTGAACTGCTATTTTACGCTGGTATTCCGTGAAAGCGTAATCCTTTTCCGGTTGAGCCGACCTATTCATGCTACATTTTTAATAAAGCTGCAGCATGCCTTCGCCATGTAAAGCGTGAGTGTGTATCTTACATAAATTTGAACAAGGTTTTTGCTTGGTTGGAAATAGCGAACTCCCAAACAAATTCTTGTTAAATAGTTTTTATTGCGTCTTCAAATGAAAAATATGTAAAAATAACCGATTGAAATCCGAAATATTTTAAAATATTTTGAAGTCAGGAATTAAAAAGTTATAGCAAAATTCAGTTTGAACATAATTCACATCAGATTAGGCTGTATGGTATAAGAACTTTGCCTGTCTTAATTGGCAAATCCTTACAACAATAATAACTAGAACTGTTATATTCAATATAATTTTCAATTATGCTTATATTATATAGAGTAATTATTAACATAGACGGAATCCTAAAATAACTCATTAGTATATTGATAAGACTAGGCTGAATGGTAGAAGACCTTCGCCTGCCTTAATTGACGAATCGTAACAACTACAACAACTAGTCAATTTAATTTTAAATTAAGTATGATATTTTTTTTCCAGATTTCGATAGGCCTTAAGCTTGATTAGGTACATAGTAAATTATTTTATTGATATCTGTAACGATGACATAAGTAGACGCTTAATAATTCCATCAACAATTTGCCACAACAACAAGACAATTGAAAAAGCGCGGGAAGTGTTGAAGTATGCGGGCGTCCTTTTTTTGACTAAACTTGAAAATTAAATTAATTTGATATTACAGGATCAGTTAAGTTGTAAAGTGTATATATTAGTAGTTATTGTTGATTATTTATAGTTTTAGTTTGTTTTCTTCGCCTGGTAAGTCATTTCATTGTATTATATGTAATTAGTGTATTATTATTATAGTGTATTATTATTACAGTGTATTATTTTCTCTTGGCTTCCATGTTGTAGCCCGTAGACCCTGGAGGGACATCCCTCCAGGTGTCTCATGTAGTCACAATCGATGCGTCGGGAATGGAAACGGAAGGTTCAATTATAGATACAGACTGTTCGGAAAGCACGAAATCGGTTAAAAGAAAGAGAATCTCAGCTAGAAACCAAAAGAAGAGAAGGAATCACAGACATACGGGTATATCAGATTGCCAACTTTCACCTAATGATTTAAAGGATAATGTTATTCCTAAAGAGCTTGAGTATGATGATAAAAACACTGAAATCCACCATAATGAGGCTGCTCACTCTAACAATATTACAAGTAACCCTCGCGCTGTTAGGTCGCTTTACCAGGCGTCAGACCCTGCGCCTTATGTTGTCCATGTTCAAAAAATCTTACAACCAAATCAAACCGGATATATTCACCCAGTACAATTTGGATTTTTCCTTAAAAAAGTTCAATAAAAAGCATTGTAGAGGGAAGCATCAAAAAGATTGGAAGGAACAGGTTATCTTTACAATTTGAAACATTTCGGGATGCTAACACATTTCTAAATCACAAATCTCTTGATGTTAATAAATACAAAGCATTTATTCCGGCCTTCACTATTATATTTATAAAGATGTTGTGGAAAATATTGAGCTTCCGCAGAACTGTGGAAGCATTTTGAAAGTTCGGAGATTAAACAGAAAGGTGTATGACGGAGAGACGCCCAAGTTCATTCCAACTGAGACCGTAGTTTTAACCTTTGATGGGAAGGTGTTACCTCCCAGGGTCTTTATATGTTTCAACTCCCTATCTGTAGAGCTTTATATTTACCCCACGCTGCAATGCTTTAATTGCTGCCGTTTTGGTCACACCAAAATGCAATGCAGAGGCACTCCAAGGTGTTACAAATGTGGTGACAACCATTCAGGTATAAGCTGCGAGACTGAAAGAGATGATGCTGTGTGTATCTTATGTTCTGGTTCCCATTTCGCAACAGACAAAAAGTGTCCGGAGTACGCTAGGCAAAAAGCTATAAAAGAAACAATGGCTAAAAACTCTATATCTTATTCAGAAGCCAGTAAAGTCCATCCACCAGTTTCGAAATCTTATGCTGACGTTGTTGCTTCTGCTTCATTGGCCCCTTCTGGTCCAACTATTACTTATTCCAGCCCCTATAATTTAACAAGCCCTTCTAAGAGTCCCACACAGTCATATAGGAAAACAGTATTCTTGAAACCCAAAGATCGTCCCAGAAATGCTAGTAAGGGATATGATCAAAAAGCGCATGCAGAGCTTATCCAAGATTACAGCAACATTCCTTCCTTTTCTACAGGTTGTCTCAAAAATTACAATGATTTGTCAGAAATAATAACAAAGGATCTCATCATTTCTATAATTCAGTACCTTTCACAATCTAATATAATTAAAATACCGTCCAACGATGCCGCTTCTTCAAAAAGTTTTTTAACTCATGGACAGTCAGGACCATCCACGAAACCAGTCTCTGGTGATTCAATGGAATTGCCGGAGTATTAATAGTAAAAAAAGTGACCTAATTTTTTTATTGAATAGTTTCAAACCATTTGCAGTCTCTCTTCAAGAGACTTGGCTTTTCGTCCCGGATTCAATTTTAGAATTCCAGGACGTATCTGTCTTAGAGAAGACAGAACAGATGGGTATGGTGGAGTGCACTAATTCTTAGGGGAGGTGTGCCCTTTGTCCACATAGCCATTCCTAATTACAGTGATAAATTTTCCATTAATGCTGCTAGTGTAAATAATATTTCTTTTGTAAATATGTATATACCTCACCCTTCCACTGAAGTCTTTGATGATATTCGTATATTCTATTTTGGTCATAGGAGATTTCATTGCACAACACTCTATGTGGGGAAGTTCTAAGTCCGATCATTATGGGGCTAGAATCTTAGACATCTTAGATGATAATAATTTATGCCTTCTAAACTCTGGTTGTCCTACACACAGCCCCATGAGGGTATTAGTGCACCAGACCGTATCCTGTGTAGTCCCTCCCTTGCTCCTACATTAAACTGGTGGCCTCTATCATCTTCATATGGAAGCAATCACTTTCCGCTAATTGTATCATTTCCTCAAAAACTTGGCGAAAAGAAGTCAAAGGCTCCTCCCCAGCTAAAATATAGACTTAAGGATGCCAACTGGTCATTATTTAGAGATAAAGTTCAACAAAATTTATCAACCATACCTCCACTAAACGATAGCAATAATCATCTTTGTGCTGAAGCTTTTACACGGGCCCTACTACAGGCTGCTGAGGAAGTTTTTCCTATAAAAAATAATAGTGGCAATGGGTATATTCCATCACCTCCTTGGTGGGACAGTGTTCTGCTGCGATATCTGAGAGAAAGATAGCTGAAGAAAATTACAGAGAAAATTCTACTACACAAATTTTTAATATTCTTTGTTATCTATATTTTCCGATAATCTAAACGTGAGATTACGAGTGCAAGTAATACATATGTACTTTAAGAGTTAAATGATATATTATTTTAACTTTAGTGTGAACAAAACTAGATTAGGTTAAGTGTGCCACAGACTCAAATTATTTCTACAGGATTCATATTTATGTTGTAATAAACCTAGTGTTTATAAAATTTTCTATTTATTTCTGGTCCTTATTTTGTTTCCAATATCAAATAAAAAATGATAATAACACCAGACGAAAAATTCACTAAAAAATGTAAAGAAGCTGAAAGAACTAAAAATAATAAAATAATTTCTAGATATTCTTATCTATAATCTATAATTTCGGGATTATAGCTTCAGGAGTAGGTGTTGAGACACAGTTAAGAATTAAAGCCCCGACTTCAGAAGTTTTAATGCATTTGGAAATGATTTTATTATTTTTAGTTCTATGAAGTCGATTTTACTAAAAAATTTTGTAAAAAGTTAATTTTTTGGCCGTTTTGCGTGAACTAAGAATTTTGCAATATCTAGATGTATATATAAAAATCGTAGAAATGAATTAAAATTGCGTATTTTACAGAATAATAACAAACCGTTCATTTAACTCGTCAATTTATTAAATATTAATATTAAACTTGCTACGTCACTTTTCAATATTACACTTGGAATAACCTGTAAATAAAACAAAAATCATTCCGCATCAAGTCAAGAAATTGAGTGGGAGAAACAAATTTTAATTCGATTCCTACCATTGTGAAACATCAATCTACTAAGGACTAATAAAGCGGTGAACTCAACTTCAACGCTAAAATTTCCCTGCTGAACGTAGGACTTCCGTTGCAGAAAGGATTTATCATCGTGCTCGGCAGTTGGATTAACGATCGCAGTACCAGACGTGAACCTTCGTCGCCGGTCTGGATATTTTACACAAGGTATAACGAGATGGTGATACCACCATGTATCGGAAACCATAACATCTTTCTGGCACTTCCCATAGTCTCTTATGACACACATGGGACGATAGGTGCTGATAGCTTTACGTCGCTTAAATACCATACCATTATAATCCATCAACAGTCTCTGCTGCACATAGGCCAAAGACTGCCTCTTAGGGATAAAATTTGTTATAGTTGCCACGCTTAACAAGCGGATTGGCAACCGCAGTTTTTTTATTTTTTTTACCACGTGTTTATTACCACGTTTTTATTAAGTCACGTTCAAGTTTGTCTGTCTGTCGTTTCGGGTAAAATTTAGTACTTAATTGATTTTAAATTAACTTTCCGATGAGCTGGAAACTTGAAATTTTGAATATAACTCAAATTCGGATGACAATGCAAGAATATGATTAAAAAAACGCGGTAAAAAAATGATATTTGAAAACAAATTCAATTGTGTTCAACTGTTAACCGAAAGATGGTGCTGCCCATCTTCTGATTCAAAGTACCTCTGTCGCCTCATACGACACCCATGGGATGATATGTGGTAGTGAATATTCTTACACACAACACGGTTAACGTTGCTTAAACGGGGTGATGGATTCCATTGCACACCAATACATCAATAGTACGCTAGTAACTTCAACTAATATTGGAAAGTAATAGAATTCTCTTGTGGACTTTCAAATGATGCGTTGGGTGCCCTCAGCCTAAGGTTAAAAAGGACCATCTCCAGGAACGGCCCGTTACCTGCGATGAAGAATAAGCGGCAGGTGAATATGAGATTATTGCGCCTGCGTGTGTGTAGGCGTGAATTCTTAATGTGATATCCACACATTAATAAAAATAACGAATTATTATTAAAAAATAAAATACTGTCGAACATTGTCAATTAAAATATTTAAATGTGGTAGAGCCAAGCTGCAGCTGTATTATGTGTAGAAAACCGTATTCACTGGAAACGATGCTTTCCATCTTGGTCCTCAAGGGTGATAACGCATCTGCATTTTGATACTTAAACGAGAATAGATGTAGACGTCTTGGGCCACAGCATGCACTTACCGTCAGGTGGGCTTTGTGCTCATTTGTCACTATTATCCTAAAAAAAGTACAAAAAATTCCACTTCTTATACCTATTCCACCGACATAACTTACCAAAATTTTCTCTTTCTTTGCATCGTATGTATCTCAGAACTACATCTTCGTCATTAGGGTTCCTCACTCTACCTTTTATCGTAAAATTTACTTTACCATTTTGTGCAAAAATTAGCGTGCAAGGTTTATAAGCCATAAGCTCTATTTCTGGAAACAATAATATTCGAGTTAAAAAAACTAAAACAACACGCATTGATCACGAGCTGTGACGGTCCTAGTGTATATTGTATATAATAGGTTAGAGTCATACAATTATACGGTAATCGTTTCCTAATACGTCAGTAATATTACATATAAATCTAGATCTGTATGGATGTGGTTTACCACATGCTCGGCGGTGAAGGAAAACATCTTGAGTAAACATGCATGTTTGAGAAATTTAAAAATATATTTGGAAGGCATGTGAAGTTCACGCTTTGAGGTAGGGCGACGGGCATATTCTTGCCCTAAGACCCTCTCAGAAATGACGGCCGGCAGGCATTCATCCGATGCCTGTGCCCGACAGAGGGACTTTACACGATGTACGTAACTTTCCTTTTTTTACTTTATGTGGGTGAAAACTGAATTAAAAAATTGTTAATTAGAATAATTTACAATTTTGGTGGAATAATGGTGGCACTACTCCGGAGGCGTGGAGCAGAAGTGCGGTGGTCTTGTTCTTCAAGAAAGGCGATAACGCTCTCTTGAAGAACTACAGACCGATTTCCCTTCTGAGCCGCGTCTACGTGCTGTTTTCTTTCGAGAGTCATTACGAATCGTCTCGCACGCAGACTCGACGACTTCCAGCCTCCCGAACTACATACACACCATTCGGCAAATTGTACAGAAGACAGAAGAGTACAATCTGCCACTTTGCTTTGCGTATGTGGACTATGAGAAAGCCTTTGACTCCGTCGAAATTTGGGCGGTGCTACAGTCGCTTCAGCGGTGTCAAGTTGACTGTCGATATAGCGAAGTGCTGAAGTGTTTGTACAGTAGGGTTACGATGGCTATCCGAGTACAGAATCAGAGTACGAAACCTATCCAGCTGCAGAGAGGTGTAAGACAGGGTGACGTTATATCCCCGAAACTCTTCACCGCTGCATTGGAAGACGTTTTTAAGCTACTGGACTGGAAAGGTATTAACGTCAATGGCGAGTACATCACTCACCTTCGATTTGCCGACGATATAGTCCTTATGGCAGAATCGCTGGAGGACCTAAGCTCTATGCTCAATGACCTCAATAGCGTCTCCCAACGGATAGGTCTTAAGATGAACATGGACAAAACAAAGATCATGTTTATTGTCAATGTCACACCTATGCCGGTAGTTGTTGGGAGCACTAAGCTCGAAGTTGTTGACGAGTATGTTTACCTGGGACAAATAGTCCGACTAGGTAAGTCCAACTTCGACCGAGAGGTCAATCGACGGATTCAACTCGGTTGGGCAGCGTTCGGGAAATTACGGCACATCTTCTCGTCAGGTATACCTCAAAACTTGAAAACAAGACTATACAACCAGTGCGTGTTGCCAGTGATGACCTATGGAACTGAAACGTGGTCCTTCACTGCTGGCCGGATGAGGAAGCTCAAGGTCGCTCAGCGAGCTATGGAGAGGGCTATGCTCGGGGTTTCTCTGCGTGATAAACTTAGGAATGAGGAATTCCGCAGTAGAACCAGAGTGACCGATATAGCCCAGCGGATTAGTAAGTTGAAGTGGCAATGGGCCGGCCATATAGCTCGAAGAACCGATAACCGATGGGGAAAAAAGGTTCTCGAGTGACGGCCTCGTACCGGCGGACGAAGTGTAGGGCGTCCCCCCACTAGATTGAGTGACCTGGTAAGACATGCAGGAAGTCGATGGATGCAGGTGGCTCAGGACCGTGCTTTGTGGCATTCCTTGGGGGAGGCCTATGTTCAGCAGTGGACTTGTGAAGGGCTGTAATTGATGAGATTAGAATAATTTTAATTTAATATTGATTATAAGAATTCTTCACCCATCCATCGGGTACAGCCTACAAAAGTCCACTTCTGAAAAGTGGCCACCCCCATAAATTGAATCATAGGGGAGATTTCAACAAAATCTGACTTCCGCCAAGTTTAAAAACATTATGAAACAAAGTTTGTACTAGGGTATTATAATATTCAGGAATTTATGGATGATAGTAACCCCTGGAAATAAGGTGATCGTACAAAACAAAATAGACTTCCTAATTTGTTTTGAGTTTTTAATTATTGCGTAACTTTAATGAAGGTAAACTGTTGTTTTCTTTTTAATTTTCGCGGGGTTCCTTGGTGTTTCTTTCCAGCACAGAGGTATTTTCCGAACCAGGGGTAGGTAAATTAAATTATATTGAATAAAAAAGTTTCTATTTCACAATAGTAGACACGCTTGGCAGGTGGGTTGGCAACCGCAGTATTTTTATTATATTGAGTTGTTATCAGAAAGGTGCTGCTGCCAAATTCCTGTTTCAATTTTTGTCTGTCGCCTCTTACAACACCCACGGGACGATATGGGATAGTGGATATTCTTGCACCGCCACAACACGGCGTAAGAATGCTATTTGAAAGTCATTTATGCTTTTACTACTGGTTAGGAACACCTCTCCAAATACATCTGACCTGGGAAGAACCAAATAAACGCATCTGCAAAAGTTTTATAAAAAGCATGATACCTGCATTTATTTGCTTCAAAGGGCCACGCTATAAATATTGTGGCTAAATGCCACTAGGATACAGAACTTAAATCCATAGATTCGTGGCCGTAGAAATAAGTGTCCTGTCTGCATCAAAGGAGGCAGCCACTTTGATTTTTTTATGATATTTTGCTTAGACTTCGTTAAACAAGTTTTATTTATAAAAGTTGTATTATAAGTAGTAGTCATGCTGCAGCTATAATATGGTTGCAGTAGGAATGGATCATATCGACCGGTGAAAAAAACATACTCTCGTATACCAGCGTCAAATACCAATAGAAATTCAACGCTATAACAAATCCCAAAAATCCAAAATCCCAATACTGTATCTGATTTCCAATAGGATTATGGAGAAGTATCTGCCGCGCTGTACTAATGCTGGCGGACTTTACATGTCCTCGAAATTTCCTTACAATAATTTTTTTTATTACCCAGTTCTAGTTAAATACTTAAAATTGCAGTTATTGCCGCCAGGGATCGAACTTGGATTGCTCGCTTACTGTAAAATTTCCAGAGACTGCCAAGCCCTTGAGCTACCACCGTAAACTTAATGTAAATTTTTTTTATTATTATAGCTACTTAGATACCACTACACCATGTCATCCTGTGGGTTTCGTAAGAGGCGACAGATGACTTTGTACGTGGTAGAGCCATGCTGCAGCTAAATTATAGTTGTAGCACAATTGGGTCATCTCGATCAGGGAAGGACAACGCTGTCACAGAATACGAGCGTAAAATAGTAGCTTAATGGAGTTGAGATAGACTGTAGAGAACCGGAGACCCTTCAGGGGTGAAAACGCATCTGCATTTTGATTCTTATTCGAGGAGAGATGTAGATATCCAAGGGCCACAGAATCCACTTACCATCAGGTAGTGGACTATGTGCTCGTTTGTCAACCATAAGTTATGTAAAAAATGAAAACTGAAACAGGAGATAGGCATCAGTATCTTTTTCATCAAATCAATTTTAAATTTCTACTTCATATTATATTTAACAAATGTATACGTGAAGGCATTTTTCCAAATATTTGGAAACGTGATTTCATTAATCCGGTGTATAAAAGTTGCGATAAAAATAATATTGAGAATTATAGATCCATTTCAAAATTGTCCACCTTGTCAAAGCTTTATGAAAGGTTAGTATATAACAGTTTTTTTCCAATTATTCATCATCTTATTACATCTGAACAACATGGATTTGTTCAACGCCGTTCCACTACTACTAATCCATTAACATTTACAATTATTTTATTCGAAAAAATGGATAACAAAGTTCAAACTGATGTTGTATACACTGACTTTCAAAAGGCTTTTGACAAGGTAGATCATAAATTACTTATGGATAAAAATGCATTTAACGGGATTCGTGGTAGTTTATTGCGTTGGTTCACATTTTATATTATTAACAGAACTCAGAAGGTTGTTATAAATGGTTTCGAATTTAACTTTATTGTTTTCACTTCTGGAGTACCTCAAGGATCTATTTTCAGCCCCTGCTCTTAATTTTATTTGTAGGCGCGTCTATAAAATACCAGTTGGATCGAAAATGATCGATACGTAGCATCACTCTAGCGAAGTGTCATATCGAGAAATCCTCCCCACTCATTTTGCAGTATAAAATTCAGTGTAGGGTCATTCTACGAGTGAAGTCATTCTACGCATGCTAAGATAGAGTCGTGGTTCTGCCCAATGTGGTGATTCTTCTGGTGCGGGCAAGGAGGGTAGTGTTTGCATAATTTGTTGTTATCATGTAATTATGTCCTTCACGTTACACCAGTGTGTAATTGTGACGGGGACATATTACATTATGGTCGTATTGTTATTGTCTACACTGAATGTATAGTGCAGTTACGCTATTTTATTGCCGCTAATGATTAATGGCGTAAACAAGAGAGTAAGTTGAACATCCGCCCCCACACTTACTATTTTTAACAATTAAGCTATCCTGATGTATTCAAGACACTTCCGACATATTCATAAATGACGTCAAGGTCTGTTTCAGCAATTCTTATTTTTTAATGTACGCCGATGATATTAAAATTTATAAAAAATGCCAAAACATTCACAATTACACTTAGATTCAATAAATTAATTCAATAACACTTAGATTACCATATGAATTACATAATCAATAAAGCCTTTCAATAGTATGGTTTTATCATGACATCCTTTAAAGACTTTAAGCGATCATCTATTTTCTTAATTCTATCAGGCCTCTGTCACGCTTGCTACCTGCGTGAAATAATTACCTACAGTCGCGAGGCGCGCCAGGGGTAGATCGCATTCGGGGCTAGCGCGTTCTAGGCAATTGAATGTTAATGTTTTTTTAACGCTGTTTATGTAAATAGTATTTTGTAAATACGTGTTGAAATACTCATCGAAATAGTTTTTGTTTAGTGTTTAGTATTGTTTAATTGTAGGGTAAAATAGTTGAAAAAGTTTTAATGTAATTTAAGAATATAATGTAAAACGCCGTTCCTACTATGATTGTTGCGGGGATGGATGCTAAATGAGCAATTAAAAGGATTCAAATTTATCATTTTATTGTTAGATAAGTATTTATAGCGAAAAAAGAATTAAGTAATAATTTAACTACAGAAGTAAGTACTTTATTACAAAACTTAGTTGAAATTTACTTCACTACCCAAGTACCTACTTACATACCTATACTTGTCTTTGTAATTAAAATATTTCAAGTTGTAATAGCACAAAATAGTGAAATTAAAACCACGCATCGTGATTCCCGACGAATGGCCTTGCTAGTTGCATGCGTTGGGCATTACAGAACGCACATAGTAGCGGAAATATGGCCAATTACAGTCAACATAGGTACTTTACCTAAGTAACTTACCATTTCGCAATGTATTTTTTTACTCTTTATTAACAGCCCTTAGTAATCCGGAAAGTCCGTTGTGACGTAGAAAGGGGAAAAGATGCAAAGTAATACGGACACTCGTTCGCAACTATAAAGTTTTATTTAGCTTGCGTGCGCGATTTATCTGATTAATAATAACTATGTAGGCTATTAAAACGTCGGCAAGCAGTCAACATCAAAAGAGTGCAACTTCTGTACGTAGTACTATTATTTATTCTGTGATTCTATACAAAACACTCTATCGTTCACAATTAGAATACGCTGTAACAGTTTTAACTGCAGTTACATCACCAATAAATTATTTTATATTGTACCGAGAACTGTAATACGGCGCGCAATGCGAGCACTTCGGTTGTTTTACACTATGAGATGTAAAACAAACACTAGAGCGCGGGCATCCCTCCGCCGCCTCTTAGAAAATTATAACACACACTCACAGAATATGATGATATACAGGGTATTTTTGAAACGCTCCCGAAAACGAAGACAGATGATAGTACTAAGGATACCTATGATGATGGGTCACAAAAAAATTCGATCCCGAGGAAAAAAAAATCATCTTTTCACAACGTTTTATTAACTTTATTCACGCTCCATCATGTTACTACAGTTAATTGAAACGATATTTCACTAAAAAAATTATGAAAATACTGTATCATAAAACCAGCAGTGGAATTACTGAATTACAATCAGCTGACTAGGGGTCAATGTACGCGCGAACGCCGAGTTCGCGCGGCCCGCAACTTGCGATGGTACCACAATACCTAATAATTTACAACACTTGTCTAAATACCTAACTTATATACTTAACCTACTATTTTGCCACTGTGCTTGTCTCCACGTAGCCACTTTAATTCGAATTCACAGGTTAAATAAACCAAATAGCTGGTTCGATTCCCCGCTAATGAAAAAAATACTTAAATAAAATGTTAACAAGGTTAGTCATGCTTTTTTATCCATTGTGTAGGTATGTTTATTATTCTGATGTATTCAGTTATGTACCTATTCAGATCAGTTCAGTACTAAGTTATTTAAAAAAAAATAGGTTAAATAAACCAAATAACTAGTTCGATTCCCCGCTAATGAAAAAAATACTTAAATAAAATGTTAAGAAGGTTAGAGTCATGCTTTTTTATCCATTGTGTAGGTATGTTTATTATTCTGATGTATTCAGTTATGTACCTATTCAGATCAGTTCAGTACTAAGTTATTTAAAAAAAAATAGGTTAAATAAACCAAATAACTAGTTCGATTCCCCGCTAATGAAAAAAATACTTAAATAAAATGTTAAGAAGGTTAGAGTCATGCTTTTTTATCCATTGTGTAGGTATGTTTATTATTCTGATGTATTCAGTTATGTACCTATTCAGATCAGTTCAGTACTAAGTTATTTAAAAAAAATTAGGTATGAAACAGCTTACCGATCCTCCGTGGCCTTATGAGATTCTCCAAGGCACATTAAAATGTTGTCGTATTCACGAGCACTATAAACGTACCTAAGCGTTAGGCATTATTAAAACAAAACAAAAAACACAAAACGTAACAACAAGAACAATATCATTAATTAATAAATAACAAGTAATAACGACAATAATTTAATAAACAAAACAATTGAACTATCGCTCGTGATAGTCAACACGGAACTGTCTCAAAAACTAAAATTATTAATCAATCCCGCCAAAACAATTGCGCACGTTGTAACGTCCTTGAAGCATGTGTAAATTCCACAGCGTGAGGCGACACGAGGCAGCGTGTGTGTGAAAGGAAGGGTAAGGTAGAGTAGTATACCTAATGCATTGTTTCGTACCGATCTAGAAAAGAGTTCGGCGCCCGCGAGATATTGACCCTATTGTCAGCTGATTTTCTTTTTTAAGTTTCACTGCTGGTTTTATGTTTCAGTATTTTCATGATTTTTTTAGTGAAATATCGTTTCAATTAACTGTAACAACATGATGGAGCGTGAATAAAGTTAATAAAACGTTGTGAAAAGATGATTTTTTTTTCCTCGGGATCGAATTTCTTTGTGATCCATCATCATAGGTATCCTTAGTACTATCATCTGTCTTCGTTTTCGGGAGCGTTTCAAAAATACCCTGTATACATAGATAGCTATATAACCATCTCGTTTACACCAGATATAAAATATAGATATAGATATAGATAAAATGTAGAATAGCCTTAAGGCAAACTAGGTACGTGCCTAGGAGCGAAAGGTTAAAAAGGGGCGCACGCGGAAGTTTTGACAGACAAAAGAATTCGTCTATTTGATTACACCTACATCGCCCTCACTCTCATCACATTTTCATTCACGCCCACAATTTACAACGAAATTTTCAACGATTTTGCAACTATTAAACTATATAATAAATTATATTATAAATTTCAATATAGTTTAACTATAAATTATAATATAGTTTATTTACAAAATGAGTAGTTATGATTTAAAATATACAGCCGCTAGAGGACTTCCGATGAGGGGCTAGCCAAGGGCACTTTCGACATTTTATCCGCCTTTGTCAGTGACGTGGAGCTGTGTCAAAAGTGCTAGACGTGTCTCACTGCGTTAGTCAATACGTCTGCCAAGCGTGACGATTAAGGCAAATCCTCCCTAAAGGAATACCCATGACCAGGAGTGGACTTTTATGGGCTGATGATGACAATGATGAAAGGTGACAAATGGACACACAAGCCACATAAAGCGAAGTAAATCCTGCCCATACACATTTCAATTCTTTCATTACAGCCTATCAACAGTCCACTGCTGAGCATAAGCCTCTCCCTTACATACCTCATAAGGGAGATTTCGACATAGTTGCCACGCTTGGTAGGTGGGTTGACAACCGCAGTTTTCTATTATTTACAGTTTTTATTTTATTTTATTAGGACAAAAACCAGTTACACATTAATGTTTTATAAGACTATTAATTTATAATAGAAGTACTTAACGTGTAACCCACACCAATGCTTGCAAAGTATTATTATATGCATAGCCTTATGTTTAATACAATTGCGCAATTTATGAAAGTTTAGGAAATTATGCTAATTAATACATAATTTATAAATCATTATGGTCAGTTAGCAACTTAGTTACCATTGTTTTAAGCTTTATAGATGACAGAGCAAAAATATCATATTCTGTGAAGTATGTGCGATATTTATATAAGAGGCGGCGGAGGGGTGCCCACACTCCAGTGTTTGTTTTACACCTCATAGTGTAAAACAACCAAAGTGCTCGACGAATTACAGTTCTCAGTAGAATAGAATAGAAGAGAGTCATTTTTATACAATATAGATTACAGTACATAATACTTATTGAAAGTATTTTTTTTTTTACATTTGCCAAAAAACATCTGTCCTGGGAAGAACCAGCAAGAAACCCAGCAAGACTTTTTTTTTAAAACCACAATTTACAATATAATATTTTATAAAATTGTTACGAAGACATTCAGAAACAGCATGGTAGCAATCACCTCATTCCCAGGGGTTGTTATCAGTCATGTGCTCTTTAGTAGTATAATAACCTTTACTAGATAATTTTTGCTTAATAAATAATTTAAACCTTTTGATAGAAAAGGTCTACATATTTTCTGGGACTTTGTTGTAAAGGCGTAAACATTGCCCCATGAAGGAATTACTGACTCTTTGGAGTCGAGTAACTGGTATAACTAACTTTTGCTTGTAACTAGTATTTACAGTATGTACATCACTATTTATAATAAAACTATTTTTGTTTTTGTCTACATACATTAAATTCTCGTAAATATATGGAGAGGCCAAAGTTAATATATTTATTTCTTTAAATTTTTCTCTAAGGGATTCCTTCGGACCTAGACTATAAATTTTTCTTATGACTCTCTTTTGCAAAACAAAGACAGTTTCAATGTCAGTGGCATTACCCCATAGCAAGATTCCATATACCATTATGCTGTGGAAATAACTAAAATAAACTAATCAAGCTGTTTCAACACATGTAAAGCATCTAATCTTTTTTACAGCATATGCTGCAGAACTTAGTTTGCTAGCTAATTTAGATATATAAGGGCCCCATTGAAGCTTCGCGTCAACTGTAATTCCGAGAAAGACAGTGGATTCAACAAGGCCTAGCTCCTCGCCATTTAACCAGTGTACTACTTTTTATATAGCATTATTCACTTCATATTTCAATAATTACCTTTTTAGTTGGAAAATCAACGAAATATCATCAGCAAATAATACTATATCATGGTTATTCGCTACCAAGTAAGGTAAGCCATTAATATAAACTAAGAACAGAAAAGGACCGAGAACTATGCCTTGAGGAACACCCAGCAAAGATTTGCTTCCATTAATAATAACTGTTTTTGTTCTATTATTCACATATGCCATAATAAGATTAAGCACTATGTTTTTACACCATAATGATGTAGCTTCCTGATTAATGTCTCATGGTGAACACAGTCGAAAGCCTTCGAAAGATCACAAAATATACCCAAAGCATTTTCTCAATTTTCTCATGCACGGAAAATATGTTTGATTAGCTCAACACCGGCATCAGTTGTCGAGCGACCCCTTGTAAATCCAAACTGATTGTTATGCAGTTATTTATTTACATTAAAAAACTTAACATTTAATCTAGGATATGTTTTTCAAAAATTTTACTGAGCGTTTTCAGTTCAGAAATAGGTCTTAAATTAGTGGGGTTCAATGCACTACCAGATTTAAATAAAAATATAACTTTACTATGTTTAATTACATCAGATTCGATACTAGCATTTAAAATAATAGCAAGTTGGGGTGCGATCGCATCTATGATAGAGTTTTCTTAATAATATCAATAGTTTTGAATTATTTTACAATATCACCTGAAAATATTTTATGAAATGCAAATTATTATTTACATATACATTTTGTTTGAGTAATAACTTGGCGACAACAGGGGAGGAATTGAGTGACTTTGTAGTGAAGATCGAAATGTCGGTAAAATATTGTTCAAAAGCCGTTTCAACGTCTTGATCTGATTTCGTTAAATTATTGTAAAATTTTAATTGTAAGTTTGAGTTGTGTAGTTTCTCACCTTGCCAATTTCACTATTGATTATACTCCAATACAACACAATACAACAATAAAAATAACTTATTGGTGATGTAACTACAGTCAAACCTGTTACAGCGTATTTTAATTGTGAACGTATGAGTGTTTTGTATAGAATTAAGAAAATAGATGAACGTTTAGTATTTAAAAGATCTAATGATAAAACCATACTATTGAAAGGCTTTATTGATTATGTAATTGATTGGTAATCTAAGTGTTATTTCGAATCCAGCATTAAGCCAAAGTCTCGGATTATGTTAACTTTTTGTTAGGGTATGCAATTGATACAATAATTACATTTAAAAGGCTTTTTTGTTCTTTCTAAAAGATATCACATTACACTTGGGCAGATTTATGGAAAGCTTATTTCCTAAACAGTATTGAGAAAGTTTGTCAAGATTTTTTTTAAGAAGTGGGCAGTCGTGAATGTTTTGGTATTTTGGTTGGTGATAAAATGAAGTGTGTTAAAGTGCTAATCGGCGAGGAAAAGGTAAAATCGAAAAAGAGAAAAGGTAAATTTTTATAAAACCGCTAAAAACAACAAAACCATATCTTGGGCTTGCCCTAGTTTGGAGCCCTAGCTTCGCTACTGGACACCAGTACCCTTGAATGGTGGGCGTGAATGAAAATGTGATAAGAGTAAGAAAAAGAAGAAAGAAGAAAAAACCTTAATTAATAGAATTAGGTGTATTTGCGGAAATCCATTATATTTAAGATGTTAAAAATTAACTTAGCTAAGAAATGCGTGGAAAATAAAATGATGTAACTTACTTTCTTTGAGAGCACCTCTCGGCCTTTCTCAATTGCGTGCACTATTCCCGTCAGAAGGAGGGAGGGCTGGAGGTGCTCTTCAACCTAGATAAGACACCATTTTATTTTGCTACGCGTTTAACTAAATTTTTACATCATGATTTACTCACTCGAATTTGGATACTGGCAGTTAAACATTCTGAGATGACACACGCTTAAGAAGTTTCTGAAGATTACTTCCTGATTGGGTAATGTATATCGACCACAAATCAATACGTCCCGAACTGAACAAACGGACGGACATTCCTTATTATATAGCTCCGTGTCCACTGAAAAAGATCAAGGTAACTTATTGTACCAATGAGATTGTATACCGCAGTAAAGTAATAAGAGATAAAAAGAACTTACCCTACTCAAAATTTGGACAGAATTAATCAACTGAGGATGCAATTAGGTCCTAGTGCTCGTTATCATCTAGTGGACTGTGCGCTACGTTTGTGACCATTATATTTAAAAAATCTTTATCAGTCGGCCGCAAGAGAATCATTCGTCAACCATCAGGGTGCATGCGAGGTCGTTATTAGATGATTTGTTTATAGAATAAGGATGATAAACGAGCACACAGTCCACCAGCAGGGCTAGCATGGGCAGGAGACAATTTTATCCCCGGGGAAAGGAGAAAATATTTATCCCCTCGCTTAGTTTTATCCACCCTTAGAGCATGGGCACACTGGTGGATATAATATCCACAGTAGACAAAATGGGAGATAGACTTAGACTTAGATAGATTTTTTTGTATGAATATAAACTTCAACCTACGTCCAATGAACTAGGATAAAATCATCCCTTTCAAATGTCAAAAAAGCATAATTTTTTATCTTTCATTTAGCTCCATGCTACGGACGGGGGATATATGTTTACTCGTTATGTCAAACGGAGATATACTTCTCCCCGTTTGACATAACAAGATAATTTTATCTCTGCTAGCATGGGCGGGGGACAAAAATTTTATCCGCCGATTATATCCACTGACAAGAGATAAAATTATATTGTCCTTATGCCAAAGCCTGGCAACGGGGAGAAGTATATCCCCGTTTGACATAACGAGTAGACATATATCCCCCGTCCGTAGCATAGAGCCAAATGAAAGATAAAAAATTATGCTTTTTTGACTTTTAAAATGGACAATTTTAGCCTAGTTCATTGGCCGTGTGTTTAAGTTTATATTCATACAAAAAATCTATCTAAGTCTAAGTCTATCTCCCATTTTATCTACTGTTGATATTATATCAACCGGTGTGCCCATGTTCGGAGGGTGGATAAAACTAAGCGAGGGGATAAACATTTTCTCCTTTCCCCGGGGATAAAATTGTCTCCTGCCCATACTAGCCCTGCAGATGGTAATTGTCCCTCAGACATCTACGTCTATCCTCGATTAAGATTCAAAATGCAGACGCGTTGTCACCCTTGAGTACTAAAATGGAATGCACGAGGCATTCCAGTAAAAATTGTCTCTGGTTCCCTACTCTCACCATAAGAAACACAGCAGCATTAAGCTGCTATTTTACGCTGGTATTCTGTGAGAGCATAGTCTATCCCCGGTCGAGCTGGCCTATTCGAGCTACAGCCATAATATAGCTGCACCATGGCTCTACCATGTGTTAACGTTGTTGAAGTTACAATTTTATACGTGGTAGAGCCATGCTGCAGCTATATTATGGCTGTAGTTTGGTATAGTTTTAGCATATTATGGACAGATCAAATCATATAATATATTTTAAAAAAATAGAAATCGAAGGTCAACTGGAGTTTTCGTCAAGATAATGTTGTCAGACCAGCCTTTTAAACGTATGCTTATTAGGTGCTTTTCTTATATCAACGGGCAGGGCGTTCCAGAGAAGTATTGCCCGAACTGTAAATGAAGAATTAAAGAAACCAATATTATGTTGAGCTGATTTGTTCAGGAACTTAGTTCTTTTGGGTGTCTCTTGGAAGAATGAATATTCACTAGAGCAAGAATCACCAATTAATTCAATTGCGGGTCAGTTTAAAAAAAATAATCTGTCGCGGTCCGTTTGCAAGATGATGACTAGCAATCGAAATTTAAAACATCAATAAAGGACAAAAATCTGTATTTTTTATTATTGAGGATACATCTAATTAAAAAATAACAAGTAAGTACCCAATATTAAGGCGAAAATGGCATCTTCTAATCTGAACAATCTGTCTGAAATCTGAAATTAAGTTGGTGCAAGCTGTTGCCATTAAATCTTGGAGATAATTATCGGAAAGACGAGTATGTAATTTATTTTTAATGAAGTTCATCTTGGAAGACGCTGCTTCCTAAATATATGTTGATCCAAACATTGTACAAAGTTTCCAATTTTTTAGTTTTGGAAATTTATTACCTTTCACTAATTTTATCCAAAATTCTTGATAAAGAACATCCGAATTTATGTGTTTTAAAACAGAAGTAAATTGTTATATATATATATATATATATATATATATATATATTATTGTAAGGTTAGGTTAGGTTATTCTAGGTCCAAATTAGGTTAGCGGTCCGGATCCGGACCGTGGTCCGCCATTTAGTGACCATTATTTTAAGCTAAAGAACCCCGTTCACGAAGACAGGACTCAAAAAGGTTAAGAACATAGAATCGTCCCTATTCCACTTGTATCTGGTTCACATTAGTAAATTCCTTATTAATTAATCACTTCCCGCTTGGAAAAGGCGAATATAAGAAAATATTTATATAAAAATACCAG
Source organism: Parnassius orleans (assembly GCA_029286625.1). Taxonomy (NCBI): domain Eukaryota; kingdom Metazoa; phylum Arthropoda; class Insecta; order Lepidoptera; family Papilionidae; genus Parnassius; species Parnassius orleans. The sequence continues at coordinate 145,974 of JAGSMP010000272.1, read as the reverse complement.
ATACAAGGGCTTCGCTCACGCACATTGAAAAAAATGTGGAGGAGGCACACGGTTCCACACACGCTGCGTGCGGTGAGCGCCAACCAACCAACGCGCTCACCTCGAAGAGGACGTTAACACACAGCAAAATAACTGACGAACCAATAAAATAGGGCTTGGCCCTTTGGTAGTGCGTAAGCGCCATACATAATACGATCAAATCAAGCCACAGTGAATGTACGTCACACGGTTTAGGCAACATGTCGAACAATAGGCACACTGGCCATAAAAAGTCCTTCGTGAGCATCATCACCTGCTAGACCGCCGTTCCTGCAGACGTGATTTAAGTGTAAGGCATCACCACCAATTGCAAGATCAGCACGGCTACTAGCCACAGAGCGTGTCATGAATCTACTGCTCACCTCAAGGGTATGGATGGGGTCCCACGTTGAGCGGATTTCGGTCGCAGCCTTGAGAGCCTCCTCAGATTCTCCCTCCAGCTACCAACCGCATGAGGTCGACACATATGCTCCATCAAACAATACGACGGCAGATATAGCCAATAGGCAGTTATAAGAATTTTTGCTGAGTGGCCAAAGATGTGTGTGGTCTGGCGTTACCATGATGAAAGACCACTCCTTTTCTGTTGATCAATTCCGGCCGTGTTTTCTCAATTTCTTGCTTGAATCTCATTACTTGTTGGCAGTAGAGATCCGAATCGATGGTTTTGAAGGTCATAACGAACGATGCCCTTCCAAACCCACCATACACACAACATCATCACCTTATTGCGTGTTAATTCAAGTTTTGTTACAGTCTGTGAAGCTTGACTAAACTTTGACCATGATCTTTTTCACACGTTGTTGTTGCAGGTGATCCACTTTTTACTACCAGTGTTCAATCTTTCCAAAAATGGTTCGGTTTCATTCGTTTCAATAGAGAATCACAAATGAATACACGATTCATTAAGTTTCTTTCAGTGAGCTCGTGTGGTACCCGAATATCGAGCTCCTTTCTATATCCAGTGAGCCAAAGCTGTTTTGTGGTCAATCCTCAATTCCTTGGTTATGTCGTAACTACAAATATGCCCATCATGCTCCACTTTTTCAAAAATGGCATAGACTTTATCCATATGAGGGCGACCAGAGCGCTGCCAAGAAAAACATCAATGGAATGAAATCAATAAGGCTCAGTTCGTCCCCATTTAAATCACATTGATTTCAGATTTTTAACATTTGGTGTTGTGAATTTTATATATTTAATTTTATTGCCGTTTAAATATAGATTCTTAACGACCATTGTACTAATTTTGTGTATAGCATTATTCACATCGTCACTTTTATTTCAAATATTGCCGTTTAAGTTCAATAATCAATGCACATAACATTATTTTATTATTATAATTTAATTAATTACAATCATGATACATTACATTTTATTTAAAAGATAAGGTAAGTCATTATTATATACTTACTAGGAATAGGAATGGGCCGAGAATAAGAATGGGCCAAGAATTGAGCCCTTAGGAACATCCATTAATACAGGTGGCCTGAATGAACTTTTACCATTGATAAAAGTTATAGTTATACATTACTTTTTGCATCCTATTACTTAAGTATGAAACAACAGCAATCCATTACTAAATATTTTTTTAAATTTATTAACTTAGAAAGAGTGCTACATTATGTATATTTTAAATTTTGTCAAACTGTAAGCCAGTTTGTCGGCAGCGCAACAGTTTATCGTTTCACACTCCTTACTTAAAAAACAATATCTGTTACTTATAAATACTTAAATTAACACATAATTAATTAAAGAAACGTTCACTATGAACATTCACATATACTATGGACACAGCGACAGATAATGTTTCCTCAAGATGGTTTTGAGCTGCGACTTAGTTACGTTTTCGTCGTAAATATTTGCCACCTCATTACACAAAGTCGGAGTTATCCATTGTCTTGTACGTCGTCCAAAGTAATTTTCAACCCTAGGTATGAGATATCTCCTCCATTGTGTAACTTGGCGCTTCGGCATTATATATGTCTAAGGTTTTTTAAATGTTACCATACCATGCTGTTCTAATATGATGATGGATTTTACTTTCTTTTCTATGGAAAGAATTTTGCAAATTTTAAATAACATTTCATAATTTTAAGGCCTCCCCATGAATTGCCACATAATGGCATTATTTGCCATAATTGCCACAGTTAGCAAAAGCGTTGGCAACCGCAATTTATTATTATTGTGATCTGTTATTACTGCATATATCCTGTTTCAGTGTCCCTCTGTCGCCTCTTACGATACCCACGGAATGACATGGGGTAGTGGATTCTCATACGCCACCACTACATGGTAAGCTATTATTTTATCGTTCTATTTTCATGAAATAAAAGTTAATACATACCATCATCATAATACACCACATCGGGAAGGTCGGAAACTGCTTGGTGAGTGGTCTTGTTTGACGTGTTGCTCTTCTTCTCATCCATTGTATTGTTTTTATTCAATTCAGATAAAGAAACCTCCTTGTTTTCTTCCTGTGATAATTCATAGTTTTCATTTTCATATATTCTATGCTATCATCGGCATTCTTTTCTGTATAATTTTCATCGTTTATTTCACTTTCTACGCTTTCTTTATCTTGTTTATTTGATTCTTGACCTTCTACTCTATTAATTAAGTTACTTTCATCATATTCTTGCTCATTTTCGTCGGATTTAATCAAGGATACTTCATTATCGCTTTTTTGGGCATCTGCTTCTACGTTTTGTTTTTCATCCACGTTACCACTCCCTTGTTCATTTTCTTGTGATTTTTTATTGTTATTAGGTGATATTTCTTCGACACTCTCAGATTTAGCTTCAAATTCGGTACCACCTTCAAAGATTCCTTCATAAGATGTTTCGTCACCGTTATCAATTTGCCGAATTTGAAATATGACGTTTTTTTGTGTATTATCATCTGAAATAATATTCTATTTAGGCTCTTAAATTAAACCAAATATCAAAACAGAAACAGAAACTTTTTTATTTAATGTAGATTATAAATAATACTTATTGAAAGTCACTCTTATGTTAATGACCCGTTTTATACAAACTAAGTTTAATAAAGTTTTTTTAACTTTGAGCATGTCAAATTTTGTATGTTTTCTGGGATTTTCTAGTAAAAGCGTTTACATCGCCCCAAGAATGAATTACTGACGCGATGGAGTCGAGTAACTGGTACTAACTTATGTCTATTTCTAGTATTTACAAAATTAATATCTCTTATTTTTGCAAAACTACTTTTATTTTTGTGTTCGTAAATTACATTTTCCATGCAGGAAGTCGATGGATGCAAGTGACTCAGGACCGTGCTTTGTGGCATTCCTTGGGGGAGGCCTAGTTCAGTAGTGGACTTTTGAAGGGCTGTAATGATGATGATGAAATGATGATGACATTATATTTTCATAAATGTATTGAGAGGCCAAAGTTAATATATTAATTTCCTTAAATTTTTGTCATAGCGATTCTTTAGGTTTTAAATCATAGATTGCTCTTAGCTATCTCTCCTTGCTTTGCATTGCTCCTAGCTTCTTCTAGCTTATTCTCATAATTTAATTCTAAGGTAGATTTCTGAACAAGGCGTCACAACGGTGGTCAGTAACGCTTCAATAAGCGCGCACTTCATAAATGCTTAAAAAACATTAGGTTCTCGTAATTTTCTTTAATCCTTTAATAATTTCGTTACAAGATTTAGAAAACTATAAAAAATTGGAGCTTGATGATAAAAACGCCACAGTTGTGTATTTTGCTCGGAACTCTACAACAAAAGCAGATATAGCTTATTTACTTTCGTTTGATGTAGCAGAGTAATGTTCATCTTTACTTTTGTCCACATTACTATCACCCTCTTTAAGTTCTTCTTCAGTCTTTTTCAGTGCTTCAACTCCGGAAAAATCTCTCCTATTATGAGCTCCGAAATAAAGTGAGGAATAATTTATTTTCTTCTGCGACTTATTGAAAGAGGAAACAAATTTTCTTCGATTTCTTCTTGATCCGGGATGGTTATTGTGGTGTGTTTTAGTTGCTAAAATAAAGAACACAGTTTTAGTTTTTAATACAATTGTCGATATCTATACAATTTATCACGAGCCATCACCACTGTAATTGTTAATTTCTCCTACAAAAGTTGTTTTTTAAGGCCAAAGCACACCAAATACGTTTGCAGGAAATCTGCGTGTCGTATGCTTTGCGGCGGAAGTTGTGATATACGATATTATGATTTTTGATAGAAATCTTTCAAATCTTTAGTTTTTTTTATCAAACTATAGTGACAAACGAACGCAGTCCATGGTTTATAAGCACATGCAAGCGACTTCAAACAAAGAAGGCTATAAATGCATTGTTAACTCTAAGGACTAAAGTAGTAGTATTATAGACATTACTCATGGAATTTGAAATGAAATGAAATCAGCATAATTATAGGCTGTGAAGCATTTTAGTTTAGTCCTCAGAATTGACTCCGTACTAATGTGTTTGAAGTTAATTCAGTCGGCTCTACCGAGAAAGGACCACGCTGTCACAGTATATCAAAGTAAAATAGCAGCTAAACGCTGCTGTGTTTCGTATGGTGAGTGTAGAGAACCGGTGACTCCTTTTACTGGACGAGGCATTCCATCTTAGTCCTCACGGGTGACAACGCATCTGCATTTTGATTCGTAATCTAGGGTAGATTTAAATGTGCTATGGTGCTATGGGCCACAGCAACCACTTACCATTAGATGGACTGTGTGCACGTTTGTTACTCTTACCCTATAACAAGAAATAGTTGCAAATATCCACGATGAGCAGTAGCCACTTACCATCAAGTGGACTGGTAACTCATTATAAAGTTTTTTTCTTATTATCAAACACTGGGAAGTCGGAGTCAGTGTAGTTAAGAAGACAAGTGCTCACTTATTACGTACGTTAGCAACTTAAGTTTAACCGGTAAGCATTGAGCACCAAAGAATTTCAAGATATAATTAAAGGGATAGTAGGTAACTAACTAAGGGTGCTGCTTTGGGAACATAAAAGTTCTGGGTTGGAATCTGCCATTCGCCCACTGTCTTGAACTACTACTCCTTTTTGGGGTTCCGTAGTTACACAACAAGCAACCCGTATATGTAGTATCACCATGCCCATCCGTCCGCGGTTTTACTCATAGATATTAATCATGCCTACAAAACTGTGAAATTAAATCTCAAATTTTTTTTATTTTGTTTACCTACTATACAAGTATATGGAGGATGATGTTTTTTACTCCTCTATTCCATCCTGTGGGGTATCGTTATATAGGTCTTTTAAAAACCCTGTGGGTGTGGAACAACATCTTCTCGATTAAGGGGTCCGTTTGCGAAATATTTAGCTTTAAAGTGGTATTTTTTATTAGAGTCATGTGTTCCCCCTCTCTACCAACTAAACTGCTGTTTTTGGTAGTGTGAAAAGTATACACGATAGTAGTATAATAACATAACGAAGTTATAATAACTTTGTTATGTTATTATAAACTGTAAAAATTTACATTTTATGAAGAAAACAACTTTAATGCATTACTACTAAAGCATTACTTTGTCATTTGCGAGATAGTCAGTGAGGATCTTTCTTACTTACTTACTACTTTCACTTATTTTATAGTTTGTAGTTATTTTAGGCCTCATTCAAAGTATACATACAATTATAAAGCCAGTTTCATTCATACAGTCATACAGTTTCATTCGTCACACTCTTGGTTTACGACGTTACGTTTTGGCGACCTCAGGATAATTTAGGGCAGTGGTGGTTTACGTGAAGGTTCCTTACGGTCATATATCTATATGTCGGAGCGTCTATAAAATACCGGTTGGATCGAGGTGGAATGGAGGGTATATCGAAAAACCCCTCATTGTGCAGTATGCGTGCGCGGAAGTCGTGTTTTCTGAACATGCACAGGCTCTATCCTGGCAGGCACTGTTCTGGTTCACGTTTTTAACGTGGTTCACGTTGTTAACGAGGGAACTTGCAAGTTCAAGTACGAGTATGTGTGAGATACTTCGTATGATGATGTATGCATACTTGTGAAAGCGAAGTTCTTTATTATAGTCTGCGGTATGAGAGCGTATTTGAGGACCTCGTAAGCATGATGGATGAGAGGATAGGCAACGGTGTATGTTGTCTAGATAATTAACAACTTGTTTTTCACGCAGATCACAATGACGACAACCCCGACGATGCCTGTGAACCCTCGCTTCGAGTGCGAGTGCGAGTGCGGCACGCCATATGCTGTGGTGTTTTCAAGGTCACGTGCGCTTGCCTTATGACAGCTACCTATGGCGTGAGCTGTGTTCTTTTAGCCACTTGCGCTTCTCTCATGGCAGCTAACTATGGCATGTGCTGGGTTTTTTTAATAGCCACGTGCGCTTGCCTTATGCCTGCCGCAGCGGCAAGCAGTGGGCGACGTGTTGAAGTTTGCTATGTAAGCAATCCCAGCGGTGTGCTGATGAATACTGGTGAGTCATAACCATTTTATTGATTCCGGTGCCGAATGCTCTCTCATCAAAGATTGTATTGCGTCAAAGTTTAGTGGCAAGCGTGTAAATAATATTGTAAATTTAATCGGAATCGGTCATGTTAGTACCCAAAGTACACTACAAGCACCCCAATAATTATGTGAGGAAGATCCCCGATTACCAAGTTCCTCGAGAATTAGACGTCATAGTATCAACTATACACACAGCGGTAGTGAGACCAAATCTGATTAAGAATGGCTTGTATACTCATACTCGAAACCTCAGACCGCACCTCATGAGTAACATGTGGCAATGGGTCTGTAGGAAATCGTTGGTGCGATTTCTGTCTTTGTTGGTGCACAGAGCGCTTCACGTCTTGTAGCACATATTGCGCTAGATTTTCGAGAATCGTTGGTGCGATTCTTGTCTGTGTTGGTGCACAGTGCCCCTCATGTGTTGTAGCATATGTAGCGGCAGATATGTAGAGAATCGTTGGTGCGATTCTAGCATATCTGGCGGCAGATATGTAAAGAATCGTTGGTGCGAATCTGACCTGTGTTGGTGCATAGGTTTTAATGTAAGTTTCATGAGTTGAGTATGCATTGCCTATGAGTTATGGTAAAGATTAACAGAATTGTTAGAATTACTGTGTTGTAACTAGTTGATCGGACCTTTCACAATAAATCATGTTGTGCAGGAAGCACTGTGTACGAAGCCTTAATAACACTGTCAATTATGACAGTTCATTATTGTACTTAGATTTAGGAGAAACAAAGTACCATTTTTTAATCAACCTAGTTTCTATTAGTAGGATAGCCGCGCTAGATTACTCTCTTAACATATTTTGTCCACAGGGACTGCAACCGAGGACGTGTGCTAATCAGGGATAGCCGTGTCGTGGATTGATGGTACCATAGTGCAACAAGCAGCGCCATCTAATAATTAGTTTTGCGAACTAATAATATGTACCTACTTCTGTCAGGACGGACGAGCGGACGAATTGGTGACTAATAGTGTTTGTTACAGGAATTCATGAAGATACACACCCGAGGACGGTTGTACGTCAGACCGTGTCAGAGCGTCTATAAAATAGCGGTTGGATCGAGGTGAAATAGAATAGAATAGAATGATTTTTATTCAATATTGATTATTACATAATACTTATTGAAAGTCATTTTTTATTTACCACTGGTTCGGAAAATACCTCTGTCCTGGGAAGAACCATCAAGAAACCCAGCGGGACTTTTTTTAAAAACATATTTCACTTAACAATAATTTTGTTTATACAATTTTTAAATGAATTTTCATAGAACCAGCATGGTGGCAATCACGCTATTCCCAGGGGTTATTTTCATTCATGTATTCCTTGATATTATAATAACCCTTTTTGTACAGTTTTTCTTTAATAAAACTTTTAAACTTGTTTATTGACAAACTTTGAACATGTTCTGGGATTTTGTTGTAAAAGCGTATACATTGCCCCATTAATGAATTACTGATACTGTGGAGTCTAGTAACTGGCATTACAAACTTATGTTTGTTCCTAGTGTTTAAAGTATGAACATCCTTATTATTATAGCTATTTATGTTTTTATGTACATACATTAAATTTTCATAAATATATTGCGATGCCAAAGTTAATATGTTTATTTATTTAAATTTTTCTCTGAGGGTCTCTTTATAATTTAGGTTATAGATCGCTCGTACGGCTCTCTTTTGCAAAATAAATATGGCTTCAATATCATTCGCACTACCCCATAGCAAAATTCCATAAGACATTACGCTATGAAAGTAACCAAAATACACTAATCTAGCTGTCTCAACATCTGTGAAACTTCTAATCTTTCTTACAGCATATGCTGCAGAACTAAGTCTGCTTGCTAATTTAGATATATGGGGGCCCCATTGAAGTTTCGCGTCAATAGTAATACCAAGAAAAACAGTGGTATCCACAAGACTCAACTCCTCTTCATTTAAGAGAACATTGGTATTCGAATGTTTTACATTAGGTATTGTAAATTTAATACATTTTGTCTTATTGCCGTTTAAGAGCAAATTGTTGGCGCTAAACCAATGTACTAATTTCGATAGAGCATTATTTACATCGTCATAATTAATGAACTGCCGTTTGAGTTTGAAAATGAAAGAGGTATCATCAGCAAATAATACTATATCGTGATTGTCCCTTACAAGATAAAGTAAGTCATTAATATAGATTAAGAAAAGGAATGGGCCAAGATTCGAGCCCTGATGAACGCCCATTGATACTATCGACCCGGAGGAACCTTTACCCTTGATCTCGACTTTTTTAGTTCGTTACTGAAGTAATAAGTCTAACCGCCAAATTTTTTACATCTTAATGTTGTAGTTTCCTGATTAATGTCTCACGATGAACACAATCGAAAGCCTTGAAAAGATCACAAAAATACCTAAGGCAACTTGGGAATTCTCCCAGGCATTAAAAATATATTTCATAAGCTGAACATCGGCGTCAGATGTCGAGGGACCCCTTGTAAAACCAAATTGATTTGTATGAAGTAATTCTTTATTTTTTTATTTCAAAACTTTATTATACTAACCAATAAAAAGGTTACAAAGGGCGGACTTAATGCCAGTTACCATTCTCTGCCAGTCAACGTATGGCGTAGTGAGAAATTAGTAGCAGGTGACTTAAGTAACTAAATATAATAAATTTGTATATATATATATATATATATATTTATATAAATTAAAATAAGGCTTATAAATTACACAAATGCATATGAATACAAACAAACACATAGCAATCCATATAAAACAATTATCCTTAATACATATATACAAATATACATACATAAATACATATATACATATACACACACATAAATACATATAGACATACATACATAATATGTCTGGTCAAAGGTAGCAGTATTGGTATTATGCTAACGACATTGTTTTTGAGAGATGTTCCCGGACCAATCTTTTGAAGGCTATCTTGTTTGGTGTTTTCCTAATGTCTTCAGGTAAGGAGTTCCAGAGTAGTGTAGCCTGAACAGTAAAAGAATTGCCGATAAAGCCAGTAAAATGGAGTGGAACTGAAATATTCAGATTAGTTGAAGAGCGAAGTACCTTTTCGTGGTTGAAGGAAAGGTATTGAAATTTTTCTTTAAGGTAGGAAGGGGAGGACAAATCATTTAAAATGGAGTAGAGAACAGAAAATATTCTGGAAGTGCGCCTTTCTCGGATAGTTAGCCATTTAAGGCGAATACGAAATTGAGAGATATGGTCATATTTTCGAAGGCCGAAAATAAACCTGATGCAGTTATTAAGAAGGCGCTCAAGCTTATTGAGAAGATTTTGGTTCAAGTCTGATTAACAAACATCTGCATAATCAATAACAGGCAAGATGAGTGTTTGAACAAGCATATGCTTAGTTTTGTATGGGAGAAAGATTTTCAGGCGGTAGAGCGATCTTAAGGCAGCAGTGACTTTACGGCTAACATCAGTGACTTGTTTTTCCCAGTTCAACGTTTTATCCATGTATAGACCCAAGTTTTTCACCCAGTCAGAGAACGGGATCAAATGATCATTATAAAATACGGCTGGCAGGCAACTGACGTCAATTTTTGCCAGAATTCTTGAGCTGCCAACAAGCATTGCTTGACATTTAGATGGATTGACAGATATGCCAAACCGCGATGACCAGTCACAAATGGCTTTCAAATTATGATTTAGCTTTTATTTGGAGATTGTCTGCATATAGATGGTACGAACAATCAATGACGGAGGATATGTAGTTAATGAAAACTGAAAATAATATGGGAGATAGAATTCCGCCTTGCAGCACACCAGAATCAAGACTTAACCACTGGGAAGTCTCCTCCCTTACATGGACTGATTGCTGGCGGTCGCGAAGATACGAGGAAAACCATTCCAAGACCGAGCCAATTTAAGATGAGACAGGATACATAGGAGTATATCGTAGTCAACGGTGTTAAAGGCGTTGGAAAAGTCTACTAACACCATCACTGTTACTTTTTTGGTACCCATTCTGTGTTTTATATCCTCAGTAACTTTTAACAAAGCAGTGGTGGTACTGTGACCGGAGCGAAAACCAGACTGTGGGTTATTTTTGGATATGAAATTGAAGATTTGCTCATATACACAGGCTTCTAAAACTGTGGAAAGGAAAGGCAAGATAGATATGGGACGAAAATGGTTAGGGAGTAAGGGGTTTGAAACTTTAGGAAGGGGATGTACATAGCCCTTTTTCCAAAGGGTTGGACACTGACCAGAGTCTAGAGAAAAATTTATAATATGCGTTACAGCTGGTAGAATATACTCTAAGATGTTAACTATCATATATCTACTGATTTCATCACAACCCACGGCCCTGGATTTGATTGCCAGCACAGCTTTTCTAACCTCATCCTGATGAACCGGTGAGAAATGAAAAACTGAGGTATGAGAAGATTGGATTGAAACCAAATAAGCGATAGTTTGAGCACGAATTGCAGGGTTCATTTCTGTAGCAGAAACAAAATGCAGATTCAAATCATTAAGAGAAAGAGAAGGACCGCAATCCTGGGTGGGTACCTTACCCACACTAAAAGGTATTAGAAATTTCCAAGCATCGGCTGGCGAAGAGTTACAAATATTATTATGGATATAGCGGCGTTTAGCGTTACGTACCATCTGATTGCATCAATTCCTACATAACTTAAAGGCTAACCAATTTTCCTCCGTTCGTTCTAAATCGATGAAAAGCCCGATTCCGTCTAGTCATTGCTACCCGAACACTCTTTGTCATCCAAGGAGCAGGAGCACGCTTTAATCTAATTTTACGAATCGGAGCATGTGCATCATACAGGCTGAGAATTGTATTATTAAAGTAAGATATATTTTCATCAACTGTAGATGCTTTCCCTAAAGGATCGAAATTTTAATTAGAAGCGTCTATCCTGAGGTTTTCCGGGCTTACCTTTTTGAAATTACGTAATTGCAAAATATTAGAAGTAGTTTTGGGAGGACTAAGCTTATAAGAAGCGAAAATTAGGTCATGTCGTGAGAAACCCGGAACGGGAAGTCGACCATGATTAATTACATGATCAGAAGAAGCAGTAATAATAAGATCAATCAAAGAGTCATCACAGTCTATATTGCGATGAGTAGCCCCTAAGGGAAGAATGTGAAAGTTGACAGATTCAATGATTGAACGAAGTTTTTGAGACCGAGAAGAAATCTTGAGTATATCAGTATTGAAATCACCTATGATTATGCAGTGTTCATACTCAGAACCAAAATTTTCTAAAGCCATTTCAATAGAAGGAAAGTAATCAATAGCAGGGGGGCAGTACACTACCCCAAGAATCATCCTTTTACCCTTGACATCTAATCCAATAAACAGGAACTCAGAGAAGGCAGAGTAAGTAGGTGGAGATGTTAAAATTATTTTGTAGAAAATTGACTTGTTCAAATATATGGCAACACCACCACCTCTTTTGTCAATGCGATCTTTTTTAATAAGGACAAAGTCTGGTAGTGAAAATAAGGTAGAGTGTAAAGAAGACTTTAGCCAACTCTCTGACACTAGGATTGCATGTACGCGTTTAGAAGAGAATGAAGATTCAAGCTCAGAAAAATGACTCGGGATACTTTGGGCATTTATATGACAAATATTCAACAAATCATCAGAAGTTGAAAAAATATTATCTATTTGAGAATTTAAAGAGATTAAGCTACCATTCATAGAGTCATTGCAAGACGTGAAAGAAAGTTCTGAATCATAAATTGAATTAAAAGAAGACATATTAATATAATACAATAATTAAATATATTATCATAAATATATAAATATAAAAAATACAAATAAAAAAATCCTAAAATAGTTCAACAAAAGATTTAAGATTTCAAACACTCACATACACCATCCCACTGGTTGGCTGTTTACATGACAAATTAAATAATAATAATATGAACGTAAAAAAAGAGGAAAAAAACTAAGGTATGCAATTTAAAATCTAAAGAAATAAAAACTAAAAATATAAAATGTTCTAAAAATTAACATAAAATTAATAAACGAGAAGTCTAAAAACGCTATTAAAATAAAATATCGCAAAATGTGGTTAATGAACAAGAGAAATAAAAGCAAAGAATAGTAATAAAATATGAAGCAAATTCATTTGGAATTATTAAAACCAATAAATTATCACTTTATATACCAAAGACATACTATTGTAACACTATTTATAGTTTGTGTTCACCATAGACACGATAAGCGTACATTAAACAAGTACTCTGTGCCGTACATTACATCCATAAACTTTACGCCATTATATTCTAAGCCTATGATTTCATCTCTATTCTCAATGGTTTACTTTAACCATAGATTATACAAGAATTTGATAACATAAGTAAACAAAAGTTTGTTAAGTAATTATTGAACCATTCACATATTTTAATTTGTTAACAAAACAAAACATTGAAACAAGTCAGAACATCAGTATATGAACGAAAAAAAAAGACATGTAAGCATTGAGTTCTATGTACTACGTACTAGAGAAGCTATTCCAAACAAAAAATGTGCACTACTCTGTTTTCGCGCATGCGCGGGAGATAGTAGATTTTAGTCTATGATTGTAGATAGCGTGGCATATAAATGAAGAAATTTATTTTTTCTATTGTAATATTATTACCTATTTATTCACTTGAACAACAAATAATTTTACTTATTTGACTACTGAATTATTAATTACGTTCAGGTTTAAACTTTAATTTGAAATCTCGTATTATTAGCGCAGCTCCACACTCTATGAATATTGAAGCCACACTAAATGACACTAAAGGTGTACGGATTGCAGTACAGTTCATTTGAACATAGTGAATGTTCGGAATGCCAAATCTAGTACGTAGTTCGTATATATCGATGCATGTAAGTGATATCAAGTAAACAAGCTTATGTAACAACTTGGTTATTTATATAACACAGTATATTTTAACATTCAATTTACAAAGAAAAGTTATACAAAATTAAAAAAAATGTGATTCAATGATTATAAAAATAAAACAGTTCCAATAAATGAAAACAAATAAACAAATGATATGAAATCACTGACCTCTATATATACAAGTATTAAATAAATTAAATCGCACGAACGGGAGAAGTACATTTGTAATTTTGGAACAATAATGGTTAGAAGCAACAGGCAAAAACATCAAGAAAGAAAGCAAAATATGTTACTTCTTTATTGCGAGTCGCCGAGACCGCTTAGTGTCTTCACTTTGAATTGGTGCAGGAACTTGTTTACCTCGGGCTGCCTTATTCTGTAGATTGACATTGGATTGTGAAGACTTACCACTATCCTTTACACGCGATGTGACCATTAAAAAGAAGGGCATTTTGCCGTTGCCGCATATTGATTTCATCAAGACAATTATTGATCTGATTTCTCAGCAGATTAAGCATAGAACAAACTAAATTCTTGAAAGCATAAAACTCTTCATTAAGCTGTACAAAAGTTGGGTTAGTTGGAGTTGATGCAGCTTTCAGTTTTTGCTCAAACTCTGCCATCTTCAAGGTCCAACTCTCTTCCAGTTCTCTTTGTATATTTTCCACATTAGATGTATTTGCCATAATTGTAGTTTCAAAGGAGCAATAGTAAATAATTTCTTGAAGTGATAACACTAGTTTAATTGATGTATTAGGGGACGGGTGTAAGTGCTTGAAAGTTGGTTATAGGAACATAATTTTATGAAAAACTTATTTTCCAAAAGATATTGTAAACTAATATTTTAATAACTGAAGTTACCACTGTCTAAATTATATTTTATTTAATAAATATTTACGAGAACTTCAAAACAGTTGTTAGTTATTTAACACCTACCCACAAAAACAAAAAAAAGTATTAAGTTATAAGTTATTTGTATTAAAAAAAATTAACAATTGATCCACTATTATTTTTTCAAAAATATTATTGAGAGTTGGTAGTACAGAAATAGGGCTAAAATTAGCGGGGACCAATATACGACCAGATTTAAATAAAGGTATTACCTTCCCATAGTCGAACCTTAGGAGCTTACGACACCCACGGAACAAAATGGATCGATGTATTCTCTGCTCCCATCACAGCGCAACTATAAAAGTACTACTTACGACTTTTAACAGCGTGCTTGTTAAGGCAGTTCTTCATCGGCACCACCTTTGCTTCTAGTCCTGTTAACAAATTATCACACTTTTCTTTCTACATAGGTATTACTTATTACTGTATCTTAGTCTAATTTGCGCGTAACATTTAGTCGTGGTAGTTAAATAGACAGTTTAAAACGTGGTAGAGCTGATGGTTGTAGCACAAATGGATCGGCTCAACCGTGAAGGATCACCCCTTCACAGAATACCTGCTTGCTGTGTTTCGTATGGTTAATGTAGAGAACCGGAGATCCAATTTTAATGGAAATGAGGCATTCCATCTTATTCTTTAGGGGCGATAGATCGATGAAGATGTCTAAGGGTCATAGCACCATCAGGTGGACTATGTATCTGTTTATCATCCTTATAATATAAAAAGGACCCAAAGAATAGGAGTCAAAGGAATAGAGTAGGTTGTTGTTACGTTAAAATTAAAACTGCGATTCACCATCTTAAGCTTCTTCACCACTTACCACCAGCAGGGCTAGCATGAGCAGGAGACAATTTTATCCCCGGGGAAAGGAGAAAATGTTTATCCCCTCACTTAGTTTTATCCACCCTTCAAGCATGGGCATACCGGTGGGTATAATATCCACAGTAGATAAAATAGGGAGATAGACTTAGATAGATTTTTTGTATGAATATAAACTTAAACCCACGTCCAATGAACTAGGATAAAATTGTCCCTTTCAAATGTCAAAAAAGCATAATTTTTTATATTTCATTTGGCTCCATGCTACGGACGAGGGATATATATCTAGGTACTCGTTATGTCAAACGGGGATATACTTCTCCCAGTTGCCGTGCTACGGCATAAGGACAAGATAATTTTGTTTCTTGTCAGTGGATGTAATCGGGGAATAAATTTTTTGTCCCCAGCCCATGGTAGCCGTGCAGACAGTAGTCGAGCACTAGCTCATAATACGTAAAAAAACTGACATAACATAGTGGATCAGTAGGATGTAGGTAATGGCAATATATATATGAGGGGAAAGTTCACGAGTTGTCCCGAGTCGACAGGCTCGTAAAAGCAAGCTCAGTGTACCTAGACATTTAAGGCATGCACTATGTAGGTGGCTTAGAACCTTTCTTTGATGAAGACAATATTTATCAGTGCTGCCGTGTAATAGTGGCGTTACGAATCCACTACACCATATCATTAAAAAAATGACTTTCAATAAGTATTATGTAATAATCTATATTGAATAAAAATTATTCTATTCTATTCATCCCGTGGGTGTCGAAAGATGCGACACAGGATAATGAAAATAATAAAAAGTGCGGTTAACAACTCGCCTACCCAGCGAGGTATAAATAACTACTCCCCACTATGAGGCAATCAAGGTATATGTTCGGACTACAATGCGCAGAGCGGTTTGCAGCTGGGGGTCAGTGCGACCAGCTGACCGCCACATCAACGCCACTTCAGATTGGGACCACCGACGACTAAGCGCACTATACCAGTCCTCTTCCATTCAAATCTTTGTACACTTTTGACTAATAATTATTATAAAGTCCACTTCGGTCTTTCATTTATAAAGATAACCCACGTTCTATGTTTAGCATTGGACTTTTGATAGGTGGCTGTTTATATAGTGACGGTGTAAGAATATCCACTACCCCATATCATCCTGTGGGTATGCTAAGAGGCGATAGAAGGAAACAAATCTAGATATGAGCAGCGGCGTCTTCCTAATAACGTACAACGTACAATAAATAAAATTAAACTGTGGTTACCAAACCGCTTGCCAAGCGTGGCAACTACGGCAAACATCCCCCCTATGAGGAAATCTATGGGAGAGGCCTATGTTCAGCACTGGACTTTAATAGGCTGTAACGATAACGGTAATGTTTGTGATGTTTATCAGTGGACTTATGTTGAGCTGCTGTGATGATGATGGTGATGCTGATACAGGTAGGAGGTACAGAAATGATTGGTGTTGATGCTATAAACGTAGCTTACCCTTATGACATTTAATATATCCAATTTCGCATTTATTTAAAACCATTATGTAAATATTTTTCGAGCCGTATCCCCTTGTATTTATTAACTTGACGCACATCCGTTCCCCTTTTGTCGGACATTTTATTTTGTTGCAATTCGTGTTGTTAAAGACATCCATTTTTTTCGTCCGAATTTGAGATGGCATTGACAGCTTGTTATGGTTCGATCTTGTCACTTGATCGCAAAAGCATGAGTGGATTGCTGTAATCATTCGTGCACCTTATCTATTACTTAAAAATTAAATTCAAGTGTCTGTCTGTTATATTGAAATAACTGGATTCTATTAAACTCAATAGGTTATTTACATGGTATCCAGAGATAAATTGTATTATTTTGTACTTCTCAGGGTGTAAGACGCTGACGGCTGTAACACAGTTTATACTAGTATGGCCGTTAACGGTAACTTCTTTAAAACGTTACTTTGTAATTTAAAATAGATATAATACATATAAGTGTAATTTGTCAAACTGAGAATCTAATAAACTATTATTATAAATAACCTTTTTTTTTAATAATAACTTATAATCTTAGCACCGGCTTCATAAAGAGTATTTTATTATTTGTAAGGGTTTTGAAGATGGCTTTTTATTTTTGTATGAATGCGTTTGGGAGATTACGACACATCTTCTCGTCAGGCATACCTCAAAACCTCAAAACAAGATTGTTCAACCAGAGCGTGTTGCCAGTGATGACCTATGGATCTGAGACGTGGTCCTTCACTGCTGGCCGTATGAGGAAGCTCAAGGTCGCTCAGCGAGCTATGGAGAGGGCTATGCTCGGGGTTTCTCTGCGTGATAGACTTAAAAACGAGGATATCCGCAGTAGAACCAGAGTAACCGACATAGCCCAACGGATTAGTAAGCAGAAGTGGCAATGGGCCGGCCATATAGTTCGAAGAACCGAAAAACCGATAGGGAAGAAAAGTTCTCGGTGGCAGGCTCGTACCGGCACGCGAAATGTAGAGCGTCCCCCCACTAGATGGAGTGACGACCTGGTAAGACAGGTGGCTCGGGGCCTTGCTTTATGGCATTTCTTGGGGGAGGCCTATGTTCAGCAGTGGACTTGTGATGGCTGTAATGATGATGATGGTGGTGATGAATGTAATGGAATTTATAATTCACTGTTCACCCATTTCCTAATACTTGAATGATCTGAAATTTTGTAAACATCTTCAGAACCTATGAAAATATAATGTTACATGATTATGACGTAGTTTTTTCACCAGGACCGTCACAGCTCATGATTAATGCGTATTTTGATTGATTTTTTAACTATGGTATTAGTTTTTAACTGTGTCAAATTATAACAACTACGTAAAATACTCTCAGAAAAAAGAAACCTCTGTGACAAACAAAATGGGCGATGATTCCTGTGTTGCCTAGCTGAATTTGGAAAGAAACACTAAAAACATTACGTACCAAATAATATCAAAACAGCTAAACATCTCATGTTCGTAACCATTTCAAAAACTAATTGCAAACTGCTATTAAAATGTTATCACGGTCATATTATTCAAAATAATTTATTTTTGCTTTGCTCTGATGGACTTAATTGTTTTATTTTAATTGAATTTTGAGCAGTGCTAGCTTAGAAATCAAGGCCCCGTTTTATTAGTTGAAGGCGAAGCGGCTTTTTATTTTTAATTTGGTACTCCCAATGTTACAGTTACAACGGGTCCAATATATAACAGTCTAAACTTCATCATTCTGTTTGTCTGTCGCTCGCAACATGTTTCTAAAATGATTTTTTTATATATTTGAAGGCATCGTACCGCAGTGGCTAAGGATAAGCGTTTGGTTGCAGCCACCGCGGGTTCGAATACCGCACGGAGCAAATATTGGTCTAGAAATTAACCTATTCTTACTATTTTATCATATTTTTACTGGCGACTATTTTTAACTTCCCGCTTTGAAAATTAATAATTATCAAAAGTAGGAAGTTATAGATTTTGGTTTTGAGAATGCGAAACGTTTTGTGTGTGTGTGTGTGTGTGTGTGTGTGTGTGTGTGTGTGTTGTGCGTGTGCGTGTGCGTGTACGTGTGGGTTGCGTGTGCGTGTGCGTGTGCGACTGCGTGTGCCTGTGCGTGTACGTGTGCGACTGCGTGTGCGTGTGCGTGTGCGTGTGCGTATGGGTGTGCGTGTGCGTGTGCGTGTGCCTGTGCGTGAGCCTGTGCGTGTGCGTGTGCCTGTGCGTGAGTCTGTGCGTGTGCGTGTGCGTGTGCATGAGCGTGTGCGTGTGCGTGTGCGTGTACATGTGCGTGTGCGTGTGCGTGTGCGACTGCGTGTGCCTGTGCGTGTACGTGTGCGACTGCGTGTGCGTGTGCGTGTGCGTGTGCGTGTGCGTGTGCGTATGGGTGTGCGTGTGCGTGTGCGTGTGCCTGTGCGTGAGCCTGTGCGTGTGCGTGTGCGTGTGCCTGTGCGTGAGTCTGTGCGTGTGCGTGTGCGTGTGCGTGAGCGTGTGCGTGTGCGTGTGCGTGTACATGTGCGTATACATGTGCGTGTGTGTGTGCGTGTGCGACTGCGTGTGCGTGTGCGTGTGCCTGTGCGTGAGCCTGTGCGTGTGTGTGTGCATGTGCGTGTACGTGTGCGTGTGCGTGTGCGTGTGCGACTGCGTGTGCGTGTGCGTGTGCAAGTTCGTGTGCGTGTGCGTGTGCATGTGCGTGTACGTGTGCGTGTGCGTGTGCGTGTGCGTGTGTGTGGAAATAAAATTTAGTGGTACGATATCTTTAGAACGAATCAACCAATCGAAATGAGCGACACTGCTTTCGAAAGTGTTCATTGAGTGGAGTCGTTTCGAAGATTTAAAAAAAATTAAAACAAAAAAACAAAAACTAAATACATTTTCGAGCGTTGCTCGAAGCGTTGTTGCGTGAGCTCGAAAATAAACGGGAAGTTCCAGGGATGAACCGTTTTCTGATTTTTTAAGTTAAGACGGGGAGCGGACTTTTTTCTTAAATGCCGCCAATGCATATCTCTTTTAGCAATGATTTAGCATTTTTTTATATATTTTATGTTTAGGTATAGGTGTCTTTAATTTTCCATTTAATAGATTTAACAGGATTAAACCTTTTACTTGACAGGGGGATGAGTCGCTCGCGTCCGTAAGCTTTAACGATTTAATCCTAGGCCCACCCTACACGTGACCCCCGGTTGGTGCTAAACGAGCCACAAAGCCGAAAGACGGACTCGGCTCCTCGCCGTGTTGTAGTGGCGTAAAATCTACCACCCCCTATTTCGCACCATAAGGTAAAAAGAAAAAGAAATGGCTCCGAGTTCACGGCACCCCTTTAATGGGGCAGAGATGCGAAGAACCTCTGGGAGTAAGACCTGCGACGCGATCCGCCACCCGTCATCCTGAGGGGGCGAAAAGTGGATCGCGGAAGCGCGTCTGGCTACACTGAATGTATATGGAGCAATGAATGATAAGATGGATGAAATATGCGATATGATGTATGATTGGGTCAATGCGTGAAAGAGTATGAATGTGTAAGCCTGAGACTGATAGCAGTCTCAGGCTTACACATTCATACTTATCCATAGGGATACGAATGAATGTGGGCTTAAAAAAGTTGTTTGTTCTAGGGGTCTACACCCCAGATATGTCTAAGCCCACGTGGGCTACGGCTACAGATATAAGTATATCCGAGAGCAGTTTTGGGAGATAGTAAGGTAAGGATGATGTTAATGAAATGTCAGGGAAATGAAAATATTATTATATTAATGAAAGGGTTGGGGTGGAGAGGTTTGGTTATGAAAGGATATTGGGAACGTTTAGCGATGAAAGTATAAATGAGAATGGAGAAGGCCTGCTCACCGTATGTGTGAAAAAGAACCATTTTGTGACGAATACTTTCTTTCGTCATAAGAAGATTCACATGTATACATGGGAAAGAGGTGATGATAGAAGCTTGATAGATTTCATAATTGTGGATGAGAGAATGAGGAGCGCAGTGGTAGATACAAGGGCTTACCGGGGGTCCAACGTAGGGACGGATAATTACTTGGTCTTATGCTGAATTAATGGTCTATTCAGACGTTGGCGGCATCGGACATCTGTGTCTCTACTGCGTTACAGCGTATAAGAACAGAGAGGTTACAAGATGAAGGTGTGAAAGAGAAGTGCAAATGTATACTGAGGGAAAATATAAGAGGTTTGGATGAATTGTGTATGAATGATTTAGACTTGGAGACTGTGGCATAATGTTAGGAAAGGGTTGCAGTCACCGAAGTATGTGGTGTTAGTAAGAGAAAGAATGAAAGGAAAAATAATAAGTTATGGTTGGATGATAGGTACGGATGGAAGTTGAAGCAAAGAAGAGGGCATGGCTAGATTTACTAGCAACCAAGGCTGGTAATTCTGGCGGTATGAATGATGATGTTGAAAGATAGAAGGCAGTCTTTAGACGTCTAAATAAGAGAGTAAACTAAGTATTTGAAAGGAAAAAGCAAAAAAGAACGGATAAGAATGACAGAAGGATATCGGATAACTTCCAGGCAAATATCAAAATGTTGTGGAAACTCAAACAGCAGGGACATTCAAAACAGACTAGAATGAATGCTATACGAGATCTGAATGACGAAGTTTCGAGTTTAAAGAGATGGAAGGAATACTTTGAAAGCGTGTATATGAATGAGAGACGTTTGAATTAAATGAAGTATAAATTTCGGAAGAAGAGGAAAGAGATAGGGAGATAAGTGTAGATGAAATAATGAAAGCAATGAAAAGCATGAAAGCAGATAAGGCAGCCGGATATGATTGAATATTACTCGAAATGCTAAGAGCTGGAGAGGGAGTGGTGGCAGGCCTGCTGTACACCTTTTTTAATTTAAATTTTGTAACTGAGCGGGTACCGGGAGACTGGTAAATAGCCATGATAGTCCCAATATATAAAGGAAAAGGGTCGCAGCAGGACTGTATAAACAACCGCAGTATCAGCCTTCTTAGCATTGTGGGAAAACTGTATGCTACGATACTAATTAAAAGAGTTATGAAAGAAACTGATGGAAAAATTTGTGATGTGCAAGCGGGATTTAGAAAGGGAATGGGGTGTATGGATCAAGTATTTTCCATGCGCATGATCGCAAGAGAAAAGTTTTTAGCCAAACACCAAAAAGTTTTTTGTGCGTTCGTGGACTTGGAGAAAGCTTATGACACAGTGGACAGGGATGTGTTATGGCAAACACTGAACTCATTTGGGTTAAAAGTTTTAAAGTCTCTTTATAGGGACTCTAGGGCTTGTGTCGGGATCAAAAGGACCTACTCGGACTGGTTTGGCATCCATAAAGGTTAGACAGGGCTGTGTGGCTTCCCCGTGGCTGTTCAACCTATTTATGGACAGCTGTTTGGAAAATTTGAAAGTTGAAGAATGAGGGTTAAGAATGGGTGAGTTAACCGTCAAATGCCTTTTGTACGCCAATGATCAAGTCATATTGGCGTCGTCGGCGGCCGAGTTGCAAATGATGGTTACATTAATGAACAGGTCATTAAAAGAAAGGGGAATGAAAGTGAACGCAAGTAAGATGAAAGTGATGGTTTTTGAAAGAGAAGAAAGTAAAACGATATGTGGAATAAGAATAAAGGGATATTGGTCGAGCAAGTAGATGAGTTTGTGTATTTGGGATGTGTATTTAGCAGGGATGATAGATATTATAAGGATATAGAACGACGAGTGAACGCAGGAAATAGAGTAAATGGGGCTCTACACTCTATTGTGAAAGGTCAGAATGTGTACAAAAAGGCACGTATGGCAATTCGCAATGCTGTGTTAGGCCCTACTTTAAGCTATGGCAGTGAAAGTGGCAGAAGAAGCACGAGAGTAGAATAAATACTGTAGAAATGCGGTCATTAAGGAGTATGTTAGGGCTGAATCTGAATTACAGGGTGAGAAATTGTGTGATAAGAGAAGAGTGTGGTTGGCAAGGTAATGTTGTGACTAGAATTAAGAAAGGAATGTTTCGGTGGTTTGGTCATGTAGAAAGAATGAATGAGGAAAGAGTGACAAAGCAAATTTATGTTGCAGAAGTGAACGGCAGAGTCGGGTAGGGACGCCCTAGGGGAAAGTTTATCGACCGTATTGGCGATATATTGAAAATGGGCCAAATTAAGAGTAACCTTTAACCGATGAGCATATATGGATGTGGAGGAGGCAAGAGAGGTGTGCCAGGATCGTACCAAATGGAAGTTCATAGTCTCTGCCTACCCCTCTGGGTGACAGGCGTGAGTGTTTATGTATATAACCTTGGCATGAAAATAATCTATCAAAATTTAAAATCATTACTACAACAATTATGGTATGATATTAATAAAACAGATAACAAAAAAACAATGCCCTGTAATGTATCTGAAACAAACCACACCATAAACTCAACACCAAAATCTTTTTTTCGGGATTAATAATGTAAACCTTCTGTTCCAAAATATGCAAAGTCTATTCAAAAACCCATCTCCTGAAACCTATTTAGAACAAAATCTACCACACACAGTTTGTATTTCGGAATCTTGGCTGTCTAATTATAAACTAGAATTAGTTGTATTTCAAAACTATCATATAGCAACTCTTTTTGCCGAGAAAACCACAGGAGGTGGGGTATGCATCATACTAAAAATGATTTAGAATACATAGAAATAAAAGATGTAGTAGCTTCTCCATTGAGTATGTAATAGAACTTTGCTGTGGAAATCACCAAATTAAATATTATTATTGTTAGTTTGTACTGGAATAATAGAGAGAGCAGTTTCTACACACAGATGAAAATATTATTAGAATATTTAAATAGAAAACATGACAAAAACGAATTATAATTGGGGTGACTTTAACGTGAATACTTTAAAGGAATCACAACAATCAAACTTTCTGCTAAACTTTATGTTAGAGTATAATTTTATTCAAATTATAAAGGAGCCAACTCGAGTCACTTGTAATTCTGTCACATGCATAGACCTTATCTTCATTAACTTCTCCTTAGCGGAGTTAAAAGTTTATGTTGCAGATTTAGGATTCTCAGACCACAAAGGAACTATGATCAAATTAAATACCGAAAACAAAAAAATAAAAAAAATTCCTTGGGTAATTACAAAACGATTTTTTAACGAGAAAAACATCAATGAATTTAAATCTCAGCTTTCACTTATAGACTGGCGTACTATTCTAAATGTCGAAAAAAGCCTTAATGAAAACTATGATATATTTCATGACATATTACAAAATTTGCTTAATAAATGCATTCCTAAAAAAACCGTTATTATAAGAGCAAGACAAAAAACCCATTGGTTAACAAAAGGCCTCAAAATTTCAAGTCAAAATAAAGAGTTTAAAAGTCCTAACTTCATATACAAAGAACCCGAATTTAAAAAAACACTATAAAACATATGAAAAAATACTGAAGAAAGCAGTAAATAAGGCCAAAAGAATAGATTATGCAAATAGATTAAAACAATCTGATAATAAGGTAAAATGTATGTGGGCCATTATAAAGGAACGTACTAATAAAACAACAAATAAAATAAAAGAAAATATTGAAATTTTAGTGGACAAACAATATGTATCAGAACCAAAAAGGGTAGCAAATTCATTTAATAATTTCTTTACATCAGTTGGCCACATCCCACAAGCAAACATACCATCTCAACAAATACTATCCTTTAAAAATACAAGTACACTAAATACTATGTTTTTATGTCCTGTTAAACCGGAAGAAATTAGTAATATTATCAAAAAACTAAAAAATAAAAATAGTTATGGAATAGATGAATTTCCACCGAAATTAATAAAAAAATGTGTTGATTCATTAACTTTTCCATTTAGTTTTTTAGTCAACCAATCTTTTACGGAAGGAACGTTCCCAGATAAATTAAAAACTGCTATAGTAAAACCTATACATAAAGATACAAAACAGACACTACAAATTATAGACCAATTGCAATGTTACCTACATCTTCGAAAATCTTCGAAAAAGCAATGTCAAATAGAGTTTATGCATTCTGTGAAAAATTTAAACTGTTTGATAATTCACAAAATGGTTTTAGGAAGAAACGGTCAACTACACTTGCAGTATACAAATATATACAAAAAGTACTTGATATTCTAAATGAAAGAAATACGCCGTAGGTATATTATTAGATATGTCCAAAGCCTATGATAGAGTACAATACCCAATACTGTTACAGAAGTTATATGACATCGGTATACGTGATACTGCATTCAAATGGTTTAAATCTTATCTAGAAAACCGAAAACAATATGTAGAGATAGCATTATAACCATGACACTGGCGAAATCTGCAACGTTAGATCTGACGCAATCCACACTACTTGCTCCATCCCTCAAGGGCGTTTTGGGATGTTTGCTATTTATAATTTACATAAATGAACTACCTAGGGTATTGAGTGAAACCTCTGTTATATTTGCAGATGACATCTCTATTCTTATTTCACATACAAAAGACCAGAATTTAAATAATAAATTGAATCATGTATTGAATCAGGTCACAAATTGGCTGACATATCACAACCTAGAAATCAATTTTAAAAAACAAAATTATGCAATTCCGACCAGTTCAAAAATCACCTCTAAGTATAGCTTTTAATTATAATAAAACACCTATAGGAACTGTTGAAAACTTCAACTTGTTAGGCCTGAAATTGACTGCCATATAAACTGGAAAGCCCATATAAATAAAGTAAAAGTAGGCTATCCAGGTTCACATACGCTACGTGAAATAAAACCACAGATGTCCCCAGTGCCCTATCGGCATATTACGCATATACATCTTCGTGGCTATCATACGGTGTCATATTGTGGAAATAGTACTGATGCGCAGCAATTATTTAAAACCAAAAAATTTATAAGAATTTTGGCAAATATAAAAATTCAGAAAGTTGTAGGACTCATTTTATAAAGTTTAAAATTTTGACTTTGACATCTATTTATATTTGAAACATGCAAATTTGTAAAAAACCACCCAGAACTATTTACCAAATTAAGCGAAACAAATTACAAATACTTAATTAGACCGAATAAAAATAGGCTAATATTGCCGAAATCTACACTCGCATTACATAGCTCTAGTCCCTACTGTATGACAGTGAAAATTTTCAATAACCTTCCAAATAACATAAAAATTCTAACGGATACTACATTATTTTTATCAAAATTAAAATTATATTTAATTGAAAAATGTTTCTATAATTTAAGTGAATATTTTCATACAAATGTTATTTAATTTGTGTAGATAACTTCGGCCTGCCTATTTTATTTAAATATTCTTCAATAACTATTTTTATTTAATTTACTATATAATTTTATTCTATATAATTTTCTTTTAATTATTATTATTATTGATCTTTATTTACTTGACATTGGGATTATTAATTAAATTGAATTTATGGAATATTCAATAATTTATCCAATATTGTATAAGTACCTAATTTAAAAATGAAACTTAATAATGTATGTAATCTAATAGTGTAACTTAATAACGTTAATCTAATAATGTAATTTAATAATAATATTCAATAATGTAATTTAATTTATTATAATTGCTACGCCCAAACCGGGTTCAAATGCGGACTATTATATATTGTTACCATTTGAATTGCAATAAAGATTATGATTATGATTATGATTATATGTATGTACTTGACAGTCTGACAAAATATTTGTTTCCTACCTACAAATAAATAAAAAGCACTAGATACCTACAGTTAGGTTTCGGCCACAGCTATTATATTAAACAAGTTGCCGACGCCGATTTTAAATTAGATATATAATATTCTCTGTGGTTTCAGTCTGTGAACAAAATTTCGAACATAAAACTACTGTACGTGTGTCATAGGACCTTGATTTTATATGGATTTGTTGTGTTCGAAATCCAGAATCGAAATTTCGAAACGGTTTTTCGAGACGGAATTCCGACTGTATGTGGCTGGCCTTACACCCGTATTCAAGAACGATACTATGCGTACGCACAGTAGGCTTTAACGCATAGTGGACGAAATTTTGTTTCATAAACGTCTCTTGAGTGTTAGACGACACTATGCGCTCATTATAATGAACGCACAGATAAAGTAGCTCCCTAGCTACTTTACGTTACGCATAGTGCGACAAATCAACGCAAATGTCAAACTGGTATGGGGTATATCGGTTATGTTTGTTGATTTGTGATACGATGATTTGTTTTGTTTGAATAATTGCGATGGATTACAGCAGCGAAGATGATTTTGTTAATTATATCCTGGAGAGAATAAACGTGCAAAGAACGATTAGCACAAAAAAGTGATACGTGACTTTCAAAATACTTTTGATTATTACAGTGCCAATGAATTTAAAACTCGCTATAGTAGGCATGCGTCAGATATATCAAAACGAATCTAAAATCCAATTTCAAACACAAATCGAATCGTATCGATTTCTCAAACTAGAAAATCCGATTTCAAAAATCGACCTAACTAAGCTACGATCTTACGATCTGTACCAACAAACGAATCCAAATCGACAATAAAATCGAAATCGACAATATTCAAATCCAAACGCAAACTGATGAAACAGAAATCCGTTTTCTCAGTTTCTCTCTTTCTAACCTGTTTGGTTACGTTGGTTATGTTGGCGACATAGCGGAATGAAAAGGATGGCGTGAATTTTGCGATTCGGATTTCGGTTTGTCGGCTATGGAAATCTATTGAAATATGCGATTAATACTATCCATACTGCTAAGTACTTAAGTCTATCGGCCGGTCTCAATTTCATACAATCAGTTATAAGTAGATAGCTACCAAAGGTAAACAGTTAAGTTAAACTACCTGTTACTGTCGTCTCAATATTGTAATGTTCGAAAGCTTACTCGAGATAAAAGACAGATAGTTCGATAACTTTGGTTAATGTGTCCCTCCTATGCGTTTTGTTTTTGCTTCGAAGTGAATGCGTCGCGTTCTACAATAAAATATTATGATGTATTCAAATATTATGTTTAGTATATAATGTTTTTAGTTATTAGTTTTAATATTATATTGACAATTATCCTTTATACATTTCTAAATTAAGGCTTTCATCAAATAATGACAAACTTTTATCTTAAAATACGAAACAACGACAACGATACGAAGCAACAAAACGCAGCGCTTGGCGTTCAGCTTTAACACATTGGCACTTGCACTTGTGTACACCACCACAGCCAAACATCAAGAAGCTTAGCAGAAATAACTTAATAAATTTTGTTTATGCGTAGCAGTAATTTATGCGATAAACTTTAACATGGCTCAACAAAATACTGTAGTATTGTTAACTCTTTACCGTGATATATAAATTTACAGTAATGTTACAAAAGCTTGGGTCTTTGTCTCAAAGTCGCGCCAAAATGTAAGGCACCTATAAAATTTTGTTTCAGATGAAGGCAAGAGCCCTTGTTAAGGATGAAATACTCTTATTGCTCGACTTAATTTCCAAGCAAAAGTAATTACTACAAAAGCAACGAATGCCACAAATAATAAATTAAAGGAAGAGGCTGGAAATCCATAGCGCAGGAGTTTAGTGCGATGGCGGGAGAATTGGCGTCCTGAGCAACTACGCAAAGTGGGAAAACTTAAAGAAGTCATCAAGGAAACGCAATGTGTTGATAAGACAAAATAATTTAAAGGTTTGTAATAAGTACATACATTAAATATTTTGTGACATTTTATTAGATATACCTAATCATCTTAGAACATTTTTTATATGTAATATTTCTATAGAAACATTTTTGTTTGCAGACCGGTGGTGGAAAGATGTATATCCCTCCGATGAAGCACTGGACGTGTAACATCTATGTTAGGTGCAACATGCACGGGATTCACTGTGGAGTTTGGTGGTGATAGGAAAGTGAAATGATTCCACCAGATGCGGAGGTGGAACTCATGGACGTACAACCTTTGCTGGAGCATTCAGAGGCTATAACTAATGATTTGGTGATGGAAGTGGTGGTAGTACCGACTGTGGTGGTGATAGTGAGAAAATGTTCACACCAAAAGATTTATTTTAATAATCCTTACAAACCCTGTAAGTTATATTTTACCTCAGTTATTACTAAACAAATCAGACCGCCTCTCTATGGTCTAGTAGTGTGATTGCTTGTTGGATTTTGTTACAACTTTGTGTTTTTCTGGTTCATGAGGAAATCTAAAGGCTGACCACCCAATTGTCTGACAAACAAGATAATGTGTGAAATAGGCATGTAGTACAGTTGGTTCTGGGTAATCACTAATGTAGTTTGGATAGTAGTTGATACTAATATGTTTTTTATGTCATCTCCTGTGCCTTATCTCTGTGGTCATCAGTCATCAATTCTATTAAGCTAGGAGGTGTAAAATATGAGAATTTAACTATGTTTTTTATTTTCACAGTAAAAGCATCAAAGCCCTCTTGAAGAATTACTACGGGCTAAGATAAGCAAGGAATTATGGCTGCTTATTTTGAAGCCAAAACTGAAGTGGTTAAACTTGAAAAAGTTAAACTACAGTTAGAAATAGAAAAATTAAATAAGTGACTTGTGATTATTATAGTGCTAATGTTAAGATTTTGTAAATAGTGATAATAGGTGTGTTTTTTATAAGTTATGTAATGTTTTTGTTAAGTTTATTCTAAAATAAAATCTATTTTATACATTGATTTTTATTTGACATTTTTGAAATAAAATATATATTGAAATAAAGCACATTTATTCTAGTATAATTTAACATTATTTACACACTAAAATTCTAATATAATAAAACATTATTTAAACACTAAAATAATTATTAATTAGTTGTAGTCTGACACTGTGATTTTGATGACCTATCCCTTCAGCATAGGTAATATCACCTGATTCTTGCGGCATTGCAACTTCTGGATCTACATCCCTATTATTTAATCTGCAGATGTTGTGTAATACAGAAGTGGCAATAATAATGGCCTGTGTTGTATGCATAGCTACACGGATTTTAGAGAGAGTATTGGAAACGCTTTTCCACACACAAAACATCTGAAAAGATACAAAGTATTTTACATGAAAGTTTTAAAATAAAATATTTATAAAATAATGTTTACCTTTCAATAGTATTTCTAGTCTTTATATGAGTTTCATTGTAACGATTCTGCAACAGATGTGGGGTTGAGCAGTGGTGTCAAAAGATATGAATTACATGGATATGCACTGTCTCCAATAAGCCATCTATTGCCAAATATCCTCTTCACATTGCACTGAAAATAAATAACAAAGAAATATTAATCATGTTTATGTGATGACCTATTATTAATAATCTTCTAGATAACTAAGTACCTACTTAATTTTTAGCGTAGGTTGTTAAATATAGTAGCATCATGAACAGACCCAGGCCAACGGGCAACAACATTCATAAATAGCAAGTCTGCATTACAGACTCCTTGGACATTCATTGAGAATATGCCTTTTCTATTTCTGAATTCTTCTCCTATATTTGAATCTGTAAAAATTATGATTCTGTTATTAGGTATAATCTATATAAATAAATGAATCTATATTAATAATATTACAATAAAGAATTGTATGCATGTTTGTGAAGTTCATTCAATTCTGGCCAAACTTGGATTAAGTTCTACGTTTGAGTTTCAGGTCACTAGATGGCCTTGACAATTCTGCCTAGATCTACTTAATATAAATATTTATTTATTTGGTACTACTAACCAGGCGACTGTATGGGAACATGCGTGCAGTCAATTGCCAAATTCTTGGAAATCTTGCGATTTCATGAAAGGCATTCTGGGTATTGCTTAATGTCTTCACATATTGAGGGTATAAGCTAGCTATAGCCGAGATACATAATGCAAAATTCGGCTACTGAAGCTTCGATACACCAATAAAGTCCGCTACTGATAAAAGCATTGTTCCCAGTGCATAAAATCTCAAGGTTAGTAACAACTGATGTAACGGCGATATTCCTTTATTCCTAAAATGTTACAATAATTGTCATTCATGTTTATTGTCCAAATTAATGTTGGGTGGCATATTTCACGATACATATAATGTAACAAATTTTGTTCAAGTTTCTTTACTCACCTTGAAGAAATTACTTTTAAGGCTGGTGTTATTTTCAATAATAACTCATCCACGGACGTTTATTTAATCTAAATCTATATGTAAATTCAGAGTCAGAAAATTCACTTCTGTAATTTATTCGATTATAAACTCGGCGATTTTCAGTATCTACAATACCGAATCAAAATACCGATCTCAAACATTTCATTATCACTTTCATCACTGAACAAATCCATTTTTAGAAATAAAATAGTTTTATTTATTTAAAACACTACAAATATTTGCTCTCAAAATTGGGCGATAGACAAAACTCTAACATATGGTAATTTCAACTATTGCCAGTTAACTGCCGACACGTTGTTGAAATGCTCAGCTGTTTTTCTATGAACCCCTCTCAGGTAGTCAGTAAGCCCTCCGAACGGTAGTTCAATGTGATGGTTAAATATTTCTATCTAACGTTGATTATTGAAGCGGAAAAATGTAACTATAGTTACCAATGGTGAACAATTTAACTTCCAGTAAAAGACAGATGGGTTATTGAGACCGGCCGTATATTTGCTTTACGAGATTATCGTTGATGAATTTTTGGTTCCGTGTTTGGGTGTTTGCCTACTAGAACCTTTGAAATATGCGATCAATTCCGTTCTTATTATTAAGTTGTTAAAGACTATATTTGCGAGATTGTGTGATGATTTATTTTGGTTTTTGGTTTAGTGTTTGTTTACTACAAATAATCTTTTGTTTTCATGTTGTTTTCGTTTAGATGCAAATTTGACCTTGAGATATTTACTGATGTTTATTGTCTGTTTGTTTAATAGAGTTTAGAGTATAAAATAAAATAAGTTAACTAACTGAATTGTGTATGAATATAACATTTAAATTTTTTTGATTTTCTCTATCAAGTTTTTCTGTTTTGATTTTCAAAATATCGCGAAAACCCAGTGAAATATGGACTCATTTTGACAAAAAAGAAAATGCTTCTGGTGTTGTAGTGTGTAAATATTGTAGTCAAAATATATCATATAAATCTACAACGGATAATCTAGAAGCTCATTTAAAACGATCTCACGCTTAAATTTATTTGGCCCAAAAGACAAGTACCGATTTAGGAAATAAAAAATATATATTACGAAAACATTGCAAATATGCCGATTTTAAAATACGCCGGAAAAGTTTTAATTTCAAACAAAACTTTTCTGCTAGTCCAAAGCCTAGATTGAAACATAAAGGATAATCGCGCAAAACTGTTTCTGTATTACATTCGCGTTTGCCGTTTAGTTAACTTATAAAACGAAATCTAAATACGCAAACGAATTGGCGTGGCTAAGCGCTACTGAAATCGGATTTTTAAAAACGGATTTTGAAATCACCTATCTACCTACCAACAGTTTGAAATCCACATTATTTTAATAATATTTATGCATAGGTACCTATAATAACAGTACCAGTAACTTCTTTGAACTGAAAGAAAACAACACGTGTTCATCACGTGTTATTATTTGCACAAAGACAACGAAACAAACAGAAACATAAAATGTTATACTTACCATATTTTAGGTGATTTTGCATTCATTATGGGCAAGCAACTTGTATTCATAATGAAAAGGATAAGGAAATAAAATTGTGTAAGTAAACTATAATGAGAATTCAAATGATATAAAATAATATCTTGGTTGACGTTTATCTGTCATTCAACTCGAGTGAATTCGCGTCACAACGTTAACCAATCACGGCGCTCCAATTCAGTGCTATGTGTCCGCACAACAAAGAGTCTACTAAGTATAGTTCATGAAATGAACGGCCTGCCATGACGAACGCAGTGAGAAATACGTGATTTGAAATGGCGGCTCATCGAACCCGTACCGTCAACGTGCATAGTACCAATAGTGAAAACCCGTTAATAACGGTATATCGTTACAACGTTATATTATTCAGTTAATTGGAAATTTTCTATTGGGAAAATGTTTGAAAAGAATTGTACATTAGCAAGTATTAATTTTAAAATAACTTTCATAACTAGCGACCCGCTCTGGCTTCGCCTCAGTGGGATCCATTAAAGTGGCGTTATTTAGACTTACGATAATCATCTATCATTATTGGTGGCAGCCCCGATGACAAGTTGTAAAAAAAATTAAATATTGTAATTTGATAATATCCACCTCAATTTTGAGTTACAGTTGTTAAATACGACTTATACGTTTTTCTATTTGAAAAATAAGTAAGTGTCATAAGTATTTTAATTAAATAATGTTTAGTGTTTCAACTAAAAGTGACAGCTGTAACGAACATCGTTTAAGCTTACTGTAAGTTTAATTCTTGTTATCCCTATAATATTTTGAGATTTACGTTTTAAGTAAGTGTTGTTTCCGATTTCATTTTGAATTATTTACCAGATGAAGAAAGAAGAATAATCCCTCTAGTACTCTAATAGTGCTCTCTACAGTTTAGTTATAGTGATAGTGTAAACAATATTGTATTAACTGCCGCGGTTAATGTAAATAGTAAATAAATTGTTACTTTAGTGTATTATTCTTTCAATAGAATAAATAGAAAAAAATATGATCAATACCAGTTCGTGAAACTGCTCGTAGAGAAGGCATACCAGGACGCAAGCCATGCCAATAGAGAAAGGATGGTTAACGATCTGCGCATGAAGTACCATATCATCCGACTACGACCAATGGTGAGGGAAATCGAAAGAAGATGTCTGCGCTGCCGAGTACAGAAGGCAGCACCACGATCAGCGGTCATAGGAAATTTACCACCCGAGAGGTTAGGGGCGTTCGCGAGACCATTCATGTTCACCGGGATCGGTTATTTCGGGCCGTTGTCGGTAGCGGTGGAACGAGATAAGATAGGTGGCATTATTTACATGTTTAACAGCGCGCGCGGTACATGTAGAGTTAGTACATAGCCTAACCACAGACTCGGCAATTATGGCGTTAAGACGCATGGCGGCTCTATCCAGATAACGGAACCAACTTCCACGGAGCCGACACCGAACTGCGATGAGCCATTGGGGAGTAGAGACCACTGTTGAAGGAATTCGCGTTAAAGCACCGCACAGAATGGAAATTCATCGCACAGGGGGTGCCCAACCAGGGAGGCGCATGGGAACGGCTCGTGCGATCAACCAAGACGGCACTGGAAGCAACCATCCACCAGAAGAGCCTCACATTAATAACTCTGTTGACAAAAGCCGAAAACACGGTCAACTTACGACCTCTAACTCACGTGCCAGACAGAATCGACGATCAAGAAGCCCTAACTCCCAAAAACAAACCACTTCCTCATGTTGAGACGTGCTCATCAGCGGATCGATGGAAATGGAGGGCAGCGCAAGGACTGGCAGACGAGTATTGGAAGCGCAGTGTGCGGGAGTACCTACCTACACCGGTCCCGCGAGGTGAATCAAGGAACGCCCAGTAAGTTTTTTTTTTTTTTTTATAGAATAAGGGTGACAAACGAGCACACAGTCCACCTGATGGTAAGTGGTTGCTGTGGCACATAGACATCTACATCTATCTTCGTTTGCGAATTTAAATGCAGATGCGTTGTCAGCCGTGAGGACTAAGATAGAATGCCTCTTTTCCAGTAAAAAGGGTCTCCGGTTCTCTACACTCACCATACGAAACACAGCAGCATTAAGCTGCTATTTTACGCTGGTATTCTGTGAAAGCGTGGTCCTTCCCCGGTCGAGCCGAACCATTCGTGCTACAACTATACAATTAATATAGCTGCAGCATGGCTCTACCACGTATTAAAGTTTGGGTGTAGTTTTATCGTCTCTTTTTGCAACGGAATACCATTTTTTACGAAGTTTTGGGTCATTCGGAACGTTAAAAAATAGTTTTTCTGGTGTTTTAATAGAAGTGTTTGTACATTTCGGCACTATACAATATTTATACATAGGTATGTATTTATGAATTAGACACAAATCGGACACTTAACTTGTTTCAAAGTCACAATTAACCAATGCGCGCCTTATCGCTGCCATCGGCTAACTGGCGGAGACCGTCACAGTGACGTCACAGCTACCTCGCCGGGCGAACTATTATAATAATAACAAGTAATAACGACAACAATTTAATAAACAAAACAATTGAACTATCGCTCGTGATAGTCAACATGGAACTGTCTCAAAAACTAAAATTATTAATCAATCCCGCCAAAACAACGTAACGTCCTTGAAGCATGTGTAAATTCCACAGCGCGAGGCGACACGAAGCAGCGTGTGTGTGAAAGGGAAGGGTAGAGTGAGTACTATACCTAATGCATTGTTTCGTACTATTGTCAGCTGATTTTCTTTTTTAAGTTTCACTGCTGGTTTTATGTTTCAGTATTTTCATGATTTTTTTTGTGAAATATCGTTTCAATTAACTGTAACAACATGATGGAGCGTGAATAAAGTTAATAAAACGTTGTGAAAAGATGATTTTTTTTCCTCGGGATTGAATTTCTTTGTGACCCATCATCATAGGTATCCTTAGTACTATCATCTGTCTTCGTTTTCGGGAGCGTTTCAAAAATACCCTGTATACTAAATTAGATAAAAGATTTTTCGTTTGCAACATTACAAAACATCTCATTGGCCACCCCCCATCTTGGCAACGATTTGGCAATACTCGTGGACAAGTGCTACATTGAGGACGAGTATGTGTGAACACAAAATACATTCCAGTGACTAGCAGCGCTTTTTTCCATAAATCCCAAATATTTCCATGAATTTCATAAATTCATGGAAAAATTTGGGATGTGCAAGCTGGATTTAGAAAGAGAATGGGGTGTACGGATCATGTCTTTTCCATGCGCATGATTGCGGAGAAGTTTTTGGCCAAAAACCAGAAAGTTTTTTGTGGTTCATGGACTTGGAAAAGGTTTATGACAGAGTGGAGAGGAATGTGTTATGCCAAACACTGAACTCATTTGGTTTGAGCGCTGGTTTGATACAGGCATTAAGGTCTCTTTATAGGTTTATAGTGCTTGTGTCAGGATCAACGGGGTCTACTCGGACTGGTATGGCATCCAAAAAGGTGTCAGACAGGGCTGTGTAGCTTCGCCGTGGCTGTTTAACCTATTTATGGACAGCTGTTTGCAAACTTTGAAAGTTGAAGAATGTGGGTTGAGAATGGGTGAGTTAACCGTCAAATGCCTTTTGTACGCCAATGATCAAGTCATATTTGCATCGTCGGCGGCCGAGTTGCAAATGATGGTTACTTTAATGAACTGGTCATTAAAAGAAAGGGGTATGAAAGTGAACGCAAGTAAGACGAAAGTGATGGTTTTTGAAAGAGAAGAAAGTAAAACGTTATGTCAAATAAGAATAGAAGGGGAGTTGATTGAGCAAGTGGATGAGTTTGTATATTTGGGATGTTTATTTAGCAGGGATGGTAGATATGATAAGGATATAGAACGACGAGTGAACGCAGGAAATAGAGTGAATGGGGCTCTACACGCTATTATGAAGAGTCAGAATGTGTCAAAAAAGGCACGTTTGGCAATTCATAATGCTGTGTTAGTCCCTATTTTAATGTATGGTAGTGAAAGTTGGGTCTGGCAGAAGAAGCATGAGAGTAGAATAAACGCTGTAGAAATGCGGTCATTAAGGAGTATGCTAGGGCTGAATCTGAATGACAGGGTGAGAAATAGTGTGATAAGAGAAAAGTGTGGTTTGCAAGATGACGTTGTGACCAGGATGAAGAAAGGAATGCTTCGGTGGTTTGGTCATGTAGAAAGAATGAACGAAGAAAGAGTGACAAAGCAAATTTATACTGCAGTAGTGAACGGCAGAGTCGGAAAGGGACGCCCTAGACGAAGGTTTATCGACCAAATTGGCGATATATTGAAAATGGGCCAGATTAGGAGTACCCTTAACCGACGAGCGTGTATGCGTAGATATATGGATGTAAAGGAGGCGAGAGAGGTGTGCCAGGATCGTGCCAAATGGAAGTCAGTAGTCTCTGCCTACCCCTCTGGGTGACAGGCGTGAGTGTTTATATATATTATATATTAATTGTAATAAATTACGATCAGCCAGTTAATAGTTTCATAAATTCTTGCATTATTTCTTTGATATAACTGCGAGTCATGAAAATAATAAAGAAAACATGTTTGCTGTCGGAGTTTCGTTACATTCCACTGACTAATTCTTTTAAAAATGATAGTCAGTGGAGTAAATTGTTACACAGTGGAATGATGAAGCTGCGTGCATAACGAAGCATTCCTTTAGTATCACTTAGCATTTTTTATATTTTATTGTGTAATTAAAATAGACGCAAATAATTTTTAAACTAAAAACTAAACAAAATGCAGATTTTTATTTGTTTTTGTAGTGCATTGAAACATGACTGACTATAGTGACAATTTTAATGGTTTTCAATTTCAAAAAAAAAAACAAATATATCTACTAATATTACTTTGCTTTAATAATTTCCCATGAAAACGCATTTTAATATAACTTGCATTACATATGTTAATGAAAAAACTTTAGCGATTATAGGTAATTACTATAAACACGACTTTCCAAATAAGGAGTTGTATCATTTTAAAGAGCCGTGGTAGCTTAGGGGCTAAGCGCTCGCTGTAAATTTCACAGGAGGCCAGCAATCTGGGTTCAATTTCATCCGGTACTAATTAAATTGTTAATTGCATTTTTAAATGCTAATTTATCACGTGCTCGGCGATAAAAGAAAACATCACGAGGAAACTTGCATGTCTGAGAAATAAAGAAACATTGAATAAGAAAGCGTAAAGTAACTTTAAAAAATCATAAAATTGAAAACGAATTAGAAAATTTCTACTTACTTGACGATATTAGCAGATGTACTGCTGGTAAAAGAGAATGTCGTACTGAAAAAGGAACTAAGAGAAAAGAACAGATACGATAAGATATCGTATCTGTTACAGTTACGATACATTGGCCAATCTAAATAAAATATATGTAATAGTTTAAAAGTTTTGTATTGTTTTAATAAAAGAAGTTTATTTAGTTTTCCTAGTTAATATAGTTAATTAAGCAAAATAATTTAAATATGTTTGTAAAGAAAATAAAATGGCAAAAAAATCATTCATTGTAATCAAAGACCTTACTTTTCCACTGACTATGTTCAACGTTCCAATGATAAACTGTCCCACTAACAAAAATCCAAAAGTAAGGGTTTATTTTCGCTTTCATGTTCAGTTAATATTTTAATTTTTGTTATGAATACAACAAGTTTGTTATTCCGTAAAATTATTTGACAAAACAGTAATAAATGCCTATTTAAATAGTTACAAAGAAAAACACGCAACTGATTAGTCAACAAGTTAGTTAGTCAGAGGATATAAACATACGATTATTTTAATTTTTGTCCGTTGTCAGAAGTAAATGTTTATTTTTTCATCTATAAACTTACATACATATACATAACAACAACACTCACGCCTTTCACCCAGAGGGGTAGGCAGAGACTACGGACTTCCATTTGGCACGATCCTGACACACTTCTCTCGCCTCCTTTACATCCGTATATCTATGCATACACGCTCGTCGGTTAAGGGTACGCGTCCCTTCCCGACTCTTCCGTTCACTTCTGCAATATAAATTTGCTTTGTCACTCTTTCCTCGTTCATTTTTTCTACATGACCAAACCACCGAAGCATTCCTTACCTAATCCTGGTCACAACGTCATCTTGCAAACCACACTTTTCTCTTATCACACTATTTCTCACCCTGTCATTCAGATTCAGCCCTAGCATACTCCTTAATGACCGCATTTCCACAGCATTTATTCTACTCTCATGCTTCTTCTGCCAGACCCAACTTTCACTACCATACATTAAAGTAGGGACTAACACAGCATTATGAATTGCCATACGTGCCTTTTTTGACACATTCTGACTTTTCATAATAGCGTGTAGAGCCCCATTCACTCTATTTCCTGCGTTCACTCGTCGTTCTATATCCTTATCATATCTACCATCCCTGCTAAATAAACATCCCAAATATACAAACTCATCTACTTGCTCAATCATCTCCCCTTCTATTCTTATTTCACATAACGTTTTACTTACTTCTCTTTCAATAACCATCACTTTCGTTTTACTTGCGTTCACTTTCATAACCCTTTCTATTAATGACCAGTTCATTAAAGTATAATTAATCTATAAACTTATATTAAAAAATAAAAATATGCATTTCATTGAACCCGTTTTATTTAATTCATTGTGTTAGACAATAAATTGTTATTCAGTGGAACCCAAAATCCTCTTACTGAATTTCATTATCTCATTATAATTAATTTATAGCAGTTATTCAAATATATTATACATTTTCTTAAAAATAAATTAATATATTTTATGAATTCAACGACGCATATTGAAAAACATGCATAAAAAATTAGGACCTTCATTTTAACTTAGGTACACTTTTTAAAAAATCCGCCCATATACGCTTCATCTCTAGTCTGTGTCTATGACTAAAATCAAAGTAAAGTAGAAGGTACACCCCTTTAGGGTTATAATATGTGTTCTGTGCTAAACACTAAATTATTGAAAATACAGGCTCAGAAGGGCTAGAATAGAGAGTAATTGTGTTCTGTGGCTAGAACCCAGAGCCGTAAAGCCAGTTTAAAAAAAATTGAAAATGCTTAATTTCATTTTCACCTATAATTATAATATTATGTTATTGTATAAATGTTCAACGATTGCTGTGTAAAATAAAACATTCTACACATACACAAAATGGAACAGTTTTTAACAAGTACGACTAATAAATTGGTAATGTTATGTATATCATTTATTAAATAATGAATGATTAAAAAATTATTATATGATTAAAAAATTAAAAATCAACCATAACGGCAGGTTTTTTGGATCCGTACTCTGAATGCAGTATGAAATTGAAGATTGATTCCTATATTTCGATTATGCATATTAAATTGATTGCTATATCTGAAGCTCTATCATATAGCGTTTCAATATCTTTTGGCCAATTTGTCATTTTGACTGATTCTAAGTTACCTACAGCATTTGTCTCCTTGTACCTATCAAGTGAGAGATGAACCGATTGCCTATGATATAATAAAATCAATCTTAAAATTGTGATCTCAAAATAAAAAGGTTATTATTCAATGGTTGCCATCTCATATACGGATAAGAGGAAATGAGACTGTTGACTTGTTAACTAAACAGGCAGTTGTGGACGGGATTCTGTTAATAGTGATACTCGTTTATCTCTTACCATATTAAACTTGTAAAAGATCAGTGCAGAGCATTATGGCAAGAACATTTTGACTTTAGGTCATGCGAGAAGGGTATCTGGTATTGAACAATTCAGCCACAAATAACCCGTAATTCGTGGATAGATAATAGTCCACTAAACAGAAACTACATAATATCTATTCTTAGATTACTTTTGTGAGATATTCCATTGAATAACTGCTTTTGAAAAAAGTGCTATCACCAAATTGCCACATATGCGAAATAGTTGAAGATGTCCAACATATTTTGATGGAATGTGTCCAGAATGAAGCAATTATAATGTTATGTTTTGGTAGTGATAGGAATTTTCACATTGGCACTGAACAGTACTTTGGCTTATCCAATGTTGGAGGAGGCTAAAATGCGGAGATTTTGCATAGGGAAAGGGTGTGATTGTTCACAGTTCCACTTATTCCTTAGGTGTTATTATTTATAGTCATGTAAGTTCCTTGCACAGAACCATTCGTACTATTCTACATTTTATTCTTAAGTTTGTTATTCAATTGTAGTGATTAAGTAATTGTAGCCAAAATGGGACGATTAGGTTGCTCAACAAAGTCCTTTATAATAATAAATTTAAAAAAAACAATTCATTATGATACATGAGTCAAGCTTTTTGAAATTAAGAAAGAAGCTTCTGCTGAACATAGGCCGCCCCTTAAGGAATGCCATAAAGCACGGTCCTGAGCCACCTACATCGCTTTCCAGGTCGTCACTCCATCTGTGGGTGATCCTTCACAACTCCACTTTCCAATCTTTCTTTCCCATCGGTTGTCGATTGTTCGAATTATAGGGCCGGTCCATTGCTGTGGATAAGCCATTTAAAAATTTTAAAATGCTAATGTGATTTTTAATGAAATATTGACAACCATTGAAATAAATGTTCTTTTGATTCACCAAGCTCAGATCATCACAAATATTTTTTTTAATTGTTACAGAAATCTAGCAACTACTCTGATATAACAATTGTTTTAGGCAATGAAAGTTGTGATTTAGACTCCGCAGTGACCGCACTTGTCTATGCAATGTTTCTTAGCTGGCAATATTATCAAATCAAATGTAAAGTTTGTATGAAAAGCCAACGTGACAAGAGCACATACAAGGAAAGCTTATTTGTACCAGTGTTGGATGTAGATAGAGAAGACTTTAGCTTGAAGACAGAAGTAGTATACTGCTTGAAGGATCATGGAATAAGTGTAGACAGTTTGGTGTTTAGGTTTGTTACAGTTATTCTAGTATTGTTTTTCATCATTATAGTTTCTTTTTAATGGGAGGTAGTGTTTATTCCTAGTTGGCTACAGGCTTTGTGCTCACTAACGTCAGTGGCATAGCATGAGTTGCTGCCACTCGAGGCCCCACT
This sequence comes from Parnassius orleans, assembly GCA_029286625.1. Taxonomy (NCBI): domain Eukaryota; kingdom Metazoa; phylum Arthropoda; class Insecta; order Lepidoptera; family Papilionidae; genus Parnassius; species Parnassius orleans. The sequence goes on along the minus strand of JAGSMP010000272.1, from coordinate 104,690 downwards.
ACAGCCAAAAAGCCTAAAATGGATCAAAGTAAAAGTCTCTAATCTTTGTACAGTTTTTAAAAATTAATGAAAGAGTACAATGTATTTTTTATACTTATTCCCTAGCCATGGCGAGTGTATATTATTTTTAGAACTTTCAATGCTATGATATTCGTAATATTTTTATCAAAATTATTCAGTTATAGCTAGTTTTCAGATTTTTTGAGATTTTACTAGCATCATTTTAAATTTAAGGCAGTGACCTGACTTTCATTTCTAAAATGCCACCTCCCTAAATCTGTTGCCGGCTACAATGGGCTTCCTGGCTGCCCCTTGTCACACCACTAAGTAATCTGCTTTTCCAACAGTTGGTCTTGGCCATTCTTTCAAAATATGTTGCCGGTTGACATAATCTTGAGCTCTTTTATGCATTTCTTATAACTGAAACAGGAGGTGGGCAGGATCCTCCTGATAACCACTTAAAATAACAAAATACCTGCCTTCCGAGCATGGCAACTATGACAAATAGCATCCTATGAGGTCAAGCCAAGCGGTTGGCCCATGTTCAGCCGTGGACTTCTAGATGGGTTTAATGAATGAACTTTCTCAAAGCTTTTGCCTTGATTTTTTTTTATAGAATAGTGATGGTAAGTGATGCTGCGGTCCATAGACATTTACCCTCAATTAAGAATCAAAATACAGATGCGTTGTCACCCCTGAGGACTAAGATGGAATGCCTCATTTCCAGTAAAAAAGTATCTCCGGTTCTCTACAGTTACCATACCAAAGACAGTAGCTTTAAGTTTATATTTTACGCTGGTATTCTGTGAGAGCGTGATCCTACCCCGGTCGAGCCGACCCATTCGTACTACTACCATAATATAGCTGCAGCATGGCTCTACAACATACAATCGAACAGGGGTGAGGGTGCATCTACATCTTGATTCTCAATTGCGGATAGATGTAGGTCTATGGGCCGCAGTATCCACTTACCATCAGGTGGTGTGTGCTCGTTTGTCACCCTTATATAGTTTATTGTGGCTCAGGACTATGTTTTGTGTTGTTTCTTGTAGGCCTATGTTCAACAGTTGACTTGTGAACACTTTACCTTTCTAAAAATTATTAGTTATAAATATATTTTTTGGTTACAGGAATGACCTAGACATAAAGAATCTTTTGGCATCTAGTACAAAGACTAATATAATTCTGGTGGACCATCACATCCTTAGTAGGAAGTATGACTACCTTGCACCTTATGTGACTGAGATTATAGATCATAGACCAATTGATAGGAAGGAATGGAACTACAAAGAAGACACAAGGAGTATGATAGAGCCAGTGGGCTCTTGTGCTACATTGGTGGCTCAGAGGATGAAAGATCTGAGTGCCTTGATAGAGAAGAATTTCGATTTCTTTACTACTTATCCGTCATGCACCAGTCTACTTCATTGTAAGGAATTTATAATACATAGATTTCTTAATTAACTTCAAATAAAAAAAAGCCGACCAAGTACCATCGCAAAACAGGTTTCTAGTAGGGAAGCCCTCTTTAATTTTTAATTTATTTTTATTTTTATTATTTGTTGTTATAGCAGCAACGGAAATACACGTTCTGTGAAAATTTCAACTGTCTGCCTATTACGGATCATGAGATACAGCCCGCTAACAGACAGACGGACGGACGGACAGCGGAGGCTTAGTAATAGCGTATTAATTAGCGCTTAGTATCATCCCATTCGTGCTACAACTATACTACTAATATAGCTGCAGTGTGGCTCTACCGCGTATAGCTTATTTAACCTTTCAGGTAACAGTCTAGCCTATTTACTAAACGGCGCCGTTCAACTAGCGGCCTGAATGATATTCAGTCGATGCGTCTTATACAACATTGCACATATCTTATCAGCGACAGTAGGTTACGGTGTAGCTGAGGTGACCCTTCATCATTACAGTCCTTCACAAGTCCACTGCTCAACATAGGCCTCCCCCAAGGAATTCCACAAAGCACAGTCCCGAGCCACCTGCATCCATTGACTTCCTGTATGTCTTACCAGGTCATCACTCCATCTAGTGGGGGGACGCCCTACACTATGCCTGCCGGTACGAGGCTGCCACTCGAGAACCTTGAGAGGTGGCCCTTGGGCCACTCTAAATCCGCGTACATTTGTGTAATATAGCACATAGCTTATATATAGGCACAGACAATTTGTTAAGCTAGGCCAGGGGCCACCAAATGGCAGACAGCGGTCCGCATCCGGACCGCCGACCTATTTTATGCGGACCCAGAAGAATCTAAGAATATCAATCTAAAATTTTGTGGTAATTCAATTTTCCTCTGTTTTAAAATACAAAAATTGGGAAGAATTTTGGATAAAATTGTGTGGTAATAAATGGTAAATAATAGCAATAGATTGCACCAACTTAACTCCAGACTTCAGACATTGTTCAGATTAAAAAATTAAATTTTTCGCCTTAATACGAGGGTGACACTGAAAGCTCTTAGAAAATAAAAAACTGAACAAACTAGCAAGTTATTAGTTTTATTACATATATCTTTTCAAAATAGTGTCCATTTACATCAATACATCGCTGCATCCGATTCCGATTCGATCCTCTAATCTAAAGCAATTGTTGCGTAATGACCTGTCCTTCCGAAGGACGAGGCCACCATCTTTTTTCCCACGCTTTGAACTCTCTTCACTTTAGTTGGCAACTGCTCGGAAGGAAACACCCAGACAGCAGATTGTCTGTCAGTTTCAGGATCATAACAATAAATCCAGCTTTCGTCACCCGTAAGTATGTCGAACACAGTATTTGAGTCACCTCCGTTAAATCTTTGAACCATTTCACGACACCAATCAACACGACGGAGTTTTTGGGCCTCTGTCAAATTATGAGGTAACCACCGGGCACAAAGCTTCCTGACCGCTAAATGTTCATGAAGGATTTTGTGCACTTAACTCATACCGACTGACAAATTAATAAAATACATAGACAATAATATTGGCAAAGAGTTCCATATTCAAATTTGAACTTATTTTTTTATTATATCGTTTACAAGTGGCCAGTTCTAAAAACTTTCAGTGCCGCCCTCGTATTGGTTGCTCAGATTTAAAATGTCAATTAACAAATAAAACGAAAGGAAATCAGATTTTTTTTTATTAAAGTTACACTCGGTGTATATATAGGAAATCTGACTAAATCTCGGTTGCTAGTCATCATCTAGCAAACGGACCGCGTCAGATTTACATTTTTTTTTAAACGGACCCACAATTAAACTAGTTGGTGGTCCCGAGCTAGGCTGTTAACTAAAAGGCTAATTATGCTAGTTGGCTGTGACATAGATATGGACTTTATGATTATAACTTTTTCAGGTGCAATAATATTGGACACAGTAAACTTTTCAAAGGAAGCAAACAAGGGAACACTTCACGATAAAGAAATAGCAGAGTTCCTGGAGAGTATACTAAAGCTAGAAGATCCGGAAGCTGAGAGGTGAGTTCTTGTGTGAGGTTGTATAATTCAAGCTAATTTATCGTAAGTTTAATGTACCTATGTTCACAAAAGCAAAAGTAGTTTTAATAAAAAAAGTTAGAATGGAATAGAATAGAATACTTTTTTTTTCAATATAGATAATTACAAAATACTTATTGAAAGTAATTTTTTATTTACCACTGGTTCAGAAAATACCTCTGTCTAGGGAGGAACCGGCAAGAAACCCAGTAGGATTATATTTTTTTAGACAATTTATGTATGTGGTAAAGCCACACTGCAGTTATATTATTTGTAGCACGAATGGCTCGGCTTGTCCGGGGTAGGACCACGCTCCCACAGAACCAGCCAGCGTGAAATAGCAGCTTCATGATGCTGTGTTTCGTATGGTGAGTGTAGAGAACCAGAGACCGGAGACTTTTTTTGCTGGATACGAGGCATTCCATCTTAGTCCTCAGAGGTGATAACGAATCTGCATTTTGATTCTTAATCGAGGATAAATGTAGATGTTTATAGGGCACAGCATCCACTTACTTAGTCCCCCGTGACCATGGGTGCTGGAAAGCACCCGAAACGTCGGGATTTTAAAAATAAGTTAGTTAAACGAGATAGAATCAGTAAAAGTAGTTTCATTCAATGTGTAGTGTTCGCGTAAATTAAGAAATCCTTCAGAAAACAAATCAAAATAATAAAAACTTGTAGTAGCAATCCACCTGCCACACGTAACGTTTAAGACATATTGAGATTAGGGAGGTTCTATCTAAAACGGATATTAATCGGGGATAGATTTAGGTGCCTGTTGGCCACAGCATAGTTAACGTCCAGTCAGGATTGTATGCTCATTTGTTACCTTTACTAGTATAATAAAAGTTACTGCCGGTGGTTGAAACGACGTCAATATAACATAACCTTTGAGGCAATGTGCGTGATAACTTTCGTTACTTAAAGCTGAGTGGAGACCATTTTGGTGCATATTAAGTTATTTTTGTGAAGACAAACAGTATTTTTTTCTGTCTTCATCCAACCATCCATCCATTACAGCCTATAAAAGTCCAGTGCTGAACATAGGCCTCCCTCGTAGATTGCCTCATGGGAGATTTTGCCATAGTTGCCACGCTTGGCAAGCGGGTTAGTAACCGCTGTTTATTTAATTATTTTATGCTGTTATCAGGAAGATGCTGCTGCCTATCTCCTGTTTTATTTTCCTTCTGTTGCCTTATTATGATTTTAGTTTTCTTATACAGTCTGTAAAAGTTTAGTAGTGGACTAAGGACCTCTTCTTCTGCCGGATATGCGGTAATCATCACTCCTGGCAGGTAGATTGGCGATCACAGTATTAGAAGATGGAAGATTAAGATATTCCGTCAGCCAATTTCGTTTCGTGGGTGTCATAAAAAGCGACTAAAGTTTCCTATATCGCCCTAAAATAGATAATAAGATGTAAAATACCGAAGCTGGAGACGGCAAGCTGCGTCAAAGTTGGGAGACGCCTGTTACTGTGAGAGTCGATTCCCCTGTCAAGCGTGACAATTAAGGCAAATTCTCTTATTAAGGGAAGAGGCCGGCAGTGTAAATTTAAAGGTTGATGATTATTTGTGGTGGAGGTCATGTGCAAGCTATACTTACGTAATAAGTGCTAAATTTAGCCTCATTGCATCTGTTGCCAACAATGGATTTAAAGTAGTCACTTTAATAATCGTGTATTAACGACACCCTTGGGACGATATGGGGTAGTGAATAATCTTACACCGTCACTGCACGGTAGATACCAAATAGACGTATTTCTTTGTTTATTTAACTCTTATTATATGGGGGAGGCGGCAGTGGATTTTTAATTTTATTTTAACAGCGTTAAAGGTACATATCTAGTACTGTGAACGGGATCCACCTTGGTCACTTTGAGTGACAATTACGATATTATTAAACTTTTCTTATAGAATAGGGTGACAAACGAGCACACAGTCCACCTGATGATAAGTGGATACTGTGGCCCATAAACTTTTTTTTTTATTGTCTACATTTAGCCTCAATTAAGAAACAAAATGCAAATGCGTTTGTATCCCTGAGGACTAAGATGAAATGCCTCGTTTCCAATAAAAAGGGTCTCTGTGTTATCCAAAATATTCTATTTTTCCAGGAAATCCAGAATGGACAGGTTGTTAGAAGCAAAGTCTGATGTGTCTTCACTGACCGCATCACAACTGATGAGGAAGGATGTGAAGATTGTTGGCGACGTTCTTGTGCCTTCTTTCCCTATACCAGTGAAGGTGAGTAAAATAGAAATAGGGTATTACTTCCTTCAACTATTTTTAAATGCCGCACTACCGTTAAGTTGAGGTAACATTAGCTTAAGTGCATAACTATAACTAAGTTAGGCGGCTTTCTACCGACTTCAAAAAGGAGGAGGTACTCAATTCGACTGTATTTTTTTTTTGTGTTACCTCTTACCTTTTTTCTCGGTGAACCGATATCGATGATTCTTTTTTATTTGAAAGCTGGTGCTTCTTCTCATGTGGTCCCGTATAAATTTGATCAAGTTCTGACTAGTAGTTTTTGAGCTATCCTTAATAATTTATATTGAAGTCGGTTGTACAATTTTTTTTAATTTTACCACTTGATGAATATGTTTATTGGACGGCGTACGCGCCGATGCGATGTTCGTGTCGGTTGAAGTCGGCAATGTTCGGCACCATTCGTACAGCCTTCGTAGCCGATCGGGCACTTTCGTTTTCCCCGGCCAGTACCAGGGTATGAAAGTCCTCAGTAGCTTCCTTTTACGTTGATACTAGCGCCATCTCATAGTCATTTAAAACACTATTTTCCCGACTTTTTTACACATTTTATTTAAAAGATGCCACGCTATCAAAGTTTTGAAATACTGCGGTATATATACAGAATAACTTAAAATATTAAGCACCTATGTACTGGCTTGCCTTCCTTACTTTCCTATCGCATCCTTCCTTCCAATTATATGCAAAACAAAACTTATGGCGCCATCTGTTGGCCTACGACAAAAGCGTCTGCAAAAAGAAGTCGACGCGATCGATACCCACATGTAATCAAGACTCAAGACGAACTGCATCGGTAATGGCTGTTCTTGTCTAAACCTTCCAAAATAAAATCAATGTAATTAAGCGTTAGTGTGTGTGCCAGGTCGACCCAGCTGTGTGTATAGACAATATAATCACGTAGGAGTGTGGTCAAGGAAGACCGAAGCCTTCCACGTCCGAAGATATTGTTAAAGCCAACTTGAAGCTGACCGCCGCTGCCGCTAACCGTGAGTTTACCTACTTCATTTACCCGTCCTGGTGGGCCAGACTAATTTTCTCTCACTGTAGGTAAATTAAGTAGCAATTCTAAATAAGATTCTAATTGTTTTTATTTCAAGTAGAAGTGTCGCAATTACTACAAAACCGGAGTTCAATCCGCGCATTTTCTATTCTAACTGTTTTCAACCTATAATGTCTTACGCAAGTGTAGCCTTCGCCCACACGTATAAGTCCCACCTAAACGAACTACAGAAAGTTCAAAACTTTTTCATCTGTTGAGCCACCGGAGCACGGTGGTATCAACGGAATTCAGATTTACACAATGATTGTCAACTTCCCCCTATCTACGAATACTTCAAGGAGATGTCTCAGCGCTACTTTGATAGCGCAGAAACCCATCCTAACCCGCTAGTGGCAAACGCAGCCAACTACGTCCCGATACCAAACGTCGCGCCGTTTCTCCGTAGACCGCGTAACGTACTAATAGAACAACCACGCTCGCTCGATCCCGTCGACCCAAACGTCGCAGGCACATCATACACTGACACTACACCAAATGGGACAAGCACAAATAGGATAAAGCCGCGTATCGATTACGCGCTCCTGGCGCGCGCGTCATGAATAACCGCGCCGCCCAGTGCGCTCCGCGGAACGCGCTCCAAATGTTCCAAGTGTATCAACTTAGCTCACCTGGCGCGCGCGGCAGCCGTTCGGTGTTCGGTCGTGTACGAGCATCTGCCGTTTTTATAGTTCCATGCATCTTTTTTGAGCGCTTTATTTTGATAAAAGCTACTTTTGCTATTCCACAGCAGCTATTTTGAACCATATAATTTTATCAATTTACGGCAACTTCGGTTATCCATAGCTCGGAACGCAACGAACACACGAATGATGAAAACAACCGTCCCAACTAGCGCGCGCGCCAAATCTTAAACTACTTTGATGCGCAGTAAAAATCCCACACCAGATGGAGCGGCCCGCTCCACGTTTGAGCGCTCCAACGAACAATATGGCGCGCGTTCCAAGGTGGTATCAAGGCTGGAGCGCGCGCCAATGTTCGACCTCTTGGAGCGCATAATCGATACGCGGCTTAACAGATGGGGCGCGTCGCACTCGTAGGTGGGCACGACGTGTTCCAGCGCACACCGCGTACACACCGTACACCCGCGTACCTGTTCGGTTCTCACCGCCCAGAACATCGACCGACACGAGCTAAGCAGTCAGAGGCGGGGGTCCACACACCCCCACTCGGACAGCTCAAAAATAACCTCAACAGAGGTGACATGACGATTGGTAACAATACCAATTCATAAAAATACCAATTCATAAACCAACATCATCCTCATCCCCATCCTAATTGCCGCCTTTCAACTTTTTAAATAGCCCTGTGTCAAATGAAACTGTAAGAGCCGCATAGGCTAACAGCGCAAACATCTCGAAAATAGATGGTATTAAGCAATTCAAACCATGGTCCTTTTAAAGATGTTAAATAAAAATTTATTTATAGCAAATTAGATAGTTTCTAAATGAAAACATTTCCTTTTAATTTTTTTAAATGTACAAAATAATACTGAAGTTGATAGCGCCCTCTAGTGTATTTTTCGGTAATTTATAATCCCAACGCCATCTATTGCAGCACAGAAAAAAAAATTGTCACCTAATAATTTGTCAGAGTGGCTCATCTATGCCCTATATCTATGGACAGTACGCATTCAAATGCCCTCAGCGCTAGACGCTACGTGTGCGCCGCCTGAGTAACGGATAATTTTAATCGCGCCAACCTACCATCTAGATTCTAGAGCCTTGGTAGCTCAGGGGCTAAAAGCTCGCTGTAAATTACACAGTACGCAAGCAACCTGGGTTCAATCCCCGCCGGCACCAATGAAATTGTTAATTGCAATTTTAAGTGCTGGTTTACAACATGCTCGGCGGTGAAGGAAAACATCGTGAGGAAACCTGCAATGTGAAATTCGCCAACAAGCATTGGGGCAACGCGGCGAACATTTCCTTGCCCAATAACTCCGAAATGAGAGAAGGCCTGTGCCAAGCCATATGTGTAATAAATACTAATGGTGAGTCAACTCAGCTCGAATCAGGTAAAGCTGCGGAACGCATCTAGTTTTGTAAAATAGTAATTAGTTTGTATGTTTGTAAAGAAAAATAAATTATTACGGGGAATACAGATAAAATATAATGTTATGATATTATTGGAAGTAAAGACTAGAAATTAGTTGGGGGGTGACTCGAACTTTAGGCCTAGTCAGTTTGAATAGCCTATCATGTAGAGGATGTCATGGGGGTCATGGTTGAATAGGGGCAAAAAGTTCTCATTACACTCCTAGGGGGTCAAATTGGACAAAAACCAAAAAATTGGGGGATGGCTCGAACTTTAGGCATAGTCAGTTTGAATAGCCTATCATCTAGAGGATGTCATGGGGGTCATGGTTGAATAGGGGGGAAAAGTTCTCATTACACTCCTAGGGGGTCAAAATGGCCAAAACCCAAATAAATAAAAATTCTTATTTTTTGCAAGTAATTCGGCTATAACTCCGCCTCCTTCGGAGGTTCTAAACACAGTAGTAACCGCATCCCACTTGTTATCTAAGGAAATGTTTTTGTGACAACCCTTGCATATTTTTAGCGACTAGGCGTCGAGACAGCCTTGTAGGCATTTTGCGGTATAACAAAGGAGTTGACTTGTGATATATGTAGGAAAGGTCTTGTGTGAATTAGGAGACGTGTTGATGCTTCTATAACTTTAATTATACTGATCCGAACTTATTCTACCTTAACACTAATATATACTATTGTGGTGGCTACACTACACCTCCCACCGACAAAAAAAAAAAAAAAGTTATCTATTTTTTATCAAACCTAAAAAACTATTCTAAACATAATTAAAGAATATCTAAATGAAAACTATAATCTAAGGCATAATGTCTAGATTTATGAGGGCGTTTGGCTAAACCCTTTGGCACGTAAAAATGTGTAGTCACATTAGTTATAGCAATTGACATAATCAGGCTTAATTATGTAACATAACATAATATAATATTATTATGTTTTGATTTTGCAAACATTTGTTATTTTTTATTCGTATCCTTAATCATTAAGACAAGTCATCTAGTTCCGATATTTAATAATACATAGTATTCATTTCATTATCATATCTCTTTTCACACTTCAATACTTCTCTTTATTCCCTTTTTTACTTCATATATTTATGTACTTCATTCTTGTTTAACAATTATTTATTTTCATTTTACTTCACAGCATTTTAGCTACATATTCATTCAATATTTGTGTCATTTCTTTCACGTACACGGCTCGCGTACATACATGATCAAGACAATGACCAATATCACTTCATCCAATTCTTTACATTTATAGCGTTTCAGTTCATATAATTTATTATTTAATTGTATCATAACTTTCACGTACACGACTCGCGTACATACATGATCAAGATAATGGACAATATTCCCATACAATTCTTGATAAATTCTTATTTCACTCAATAACAATAGTTAGAACTCATTCTGGTTTTATCGAATCCTGTTCGGATTTAAAATGTTTAAAATTAATCGGTTATTAGGTTTTCCAAACTCTCAGCTGATCAGGCCGATTGTATGTGGATATGCTAACCTCCGATAATTTTCTTTACCTTACTCACAACTACACACTATTAATATTTTGATTTATAATTCCGTATTTCGTAACTTAGCCATAAATCTACTCACATCTTTTACAAATTTATATTATACAGTCTCCTATAATATTTAGGTATATCATTGTCAGTCAGGGATTGAGGCTCACAATATGGGCACAACAAAATTGAAATTAATTAATTGTATACATAATATAATTGAGTTTCTAAATCGTTTTGAACGAAGTTATTATTTTCATAATCCACATAAGTAAGTTAGATATTCAAACTGTTATCTTATGATTTAAAAGTTTAATCAATATTAAACCAAAAATAAATTATTGCATTTCATATTAAGATACAGAACAAAGAAGTCAAAGCAACGTAATCATTTTCAGTAACAATAACATAATCACATAACAAGAGACAGATCAAAATACAAATTGCAATCCCACTCCTAGCAGCGCAAGCGATTTGAGACACCTTTGTTTTAATTACTAAAGTATGTATATGGAAACGTTTGCGATTACATAGAACTATGACCACACAGTGTGATTAACACCTAATTTTAAGATAACTTGCTAAACTGTTATAATATGAATGCAAGTAAAGTAAAATGTACCTTAAAGTGATAGTTTTAAATATTTTTGAATTTATACAAAGTTAAGATACATTACATCGTGAATAGTTTTATTAGTTTTACATACATCGAAAAATACATTTGCTTTTTTTATAAAATACTTTTGCTAGAAATATGATGTTTATTTTTCGTATACACAACATTGAAAAATTACTACAACTACTACCAAGTTTAGTTAGAACAATTTTAATTTTATGTAGGTTAGCATATAAATTTAAGGTTCATTGCCTTTAGAGAAGAAAAATACATTTAACAATAGCGAATATTTAAACCCTTTTCAAAATTGAATACTACCATTTAAATAAAATTTACTAGAAAAAAAAATAACAGCGGAATATATCATTAGTATTATTTTAACCATACGAAAATTAATTGATGATAAATCATGGTAAATTTAAGTACGTAAAATGTAATCTACTATATTATTTCATTCGGTTTTGCAGGACACAGTAATAAAAAGAATATATAACAATAAACAATAACTGTATAAAATTGAATATAAAATCGTCTTGTGCCAACATACAAGAGAGCTTAAAAAGTAACTTAATTTTAATATTGCATTATGATTTTTTGCAGGTGCACTAATAAATATATTAAGGTATCAATTAAATCCTGAAGTATCTGATTAATAAACTCAACTTTATCATATTATATTAAATACAAAATTTTAAAACATAACTTTTTATAATAATTAAAACTTTTTAAGAAATGTTAAAAGAAATGACGAAAAATATGCTGATTCGATGTTACCTCAAATTTTCTTCTTTTTTCTTTGGCTCAATTTTCATATTCTTCTGGACGAAGCTTGCAAAAGTACAACTGTTACTTCCTTTTAAAATTAATCTGCCGTTTCTTGAATTTTGAACTTTGGTCATCATATTTTTAATTTTTAGTTAGTTCCTATACAATTATTATTGTGGCCTCTTCTTGTATTCATATTTATTTGTTTTTCGTCACATCCGGTATTGCGTCCATTATAATATATTTTTCCATGATGATTTCCATTATTTTATTTTTAATTTTCTCTTTATATAAGCCGGCGGTGCGCGTACATTGTAGCAGCGCACCGCCTGGCAGGGTCGCCATGTGATATATGTAGGAAAGGTCTTGTGTGAATTAGGAGACGTGTTGATGCTTCTATAACTTTAATTATACTGATCCGAACTTATTCTACCTTAACACTAATATATACTATTGTGGTGGCTACACTACAGACTCACTATTAGTATTTATTACACATATGACCAAGCAGTGGGACGTATATAGGCTGTAACTTTAACTTTAGCCTATCTTCAGACTTCCTAGTTCAAAATATCTTTTCATACATCTAATTACTTTTTTACTTGTATTCAACTGTGTTTGTGTGAAAGTAAAAATATATTATATACTTGGACGAGTGAAGACCCTTTTATTTGCGTAGCATCCATCCCACAAGTTTATTAACACTGAAAGGTCACTAGATTTCTCTGCCTGTTGCCAGTAAGAGGTATAACACTTTCTGAATATAATGGGATGGTGAATTTATGAATGCCGACACCAATTCAATGCAACCTCATCTTTAATTGCTTCCAGGAATTTCTAAAGAAGTCTGGAGCCCTGCAAGCCGTTAACGAAACTCTACAGCGTTTTAACTGCAGCGTTGGACTACTTTTGGGCATGAAGCTCTCTCCAGTTTTTCAAAGAGATGTGGCTGTTTGTGGACCTGGAGTCAGTGAGAAAGCGGCTAAGGTGATATGCCTTTATTTACCTTAATGAGGGCTAATAATATTCCGTTCACAAGATGTCGCTAGTTGACACTGAGGTGAAGTTTTTTGTTACACAATGTCATTTAATTGAGAAGTTGGCTTAAAATAAAACTTTATCAGTTTATAATAATAATAATAATAATAATAATGTTTATTTCAGATATACATATCCATACACATTTGTTAGTAACTAACATAAACGAGGTTAGTAAAAAATATAATAATAATAATATTGTTAACTTTGCAAGACAAAATTAACAATATAGCCTTTATAATCGACATAGCAATACCAATTACGTATAATATTTAAAAAAAAATACAAAATACAATAGCCGAAAAGATTAGTAAATATATTGAACTAAGCGAAGAAATTAAAAGAATATGGAAATTAAATAAAGTTTTCATCGTTCCAATTGTACTTTCAGCTACAGGATTAATACCAAAATATTTGCATCACTGTCTTAAGTTATTAGATTTACCCCGAAATTTATATATTAAAATGCAAAAAGCAGCTATTTTAAATACATGTCGCTTAGTGAGAAAATTGTTACAATCCCAAAAAATGCTCTGGATAATACATCAATTGATACATAAAACCAGCAAATGATGACTACTTGGCTTAAAGCCCGTATCATCATAATGCCCTACATGGAGAAAAAAAATGAATAAATAAATTATATCAATAGGACGAGCAATCAGTTAAGAAACTTGAATGTCCCACCGACATGCATTAGGATCCAATGCCTCTGAATGGGACAGTCAAGCTTATCTTGAAATATCCTCAAGACACCATTTGAGCTCTTCCGTAGTCTGCATAACATTGACGCATTTCGCTTCCTTATGATGCTATAAAAATCATCAACACCTGCTTCAGCAAACATGCTTGAAGCACTACAGTATCTAGGAAGGCCCATTAGCATCCTGAAGGCATTATTATATTGAATTCGAAGCGCATTGTAGGTCCTCTGCGTATAGTCACACCACAGGCTGCAGGTGTAAAATGTTTGACAGTATGCCTTGAAGAGGGTAATTTTGACATCATTTGTACACCTAGAAAACCTGCGGGCAAGCATATTGCATCGAACCGCCAATGCGCGTCGCTCTCTCTATATCATTGTTGTCTGTCAGATATTCGTTAACAATGTGTCCCAAATATTTAAACTGACAAACTCTTCTTAATGGCACACCAAGAAGATTTACTGGCGGCACAATCAAGGGCTTCTTACTATTAACACGAAACACCACTAACTCACTTTTCTTGACGTTATAGAGAGTCCATGTTCAACAACGTATGTTTCACACACAGTTAACAGTCTACGCAACGCACTCACCGATGAACTCAGCAACACCATGTCATCGGCATAACTTATATTATTGATCATATGACCATCAGCCGAACATCCTACCCTTGTTTCACTGGGTGCACCAATGAGCCCGTTTACGTAGAGACTGAATAGCACAGGCGAAGACAACCCCCGCATTCCAACACATATTCGTCTGATAGCGCGCCAGACCATCTGACCTGGTTAACTTGATGACGGTACCAATGTTTGAAAGTGGTGATAAGTTTGGCTGGAACGGATATTTCACGCAGTTTTGTCCACAGTATGTCATAATTAACCAGGTCAAATGCCTTGGAGAGATCCAGAAATGTAGCATACACTGGCGTTTGTCTCTGGGTGTAATATTTGACAGTATGTTTCAGCGACATTATAGCACTCTGTCGACAGGCCTGATCTAAAACCAAATTGAGCATCGTTTAGATGTATATAGTTATTAAGTCGTCGCTCCAGCAAACCGTCAAGAACCTTTGCCAATACAGTTGCCAAGGATATAGGTCTGTAATTAGCCTTGTCAGATATATCCCCAGTCTTGTTTTTCACTATAGGAACAACAATAGTTCTCATAAGTTCGGCAGGTAAATAGGAGTGCCTAATACAAAAAGTATACAACATTGCTAAGACCCTTGGGAGATGCGGCCCTGCATTGTGAAGGTGCTCGACACTGAGGCCATCGTGCCCTGGTGATTTTCCTCTGGCCATCTTCTTCAGGACCAACCTAAGATCCTTAGCTGCAATACGGACAGGCTCACCAGTCACAACCATCCCACCATCGTCCGCCCCCACTTCTGCTCTTCGCTGCAATATAGATTCAACTTTAAAGTGTCTTTTAAAAAGGTTCGCTATCTCCCTCGGTTCACTACTCCGCTCACGCTTACGGAGACAGCTGACTTAGGACTCAGTCTTTTCGTGAGTTTCCAAAATTTTGAGAATTTTTTTGAATTATATTGTGAAGCTATAATGTCCATTTTTATTTGGTTTTGGTTTTCTTGACATGTTTTTAATTTAGACTTGAAAAATTTTCGCGATATACACATATCCTGGTATATACATCCAACTCTTGGCCGACCATGCCACACCCAGTTGAGGAATGCTCGTCTCGCTGTCTCGTGAGCATCCTTCACAAACTTATTCCAACCCGCAATGTAACGCCCTTTCTTTTTACTTCTATATTCAACACAACTAAGCTCAGCAGCCTCCCTAAGTGTGTTTACAATTGTATTATACAGATTATCAATAATTACTTTGTGATCAGGGTTATTACATATTTGATCGCAACATGTACTTAGCTCCCCCGGAAAATCAATATCTCTTAATATCTCAGTACATCTCTTACGGTAATACTCAATTTGACACTGATCCCTCTCGCCCCATAAAACCTTATTAGTTACTTGTTTTAAGAGAGTGGGTACAATTGGTCTTATTGTATTAAGATTTACATTTAGCACCAACGGGTGGTGATCAGACCAATAGATGTCGTAATAAACGTCAACACTGTTCACAGACTGCCGCGAAGCCTCGGTAACTAAGCAATGATCCAGCCAGCTTATGGTTCCATGAACATCGCTAATAAAAGTGTACGTGCCAGAATCAACGCCCAGTTTATCAATATCTATACAATGCCACCTCTGTTCTATACAAAAAATGAGTAACTCTTTACCAAATAACTCTTTTGGGTCGGCATTAAAATCACCCATTATAAATATCGACTCTAAGTTACAACTTTCTACTATCGCTGCAATTTCACTCATGCATTCACAAAATTCAGCTAAATTATCATAACTATTTGTAGGCATATAGACACAAATAACTAAAATCGATCTATCCACTAAGTCCATTCTAACAGCCACGATTCTGTCATTACTACATTCCACCACAGACACGGCATTAAAGATAGATTTTCTCCAGAGTAGAGCTACCCCTCCGTAAGGACGGCCTCGGACTAGCTCTGTTGCATCCATAGAAGACTTGCCATGATAACCAAAGTCTTTACTAATATCACCCAGTATTGGTAATTCAGTAGGTAATAACCATGTCTCTTGGAGTGCTATAATATCTACTTTCTGACACAGACTTCGTACACATTCAATAGATCTATTAACATTTTTACAGTTAAAACTAACAAATTTTGAAGTTAAATTAATATTATCATTACAATTTTGACTACACATTTTTTTTTTATTGAATTACTCGATTTTTTACTGAAAATTACAAACTTGCGAAAAGCAACACCGTTTGGCCAGAGATTCTCATCCATAAATACAGATAATTTATCGTTAGGTATTAAAAATTTATAAGCTACATAATCCCTTTTTAGTTTAATTACACTTTTTGTAACAATACACTAACCCCTGTTTTACTCTTAATATAGCTAGTATTATCATTAGCAGAAGAGTTCACATCAATATTATAAATTTAAAAAGGTATGCTCCCTTCAGCAGCCTTGAATTTACATTCTGGAATCAAATCCGCTTTTCCTTTCATACCAATAAATCTATTCCGAAGACGTTTGTGTTGCACTAAAACCCAGTCTTCCTTTGGTATCTGAGGTTTAAAGTTTCCTTGCCTTGCTACATCTGACATTATTCTACTCTCGCCGTTGTAAGTAGTAGGCGCTCGCCTTGTCACTGCGTTAACCAACTCGTTCGCAACCACAGTGCTTGATGGACACGCAGACGCAGTTGGAGCGCAGGTATCCGATTCCATCGATACCGCGGTAGGAGTCTTCACGCACTGTTTACTAGTCGGGCAGGTCTCACCGTGCGTCAAAGATGTTTGCGAGAGCGAGATTACAGTGTCATTGGCGATATCAACAACTGTTTCTACAGGCGTAGTTTGTACGTTCATTACATTATTTTGTGCGATGTTGTTTTGATTTATCGACCGGTATTCCATCGTAGATCTGTGAGGTAATCCTGTTAGGCCACTCTCGTAATTAGAACTATCAATAAAAGCACCTCTTTTTCTACAATTACCATTAACATTATCCTCTGTATTCAATGTATTCAACAAATCTTTAGTGACGTATGTTTCTTTTATTATAGCCATCTCATTTTGTAACATTATAATATCTTTGAGCAATCTTGATGCGTCGATATGATCGAACGTAACCAGGCAGTTTCTGCAAATCCTCGCAACATAGATAGGCAGCTTTTCCGGATCAGTTTCATAATGACTGCAATAATGTCTTCAATATTTCTAACATTCTTGCCATCCTTTTTTCTTTTTATCAAGCGCCTGGACAGATCGGTCACTTCGAACAGTAATTTTTTTGCTTGAGCTATTTCTTCCTCGGAGAAGGTGGTAGAAATCAGACGAACAATACTTTCTTCATCCATTATATCAGCTTTATTTTGTATAAAAGCCAGAAGCTCCGAGATAACTATATTGCAATTTATACATTTCACGGTATGCGATGCCATTTTTGACGACGTCAAACGTATTATATTAATACACAAAACAAAGCCTCAGTAGTTTGATCATTAATTTTTTGCACATTTTTTTTTTTTGGTTTATTTATATTTTATCTAATTAATATAAAATACAACAAATAGTACATAAAGAAACATTAACCTTTACATTTTTCGAACAAATTAACTTTTCCGCTATGAAATCTGTCAAATATTACACCAAATTTTTAAGTGGCAATGCCGCCCTGGTGGCAAGTCATTGAAAGTCTTGGTGTCATTGAGTCTAGTATATACGGCCACCCATGTCCAGTGTTACCACTTTTAAAAGGTGTGAGATTGTTATACCGCTACCTATCAGGAGCTATAAGATTTATCTGGCATTCTCCAATAGTTGCCTCTCACGACACTCCCGTTTACCGTGTTGTGGCGGTGTAAGAATATCCACTACCCCATATCATCCGGATTGGAGTCGTAATAGACGACAGAGGGAAACAAATCAGGAGATGGGCACCAGCGTCTTCCTAATAACGACTAAAAGTAAAAAAACTGCGGTTGCCAACCCGCTTGCTTAAGCGTGGCAACTATGGTAAATATCCCCCTATGAGGCAATCTATGGGGAGACCTATGTTCAGCAGTGGACTTTAGTAGGCTGTAAAGGAAACGGTAACGACACCCCCGGGAAGAAGTTTGATGGATTCTTCCACATTACCACAACACGGCAATGAAGGCTTTCACAACTTTTCCTGCCAATAAGGCGGCGCCACTGGAATGAGGTGAAATATTCGATTAATTTCATGGCGGGCAAATTAAATTTTAGTTAGAAAAGTGAAAATATGAGTTATATTTTTATAATAATTAAATTAGAAATGGATAAAGCAAACTACGGATATACCTTAAAGTAGAAGAATGAAAAAGCGAGTTAAAAATGTGAAAAAAAAATTAAAGACCGTACCACTGAGGCATTGTTTTGTGTACATGCACTAGAAACCGAAAACCTTAAAAAATACGACATCAAAGAATGGTGATGTTTTACGTGGTAGGGTTACGTGGTTACGTGGTAGGAATGGGTCGGCTCGACCGAGAAAGGACCACGCTTTTACAGAATACCAGCGTGAAATAGCACTTCAATGCTGCTGTGTTTTGACTGGTTATGGTGAATGTAGAGAACTGGAGACCCTTTTTACTGGAAACGGGGCATTCCATCTTAATCCTCGGGGGTGACAACGTATCTGCATTTTGATTCTTAATCGAGGATAGATGTAGATGTCTATGGGCCACAGCATCCACTTACCATTAGGTGGACTGTGTGCTCGTTTGTCACCCTTGTTCTATAAAAAAAGTCAGTCCCAACGCGATATCCAGTGAGCGGAAAATTATTAGCGCTTATTGAAACATTACTTTGTTTGATTTCACAGCTGGCGAAGTACCTTCAGGATTGGAGCAGTCCATCGTTCCAGTTGTCACCTGAAGAGCCGGGAACAGGTTGTGACGGCTGTCTCTTCTACAGCCAGTCGTACTTTCAAGCGACGAGGAAACAGTATATACCAGTTGTGGCAGACTTTTTACAGAATTATATGGAATAAATTGTTTGTTTTTGTACTTTTTATTTTATTCAACGTCATTTAGTAAAATATTATATTCCAAATTGGCTTTTACAAAGCACTTAAAGTTGCAGTCTATATATATACCGGGTGTTTGTGAAACGCTCCCGAAAACGAAGACAGATGATAGTACAAAGTACAAAGGATACCTATGATGATGGGTCACAAAGAAATTCGATCCCGAATAATCATGAAAATACTTAAACATAAAACCAGCAGTGAAACTTAAAAAAGAAAATCAGCTGACAATAGGGTCAATATCCTCGCGGGCGCCGAACTCTTATCTAGATCGGTACGAAACAATGTATTAGGTATATAATACTCACTCTACCCTTCCCTTTCACACACACGCTGCCTCGTGTCGCTTCGCGCTGTGGAATTTACACATACTTCAAGGACGTTACCTAGTGCGCATTTGATTTGGCGGGAGTGATTAATAATTTTAGTTTTTGAAACAGTTCCGTGTTGACTATCACGAGCGATAGTTCAATTGTTTTGTTTATTAAATTATTGTCGTTATTACTTGTTATTAATTTATTAATTAATGATATTGTTCTTGTTGTTACGTTTTTTGTTTTGTTTTAATAATGCCTAACGCGTAGGTACGTTTATAGTGTTCGTGAATACGGCAACATGTTAATGTGCCTTGGAGAATCTCATAAGGCCACGGAGGATCGGTAAGCTGTTTCATACCTAATTTTTTTTTAAATAACTTAGTACTGAACTGATCTGAATAGGTACATAACTGAATACATCAGAATAATAAACATACCTACACAATGGATAAAAAAGCATGACTCTAACCTTGTTAACATTTTATTTAAGTTTTTTTTTCATTAGCGGGGAATCGAACCAGTTATTTGGTTTGTTTAACCTGTGAATTCGAATTAAAGTGGCTACGTGGAGACAAGCACAGTGGCAAAATAGTAGATAAGTTAGTTATTTAGACAAGTGTTGTAAACTATTAGGTATTGTGGTACCATCGCTAGATGCGGGCCGCGTGAATTCGGCGTTCGCGCGTACATTGACCCCTAGTCAGCTGACTGTAATTCAGTAATTCCACTGCTGGTTTTATGTTTAAGTATTTTCATGATTTTTTTTACTGAAATTAACGTTTTATTTAACTATACTAACACGATGGAGCGTGAATAAAGCTAATAAAACGTTGTGAGAAGATGATTTTTTTTTCATCAGGATCGATTTTATATTTCACCCATCATCAAAGATATAGTTAGTACTGTCGTCTGTCTTCGTTTTCGGGAGCGTTTCAAAAATACCCTGTATATATATATACGACCCACAGCTGGGCACAGGCCTCCTCTCATTTCTGAGAGGGTTTTAGGGCAAGGAAATGTCCGCCGCGCTGCCCCAATGCCTGTTGGCGAACTTCACATGCCTTCGAATTTTTTTTTCCTTATTTATCGGACATGCAGGTTTCCTCACGAAGTTTTCCTTCACCGCCGAGCACGTGGTAAATCAGCACTTAAAATTGCAATTAACAATTTCATTGGTGCCGGCGGGGATCGAACCAGGGTTGCTCGCGTACTGTGAAATTTACAGCGAGCGCTTAGCCCCTAAACTACCACGGCTTACTGTAAGGTAAATACAAAGAGAATATAATCACTACGTTTAGGTAAATACTCACAAGGAGACATGAGACATACTATGTGTAGTGGTGGCGCTGGAGAAACCGCTATCATGTCCCGTGGGTGTCGGTACACAGATAAAATTCGTGAAAGTAGTTATTAAAAATTGTAGTGGGGAATTCGTTCATCATTCATCATCATTATAGCTCATCACACTTCCATTGCTGAACATAGGCTTCCCCCATAGATTGCTACAAAGTACAGTTCTGAGTAACCTGCACTCCATCAATTATATGTATGTTTCAGCCTATCGTCACGCGATCTAGTGGTGGGGACCATACGCATAGACCTCTATATATTGCCATAGTTGCCACGCTTAGTAGGCGGGTTGGCAACCGCGTTTTTTTGGAACGAAGTTCCTTATCGCACTACGAATTTGACGGATGGGGGCTAGGCGAGAAAAAGTGTAAGATTTTTCCGTCACGACCCCCTTTCTATAATGCGAGCGAGATGGAATAATATCCATCTCCCTCGCACTTTTTCTTATCTTACCATGTAAAAAAATATTATTTTATTTTAAATGACGCTTAATAATAAACGCTAGTAATTCATTTATTTGTATTTGTTAATCAATAATATTAATATAATACGTTTATCAATAATAATGGTACTACGAAAGAAACTTCGTTCCAACCGAGTGTTCCAAGACACTCACGCATGTTTTTAATAATTTGAGTTGTTATCAAGAAGACGCTTCTGGTTTGTTTCCCTCTGTCGCCTCTTACAAGCTGAAATTTACCACGTTTCTTCCGAGATATCAAAAATTAGATGTTAATAAAACAATGCGTAGAAATCTAGAAAGTTTATTGCATAAAATCATTCAAAAAAATCAAAAATTTTTCAAAATTTTTCAGTCACTTAACCATCAGCAACACGCCGAATGTTACAGGCACCTTATATCACAAATTTACTGCCTTGTTGGTCTAGTGGTTGTAGTAGTGCGACTGCTGATCATGAGGTCCCGGGTTCGAATCCCGGGTCGGGCCAAAACAAATATCAGTTATTGAACTTTTCCATCAAGAAACGTGCGCTTGATCTCTCTCCGGTAGTGTCGGAAATTGCCGGCCCATCGGACTATGAGAGTGAGGGAATAGAGAGTGCGCCTGTGCTTGGCCATACACTCGGGCACTAAAATCCTGTCCTGCGCCGATGGCTAGTCTCCGTTGAGGCTGGCCTCCGTGACCGAAATTAGGTCTGGAGAACGTTATTATTATATCACAAATTTACATTTTTTCTTGTAGTTATAGAGTTAGAAGCGATTGCTTTTTATATATACATACATATACATATAATCACGCTCTTTCCCGTAGGGAAGGCAGAGACGACTTCTTTCCACTTGCTACGATCCTTACATACTTGTTTCGCTTCGTCCACTTTCATTATTCCTTCATACATGCTCTTCGGTTTAGGTACTCTTGACCTGTCCTTTTTCAAGACGTCCCTGATTTGGTCTAGAAACGTCCGCCTAGGTCTACCCTTCCAACACTTTCATTCACACTCGCCTTATACACTTTTTTCGTCAATCGTTCTTCATTCATTCTCTCGACATGGCCAAACCATCTCAACATACCTTTCTCAATTTTGTCACTACATCATCTTTCAGACCACAACGTTTCCTTATCTCACTATTTCTTATCCTGTCACTCAATTTAACTCCTATCATACTTAACGCTCTCATCTCAACTGCATTTATTCTGCTTTCATGTTTCTTCTGCCATACCCAACTTT
This sequence comes from Parnassius orleans, assembly GCA_029286625.1. Classification (NCBI taxonomy): domain Eukaryota; kingdom Metazoa; phylum Arthropoda; class Insecta; order Lepidoptera; family Papilionidae; genus Parnassius; species Parnassius orleans. The sequence goes on along the minus strand of JAGSMP010000272.1, from coordinate 82,194 downwards.
CACTTCCGTACATGAGTGTCGGAACCAACACCCCTCACGCATATTCATGGATTAAAATAGAAGTTATCGGATATAAACAGTTGTTAATCTAATAAATAGGACTCGAAATCGGTCACATTAACTTGAATTTGAAGATGTATCACCGTAGGAGCTTTTTTCATATTCCTCAAATAATTTACTATCGCAGACATTTAATATACAAATCACACCAATTTTACGTATCAAAATCCACTCCCAATCGATTATACGCCTTATGACGAGCAACAAAACGCTGTTAATTTCCCGCCAAAACCCTTATAAATAATTATTGTTTACGTTTAATACTGATTTAATAAGAAAAAAAATAGTTACGTGTAAAAAAATCGATACCGGAAATTTCAATTGTCGTAAAGGACAAAACAAGAGTTTTCAGTAGAGCCAAAAAACAAAAAAAAGTTGTTTTTGTCTAATATATTTTTCAAACAAAGTACTATATTCATGATGTCAAAAGAAAAAACCCAACTATTTTTTCGTATTCTATCCCTTTAAATTAACAAAATAAACCAAACTTAATTATTGAGGAAAATGAGAGTCCTTTACAGCCCACAAAAATTGAACTGAAGTACTTTACAGTCACGAAAAATTGGTTATGATAAAGTCAGATGTGTCACAAAGGACTAATCTTGATCATCAATGGGTAGTACAGGTCAATTAAATCAGAGACTGAGGGGGTAAAAGCAACAAAAAAACTAAAGATCTAGTTAAGAAATACCTACAATAGGTAGTAAAACTAAGTGAAATAAAAGGTTTTTTATTATTATTTATTTATTAATCATAATATTTAGTAAAAAAAATGACAAAAATTTTATTCTTATAGGAAATCAAAATTTAAACAAAATGTGACGCTATTTTTTTATTTAAATTGCAAGTTATCGTTGCAATGCTGAAAAACAACTCAATTTTTAGAGTAATCAGCTAATAAACTAATCTACTTACTAGTTTTTTTTTAAAATAATTATTAATGAAACTCAAACAATATTTATCAAAACAGTCTCAAATTTAATAATAAAATTAAAATAACCAAAATAATAACAAATTTTGCTCGCCAGAACTCAAAACTCAACATTCTAAAGTATTAATTAAATGGCAAATAGCTTGAGTCTTTTAAAATTATTACTAATGAAACTTAAACATTAAATATTTTTTTCAAAACATAGTGGTCTTTTATAATAATAAAATTAAAATAACTACTAAATAAAGTTTGAACTATTAATTAAAGTATTGAAATAATCATTTTTGTTCCAAAATTCAATGCTCCCAGCGGGGTTATGGATTCGTATCCCGCTGGGAATATTTTATAAACATTTTAAAAGTAAAATATTAAAGATCAATTGTGTCGATATCGTTTTCCTCGTCAGTTTCAGGAAGAATGTCTAACAGTTGCTAAAGACTATAAATCTAAATATTCCTTATGAAAACACTTTGGTATAGTTCCGTTAGAAAATGAACGCTTTAAACCGTTATACTTAGCCACTGGTATAGGGTTAGGTTTGTCATAGTGTTGGTAAACCAATACTAGAAGTATAAAAGTAGTTTTTTTCCTCGAGATGAACAGCTATGTCCTTGATTTCTTTTTCTGAAATAATTCTGTATTTTCAGCTTTTGTACAGATTACACATTTGTCCTTTTTGGCGTATGGAATCGAATATTGTAATGATCATTAAATATTTTTATAAATACTCTTTCACTTAGGTGTAATTTAGAATTATTTTGCCAGTGTTTGAGATAAATCCTAAATAAATTTGTAGCATTTTTAAATTCTTGAGGTAAATACAGACATGAACTCTTTTTGCTATACCGGGTGTTTGTGAAACGCTCCCGAAAACGAAGACAGATGATAGTACTAAGGATACCTATGATGATGGGTCACAAAGAAATTCGATCTCGAATAATCATGAAAATACTTAAACATAAAACCAGCAGTGAAACTTAAAAAAGAAAATCAGCTGACAATAGGGTCAATATCCTCGCGGGCTCGAACTCTTATCTAGATCGGTACGAAACAATGCATTAGGTATACTACTCACTCTACCCTTCCCTTTCACACACACGCTGCCTCGTGTCGCCTCGCGCTGTAGAATTTACACATGCTTCAAGGACGATACTTCATACGCATTTGTTTTGGCGGGATTGATTAATAATTTTAGGTTTTGGCAAATAGTAGCTTAAGTAGATAAGTTAGGTATTTAGACAAGTGTTGTAAATTATTAGGTATTGTGGTACCATCGCTAGTTGCGGGCCGCGCGAATTCGGCGTTCGCGCGTACATTGACCCTAGTCAACTGATTGTAATTCAGTAATTCCACTGCTGGTTTTATGTTTAAGTATTTTCATGATTTTTAACTGAAATTAACGTTTTATTTAACTATACTAACACGATGGAGCGTAAATAAAGCTAATAAAACGTTGTGAAAAGATGATTTTTTTCATCAGGATCGATTTTATATTTCACCCATCATCAAAGATATAGTTAGTACTGTCGTCTGTCTTCGTTTTCGGGAGCGTTTCAAAATACCCTGTATAATTATGAATTATGACAATAATGCGAATTTCTTTTTCTCTTCAACACTATACTTCTCTGCTTGACATATTCTCTTTTCTATGCTTGCCATATTTTCGTGTGCATTTTTTACTGTATATAAAATAAACTTTTGGGTAATATGTAATGTGTTAATCAAAAACTTTTGACAAACTGGTCTAGATCCTTCACCTTCGTTTATAACGTATTCAAATGATTGGCCTCTTCTGCTTTCTACACATTTAGTATTTTTTTCTTTGATTGAAATCGGCTGTGCACATCTTACGATCCAGTATTTTCTACTTTGAACATCTAGAGTCCAGAAATATTTAAAAAGGCTCATTCTTCTATCCTCTGATACTTCGTAACATTTTCTAGCACATACGCCAGGTAAGCATGGGATTTTTTTCATTGACTTATCTTCTATTATACTTCCTGATCTTGTTTCATACGACTTGCCAACATTTTTTTGTTGTTTCCTAAGCTTACTTTTGTTTTCCTTTTTGCTCTCTTTTCGTTCTTATCTATTAATTTTTGTTTCTTTTTAGTACACTTTCTCTTTTTATTCTCACTATTAATTGAACTCCCGGACTCATTCATGCACCAAAGATCGGAACTACCTGATAAAAAGTCTTCATTATCAGATAGATAATGAACGTAGGGTTTTAAAATCTTATTACGAAATTTCTTACTAGATTTAGGGTGTTCAGAATTCATATCATGATCACTGGTGTCAGTTATTGGATCAAAAAAGATGCATCAAAAATATTGATAAACGAAGGAGAACCCTTATTCTCTTCTAATCCTTAGGTTCATGCTCAAAGACCACTGTTTTCAAAGAAGTGTACACCTGAGGTTGTACACTTCTTTGAAACGACCTTTACGCCCTAATTACGTAAAATAAAGCAAAGCATAAATTAAATCGTAAGGGTTTCGATTATTGAATAACATGTTTACGACCTTTTAATTTGTAATAATAATATTGTTTATAATGTCGTATAAAAAGTTCAATGCAAAAATGAGATTACGACCTACGAATAATTAAAACATGACTTTACGCTCCTATTAAATAACCTTAATAAGTCACCTTAGTAATTATTATAATTATTATGGTGACTGTCACAATCGTAATGTTTAAACTACACAAAAAACCCTGTAACCTGCGAATTGTAGTCATCTCGCTACAACAAGGAACTTAATATGAATTTAACAAACACTGGAATGCGATCCTGGTAGAATCAATTCCAATTTAAATGTCGTTTCTTTTAGTGATACCCATAGAGCAACACGGGTCAACGGCGGACCAGAGGGGAGCAGCCATAGCGGTTTTCCCCTATACATAACTGTGTCATGTTTTGCAATAAAATAATAAATTAACATTTTCACACATACATAGATACATTATAAAGCCGGTCACTCACATTCGCACGAATACGCAAACCCACAAGTGTAGGACGACATTTGCAAATGATTATGCAGTTTTTGCTGCATTCGCGGTTTTCCAAGCTGTGTCGGTTTTTTAACGGACATCAAAGTGCGCGAACCTCGATCCTTCGCGTACTCTCCCACACATTCGTGCAACCTGCTGCGCACACGATTGCGAAGGTAACGGACGTTTCGCCAATTTCATAGTTCGTGACGTATATGTGTAGCGTACTTAAACTAACTTCATCATGGATTGGAACAATACCAAGGTGATGGAGTTCATTGAACTCCTGCAGAATGAATCGACCATATGGGATACTCAAAAGAAATCCCATAAAAATAGAACGAATTAAAATTTATTTTCTCTTCAATGTTCCATTGACGAATTAAAAAAGAAGAGAAATTCTAGAGAAGACTGAGACATTCGTAAACAAGCGCAAACGGGTTCGCAAATCGATTATGCGAACCCATTTGCATATCCGCTAAGTTTGCGAATGAATGTCTGACGGCCCTTCACATGCGTGCAAACATTCGTACAATGTTTGCGCGCATGTGAGTGACCGCGGTAACAGTATCGCTCGGTGACAGCGATAACTCGGATCAGTTGCTAGACCGATCTGCATATTGCATGGGGCTGAGCGGCCTGTAATGGTAAACAAATCCGAAACAACACGATCTTTATTTTTGTAATTTTGAGTTTAAAAAGAAGTGAATAGCAATAATGTAAGTAGAAAATACCTATATATGAAAGGTAACGTCATCGTTTTGTAAATTTGACGTGGCAGATTTCTGTTTGCAGCAAAACGCTGAACAATTCGGCATTTTTGTAAAACGTCGATTCAGCCGCGCAATTAATGACTTATTAATTAAAGATTTAGTTTAGTGAGCAGTGCGGCTGCAACTAGTTTTATTGTATGTGTAGGACCTCAACACTTATACGTTGACAGAGGGGAACGCCTGCGTATGGCTACTCCCCTCCGAACCGCAGGTGGCCCGTGATTCTCTATGTTGGTACCGATCAAAAACAAAAATTGTCGAATGCACAGGTAATGTATTACGAGTTTTATGGTAGTAAGTTGATTTTTTCATTAACTGTGGCATTAGCTACAAGGCCTTCAGCCAAAAAATATTTTGTAATATATTTTACGACATAAAAATATTAACAGATTTCTTCACAATAATATGTTGATACATCACATTTCGAGGATTTTGGGACATTTCGACTGCAGATTTAACCGGCAGACAGTCGATGACGATAGAATCTCATGGTGCCTAAGCGGGAAAAATATATTCAGGTTTTTATCACCATCGGAATACTTGTTTTATCGTTTCCACTAATAGTTCACATGAGCAGACATTTAATACACAAAATCGCGTCACTTTTACGTACCGGAATCTACTTAAAACCATTATTTAAATGCAACGATCCGCCGGCGGTCAAGTCCCACCAAAACTCAGGAAGCATATTTGTTTAAGCCACAGATTACTTTAAGAGGATACTACGCATGTTTAAGACCATAGAGTCGAATAATATACACTGGAATTACAGAATTACAATACACCCATAACCCGTAATTTATCCACTGAGATTCGAACCCAGAACTATTTTACTAATAATGATAATATTATTAAAAATGTGAAAGTTGGTTTGGATGTATGTCCTTTGGATGGCTATATGTAAATTATATCGTGGATTAAAGGACAGGGTACACATAATAACAATAATATAAATAAAGTTTAATTTATTTTAATGTTTTTAATATGGATGCCCTAACCACGAACCCAAATAGCTGTTTTAACAATATTTTAAAAGCCATTTTAAATAATAAATTAATCGTAAACAATAAAGAGTATTATTTTATAAAGTGCTGACTTTTCAATAATCGGACAAAAGTTATTGATAGGATAATCTCAGACCAACAAAGAAAAAAGAAAGATTGAACTCTGCGTACATTTCAAGTGACGTAAAACTAAGCTAACAGTAAAATCATATTCACATGTAAGAACACGCACTCATGTACACATATGCATTTGCAACCAACAATATGGTTTTAGGTGCATATGTGTGCGTCCAGCAGAAAGAAAAAAGATGTGTGCGTGCATGTAAAGAAGTTGAGCATGGTTTTTTTTTGTTCGTTTATCTTTTTGGTCGGTCTGAGAGGATAAAATAATACTTAAATAAATTACAGTGACAGGAATAAAATAAATAGTTCAATTATTTAGTTATTGGCTAACTTTTTCTTGACGTTTGAAAATATAGTACGTGAGGGCAATATGGTCATCCGGTTAATATGGTCACTTTCTTAAAACTCAAAACTACAGCCTTGTATAGGTGGCTCTGTGATACGATAGCTCTTTATCAGTCAATCAAATAATAAAGGATCAAAAGGGCGCTGCTTTATCGACACCATTTTGACAGTTGAGAATATAGTAACAATTTTTGTCGATTTTAGTATTGTTGTAGTGTAGTTAGTTTTTTATAAGTTGATTTTTCGAAGTGTTCCTAATTATTGGCAAAGCTTGTTTGCTATTTTTTCTTGCTATATTTTATATATTAGTTATAGTATACGACTTTGTGTTTTTGTCTCTGTTCTCCTCTTAGTTTTGGTTTTATCGGGCGGCAAAGCTTAAGGTGACCATATTACCCTCACGTACCTTACAGCTATAACCCTAAAAATACTAAATGTAATGAGGTTTTCGAAAGAATTTTTCATTACCTCATGTTTTATTTAAAAAACATAACTACATTATAGTGATGTAAACTTTAATATCGATAATTTGATAAATGCTTAATATAACCTAAAATGGAAGATTTTATGTTTCGTTCTTTAAAAATAATTTATGGTACTAAGTCTAATCCTAAAGTACTAAAGTCAAGGCGCTGAGGAATGAAATGTGATTATTATATTTAGACTGTAAAAGGGACCACAACATTTGTTTGTAAATTAAATTCTCTAATGCGTAAATACTTAAACGCCGCTTAATTTTTAGATGCCGTTAAGTCTCGTGCTGTCTCTATCAGTTTAAGTCAAAGTAACTGTAACACCACAAAACTTAACGGCACCTTAAAATTTAGTAGCATTTGAGCAGTATTTGGCCATATATATACTAAATTAGATTTCGACACTCAAAAAAAATAATATTACTATGTATCGAAAGTATAATTTAGGAGTGGTTATTTAAATGTATAATTCGAAATTGAATCTTGTTGCGTGTTTTTTTAGTTATTATTGCATTTACTTTGCAACCATCGATATATATGTACTACGTACTAGATTTGGCATTCCGAACATTCACTATGTTCAAATGAACTGTACTGCAATCCGTACACCTTTAGTGTCATTTAGTGTGGCTTCAATATTCATAGAGTGTGGAGCTGCGCTAATAATACGAGATTTCAAATTAAAGTTTAAACCTGAACGTAATTAATCATCAGTAGTCAATGAAGTAAAATTAATATTGTAATAATATTACATTAGAAAAATAAATTTCTTCATTTAAATATGCCACGCTATCTAAAATCATAGACTAAAATCTACTATCTCCCGCGCATGCGCGAAAACAGAGTAGTGCACATTTTTTGTTTGGAATAGCTTCTCTAGTACGTAGTACATAGAACTCAATGTTTGCAACATATTTAAAAATGTTCTATTTCGCGATGACTGTTTCGCCTTGATTGTAGTAGTGACGTGTACCGACAGGCGCGTTTGTGTGTGTAATTGCGATTCGTTCGACTCGCGACCGTAACTGAGCGCTCCCGAGGCCTGCGCACACACTAACACAATGTGTATGTGCACGGCTAACAACAACCAAAGTCAAACCTTCATCGTGAAATAGAATAACTATATCCTTCGATTGTTGTCCTGCAATGTTTTTACATATATGCCGTGCACCGGCTTAAGCGTGATTACACCTTAATGGTTTTCACATTTTTATATATTCTTTTTTTTTAAATTATATTCGCAGTTTAATAAGGCCCGTATTAATAAACGTTACTCAGCTCAAGTACACGCACTTGAGTACAATCTTGAGGTTATGATCTTATTAATAAACATATCTCAAGATGCGGTTTAGGTTTACGATATCAGCTGAGTGCCACACTGATTAATAAACGAAACTTGATTCTCAAGTGTGTATACTTGAGTGCAAGTCACAGAACAGTATTCCTAAGTACAGCGTTTTGAGATACTGTTTTTATGTGTTTATTAATTAGCAACGATCTTGAGATGCTGATTTCGTAATGAGGGCGTACTCAAGTGCGTATCAAATGATTACGCACTTGAGTTCGTCGTTGAGTAACGTTTATTAATACGGGCCTAAGTCTATTTCAATCTAAGCCATGTCGTTACAAGATCACGTTATAAAAAATAATACTTATTTATAAAAAGGTTCTTTCTCTGGACAGATCACTATGACTACCGGTTACATAAAATTAAGTACATTAAATAATTGTTCTTAATTAAAAATTAATCACAAATAACCCTACACTATTAAAGGAGTAAATCTTGTTTGTTTACATTTGTAAGTGGTTTCAACTGTTTTATTGATTGTGATGAAAATAAATATAGTTAGCTATAGGTGTTTTTTCAGTCATAAAATACAACTATGAAAGTAGATATGAAAGTAAATTCTTCATTAGTATTGAAGTCTGATAATCTTCAGTAAATGCGTAGTGTTGTTGTAATATATTTTATATTATAATATATAACAACGCCATCTATTGTCGAGTTAAATTTGTGTTTGTTAACTAACAGATAGCGTTGAACCAAATATATCCTAAAAAGCCTCCTACCTGGAACTTACTGAAATAAGCATTTACAAATCTTATACTTATTTTAGTTTAATCAAAAGCGCGTATACTTTTTTATTTTGATATAATTAAGATTTTCAATTCACTGTCGATAAATATTTTATCTAACATTGGGTTTATATATTAAAGCAACAAAGTTGATACTCATTAAACGAGGATAACTAGGATAGCATATAGGGTTGCCAACTTTTTTCTTCAGATTGAAAATATATATAATACTTCGCCCGCGTGGAATTTATTACGATTGCATTTTATTGATTTATTTTTTTGCGCGGAACCCTAATTTCTTTTCTAAAATAAAAGTAGCCTAAGTTACTCCTTATAACATTAGCTATCTGCCAGTGAAAGTCCCGTAAAAATCGGTCATAAAAAAATATTGCGATATCTTCATTAATTATAAAGTTGTTAAATTTTTGAGAAACAACGATTTTTATAAGCACTACGTGTTCAGTGAACATTATATGCAACGAATAACATTGTTCACAAAGAAATTTTGTAATCGAAGCATATTTTTGCATGCGATCTTTTTGATGTTTTTCTTTTTGATCCCTCGCACATACGAAAACTTTGTTAATATATCAAGCGACGCGGACGAAGTCGCGGGTATCAGCTAGTTATAAATAAATACATTATTTTTGCTACAGTTCATCTTTAACAGTCCACTACTAAACCTGGGCATTGTAGAGTGGATTTGAAATACATTGTCTTGAGACTTTCTGGTGTTTCCCTAACGCCTTTTGCGACAGTCGCAATGGAGTGATATATATTTTCTTGGTGGTACAGGTCATTCCTGTCAGATCGGGCTATGTGTCCGTATCCACCTTTGCCTCTTTTAACTACGACAATGTGTTACACCTACTATACTTATTAGTGTTGACAACCCTAGAAGCCATTTCATACTCTCATCACTTAACTGGCAGTTAAAGAAAACTGTTTGTTCATGTATTGTTGGATAGCATTTAAGACTATTTTAATTAATTGGTGATGACTGCATATCCTGGAGTAAACTTATGGAAACGGTGATCACATCTGCTGTCGGAACATGGCGGTGATCTCCTCCACCGTCCTGTTCTTGGTCTCCGGGACCTTGAAGCTTATGAACACGATAAACAGGAACTGGAGAACCGCGAAGATTATGAAGGTGTTCATGCCGAGGACGAGCTAAAAGGTAAAAGAGGGGTTTTAGGGTTTTTAACCAACTTCAAAAAAGGATAAAGTTAAAAAGTTAAAGTAACAGTTGCTGGGCACAGGCCTCCTCTCATTTCTGAGAGGGTTTTAGGGCAAGGAAGTGTCCACCGCGCTGCCCCAAAAAAGTTGGGGAACTTAACATGTCTTCGAAATATTTCATATCATATCAGGTTTCCTCAAGATGTTTTCCTTCACCGCTGAGCACTCAAAATTGTAAGTAAATCAGCACTCAAAATTGCAATTATCAATTTCATTGGTGCCGGCGGGGATTGAACCCGGTGAAATTTACAGCGAGGGCTTAGCTCCTGAACCACGGTTCTCAAAAAAGGATGTTATTTAACTGGCTTTAAAAAAGGATTTAAAGGATTTTTTTAACAAAATTGAGGTGACAAAGGATTCTATACAGTCCACCTGTCTGGTCACCGAGTACCAAAATGGAATGCCCTACAGTCTTTTAACAAAATAAATTAATAATGTAATAATAAAATAAATTAATACAAATGTCTAATTTATTTTGATGTTATATTGCTATGTCGCGAATGCGTGGGCTCGACCGGGAAAGGACCACGCTCTCACAGAATACCAGCGTGAAATAGCAGTTCAATGCTGCTGACAATGACGATGATCGCGACGATGACAATGACGATGATCGCGACGATGACGATGATGACGATGATCATGATCATGACGTTGACGATGATCGCGGCGATGACGATGACAATGACGATGACAATGACGATGATCGCGGCGATGACGATGACGATGATCGCGACGATGACGATGATCGCGGCGATGACAATGACGATGATGACGATGACGATGACGATGACAATGACGATGACAATGACGATGATCATGAAGATGACGATGATCATGACGATGACGATGACGATGATCATGACGATGACGATGACGATGATCATGACGATGACGATGACAATGACGATGATCGTGACGATGACAATGACGATGATCGTGACGATGACAATGACGATGCTCATGACGTTGACGATGATCATGATCATGACGATGACGATGACGATGATCATGACGATGACAATGATAGTAATCATGACCATGACGATGATCGTGACGATGACAATGACGATGATCATGACGTTGACGATGATCATGATCATGACGTTGACGATGATCATGATCATGACGATGACGATGACGATGATCATGACGATGACAATGATAGTAATCATGACCATGACGATGATCGTGACGATGACAATGACGATGATCATGACGATGACGATGACGATGATCATGACGATGACGATGATGGTAATCATGACCATGACGATGATCATGATCATGACGATGACGATGACAATGATCGTGACGATGATCATGATGATGACATGATTTCGAAAATTAGATTTCTTCTACCATGACTCAAAATTAAGAGGTCTTAATCGCGGAAGGTTGTCGAGTGGCAGCCTCGTACCGACAGGCGAAGTGTAGGGCGTCCCCCCCACTAAATGGAGTGACGACCTGGACATACAGGAAGTCAAGGGATGCAGGTGGCTCGGGACCGTGCTTTGTGGCATAGGCATTCCTTGGTCCCCCAATAGCAGGAGATAATTTTATCCCCCGGGGAAAGGAGAAAATGTTTATCCCCTCGCTTAGTTTTATCCACCCTTCGAGCAGGGCACACCGGTGGATATAATATCCACAGTAGATAAAATGGGAGATAGACTTAGACTTAGATAGATTTTTTGTATGAATATAAACTTAAACCCACGTCCAATGAACTAGGATGAAATTAACCTTTCAAATGTCAAAAAGCATAATTTTTATGTTTCATTTGGCCCCATGCTACGGACGGGGATATATGTCTACTCGTTATTTCAAACTCGGATATACTTCTCCTGTTTGACATAACAAGATAATTTTATCTATTGTCAGTGGATATAATCGGGGGATAAATTTTTTGTCCCCAGCCCATGCTAGCCGTGCTGGTGGATTGTGTGTTCACTTGTCACGCTTATTCTAAAAAAAATCTTTTTCATAGGCTTCTACTTTGTTCACCTATTTATACCCTATTTTTTTCCTATCGGTAAATAAACGTCAACCGGTAAAAATTACTTTGTGTTTTGCACAAATGTTTGCAGTATTGGCCAAACACTTCAGCATACGGTTCCATTAATATTAGGGAAGCTATACTTACGGACAGAGGCAAGAAACTGAGTCCAACTATGAAGTTGGCCGTCCAGTTGACAGTCACGGCTACCGAAGAGGCAACCGGTCTAGCCGCTTGGTTGAAAAGTTCTAGAAAATGTTTTAACAAGTTAATTATTAAATATATCTTACTACATATCCATTATCCATCATCTAGTGGGTGTAGTGAGAGGCGACAGAGGGAAACAAACCAGGAGATGGGGGGCCGTTCAAGTATTACGTAAGTAGAATTTTGGTAATTTTTGACCGCCCCCTCCCCCTCGTCAGCAAAAGTCAGCAAAGCTCTTCCCCCCCCTTCCCATGCTTACGCAAACATTTATATAAGTATTTTTTAAACTGTTCTTGTTTCAAATACACAAAATCGCACCACATTAACATATCAAATCCACTTGAAACCATTATTTAAACAATAATACAGGAGCAGCAATCCGCCGCCGGTCAAGTTCCCGCCAAAACTTCGAAGTATACAGAAGACGCCGACTCAACTATTTAATATAATACTTGACTTTCAGTACACTTTTTTGAACACCTTGTAAAAGCCGTTGCATTTAGAATTATATTCATTACTAGCGGCTTTACACTGGTGATTTCTGGATCTTTATAAAAGATCCACCTACCGGGTACAATTGTGAATCTAAGCCATCCAGAGTCTCAATCAAACACAAAAAATTTCATCAAAATCGGTTCAGCCGTTTAGGGGTAGTTCAGTGACTAAAGGTACTCTGTGTCAGAGACAAACACACGTACAGAAGAATTATACAGGGTATTTTTGAAACGCTCCCGAAAACGAAGACAGATGATAGTACTAAGGATACCTATGATGATGGGTCACAAAGAAATTCGATCCCGAATAATCATGAAAATACTGAAACATAAAACCAGCAGTGAAACTTAAAAAAGAAAATCAGCTGACAATGGGGTCAATATCCTCGCGGGCGCCGAACTCTTATCTAGATCGGTACGAAACAATGCATTAGGTATACTACTCACTCTACCCTTCCCTTTCACACACACGCTGCTTCGTGTCGCCTCGCGCTGTGGAATTTACACATGCTTCAAGGACGTTACAATGTGCGCCTTTGTTTTGGCGGGTTTGATTAATAATTTTAGTTTTTGAGACAGTTCCATGTTGACTATCACGAGCGATAGTTCAATTGTTTTGTTTATTAAATTATTGTCGTTATTACTTGTTATTTATTAATTAATAATATTGTTCTTGTTGTTACGTTTTGTGTTTTTTGTTTTGTTTGTTAGGTACGTTTATAGTGCTCGTGAATACGGCAACATGTTAATGTGCCTTGAAGAATCTCATAAGGCCACGGAGGATCGGTAAGCTGTTTCATACCTAATTTTTTTTAAATAACTTAGTACTGAACTGATCTGAATAGGTACATAACTGAATACATCAGAATAATTAACATACCTACACAATGGATAAAAAAGCATGACTCTAACCTTGTTAACATTTTATTTAAGTATTTTTTTCATTAGCGGGGAATTGAACCAGTTGTTTGGTTTATTTAACCTGTGAATTCGAATTAAAATGGCTACGTGGAGACAAGCACAGTGGCAAAATAGTAGGTTAAGTAGATAAGTTAGGTGTTTAGACAAGTATTGTAAATTATTAGGTATTGTGGTACCATCGCTAGTTGCGGGCCGCGCGAATTCGGCGTTCGCGCGTACATTGACTCCTAGTCAGCTGATTGTAATTCAGTAATTCCACTGCTGGTTTTATGTTTAAGTATTTTCATGATTTTTTTTGGTGAAATGTCGTTTAAAATAACTGTAGTAACATGATGGAGCGTGAATAAAGTTAATAAAACGTTGTGAAAAGATGATTTTGTTTTCCTCGGGATTGAATTTTTTTGTGACCCATCATCATAGGTATCCTTAGTACTATCATCTGTCTTCGTTTTCGGGAGCGTTTCAAAAATACCCTGTATAGGTATATAATTATTTATAACAATTATATATTAAAGAGAGTACTCATCGTGGTAATCACCTAGTTAAGGAAGTCGGTATTTAGTTTTAGTCAATTAGTTATTAGTTAGTTTTAATGCAAATCTTTAAAAACAAATTACATATAATTATATTTTCTACTTTAAGGGGAATTGTTGGGATAAATTGTCCCAACAGTGGGTCAAGTAACACTCACCAGTGACGAGGAACCAGGGAATGGAACCCGGTCCCACCGCGAACATCACCACGAACAGTATCACCAGGATTATGCACAGGTACGACACCCACACGAGTTCAGTCTGTTGACAAAGTAATTTTAAATTAATGGAAGGACAGGCTTAAAGGTTAAACAGTAATTAAGAAAACCCGACTGAGTTAAAAAGTTTACTGAACAAAACTTTCCGCCCCCATTTTTGTATTTGCAGATGCAATAATACGTAAATACGTGGTAGAGCCAAGCTGCAGCTATATTATAATTGCAGCGCGAATGGGTCGGCTCGACCGGGGAAGGACCACGCTCTCACAGAATAGCAGCGTAAAATGGCAGCTTAATACTGCTCTGTTTCGTATGGTGAGTGTAGAGAACCGGAGACCCGTTTTACTGGAAACGAGGCATTCCATCTTAGTCCTCACGGGTGACAACGCATCTGCATTTTGATTCTTAATCGAAGATATATGTAGGTGTCTATGGGCCACAGCATCCACTTACCATCAGGTGGACTGTGTGCTCGTTTGTCACCCTATTCTATAAAAATTAATTATTTATAGCATCTCACTCCCACAATTAAGGCGAATCTAACGACATACGATCATATGTTAAAATCCGTCAAGTCGTTTAGGCTACAGAGCGTGCCAAAGAAATACACATACATACATACATACACTCGAAAAACATTACCCTCCTTGTGGGGTAGTTGGAAAAAACACGACTGTTATTGTCAATTTAAGAGATTATCGCTTTACTTATTTCTTTTGTCTTTGGATAATTTTATTTATTTATCCCTTATTGCACTACCCCAATTTTTTTTTATTTTTGATGAAAAAAGCAGATCCGCCCAATTGCGATATTTGTCACATTATAGAAGATGTCCAACATATGCTAGCAGAATGTGTCAAATATTAATGTGAAAGGGAGAATCTGGTGCAAAAATTTAATATTAATTTGTGTGAAACGGGTTGGTTTTTTAAGTATACTTGCGAAGCCACACTCAGCGATAGCAAAATCATTAATTTCCATATTCTTGCCACATTGATTCCCCTTTTCTAAATACTTAGGATTTGTGTAACAGGAACAAGGTATGTTACGATAAGGCTGACATATCCTTGTAGGATAAAAGTATTTTCAAATAAAGATAGATAATAAAAAAAACCCTTATTGCAAAACACGCAAAAGGCAGACTCAATGCCTGTCATTCTCTACCAGTCAACCTCGCATGTGCTAAGAAGGTTATGATTTTTTTGAAAAATTAGAAAAGTTATGGTAGGTGCAATTAACCCTTTCACTGTCCCATGCACTATATATAGGTCATTGCTATTGTCTTACTATTGTGTCTGAAAACCGGACAGTGAAAGTGTTAAATAGGTTATGTTGAATAATATAAATAAAAATGAAGTGTATGTCCAATTCGATTAAGATAAGGGCGTTATTTGCATGCAAGATATGAATAGCTATTTTTGAAACTTTTGTCTGTGGCTCATCTTCGGAAAATTCTTAACAGATAGAGAGCAATGCCAGGAGTGATCTGGGCTATATTATATCCGAAAAACATGGAGATTTTTTTTTTGCTTCACTGCTGTGTTAGTCCCTACCTTAATGTATGGCAGTGAAAGTTGGGTGTGGCAGAAGAAGCACGAGAGTAGAATAAATGCGGTCATTAAGGAGTATTTTAGGGCTGAATCTGAATGACAGGGTGAGAAATAGTGTGATAAAAGAAAAGTGAAATTTGCAAGATGACCTTGTGACCAGGATTAAGAAAGGAATGCTTCGGTGGTTTAGTCATGTGGAAAGAATGAACGAGGAAAGAGTAACAAAGCAAATTTATGTTACAAAAGTGAACGGAAGAGTTGGGAAGGGACGCCCTAGACGAAAGTTTGTCGACCAAATTGGCGATATATTGAAAATGGGCCAGATTAAGAGTACCCTTAACCGACGAGCATGTAAGCGTAGATATATGGATGTGGGGGAGGCGAGAGAGGTGTGTCAGGATCGTGTTAAATGGAAGTCCGTAGTCTCTGCCTACCACTCTGGGTGACAGACGTGAGTGTTTATGGTATGGTACTTTTTGAGAAATCGAAAAATTCTTAAAGTAAATGGGATCTGATGATTATCTTAAATATAAATAACACCACAATAAGAGAGGTTACTATTACACAATAATATGAATACAACTCACGTATAAGCTGGCAATACACAAGGATATGGAGCAGACGAGCATGCCCGAAAACCCAGTGAGGAGTAGGGTCTTCCTCCCGGCTATTTCCACCAGGACCAAACTGATCACCGTCATCACAACATTCATGGCGCCCATGCCTGGAAAAATGGTAAAAAAATAAATTTCACATTACCCGAGTAACCCGGTCTTGATGCCAGCCGGCACAAATTTTCTCAAGATCGTGATCATCGTGAGGAAAAATCTAAAAAACACACTAGAGCAGCGCGTCGGACTAAATGTTACATATCCCTCTCAGAAGTGAGAAATTTTGCCCAACTGTGGGATATATTATAGACTACAACTTTAAATTTATTACTATAAAAGTTAAAAAAAAAAGTTAAAAATGTGCAAAAAATTAAAGAGCAAACCACTGAGGCATTGTTTTGTGTATTTATATAATATTCTAGAAACTGATAAACTTTTATTAAAAACTAACTTCTCAATTAAATGACATTGTGTAACAAAAATCTTTACCTCAGTGTCAACTAGCGACATCTGGTGAGCAGAAAATGATTAGCCCTCATTAATACAGCTGCAGCATGGCTCTACCACGTACAAAATATACGTGCGCTTATACTACACACTTTGTTGCTTCTCTATGTTAGTTGTGTACGGTGTGTGCTTTCTATTCGACTATAGTATATTTGACGCGTTCACCGCTTGTTTTTTTTTAAATTTCGTTTACTCTCCCCCTCCGTCTACTTACCGCCACCGGTTTGAGCATTTTACGCCTGGCGTTAACGAGATGGTATACCATCTATTAAAAGCTAGGCTGTACTTGGACGTGGCTTTTTAAGCGCGCTCATCATGCATAATCGCGAAGTGTGCAGCCTCCGTAATTACTTCATGGCGAGATCGGATGATTCATTATAATAAGGACGTCATTTCTTGTAATAAAGGGCTTACCCCTTTATCCTTAGCCAACGAGCATTGGCAAGACCCGGCAGTACAGAACACTTCCGACCGGGAGACCGTATGGAAGGTGAAGGAGCTCCACGGGAGGTTCTACAAGGCTCTACATGAGCCTTTCGTAGACACAGTCGCCTCCCTCCACTGGCTACGTTTCGGTGACCTCTTTGGGGAAACCGAGGGTTTTGTCTGTGCGATACAGGATCAGGTTATTAAGACCAACAACTATCGGAGATACATCCTAAAGGATGGCACTGTCGACATCTGTCGAGCTTGTCGCCATCCCGGTGAGTCACTTAGGCATGTCATCCGGTTGTTCGGCGCTTTCGAACTCTGAGTATTTGTACAGACACAACCTAGTAGCCAGGATTCTACACCAGGAGCTCGCTCTGAAATACGGTCTCGTAGATCGGAAACTGCCTTATTATAAGTACATGACGGAAGCCGTGCTCGAAAATGACCGCGCCAGGCTCTACTGGAACCGGGCCATCATCACAGACAGGACTATTCTTGCGAATAAGCCTGATATTGTGCTGATGGACCGGGCACAGTCAAGGATATTTTTGGTCGACATTACCATTCCGTATGACGAGAACCTCGTGAAAGCCGAAGCAGATAAGAAGACAAAGTAAACCTGGCTCACGAGGTGACCGACATGTGGGGTGGTCTGTCGACCGAAATTATTCCTGTAGTCGTCTCTGCGAACGAGCTAATCCCGGTCAGCCTCTCGGGTCATCTGAGGCGACTGAGACTCCGTGACGGACCGCTCCGGGCTCAAATGCAGAAGGCGGTGCTCCTCGATACCGCCCGCATCGTTCACCGGTTTCTTTCCCTTTCCCCCTAACCCTCGGCCGTTTGGTCTCCCCTGCCGAGGGCTTCCATCTGGTTGGGCCTTTATTTATTCATGTATTTTTATTTATTTATGTTATTATATTTAATAGGTATTTATGTATATTTATCATTTTCTTTTATTTATTTATTCAGCCCAACCAGATGAGAATACTTTATGGATACCCAATAATAATAATTAAAAAAAAAGGAAAAACATAACCCTTTTTTATACTCTTCCGTAAGAGGATAAAAAGTTGCCTCTATGTTATGCACGGTCATTTACTGTCTCCATACAAAATTTCATGAAAATCTGTCCAGTTGTTTTTGCGTGAATCGTGAACACACAATTTTTCTACAGATTTATAATAATAATAATAATGTAAAGATGATACCAGTATCTTCATTAGCCCGTTTGAAAGAGAAACAGAAACTTTTTTTATTCAATATAGATATGTCGGAGCGTCTATAAAATACCCGGTTGGATCGAGGTGGAATGGAGGGTATATCGAGAAACCCCCACTCGTTTGTGCAATATAAAGATCACTGTAGGCGCCGTGCGAGGGTTCTACGAGTGAAGTCATTCTACGAGTGCTAAGATAGTGTCGTGGTTCTGTTCGTTGTAGTAATTCTTCTAGTGCAGGCAAAGAGGATGGTGTTGCTGAGAGGCTGCCCTGTGTTACACTGAGATATTCGAGTGAAGTCACTCTACGAGTGCTAAGATAGTGTCGTGGTTCTGTTCGTTGTAGTAATTCTTCTAGTGCAGACAAAGAGGATGGTGTTGCTGAGAGGCTGCCCTGTGTTACACTGAGATATTCGAGTGAAGTCACTCTACGAGTGCTAAGATAGTGTCGTGGTTCTGTTCGTTGTAGTAATTCTTCTAGTGCAGACAAAGAGGATGGTGTTGCTGAGAGGCTGCCCTGTGTTACACTGAGATAAGTAGTGTTGCTGTTGGTTTGCATACTTTGGTGTTATCATGTAATTACGTACCTCACGTTACACTGGTGTGTGATCGTGGAGGGGACGTGTTACGGTGTGGTCGAACTGTAATTTCACTATACTGAACGTATCGTGCGTTACGTTGTCTTATTACTGATAATGATTAATTGCGTAAGCAAGAGAGCAAGTTGAACATCCGCTCTCACACTTTTATTTTTTTTAACAATTAATGCTATCCTGATGTATTTCCGAGATCTAAATTGGGATTTTCTGCTGAATCTCCGACAGATATAACAACACAAAACAAATTAGAAATAGCTTGATAACGATCACCTCATTCCCAGGGATTAATATCATCCATAAATTCCTTAATATTATAATAACCCTTTTTATACAAAGTTCGTTTAATAAAGTTTTTGAACTTTGAGGAGGTCAAATTGTGTATATTTTCTGGGATTTTGTTGTAAAAGCGTGCACATCGTCCCAAGAATGAATTACTGACTCAGACTAGCTTGTGTCTGTTCCTAGTATTTACAGAATGAATATCACTTATTTTTGTAAAACTACTTTTATAGAGCCGTGGTAGCTCAGATGGTTAGCGCTCTCTGTTAATATCACAGTGCGCGAGCAACCCGGGTTAGATCCCCGCCGGCACCAATGAAATTGTTAATTGCAATTTTAAGTGCTGATGGACCACGTGCTCGGCGGTGAAGGAAAATATCGTGAGGAAACCTGCATGTCTGAGAAATAAGAAAAAATAATATTTCGAAGACATGTGAAGTTCGCCAACACGCATTGGGGCAGCGCGGCGGACACCTCCTTGCCCTAAAAACCCTCTCAGAAATGAAAGGAGGCCTGTGCTCAGCAGTTGGGACGTATATAGGCTGTAACTTTAACATTTATTTTTGTGTGCGTACATTACATTTTCGTAAATGTATTGAGAGGCCAAAGTTAAAGTTGCAAGGAGGTTTTGTTACGCTTGGCAGGTTGCTTGATGATCGAAGTTCCAGGCGTTTCTAAACGAACACATCTATCGGAAGCCATAACTTCTTCCTAGCATATGAGTGGACGATACAAATATTATATACATAGATACAATATCTATATATCGCTACAAAATCCGCGATATCTATTATTTTCAAAGAGTAGCCAAATTTTAAACTTAAGTTCAAATATATAAATAATGATATGCCGTTATTGCAGTTTTTGAATGCGAGTAAATAAGACTTCTACATTTATTTGATATTACTCCAAATTAAATGTGATTTATGGGCAACAATGTTTTTGCCTACCGATCGACCCTCACGAAAGTGTGCGTGCGCAGTAAAATCAGTTAAAATAATGCATTACCACGCATTTTGAATTTAAAAGATAAAAAGGGCAGAATGTTTGAGATTTTTTTTCATTAATTTTTCTTCACCAATTGCCTATATTACTTATTCTGAACGTTCTCTGCAAATTTGGCCGGTTATTTTATTTAATCTTTATTGATTATAGAGGTTTTAGTTCTTTATTGATCCACTAGATCATGTCACCCTCATAGGTATACAGTCAAATACACATAATCAGACAACGATAAATTCACGTAAACAATAATAAAAAATTATCTGTTCTTAATACCTAACAATACTAGTTTATAAAGTTTTCTAGCCTTATCCGACAATGGAAAAGCTGAGATATTATTATACAATCCAACACTATTTTTGTCAAAACCTAATAGTTTTCTATATGCTTCGTTCCGTTCACATTCCATCATAATATGAATAGTATCTTCCACAACTCCACATTTGACACAATTTGGTGAATTCACTTTTCTCATCATAAACGCAAATTTGTTTAATGGAATATGTCCGGAACGAAGCCTCATTGCTGTAATAATTTCTTGCCTTCCCATATTGTATCCTTCAAAACAAAGGAAGCGGGAAAGATGCGGTTGTATCGTCTTGTACCAAATACCTTTTGACAGTGACCTTTCATCAAAGTATTCGGACCACTTTTCTGTACAGTTTTCTCGGACTTTAGATAACGAGTTCAGAGAAATAAGGAACACAATCGAAATTCTCCCCACCACTTATCGCCTCTTTAGCAAGAACGTAGAGGCGGTCTCATTTCCCTCTAAACCAGTGGCGAAGCTCCAAACTAGGGCAAGCCCAAGATATGGTTTTGTTGTTTTTAGCAGTTTTATAAAAATTTACCTTTTCTCTTTTTCGAACTTGCAAAGGTATCGCCCGCGCTTGACTAATGACTAACTTCACACTAAAAGACGGGCTTTTCGCTACGTACAAATTGCTACATAAACAATCGTAGTTATATTTCATTATAGAACATTTTACCACAGGTTATAAAGGGAGCGATCGTCTTCTCGAAAGAACGGTAAAAGCCCACGCGTGCGAGAAAGACGACTATTTTTTATGACAACCTAATCGCGCAGTTTTGGCGCGTGTTGACGTTATAAGGCCTGTGTATATACAGTAATCTATGGCCTGTGTAGAACAGGTCAGCGACAGCGACAGAGAAGCGCGCGGGAAATTTGAAATAGTTTGAAACAGTTTACGAGTTATTTTATTAGTTGATATTATTGATTGAGCAGTTTGATAGAGCAAGCCCGGCTTCTCGGAAGGCGGCACCCATTGTAAGACTATCCTTTCATGGTTTGATTTTAATGTTAAAATAATACTTAATATGTCGTAAGCCAATGGAAAACCGCGAGACAGTAAAGTACATCTTTTTAAATGTTGGAGGGCACTGCGAGAATCTGTTAATATCAACAATTTATCATAATTAAGTGACTTGACATAAGATAAGGCTTCCGCAATTGCAATGAGTTCCGCATGCATAACTGAAATTTCCTAAACTAAGCAGAGCTTAACGTATTCTTTGGTTTGAATGTCTAAAAATGCAACACCCGTTCCTTCTTTATCCTTAGAGCCATCAGTATATATTTTATACTAATTTGTAAAGTTTTCAGTTAAATGTTTATGACATAAAGTTCGTAGGTAATGGGGATTGTATTTTATGTTTTGGCGCACATTCTATTTGAGGGATTATAGAATCGGATAAATCAAACTTGCTAATCAACAAATTGAGTGAAAACATTTCTAAGCGACGACTTGAAAACATACGAGTTTCTTTAAATAATCTATGGGTTGTAACTAGCAGTGGGGTTTTCCTACGTCGCCAATAGAAGCTTTCTTTAAGTTCATCAAGGATACATAATAAATGTGTAACAATATTTTCATCAATAGACTTATACTTTAACCAAAATTTACCTGCTAAATATCTTCTTCGAATAAACAATGGCTGTGAAAGCAGTTCCGATTCCATTACATGGATAGGAGTGCTCTTAACAAACCCACCAATTATCCGCATACACTAATTTTGTATTATATCTAGTTTTGTTAAATGTGTTTTAATGATATTATCAAATAAAAAGCAAGCATAATCCAATCTACTACGTATAATAGCTATATATAAGCGACGCAACTGAACTGGATGTACTCCCCACCCTGGCCCTATTAAAACTTTTAAAATATTTACAAACTTAAGGGCTTTCTCTTTTATTTCGTTTATGTGCCTGGCCCATCGAAGAGATCGATCTAACCATAATCATAAATATTTAATGCCTTCAACGATTTTAAGGCTTCTTTTGTTAACCGTTATATTTATGTGTTCTCTTACGCGTCCATTCTTAAATATGCATGCTTACTTTACTTTTTGATGAATATATTTCTAGTCCTAACTTAAAAAACAAACTATTAAGAGTGTTCAGAGCTAACTGTATATCAATGACTCCGTTACTGATATACAGTGAGCTTTCAAATAAAAGGAGAATCATCGAAATCGGTTCACCTAGAAAAAAGTTATGAGGTAACAACACACATAAAAAAACATACAATCGAATTGAGTACCTCCTCCTTTTTGAAGTCGGTTAATAAAACAGATCCCCGTGTAGTGGCGGGTAAGAATACTCACTACGCCATATCTTCCCGTAGGTGTCGTAAGAGGCAGGACAGAGGGAAACTGAGGCAGAGGATGGGCAGCAGCATCTTTCTGATAACAGCAAAACAACAATAAAAAACTGCGGTTGCCAACCCGCTCGCCAAGCGTGGCAACTATGGCAATATACCCCCCATGATTGTAACGAAGAGACGGCCCCCAGTCCCCGGCGGCCCCGCTATTCCTGGCTACGGTGGCCACCATGGTAACGGGGGGCAGGCAGTGCTAAGAATCTCCGGTGGAGGTTCGGTTGCCACCTACGACGACTCGACCTGGCAACTTATAACGCACGCACCCTGAGGACTGACGAGAAGATCCTGGAGCTGGAAGAAGAGATAGACAAGTTGCGCTGGAATATTATAGGATTATCCGAGGTCCGAAGAGAGGGGGAGGACACGGTAATCCTCGAATCCGGCAACTTGTTCTATCACCGGGGGAGGGCGACCATCTGTCCCAAGGAGGTGTCGGATTTATCGTCCACAAGTCTCTCGTTAACAACGTTGTAAAGATTGGGAGTGTGTCGACGAGGGTTGCGTACCTTATACTCAGAATCACTAAACGGTATTCGCTGAAGGTCATACAGGTTTACGCACCAACCTCGGCACACCCCGATGAGGAGGTGGAGGAAATGTGTATGAGGATATCTCTAGAGCCATGCATTCCTCCAAAACCCACTATACGGTGTTAATGGGAGACTTCAACGCAAAACTAGGCACAAGAGAGTACGGTGAGCTGAAAGTAGGGAAATTCGGTATAGGGCAACGGAACCCAAGGGGCCAGCAGCTGGCTGACTTCATGGAGAAAGAGAGACTCTTTATGATGAACTCTTTCTTCCAGAAGCGGCCCCACAGGAAGTGGACCTGGTCGAGCCCCGACGGTTCGACAAAAAATGAGATTGACTTCATTATGACGACCAGGCGACAACTGTTCAGTGATGTCTCAGTGATCGCGAGGGTGAAAACCGGCAGCGATCACCGAATGGTGAGAGGCACACTGAACCTAAACGTTAAGTTGAGAGGTCACGTCTAATGAAGTCAACGCTCCGTCCCCCTCGTGCTCTAATCCAAAGTCCCGAAACCTTTCAGCTCGAGCTACGAAACCGTTTTCAGTGCCTAGAAGATTGCAATGCAATGGACGATATGAATGACAAGCTCGTGGAAACTGTCCATGCGGTCGGAGCTAAGTTTTGCAAGACCCGCCGCAGAAGAACACAAAAACTCTCCGATCACACACTTAATCTCATGGCTGTTAGACGGGATATGAAGCTGCAGTCTTCAGTAGATTTGACAGAATACAGGCAACTGAACAGACAGATCTCCACATGCCTGCGGCGGGACTTACGCAACTTTAATACTGCTCGTATTGAAGAAGCGATCGAGCGGAACCAGGGCTCCAAAGTCTTTGCTAGAGATCTGTCTGCCAGAAAGAGCCAACTGCCGAAGCTGAAGACCGAGTGTGGCAGCGTCGTTTCCGGGACACCTGAGATTTTGAGTGAGATTGAGAGGTTCTATGGGCAGCTGTACACATCATCGTTGGAGCCACACGCATGTGTGAGTAACGATCCAAGAGCGAGGCTTATCCGACACTATTCCGATGATATCCCGGACGTCAGTCTGAGCGAGATTAGAATGGCTCTCCAGCACCTTAAAAACGGCAAGGCCCCAGACGAGGATGGAATTACAGCGGAGCTTCTGAAAGCGGGTGGAAAACCGGTACTAGAAGTCCTTCAGAAGCTCTTTAATTCCGTCCTACATGGCATTACACCGGAGGCGTGGAGCAGAAGTGCGGTGGTCTTGTTCTTCAAGAAAGGCGACAACGCTCTCTTGAAGAACTACAGACCGAGAGTCATTACGAATCGTCTCGCACGCAGACTTGACGACTTCCAGCCTCCCGAACAAGCCGGTTTCCGAAAAGGCTTTAGCACCATAGACCACATACATACCCTTCGGCAAATTGTACAGAAGTCCGAGAAGTACAATTTGCCCCTATGTCTGGCGTATGTGGACTATGAGAAAGCCTTTGATTCCGTCGAAATTTGGGCGGTGCTGCAGTCTCTTCAGCGGTGCCAAGTTGACTGTCGGTATATCGAAGTGCTGAAGTGCTTGTACAGTAGAGCTACGATGGCTATCCGAGTACAGAACCAGAGTACGAAACCTATCCAACTGCAGAGAAGACAGGGTGACGTAATATCCCGAAACTCTTTACCGCTGCATTGGAACACGTTTTCAAGCTTCTAGACAGGAAAGGATACGGTATTAACATCAATGGCGAGCACATCACTCACCTTCGATTTGCCGACGATATAGTCCTTATGGCAGAATCGCTGGAGGACCTAAGCACTATGCATCACATGGACAAAACAAAGATCATGTTTAATGTCCATGTCACACCTTTGCCGGTAGTTGTTGGGAGCACTAATCTCGAAGTTGTTGACGAGTATGTTTACCTGGGACAAATAGTCCGACTAGGTAAGTCCAACTTCGACCGAGAGGTCAATCGACGGATTCAACTCGGCTGAGCAGCGTTCGGGAAATTACGGCACATCTTCTCGTCAGGTATACCTCAAAACTTGAAAACGAGACTGTACAACCAGTGCGTGTTGCCAGTGATGACCTATGGAACTGAGACGTGGTCCTTCACTGCTGGCCGGATGAGGAAGCTCAAGGTCGCTCAGCGAGCTATGGAGAGGGCTTGCTCGGAGTTTCTCTGCGTAATAAACTAAGAATTGAGGATATCCGCAGTAGAACCATAATATACTCGTTCAGAAGATATTAACCAATACGACTTAACATACTTAGATAATAAAATTTACAATATACCTTTATATCCAAGCAAACCAAATCCATCAAAAATCGTGTAATACCGTGTACGTAGTACCTGCTTCCTTACAAAGTAACAAAATCACGTAGATATCAACCGATACATAGATATTGAAATATAGTATAGATTCTATATCTGATATTCAAATGCAATACATGATACCAATGAGGGCCAATCATCCGCTCACCAGATGTCGCTAGTTGACACTGAGGTGAAGTTTTTGTTACACAATGTCATTTAATTGAGAAGTTAGTTTTAAATAAAAGTTTATCATTTTCTAGAGTATTATTAATACACAAAACAATGTCTCAGTTGTTTGCTCCTTAAATTTTTGCACATATATATTTTTTTAGTTTTTTACTTTTATGAATATCTGTGGTTTTGTCTATTTCTTTTCAATTTAATTAATATAAAATATAACTAAAAGTACAGAAAGAAACATTTACTTTTACATTTTTCGAATAAATATCTCATTTTTAAGTGGCGCCGCCCAGGTGGCAGAAAAAGTCGTGGATGCCCTCATTGACATAGGGTAAAAGTGGTACCCATGTCTATTAGCACTTTCCATAATCGTTTATTACGACATCCACGGGACTGAACGGGATGACGGATTCTCTTACTAAAATCGGAGGGTAGTTCGAAAAACTACTCACCCAAAGTAGCGTACTGTGACTGGCTCTCGTTTAAGTTGGCCTTCAAGAAGATATCCGTCGAGAAGAAAATGACCGCATTGATCCCGGAGAGCTGCTGGGCCAGCATCACCACTAGGGCGATCAGCAGAGGCTGCCGCAGCTGCCGGTTGCTCACCAGTTCGCGGAACGTCACTTTTTTGCTCACTTTGTTCTTCTCCGCTTCCTATGGAGAATTTTTGATAGTAATAATAATAATAATAACATCCTCCAGACCTAATTTTGGTGACGGAGGCCAGCCTCAACGGAGACTAGCCATCGGCGCAGGACAGGATTATAGTGCCCGAATGTATGCGCAAGCATAGGTGCACTCTCTACTCCGTCACTCTCAAGCAGACACGACCGGAGAGAGCAGGCGCAGAACCAACGGCTTTACGTCGAGGCACGGGGATGAAATACCGCTAACTTCCTAACTCTGGGCTGTTACTGAGAATTTCTTGTCAGAAAAACCCAATAATTTATTTTGACCCGACCCGGGATTCCAATCCGGGAGCTCAAGATCATCAGTCGCATTTGCGACCACTAGACCAAAGAGGCAATCAAAGTAAATTTTGATTACGTTGATGGTGTCATTGTCTTGCTATTGACTTTTCTTTATAGAATAAAGACAAAAGAGCTCACATTCCACCAGATGGTGATTGGATCTTGTGGCCCATAGACATCTACATCTACCCTCGATTAAGAATCAAAATGCAGATGCGTTGTCACCCCAGAGGACCAAGATGGCATGCCTCGTTTCCAATAAAAAGGGTCTCCGGTTCTCGACACTCACCATACGAAACACAGCAGCATTAAGCTGTGTGTGTGTGAAGTCATATTCACACAATATATTTTAGTTTTTCCGGAGACGATGGTTCATAGCTATGCTAGGAACCGATAGGTGGCTGTAATCAAGTTATTAACAAATTCTATATTAATGGATCAAAATGACTCATATTCACACGTACATTGGTTTAGTGCCAAAAAAATCACGAAGTCTGGACTCGATAGGTGGCGCTCGATAGGTCGAGTCATCAATAAATTTTATATTTATGAGCATGGGAAGCTTCAAAGTCAAATATAAATCATCAGCATTGCTGAAGCGGCAAATTGCTGATGAAAATTTGAATCACTCCTAATGGAAATGAGACTTATTTTAACCTTTTAGTGAACAAGCACGCGCGCACACACACGCACACGCACACATAAACATACGCACACACACACACACACGCGCACGCGCGCGCACACATACGCACGCGCACACACGCACGCACACGCACACACGCGCGCACACACACGCACGAACTCACGCACGCACACGCACACGCACGCGCACACACGCACGCACACGCACGCACGCACGCACACACGCGCGCACACACACGCACACACGCGCGCACACACACGCACGAACTCACGCACGCACACGCACACGCACACGCGCACGCGCACGCACACGCGCGCACACACGCCCGCATACACGCGTACACACACACGCACACGCGCACACACACGCACGCGAACGCACACAACACGCGCGCACACGCACGCACACACGCACGCACACGCACACACACGCACGCGCGCACACGCAAGCACATACACCACATACGCACACGCAAAAGCTGTGTCACCTCCGATTGCCGAAATTTAATTAAGATTAAGTACTTAGTAGTACTAAGTACTTAGTTCATATATTTCCTAAGTGGCAATGAAGTGATATTTATTTATTTATTATTTATTTACACTATAAAAAAGTCCGCAACGAAATCGGAATAATATTCATGGCGCCGCCTACTGGAAAGGGCAGAATAACTTCTGTCGGGCGAGCTATTAAAATATAGAATACCTGGTGCATTTCTTCCATCTCTCCGTGCACAGCGACATCACCTCTCAACCAGTTTAGAGCTGAGAAAAAAGATAAAATATTTCTTAGTTCAATAAAAAATAAGAAGTCAAATTTAAATTTACTGGGTTTAAGAAGAATTTAAAAAGAGCCGTGGTAGCGCAGGGGCTAAGCTCTAATTCCACAGTACGCGAGTAACGCGTGTTCGATCCCGGGTTTAATTGACCACTATCTGTAATATGGCTATGGAGGAGCGTGATCTTGTGGCACAGGTTGTTATACGTAAGTCACTCAATAAGTTTTGAGATATACAAAAAGTATTCTAGATACTATTAATATTTATTTTACATCTTTTCAAAAATTCTCCATCATGCTCTATGCAAAGTTCCATTCGCCTAAACCAACTCTAAAAATACTTTTGCCAGTCTTTGATCTGACAGGTCGGAAATCGCTTCTTCGTAGGCAGCCACGGCTTCTTCGGCGCTTGAAAAAAACTTGCTTTTTATTTTTTCTTTGACTCTTGGGAACAAAAAGAAATCACAAGGAGCTAAGTCAGGGCTGTAGGGTGGGTGACTTAGAGTTTCAACACCAGATTCCTCAATAAATACCTTTTTTCTAAGGGAGGTATGTGAAGAGGCGTTATCGTGATGCATCATGATTCCCCGAAGCCCGGTGTTCGGTCTTCTCTCCCGCACAGCTTGAAAAGCTTTGGGTAATGCAACTGTCGTATACCATTCAGAGTTCACTGACCTACAATTTTCCAGCATTTACGTCGACAAATGTCCGCTCCGCGAAAAAAAACTAGCCACCATTTTTTTGGCGACGTTGCGAGGTCTTTGCAGTTTTGTCGGTAACTGTCCTTCTGAGTAGACCCATACCGATGATTGCCTTTTATTTTCCGGATCATATTGATAGATCCATGTCTCGTCACCAGTAACGATTTCTGAAACACGCCTAGATGCCCCGTTTTCAAAACGTAGACGAATTTCATGGCACCAATCCACACGAGTCTGTTTTTCGCTTTCGGAGAGCAATCTCTGGGGACGGGATCTGCTGTAGCAAGGAATCTGTAGCCATTTGGACGTGGTCGATGAGACGATCTGTTTCGGCATTACCGCTATGGGACCTATAGAGGCACCCGTCGCGTCGCGTGCGTCGAAAACAAATGTCCTCTCTGACGTATATGCAAACTCCAGCCCGGTGCACAAAGGAGTGTTCTAATTTGTACCCCGGGTAGGAGAGATATGAAGTATCAGCCGGAGAGGACACCTGAGTCTCAGTTAAAAGACCAAGGCAAGCTTTGCCGTCTCCAGATGGTAGTGAACAGTGTTGAGGTTTGAATGTAGTCCCGTGATATTGTAAAAACTCACGGATAGCGTGACAAGGGTCGCCTTGGTCTTATTGCTCCGCTTGCCCCGAGCAGTTTTAGTTTTAGCAACATGATATATTTTTCGCTACACTGGGTCACCTTATTATAAGAAGCTAAGGTAATTTTGAAGCGCAATCAATGCTGCTAGTGCTTGCGGTGCGGGGTCTACGGGGTGTCACGATCGGCTGGCGGTAACCGAAAGAAACCTTTATGTTGATGGTTAAAGTAGCAAAAAATATAACGGTACCCTTATTTTTCAGTATCGAAAAATTTGTGGATCGTAATTTTAAGCTATCGCAATAAAAAAGTATGACGTCATACCCTTAACCGTTATAACCCATAATTTTTCGGTAATGCAAACCCTGGCTGATTTGTTTCCCTCTGTCGCCTCTTACGACACCCACGGGACGATATGGGGGTAGTGGGTTTTCTTACACGCTTAATATTAAAAAGAAAACTGTGTGTGCAACTCACCTCTCTGAGCGTGCAACTCCTGACCCTTATTAAGCAGTAAGAACTTCGGCGACTCGGGGCACAGTGGTAAGGTGGCGCATTGTATGGCAGCCGGTAGAGCAGTTATGGCCAATAGCCATGGCCAGCCGTACTCGGTTCCAAGTACCGCCTCCAAACCGAGTATTTGTGAGAGGAGGATAGTTATAGTTATAACGAGTTGGTACACGGTGCCGATCTGTAAAAAAGCATTACGTTAACAGCAGCGTCTTTGTAATAACAACCAAAAGAACTGCGGTTGCCAAAACGCCTGCCAAGCGTGGCAACTATAAATATATCTTAATGCACGTGGCTCAGTGTTTTGAGGCGTCCTTGCTTTTATTAAATAAAATAAGGCTGATAAATAAGCGCACAGTCACACTTGTTAGTAAGCGAATGCTGTGCCCATACAACTAATGCACTGAACGTGAGAGTGCACGTATGTGAGCACCAGCAGTGTACTAACACTAGTGCACTGGCAGTGCAAGTGAACTGAAGATGTACTGAAAGTGAGAGTGCACGTATGTGAGCACCAGCAGTGTACTAACACTAGTGCACTGGCAGTGCAAGTGAACTGAAGATGCACTGAAAGTGAGAGTGCACGTATGTGAGCACCAGCAGTGTACTAACACTAGTGCACTGGCAGTGCAAGTGAACTGAAGATGCACTGAAAGTGAGAGTGCACGTATGTGTGCACCAGCAGTGTACTAACACTAGTGCACTGGCGATGCATGTGTACTGAAGATGTACTGAAAGTGAGAGTGCACGTATGAGAGCACCAGCAGTGTACTAGCACTAGTGCACTGGCGGTGCAAGTGTACTGAAGATGCACTGAAAGTGAGAGTGCACGTATGAGAGCAACAGCAGTGTACTAACATTAGTGCACTGGCGGTGCAAGTGTACTGAAGATGCACTGAAAGTGAGAGTGCACGTATGTGAGCACCAGCAGTGTACTATAACACTAGTGCACTGGCAGTGCAAGTGAACTGAAGATGCACTGAAAGTGAGAGTGCACGTATGTGTGCACCAGCAGTGTACTAACACTAGTGCACTGGCGGTGCAAGTGTACTGAAGATGCACTGAAAGTGAGAGTGCACGTATGTGAGCACCAGCAGTGTACTAACGCTAGTGCACTGGCAGTGCAAGTGAACTGAAGATGCACTGAAAGTGAGAGTGCACGTATGTGTGCACCAGCAGTGTACTAACACTAGTGCACGGGCGGTGCAAGTGTACTGAAGATGCACTGAAAGTGAGTGCACATAATATGTGAGCACTAACACTGGTGCACTGGCAGTGCAAGTGAACTGAAGATGCACTGAAAGTGAGGTGCACGTATGTGTGCCAGCAGTGTACTAACATTAGTGCACTGGCGGTGCAAGTGTACTGAAGATGCACTGAAAGTGAGAGTGCACGTATGAGAGTTACAGCAGTGTACTAGCACTAGTGTACTGGCGGTGCAAGTGTACTGAAGATGCACTGAAAGTGAGAGTGCACGTATGTGTGCACCAGTGTACTAACACTGGTGCACTGGCGATGCAAGTGTACTGAAGATGTACTGAAAGTGAGTGCACGTATGTGCACCAGCAGTGTGCTAACACTAGTGCACTGGCGGTGCAAGTGTACTGAAGATGCACTGAAAGTGAGTGCACATAATATGTGAGCACTAACACTGGTGCACTGGCAGTGCAAGTGAACTGAAGATGCACTGAAAGTGAGGTGCACGTATGTGTGCACAGCAGTGTACTAACACTGGTGCTGGCGGTGCAAGTGAACTGAAGATGCACTGAAAATGAGTGCACGTGTGCACCAGCAGTGTACTAACACTAGTGCACTGGCGGTGCAAGTGTACTGAAGATGCACTGAAAGTGAGAGTGCACGTATGTGTGCACCAGCAGTGTACTAACACTAGTGCACTGGCGATGCAAGTGTACTGAAGATGTACTGAAAGTGAGAGTGCACGTATGTGTGCACCAGCAGTGTAGTAACACTAGTGCACTGGCGGTGCAAGTGTACTGAAGATGCACTGAAAGTGAGAGTGCACATATGTGAGCACTAACACTAGTGCACTGGCAGTGCAAGTGAACTGAAGATGCACTGAAAATGAGAGTGCACGTATGTGTGCACCAGCAGTGTACTAACACTAGTGCACTGGCAGTGCAAGTGAACTGAAGATGCACTGAAAGTGAGAGTGCACGTATGTGTGCACCAGCAGTGTACTAACACTAGTGCACGGGCGGTGCAAGTGTACTGAAGATGCACTGAAAGTGAGTGCACATGTGAGCACTAACACTAGTGCACTGGCAGTGCAAGTGAACTGAAGATGCACTGAAAATGAGAGTGCACGTATGTGTGCACCAGCAGTGTACTAACACTAGTGCACTGGCAGTGCAAGTGAACTGAAGATGCACTGAAAATGAGAGTGCACGTATGTGTGCACCAGCAGTGTACTAACACTAGTGCACTGGCGATGCAAGTGTACTGAAGATGTACTGAAAATGAGAGTGCACGTATGTGTGCACCAGCAGTGTACTAACACTAGTGCACTGGCAGTGCAAGTGAACTGAAGATGTACTGAAAGTGCGAGTGCATGTATGATACACTAGTGCTAGTACACCACTGGTGAACTAGCACTAGTGTACTAGCACTGGTGCAAGTGTACTGAAGATGCACTGAAAGTGCGAGTGCACGTATAAGAGCACCAGCAGTATATAGCCACCAGTGCACTGCCAGTGCAAGTGTACTGAAGGTTTGAGTGCATGGACGAGGGCATCAACGGTTTACAGATACCAGTGCACTAGCAGTGCGAGTGAACTAAAGATGTACTGGTGGTGCGATTGCAACGATTCGAACTTTAAAACCAAAATAAAAATTGTACAAAAAAAGTAACTTTTAGTTTGTTGAATTCTTCCTCATAAGTCATAATTATTAAACAAATGGGATGTTGATAGCTAGGGCAGACCTTTACATCACACCCAACACGCATTTTAAAACAATATTTAGCAACGGATGGGGGCAACGTTCTAATTGCTTCCTAAGCGTACAGTTTATAATTTTCTTCTATTTTGAGCCAGTGCTTGACCACTTTACACGTAATGGTAAGTGGTGATGTTCCGAAGATGATAAAGCGCACTGACTTAGCAAAGCAAAAGTCTTGCCTTGAAGACATCCACATTGTAATCAGATGGTATTCCATCCATTCATAACAGTTTATCAAAGTCCACTGCTTAACATTTTTTTTTTATAGAATAAGGGTGACAAACGAGCACACAGTCCACCTGATGGTAAGTGGATGTTGTGGCCCATAGACATCTACATTCATCCTCGATTAAGAATCAAAATGCAGATGCGTTGTCACCTCGAAGACTAAGATGGAGTGCCTCGTTTCCAGTAAAAAGGGTCTCCGGCCGCTTTTTTACGCTGGTATTCTGTGAGAGCGTGGACTTTCCCCGGTCGAGCCGATCCATTCGTGCTACAACCATAATATACCTGCAGCATGGCTCTACCACGTAAAAATAGATTTATTCATAGATTTCTTCAAAGGGGGGATTGATATCTGCCATAGCTACCACGCTTGGCAATTGGCAACCGCAGTTTTTTATTATAATTAAATTCTTATCAGGAATATGCTGCTGTCCATCTCCTGTTTCAGTTTCAAGGGATGTCTTGGGGAATGGATTATTCATGGATATTTATTCATTAATACTAAACAAAATATTTAAGGATGACACTTTGATGTACATACCGAACCGCGGAGTGACACGGGTGATATTTCCGCTAAATATAAGGGAGCTAGGCCAGCATTTAAGCCGCTGTTCACGCCAATAAGCAATCTGAAACAATATACAAATCCGTTGCCATTACAGATCATCAAAAGTGCACTTCTGAACATAGGCCTCCGTCATGCCTTTTTGAAATGAAAACTTCTTTATAGACATGTCAATCGTGAACAATTCGTTTATTTGAACCGGGTCTAATCAAAGTATTGATGATTGCAATTACATTGTTTGAACGTTCCGGATCAAACGATTGACAGGATCTACAACTAAAGAGTATAGTAATGTCCGACGACCGACATTATCGGGCGTGTCTGACAGATCACAGAGTATTGAAAGTTGAAACTCGAAATGATCCATTTGAATGATCGACCCGAATGACCCGTTTCGTAAGACGAATCAATACTTCAATGATCGCGTCACATGTCTACTTCTTTAGGATCGTTGTGATTTGAAACTCGATGAAACAAAAAAGCGACGTTAAAAGCAGACAAACATATACATCTATAGGATTTAGCCTGCGAGAGAATGTGATAGAATACAGATACAGTGTTCATAATAAATTTATTTATACAGGCTGTCCCAGAACTCAACGTCAAGCCGAAACGGGGTGACAGGATTGATTGTAACCATCATGAGAAAAATCAGAAAAAAAATCTATCCCATGCAGTTTGGAAATTATGGGCATTTAAGAAAAAAGTATTGTACCATTTTACAATCCTGATTAAATGCGCGAACTTTTAATGGCACTTGCCAAGGCACTTTAGTACATTTTTTTTAAAGGAGGGCCTTTCAAAGTCGACAAATTTTGAAAATTTTAAATTCATAGTTTAACAAATAGTCTTAATTCTAGAAAACTTGGGGCAGTTGTGTCATTATTTTTGACTGTGGTTCTAGAAATGTTATTTAGGGTTACGGTTCCAAAGTTTAAATGAACAAAAATAATAAAAATTTACCACAATAACCGAAAAATGGTTACAGTTTGACCAAATTTCTATGTTTTTCTTAAATGCCCATAATTTACAAACTACATGGGAGAGATTTTTTTTTCTGATTTTTCTCATGATGGTTACAATCAATCCTGTCACCCCGCTTCGGCTTGACGTTGAGTTCTGGGACACCTATATTTTAATTACACAAACCCTACAATTATTCTACTCCCGATACTCTGCATTCGTCTCATTCTCTCGAAGTTTACTTTTCTGAAGGTTTCCCTTCTACCGCGCATGAAGTGCACATTTTTTTTATAGAATAAGGGCGAAATGAGCACACAGCCCATCTGAAGGTAAGTGGATGTTGTGGCAAATAGACATCTACATTTATCTACATTTTATGTGGTAGATATCAACATATATATCTACATTTTACGTGGTAGAGCCATGCTGCAGCTATATTACTGGTATAGTTGTAGCACGAATGGGTCGGCTCGACCGGGGTAGGACCACGCTCTCACAGAATGCCAGCGTAAAATAGCAGATTAACGCTGCTGTTTCGTATGGTGAGTGTAGAGAACCGGAGACACTTTTTACTGGAAACGCCTCTATTACCAGCCAAATTTTGATTTGTGTCAGTACCAATTTCAACTTTAAAAATTCGTACTATTTTAATTAAAGCACAGTATTTTTAAAATCTTGTTTTAATCTATAGGTTATTTATCTAAAAATGTAATAAACATTCATTTTCAATTATATTATTACAATAACAATTTCAAAAACGTCGATAAACAAAAAAAAAGGCGCAATGGCTCAAATTCCAGCCGCCCTGTGCCGAATGTCGTCCTTTTGTGTATCTAATGCCAGCCTTCGAGTTTTGGTAGGTACCTTATTGTTGTTAAGTTTTAGATCCACAGTAATAAATTTGTAACAACTTCTCATTTTAAGTCATGCGTGTCACGAGCATGCAATATGAAACAATAATTATTTTATTTTAATGTTCTATAATACGTACGCATGTGTGCGTAACAACCGCCCGTGTACCGACAGTGCCGGCCGAGACCTGGCCTGATGCTAAATATTACAGAAATTGTG
This sequence comes from Parnassius orleans, assembly GCA_029286625.1. Taxonomy (NCBI): domain Eukaryota; kingdom Metazoa; phylum Arthropoda; class Insecta; order Lepidoptera; family Papilionidae; genus Parnassius; species Parnassius orleans. The sequence continues at coordinate 45,967 of JAGSMP010000272.1, read as the reverse complement.
TAAATGTTTGCGTGCGTCATTCGAGGTCACTTAGCTCTTGTAGTTGTAGTCCTCTTAAAGGAATAGATTGAATACAATCTTTATAACCTTCATATTAATGACTTTTTGTGTAATTTCGAATGAATTTATCGATGTTATCAAATGTTTATGACATAATTAAAAATTTACGTCAAATTACTAGTTTCCGCCATGATGCGTCGCTTTTACTACAGTACGTCTACTTCGCCGCGCGAGTGCAAGCCACTGTATTAATTATAAGTTATAAGTGTACCCTTTAAAGGAAAGTTTGTTGTGAGTTTTTATACAAAAGGTAAGTAATTACACAGTTTAAAAAAGTTATTTGCATATATTTCGTCTCGTAACAATTTTACTAAATTTATAAAATTGGTACTTCAAATACTGTCGTTCACATATGAAATAAAATAGTCAATAAAAGTAACTGAAAATGAAATATAAGGTATAAATTATCACCATAAATCATGTAAAAACACAAATTTTCATATTTTACAAAATCCAATGTGCGAAAATTACGTTTTATGTTATAATTTCGATATATCGTGAATATTGGCGAATTGTTATCAACAAAATGGCGTTGGTCAAAGATAGCGTAATAAACTATATACCTATGATTGATTTTTTTTATTAGAGGCTCCTAATGAGTGTATATTATTACGATATCGATATAATAATGTTATATATTTCTTTTCTTTATGAAATTTCAGTGTTTTTCTACATAGTAGTTATTTGAGTGTAGTAATTTGGTATTTCATAATTCTTATTATTATTCTTATTATTTATTCTTATATATATAAATTTATAAACTTTCTATTAACTCTTTTGAGCCTCATGAAGACACAAAATGTTCAAATGTGTGTACTGTACTACATCCATTTTCAGAAAAATGCCGGAATTTGACGAACTATTTCGCGACTCGGACGACGAATATCTCAGTGACAGAGAGAAATGTTTTGATATTCTGTTGTAAGTAATTTATTATACTCTTTTCTATATTATAATTATAAATATGAGTGCATATGGATGTATAAAGTGACTGCTGATCATGAGGTCCCGGTTCGAATCCCGGGTCGGGTCAAAAAATCATTTATTAAGATTTTCCGTCAAGAAATTCTCAGTAGCACCCCTGAGTCAAGAAGTTGGCGGTGATAAATGATAAATTATCTACACCTATCATATAACGCAAACATGCGTCTATGTTACTAAATAAAAGGCAGCAGCACCATCCTGGTCAATTTAATTCATAACCATAAAAATATGTCATATGCATATCTAAAATGTCTTATTATCATACATGTTTTCAGGAGACGGATATGCATCAGGGGACTTAGGTAACTCAATGAGGTTATCCTACTGGCCATGTTTGATGAACATGGCCAGTTCAAATGTCCAATCTCTTTTATGACCGCATCTTCCACCGAGCCAGCACAAGAAAATCCGCCGTTGGCATCGTCACCACCTTTTCCGTAAGTAAATTTTGTTATTATGTTTGTATTAAAGCTTTTCAAAATGTATGCAAGTAGAAGCTACCACAGTTTTAAAATTCTGTCTATATACAATTGAAATTCTTCACTCTCATAAATTAGAGATATGAAAAAGTCTCTGTCCTGGGAGTGACCAGCAAAACCCAGCAGGACTTTTATTAAATATAATTAATTCACACAATAATAACTTTTATAGAATAAAATTAGTATGAAAACATTTAGAAACAGCATGGTAGCAATCTCTCATTCCCAGGGTTCCAGGGTTTACATGGTTGATAATAACATCAACCATGTACTCTTTAATATAATAAACCTTTACTAAACAATTTTGCTTACTAAAATTTATAACTCATTGATAAGGTCTGTATATTTTCTGGGACTTTCTTATAAATACATATACCTATGTTGCCCATGAAGGAATTATACTGACTCTGGAGTCTAGTAACTGGTATAACTAACTTGTTACTACTTTCATCTTTGATTCAATCTAATTCATTTGTATATAATTATTCTTCTATTGTCTAGTTACAGTATTTGTTTATACTTATTGCACATTTATGTTATATGCAATACTTTTAAAACATATATTGTATATATATATATATATATATAAACATACTAGCTGACCAGGCAGACTTTGTTCTGCCCTTTCCGAAGCCTTTGTCTTCGGAAGGGCAGAACAATTGTTTATTTTGAGTTCATCGCAAACAAACAATGTGACACGTAATTTTATATATAAAGATATTAATAGTATGTATTCATCCTATCTATGTACTTATATACCATTTTATTTTATGCATCTTTATTACTATTTTATGGTTTATAATAAAAAATGCAATTTTGTATCTATCTGATAACACTTCATTGTGCGCTAAAAAATCTATCTATTTATGCTTGTTCCTTGTATTTACAGAATGTAAATCGCTATTTTAATAAAACTATTTTGTTTTGTGTTTGTATATAGTATTTTATAAAATATATATGCACTCAATTATATTATATTGTTTTTATATATGTCTTGTAGGCGAAATGTTAGTCCAGAAGTGGTCGTTGTCGTTGAGCGGTTGGACGGCGACAAGTACTTGTTCGCGGACGAACACGAACTTTTCACGAGGAGGTGTTGGCGAGTTCGGTGGTGGTGCTGAGCAGGGCGTGCGGGTAACAGCAGGCCGGCGACAGGCACGAGGCGGTCGACGCGCCCGTGGTGCTCGCGCCTCCGTCTCTTCATCGTGGCGGCGCGGCACCAATACAAGTATGTGTGACAGATGATGATGTGCCTGAGGATTTGCGAGATAGGATTTTGAGACTGGTGGCTAATAGGAAGCTAGGGAGGAGGGCCGAAAGGAGAAGGATGGAAGTAGATAATGATAATGATGATGAGGCAGATGGCATTGGACGTGCGGCCCTATTCGAAGATGCGACTTCTCTTAACTTTGATTGGCGCCCCATAGACTCCTTTCAAGGTGAAAGAGAAACGTTTCTTGCGGAAACAACTGGGCCAACCACGCCGTCCGGAAGTGCTTATGAGGCATTCCGCCAATATTGGGACGATAGCATCATGTCTCATATAGCAACAGAAACGAACCGGTACGCTGTAGAACTGTCAGTCAGTCATCAGTGATGTTTTACTTCAGAAGACGGGTAATGTTTTTCGAGTACGCATGTATGGATGTATTTTTCTTTTACACGCTCTGTAGCCTAAACTGCTTGATGGATTTTAACATATGGGGTGTTGTTCGACTTGCTTTAGTTGTGAAAGTGACATATAATATTTGAATTTTTTTCTTTTCAGGAAACTTTTGGTTTTGTTATTTATTACTGTTTTAACCATTGGACTTGTTTAATAAATTGTTTGATGTTGATGTTTGATGACTTTTTACACACAAATATTTTTCAAATAATAAATTAACCTCCCCTTCCTCTCCTTTTGGTTTCCTTACAATTCTTTCTTTATCATAAGGTCGTAACAATCCACTACTGCCATGGGTCATAGAAATAAAGAGGAGCTCAAGATTTTACTGCCGCAAATGTCGCCCAGCACGACAACGCTGTTCTAAATATAGCACGGAACACCCGCGTTCCGCCGAGACTAAATTAAAAAAATGTTCGTCCTTTTAGTCTATTAAAGTCCACTACAGATCATAAGCGTCCCCATATATTGCCGGGATATTTGCCATAGATTGCCACGTTTGGTAAGCGGGTTGGCAACCGCAGTTTTATTTTTAGTCTTTATTAGGGCTGCTGCCCATCTTCTGATTTGTTTCACTCTGTCGCCTCTAATCATGAGTGATTAACCCATTCAAGGCTCAAAAATCGCACTTATTACGAGGCGGGCGGTTCAAAGAACTAACGCCGGTAGGCGTTTAACGCATCTCATATTTAAACACTTTGACGCCGATCGGCGTTTCCCGCACATGAAAATTATTTCTTGCTTATTGGGCAGAATTTTACTGACGCTCATCAGATTACGCCATGTGCAAGTGACTGCGTACTCAGTGGCAAAATTTCATTTGTATATAATAAGTTATTTTGTGATTAACAGTGCAGTTTTATTAAAAATACTGGCAATTTCCTATTTACCATAAATATGGCTGGAAATAGTAAGTGAATTCGTTTCTTTTCTATTCAGTATAAAGTAAGGGATATTTTCACATTATAGAAAGATTTCTTATTACTGAATAAAGAAATTGGTTTTATATTAATATTTTCGGAATTATTGAAATATGACCAGGATTGAACCTTTCTCTGATTTTTAAGTTAAAATACTTTTAATAATAGTATTTAGTCTACTATTTTAAATGTACTAAGTATAATAAGTAGAATTTTGAATTAGTAGTTGAAGGAAGAAAACATCAAGAAGGGTATTCAGTTACATACTATTTCTAGTGCAGCGTAATTTGTTTCACTTAATAATTAATAATGACTTGAAGGTGAGGCTCGACCATCGTCACAGAGTTTATTGAGTGACGGTGTGAGACCATTTGGTTATGAAAAGCCTATATAACTGTTTTTAATTCCATAAAATAAAATAGCAAAATAAATATTTAATCAAAATGTTTTTAATGTTGATAACCTTTGGAAGACGCCATTCGGCGTTTTCCGCGCCTGAGGATAGTTTTGTTATTTATCTAAAATCATTATTTACATAAACTGCGACTATAATGATGTATGTATGTAAAACATGCATGCATATAAAAGTATATCCTTTAGAATAGAAATTGGCCAAGTTATGGCTAAAATATAATTTAGGCCGATCGGCGTCATGCGCCTAAGAATGGCAATTTAAATAACGCCGTTGTGCGTGCACCGCAATGAATGGGTTAATAACGTCACGGTGAAAAATAACGTTTTGGTCCATGTCTAATGTCGATTTTATTAATCATGTCTAATGAGTAATGGACGTGACAAAGTGATATTTTACTGTTATTTTTATGAATAGAATAGAATGGTATTTTATTCAATATTGATTATTACATAATACTTATTGAAAGTCATTTTTTATTTACCACGGGTTCGGAAAATATGGAACTAGAGCATCCGTCACGGTTATTAAAAATAACACCTCAGTCTAGTCGCCTCTTACGACACCCACAGTATGATATGAATATTTATACACACACTACACGGTAATTGATAATTTCTCAAACATTTTATTAATCGACAACGTCTTGCAATCGTCGTTTCTCTAGCGTTCACTTGACCTTCATACAAGTAATGCGATATTTTAATTGTTGATAATTTTTATTTTTGATAAGAACATAGTAATGACTCTAAGTTATATTTACCATCATTTACAAAAAATATTGTCTTTGGCCTGACCTATACTCTTTGACTTGACCATAGGTCTGACTAAGTTGGCCCAATAAAATGTCAAGGCCTGAGAGGTTAACGCTGCTGTTTCGTATGGTGAGTGTAGAGAACCGGAGACACTTTTACTGGTAACGCCTCTATTACCAGCCAAATTTTGATTTGTGTCGGTACCAATTTCAACTTTAAAAATTCGTACCATTTTAATGAGAGCACAGTATTTTTAATATCTTGTTTTAATCGATAGGTTATTTATCTAAAAATGTAATGAACATTCATTTTCAATTATACTATTACAATAACAATTTCAAAAACGTCGATAAACAAAAGAAAGGCGTAATGGCTCAAATTCCAGCCATCCTGTACCGAATGTCGTCCTTTTGTGTATCTAATTCCCAACCTTCGAGTTTTGGTAGGTACCTTATTGTAGTTAAGTTTTAGATCCACAGTAATAAATTTGTAACAACTTCTCATTTTAAGTCATACGTGTCACGAGCATGCAATATGAAACTATAATTATTTTATTTTAATGTTCTATAATACGTACGCATATGTGCGTAACAACCGCCTGTGTACCGACAGTGCCGGCCGAGACCTGGCCTGATGCTAAATATTACAGAAATTGTGTAAATGTTTGCGTGCGTCATTCGAGGTCACTTAGCTCTTGTAGTTGCAGTCTCCTTAAAGGAATAGATTGAATACAATCTTTATAACCTTCATATTAATGACTTTTTGTGTAATTTCGAATGAATTTATCGATGTTATCAAATGTTTATGACATAATTAAAAATTTAGGTCAAGGGATGCAGTTCTAGGTTTGATTTCAGCTTTTTTTTTTCAATTTTTTTTTTTATAAAACTGAAGTAACAAACAAAAATACAGCCCACCTGATGGTAAGTGGCTACTGCAGCCCATGGTCACCTGCACCTAACTTCAAACAAAGAAAGCTACAGGTGCGTTGTCACTCTGAGGACTAAGGCCCGTATTAATAAACGTTACTCAGCTCAAGTACACGCACTTGAGTACAATCTTGAGGTTATGATCTTATTAATTAACATATCTCAAGATGCGATTTAGGTTTACGATATCAGCTGAGTGCCACACTGATTAATAAACGAAACTCGACTCTCAAGTGTGTATACTTGAGTGCAAGTCACAGAACAGTATTCATTCCTAAGTACAGCGTTTTGAGATACTGTTTATATGTGTTTATTAATTAGCAACGATCTTGAGATGCTGATTTCGTAATGAGGGCGTATCAAATGATTACGCACTTGAGTTCGTCGTTGAGTAACGTTTATTAATACGGGCCTAAGATGGAATACCTCACAGCATGTAGTTATACTGGCGCTCTATACTCTTCTGACCGGAACACATACACACCACTGCTTTGAAGGCATAAAAAGAGTTCTACCAGCAATTTTTTTAAATATAATTTACTATTACCGGTTTTATCGTGTTTCATTTCGTCATTATCATTTTCATCATCCGGTCGGGATCTGTCGGAAGGCAATGAGGTTCTTCCAGTCTTTCTCATAAACGTCTTTTATGCTACCTAAGGAATGCGAAGGTGATCGATTATCTCAGGCCGCCGCACCGACGCAAAACTAACAATATTTTTTTTTATATAACTGACATATGAAGTTCGCCAAAATTATTGGGGCAGTGCGGCTGACACTAACTCCTCAATAGATAAGCGCTGTTCCTGGCAGGCGAAAGTATATGGTTTATGGTTAAAACAGAAACAGAAACTTTTTTTATTCAATATAGATTATAAATAATACTTATTGAAAGTCACTCTACTTACTCTACATTAAGAATTTATTTCTCAAAAGAATTACAATAGAATTCACTTGAAGAGAAACAACAATTTAAAACAGTAAGTGCATACACACAACGATGGCAGGATTACAAATTTAACATCTAGTTCCCAAATACAAAAAAAAACTAATTGAAGGTTATATATAAATTGGGAACTACACTTTTTTTTACTTCAGCTGTTATCATGAAGATATTGCTTCCCATGGTTAGATTTCCCTCTGTCGTCTCTTACGACACCCACGGGATACGAACGGGGATAGCGAACATTCTTACACAGCGACTTGTGAGAATATGTAAGAAGAATATAGGCCATAACTTGTATGGTAGAAGCATACCTGCCCAAGATCAGGAGTTCAGCGGAGTTGGCGATCTTCGAACTACCTTCAAACGCTGCTGATAGAAACACCAAACCATTGTTCAGCAGCAAGCCACCTTTCCTGCCAAACCTGGAAGAGAAATTTTGCTAGCTATTAAACTATTTTTTTAAATTAGACCTCAAACGGAAAAAGAAATATATGCGCTGCCTAAAATTTTTAGTGTCGCAAAAACCATGCTCAACTCTTGACACACACTCACACACACAGAATACCAGCGTAAAATAGCGTGAGTGTAGAGAAACAGAGACCCTTTTACTGGAAACTAAGCATTCCATCTTAGTCTTCAGGAGTGGCAACGTATCTGCATTTTGATTCTTAATCGATAATAGATGTAGATGTCTATGGGCCACAGCATCCATTTACCATCAGGTGGACTGTGTGCTCGTTTGTCATGGCTACTCTTAAGAAAACCACACACATCTTTCTTTTCTGCATGTGTGCGACCAGTAGTAAACTTTACCGACAACATGTTCTAGTTGCATAACTAAAACATGTTGTTGGTTGCAAATGATTTTAGAAGCATATATGTACGTGAGACCGTGGACAGCAAAAAGAACCAACAAGTCTATTCTCGACCAACTAAAGATTACTACCAGACTATCCACTATATGCTACCAACGACTCCTAAGTTATTTTGGTCATATTGCCCGGAGACAACCAGACAATCTGGATAAATTGGTTGTAGTAGGGAAGATCGAGGGAAAAAGATCACGTGGGCGATTACCTACCCGCTGGTCCGACCAGATTCAAAATATAACGGGACTTAATATTCCCACTGCCCTGAGACAAGCCGAGGACAGAGTGGTATGGAGGAAGCTAGTCGACACATCGGTGAAAGCATTTCAGGACAAGCACGACCTTCAGTAATGAAGTACACGAATAAGAAGAAGAAGAATGTACGTGAGAGTGAATTCTTATAATAAGTTGAGCATGGTTTTAGCTTGGTTTTTGCGTCTCTACGTACCGCTTTTTAACCGACTTCAAAAAGGAGGAGATAATAAATTCGAGTGTTTTTTTTGTGTGTTACTTCATAACTTTTTTCTAGGTGAACCGATTTTGACGATTCTTTTTTCATTTGAAAGCTGGTGCTTCTCATGTGGTTCCATATAAATTTAATCAAGATCTGACCAGTAGTTTTTGAGTTATCTTAAAAATTGACGTATTTAATTGACGACGAAATTAAGAATTAAGAAACGGTGATGATCTTCTCATTTTATTTATATTGAAGTCATTTGTACAAAATTTTTAATTTTACCAGTCTTGTTTATTTCTTGTTGTTCTGATTATTAGATTAACAAAGCGTATGAAGCGAGTATTAGAACCAACAGTTTTTTTTACTAAACTCAAGTTACAAACGAACGTACAGTCTACCTGATGGTAGATGGCATTTTTTATAGGATAAACGTGACAAACGAGCACACAGTCCACCTAATGGTAAGTGGGTGCTGTGGCCCATAGACATATCTACATCTATCCTCGATTACGAATCAAAATGCAGATGCGTTGTCACCCATGAGGACATTCAAGCTATTATTATTCGTGCTACAACTATACCAGTAATATAGCTGCACCATGGCCCTACCACGTAAAAACTGTACTGTAGTCCTTCGACACCTGCAACCAACTTTAAACATAGAATGATACAGATGCGCTATCATTTCTGAGGACTAAGATGGAATGCCTTACAGCCTGTACTGCCTGCAACCGGAGACCCTTTTTATGGCGAAATCGCATCAACATTTTAGTTTTTAATCGATGATAGATGTAGATATCTATGGGCTATAGCTTCCACTTACCATCAGGTGGACTGTGTGCTCGTAACTCACATTGAATACTGTTGTTAGTTATCAAAATTATAAGTTCAAATAAATGTATAATAAATGATTAAGCTTATTACAATCTTTTGAGTTTTATTCCCCGATTTGCCGGCTAAAGACCGGACTTTTTTCAACAATCCGGTTTTTGAACCACCTGCAACCGGCTTCCCAATTCAAGGCCCTGGTAACCCTGTGGGCACACTCTCCGAAGTACAATATAGTATATATATCGATTACCACGAGCGATTTTTCCGGTCCGATACGACTTAGGGACTTCAAGAAAAGAGGCTACTCCTTTTTAAAAGGTCGGCAACGCATCTGAAATTCCCTGGTGTTGCAGTTGTTCATGGGCGGCTGTAGTCACCTACCATCAGGTGAGCCGCATGCTCGTTTGCCCCCTCTACTATAAAAAAAACAACTCACCGATCAGCAATCACTCCAGTTAGGACCCCACCAATCATACCACCCACGCAGTATATCGCTACAGTTATAGACCATATTGTAGTCACTTTAGGATCGTCTTTTGCTGGTAATGTGATGTTAGTGCCAGTCAGTGCTTCTTTATGGAGCCACTCAGTCATTACCTGCAAACAAACTAAACTACAGTGCCAACAAACTTTCAGTCTAAAAAAAAAAATGTTCTGATGAAAGTTCCTTTCATAGTATATTATTATTGATAAACGTATTATATTATTGATTAACAAATACAAATGAATGAATTACTAGCGTCCATTAAAATGAAGCGTCATTTAAAATAAAAAAATATTTCTTTCATGGCAAGATAAGAAAAAGTGCAAGGGAGATGTATATTATTCCATCTCGCGTCCTCATAGCCGCCAAGGCCGTCTACACTACGTCAGAAGAGGTCGTGACGGAAAAACCTTACACTTTTTGTCGCCTAGCCCCCATCCGCCAAATCCGTACCGTGCGATAAGGAACTTCGTTCCAATAAAAACAGAGGCAGTCATAAGAACTGCCGACAGAATTGAAAACTCAATTTTATATGCTTATATAGGCTTATATACGAATACACAGGCCGCTATACTAGTAGACATGCTCGTGACGTATTGCGACGTATTGTACGTATTACATGTCAAGGTCATCGGTGACGCGAACCCGTAAGTTTTTCCCCCACCAGAAATCACTCAACGCGGCTAAAGAAGTTTTCACTTCAAAAAGTTTACCTCACGGTATGTGGCACATGCGGCTAACTTCAAACAAAGAAGGCTACAGACGCGTTGTCACTTCTGGGAACTAAGATGGAATACCTCACGAACTGTAATTATACTGGCTTTCTATAATTATATTACAATGTCCTCCAAACCGTGTAGTGGCGGTGTAAGAATATCCATTACCCTATATTATTCCGTGGGTGTCGTAAGAGGCGACAGAGGGAAACAAATCAGGAGATGGGCAGCGTTTTAATAAATATCCCCCCAATGAGACAATCTATGGGGGAGGCATATGTTCAGCAATAGACTTTAATAGGCTGCAAAGTTTTTTTAATAGGCCATTAAAAAATTAAGCTCGCTTTTCTTTCCCAAAATGACGCCTCTTAAAATCTGCCACCCGGGGCCATGGCTGCCCTGCCCTTGTCTTCTTGAGCACTATGCACTAATCTAAGGTCTCTAATGGACTACTGACCGCTTGTGGAGCGTTGATGACTCCTGTATTGTATCCATGTTGGAAGGCGGACCAGCAAGCTGATGAAACCACAGCAAAGGCGAGGCGTATGTTCATTCCCTGAAATAGAAGAAAACAGTTTATTTTATTATTGCGTTAGATTAACCTCTGTACTATAATAAGGTCCCTGCATGACAGAACCGACAACCAATGGAGAAGAAAAGTTCTCGAGTGGTAGTCTCATACAAGCGCAGTATTAGACGACCTGATGATGGAGTGGCGACCTGATGAAATATGCTAGGATTCGATGCATGCAGGTGGCTCAGACCCATGTTTTGTGGTACTAGGGTGACACTGAAAGTTCTTAGAAAATCAAAAACTGAACAATCTAGCAAGTTATTAGTTTACATTACATATATCTTTTCAAAATAGTGTCCATTTACACCAATACATCGCTGCATCCGATGGAACCACTGAGAAAAGCACTTTGACAACTCGTCCTTAGGGGTCTCTTCGACGGCATTTTGAAACGCAGACACTGCTTCCTCGGCGTCCATAAAACGTTTTCCTCAAAGTTTTTCTTTTATTTTCGGAAATAAATAAAAATCGCAAGGTGCGAGGTCGGGGCTACAGGGCGGGTGACCCAGTAATTCGACGTCTGACGTCGCCAAGTAGTATTTGTTTGCTTGGCGGTGAGCGACGAGGCGTTGTCGTGGTGAGGGAGGATCCTACTGCGAAGTCGATTCTCCCTAAATTTTTCCAAGACAAGTGGCAAACAATTGTCAGTATACCACTGCAATAACTGTTTTTCGATCCTCTAAAACAATTGTTGCGTAATGACCTGTCCTTCCGAAGAACGAAGCCACCATCTTTTTTCCCACGCTGCGACCTCTCTTCACTTTAGTTGGCAACTCCTCGGAAGGAAACACCCAGACAGCAGACTGTCTCTTAGTTTCAGGATCATAACAATAAATCCAGCTTTCGTCACCCGCAAGTATGTCGAATACAGCATTTGAGTCACCTCCGTTAAATCTTTGAACCATTTCACGACACCAATCAACACGACGGAGTTTTTGGGCCTCTGTCAAATTATGAGATATGCACCGGGCACAAAGCTTCCTGACCACTAAATGTTCATGGAGGATTTTGTGCACTTGACTCATACCGATGCCTAAGCTTGTCCGAATCTGCTGATAAGTCAGTCTTTTATCAGTCTTTATCATACGCCGCACAACACTGATGTTATCTTCAGTCGTCGCCGTAGAAAGCCGTCCCTCACGTAGATCATCGGTGAGATTTGTGCGACCACGTTTAAACTCATTAAACTAGTTGTAAACAGTGGCACGAGATGGGGCTTCATCGTGAAAGGCCAATCGAAGTCCAGCATAAATTTGCTTTGCCGCTCTTTCATCATTTATTTATTCTACATTCCTAAACTACGAAGCATTCCTTTCTTGATCCTGGCCACAACATCTTTTGCAAACCACACTTTTCTCTTATTACACGATTTCTCATCCTGTAGTTGCGGTGTAAGAATATCCACTACCCCATATCATCCCGTGGGTGTCGTAACTGGCGACAGAGGGAAACAAATCAGGAGATGTGCTGCAGCGTCTTTCTAATAACGACTAAAAATAAAAACTGCGGTTGCCAACCCGCTTGCTAAGCGTGGCAACTATGGCAAATATCCCCTATAAGGCAATCTATGGGGGAGGCCTATGTTCAGCAGTGAACTTTAATAGGCTGTAATGGATGTATGTATAGAAGATAATCTACCAGGAGCACATGAGCCACTGAGAGGTGAAATTATTAGAGGCGGCTACTCACTTACCTGCCGCAGGGGCAATCTAGGGTTTACAGCGATCGGGGCAATATCTGAACTGTCCCTACACACATGCCTGCCGTTCATTCAGTATGAGAGTGTACGTCTCGCTGGACACACGCGTTGAGAATGGTGCCAGTTTTATCGAAATATCAATGAATCGGTATATATAGCCTTGGCTCTTTTTTATATAGAATAAGGGTGACAAATGAGCACAGTCCACCTGATGGTAAGTGGACACTGTGGCCCATAGACACACACATTTTTCAATAAAACAACTAATTAATAAATAATTACAACCATAATATAGTGCTTATAAGCTGCAGCATAGCTCTGCAACGCTATTTTTAGGCTATCAAACATAATTAAATGTGACTAACTTCACTCGTCATAATTTAATATAACCAATTTATTCTGTGATATAACTTAACTAACTAGTGCTTAGGAACTATAGTTTTAACTAGTGTTACAAATAGCCAGCATAGTTTTCTAATGATGAATTTTAATAATTTTAATTACTAAAATTTGTATTATTATTTAACAAAATATGTATTTAATTTGACAAAATCCCCCCTATGAGGTAATCTATGGGGAGCAACTGTAAAGATGAACAATAATAAAACATTTATTGTCTTCGCTCTGCAATGCCTTGTCCCGCACTATACTTATCATCATAACTACATTCTCGTGCCACGTTATAGCAAAACTACCAGCTTACAGACACACTATATCAAGCACTGCAACTGAGAAGTCTCAAGTTTTTTCCCCGGATAATTGTTACGACACGCCGCCGATCACGTTGGCTCGTTTTCTCGATAAATACTATTGTTTTGTTGATGCCGAACGAGCGAACATTTGTTCCCTGTTTCAAGCGAATTTTGTTTCATTGAAATAAAGGCTAGAATAGAATAATTTATTAAATATAGATTATATAAATAATTCTTATTGAAAGTATTTTTTTACTTTGATTGGTTCGGAACAAAAATCTCTGTCATACGTCTGTCTCTCTTTACATTATAAGAGCTACTAACGTTTTAACTCTATTCTAATTTGGTGTTTTAAATATAGAGAAAGTCGTGGATGTTAGCTCAAGGGTTAGGGTATGCCCCAAATTTCATAGTACGCGAGCAACCCGGGTTCAATCCCCGCCGATTTCAATGAAATTGTTAATTACAATTTTAAGTACTGATTAACCACGTGCTAGACGGTGAAGGAAAATATCGCGAGGAAACCTGCATTTCTGAGGAATAAAATGTTTCGAGAACATAAAAACCGCCAACATGCACTAAACAACGCAGCGGACTAAGAATATAGAACTATAGAATAAGGGTGACAAACGAGCACACAGTCCACCTTATGGTAAGGGGATGCTGTGGACCATAGACATCTACGTCTATCCCGATTAATTATGTCGATTAAGAATCAAAAAACAGATGCGTTGTCACCTGTGAGGACTAGTAATGAATGCCTCGTTTCCAGTAAAAAGGGTCTCCGGTTCCCTAATCTCACCGGATTTCTCGCTATTTCACGCTGGTATTCTGTGAGAGCGTGGTCCTTCCCCGGTCGAGCCGACCCATACGTGCTACAACTATTAATATAGCTGAAGTATGGCTCTACCACGTCAAGAAAATGAAACAAAATGCTCCATAGCCGCCTTAGAAACGAGATTAAGCCTGGGCTCAGCTGTAGGACGTATTTAGGCTTTAACTTTAAGGAAGAAACTAATAAATGTGATTAGGTTTGTTGGACAACTTCATTTTTAAACGTGATTTTCTACGACACCATTATGTCATGCCGCAATTTTAAGTTATATTATTATTTACTTTAAGGAATATTTCGACACCTTAGCAATGCATCGCAGCAGTTTCGGCCGCGGGTTCGAATCCCGCACATAACAAATATTTGTATGGCCTACAAATAATTGTTTCTAATCTGAAGTCCATAACAGCCTATCAGAAGTCCACTGCTGAACATAGGCCTCCCTCATATAGTGCCTCATAGGGGATTGTGCCATAGTTGCCACGCTTGGCAGGCTTTTATAATTTTCAGTTGTTTTTAGAAAGATGCTGCTGCCCATCTCCTGTTTCAGTTTCCCTCTGTCGCCTCTTACGACACCCACGGGGTGATATGGGGTAGAAGATATTCTTCCTATTAGCTGTTAAATCTAATTAGTTTTACCGTCTTCCTAATAACAAGTAATTAGAGCCCGAACAAACGTTCGGTGTCAGCTAAACGCGCTAAAATATCGAATGGATTGGATCCAACCGCAAGGATGTGATACGCGCACAGTTGTGTAAACGGTCAACGACTAGGTTTTTTCGTCGCATTGTCACACACACACTGACGCCCACACACAGCCAGACGCGCGACAGACTTTCCGTGTTTGCTGTAATTGCGTGAGCAAATGTTTTTTCTTAAACACATTGCTTGTCCATCACACGACGGAAGTAGAAAAGTTTGAAATATATGAAACTCTCTCCGTTATATATATGATGAGCCACGATGCAACTATGTTATGGTTGTAGCACGAATGGACCGGGGAAACACGCTCTCACAGAATACCAGCGTGAAATAGTAGTTTAATACTGCTTTGTTTCGTATAATGAGTGTAGACAACCGGAGACCCTTTTTACTGGAAACGGGGCATTCCATCTTAGTCCTCAGGGTTGACGACGCATCTGCATTTTGATTCTAAATCGAAGACAGATGTAGTCTATGAGCTACATCATCTGCTTACCATTAAGTGGACTGTGTGCTCGTATGTTATCATTATTCTATAAAAAAGATATAGTACATACATAAGTCTATAAGTTCGTTTGACATTTAAATTTAATTTAAAAAATTTATTCATGATAAGCCGGCACGCTGAAGGTCTTTGTCCAGAAGTGGAAATATAGTTTAAAATATAAAAACTTTTGTACACCGACTTCAATATTTATTATTAAGAATAACTCAAAAACTATTGGTCAGACCTGGATCAAATTTATATGGGACCACATGAGAAGCACCAGCTTTCAAATAAAAAAAATTATCGCAATCGGTTCACCCAGAAATACGTTATGAGGAAACACAATTAAAAAAAGCATACAGTCGAATTGAGTACCTCCTCCTTTTTGAAGTCGGTAGAAAAGCCGTTAATGGTGATAATGGATCTGGCAACGCTAGTTATAACTACTTAGTCTGTCGCGAGTCAGTTTTTTTTAAATTCAATGAACGGTTTTATGCCAAAAAAGACCTGACCTTTCGGGTCGTTTTGCGCCAAGGTCGACCGCTTCCACACATGTCTGTGTTATATCATTTACTTGAAAATAAGTGGTTGTGTCAGTTTTGCGAATAACGTTATTTAAGACAATTACTATCGCCAAACCAATCATTAAAAATTAAAACACCATTAAGTTAGATAACTTAATTTAAGTTTAAATGCGTTCATCATAATTATAGCCCACCTCAAGTCCACTTCTGGACATAGTTCTCCCCCAAGGAATGTCACAAAACACGGTGGGTCACCACCTGCAATTATTGGCTTCCTGCATCTTTTATGCTGCCATTCACTTCGCTTATCAATGCGAGGCTACCACTTGAGAACTTTTCTTGGAGTCATTGCCACATTGCCACTTCAGCTTACTGATCCGTCGGGCTATGTCGGTCACCCTGTTTTACTGCAGATATCCTCATTTCGAAGTCTGTCACCCAGAGAAACTCCGAGCATAGCCCTTTACATAGCTCGCTAAATGACCTTGAGCTTCCTCAAGGTCGTTCATTGAGTTGAAATGTAAAAAATTAAGCTTTTAGATTTTTTTTAAATATTTTGTAGAAGTAAGGTAACAAAGCAATCAGTTCAACTGATGGTAATGTGACATGTAGTCACCAATCTCCAATTAACAATAAAAATTATGCAAATGCGTTGTCACCCTTGAGTACGAAAAAAGAATACCTCGTTACCAGTAAAAAGGGTTTCCTAGTGTAGTGGTGTTGCGAGTAGTGGTGCTGGGATTAGTGGTGACGGGGATAGTGCACGCAATTGAGGGAGGGCGGGAGGTGCTCTTCAAACTAGGTAAGACACATCATTTTATTTTATCGAGCGGATGTACGCAAGGTAATTTTTACCAACTTTAATTAATTCTTTATCAAATGCTTATCGCCATCTTATTGTTTACTAGCGACTCGCCCCGGCTTCGCTTGGATGGGGTTTACTAATGCAACGTTATTTAGACTTATGATAATCAAATACCATTTATATCATCAATTTTTACATTTTTTTCCAAAAAAAAAAACAATTTTCGGATAAAACATGACCTAGACTAACCTACCTAACTCCTCCCTCCTGGCATTGTTTTCTATCTTTTGTAAAGTTGAACTCATTCTAAAGATTAGCCCGGACAGACAGACAGACAGACAAAAATATTAAAAATGGTTAATTATGTCTTAATAGCATGCATTTAACCCCCTGAGTTTAATAGAAGCCAGTTATTTTATGATTACAGACAGACACTTCAATTTTATTCACAAGTGTATATGTAATAAGTCCCGTCGGTTTCGTTTAACCACAATATGATATCCATTATCTACTTGGTAAGAACTACTAACCACTACACGGCTTCAGTGGTCAGCACAACTGTCAGTGGAGACGTCAAAAATTTATGCAGATGTATTTTCGATATAAAATTGCGAGGACATTAGGTACCTAACCTCCTGAATACAAAATTTACTATTTTAGGAAATGCTAGCGACTAGCCCCGGCTTCGCCTGGGTGGTTCGCCATCCATTAATGAGGCTTTATTTAGATACTTTTTTAATTATACAGAATAAATCTCTAAGTTTCGGATACAATATTGCTTAGATCACATTGCTCTCTATCTGTAGGGCTAGCATGGGCAGGAGAAAATTTTATCCCCGGGGAAAGGAGAAAATGTTTATCCCCTCGTTTAGTTTTATCCACCCTTCGAGCATGGGCACACCGGTCGATATAATATCCACAGTAGATAAAATGGGAGATAGACTTAGACTTAAATACATTTTTTGTATGAATATAAACTTAAACCCACGTCCAATGAACTAGGATAAAATTGTCCCTTTCAAATGTCAAAAAAGCATAATTTTTTATCTTTCATTTTGTTCCATTCTACGGACGGGGGATATATCATGTCTACTCGTTATGTCAAACGGGGATATACTTCAAAAAAGTAGGAAGTGCTATGTTCGATTGTATGTTTTTTTATGTATGTTCACTGATTTCTCAGTCAATTGTGGACCGATTTTGATGATTCTTTTTTTATTAAATAGGTCATACTATAGTTCAAAGAATGAACGAAGTTTTTAATTATTTTTATAAATTAAGTGGTAAGTGGATACTGTGGCCCATAGACATCTACATCTATCCTCATTTAAGAATAAAAATGCAGATGCGTTGTCACCCCTGAGGGCTGATATGGAATGCCTCGTTTCCAGTAAAAAGGGTCTACGGTTCTCTACACTCACCATACAAAACACAGCAGCATTAAGCTGCTATTTTACGCTGGTAATCTGTGAGAGCGTGGTCCTACCCCGGTCGAGCCGACCCATTCGTGCTGCAACCACAATATAGCTGCAGAATTGCTCTACCACTTAAAATTAATGTTACCATTAAGACAATATTTAGATTGTGATATTCCATAGTCCACCCAAAAGGTTAAAGAAACATGCGTGAGTGTCGTGGAACACTCGGTTGGAACGAAGTTCCTTTCGTAGTATATTATTATTGATAAACGTATTATATTAATATTATTGATTAACAAATACAAATAAATGAATTACTAGCGTTTATTAAAATGAAGCGTCATTTAAAATAATATTTCTTTCATGTCAAGATAAGAAAAAGTGCGAGGGAGATGGATGTTATTCCATCTCGCTTGCACTATACAAAGGGGGTCGCGACGGAAAAATCTTACACTTTTTCTCGCCTAGCCCCATCCGCCAAATTCGTACCGTGCGATAAGGAACTTCGTTCCAAAAACTAATATACACAATATCTTAGCATCGACTACAGAATGTGAAATTATTACATTCTTTTTAGTTCCTGGAAGTCGATTTTTACTTTTGTTAAAAGTATTTTTTTTAATACGTGTTTTTGCTGTTTGAAGCTAGATGACGTTATCGATGTACGGAATCAAAGTTTGTATCACAACGTTCCCAATGGCCGCTCTATAAACCTTTGAATCTCTTTGGGCTTAAGCGTCCGCGATACAAAGAGATTAAGAAAACATGCTATTTTACTTTAGTAAATAGTGCCTTAGACAATAGTCAAGTCATTGCAGTAGATTGTGAACTTGGAACGTCTGTTTTTAGTTACACACGTTAACCACTGAACTGTGACGGCCTTGTTTCGTATTGCGTCTTCATTTACTTAAGATCTCTTTCATGCAAACATACGCAACCTTAATATGTCACTTCTAATCTAGTTGTTTATAAAAATATCAGTTTGACGATAGCAACAATTTTTGACGTTTCGCCTTCACCAAGAGTTTTCTCAAATACATAAATAGTCTATGAGTTTTAGGTACGTAAAATATGGTAATTAAGGGTGTGTTCCGATATGCACTGCGAGCACTGCTTAGTGCTCTCACTAGTGAAAAGTTCGTTCCGTTATGGACTGCCAATATACTGCCGCAGTACCCTAGGGAAACATATGACGTCATAAATCGCCATAGCTTTCGAGGTATCTAAGGTAAGATTATTATTATTATTAATTAATACTGTTATTCAAATAAACTCGGACATTAAGTTTTAAAAGCAACAACATTCAAATAATAATGTTTCTTCTTGAACAGAAAACGTTTAGGTGCATGATAAATATTTTCATTTGAAAACAGTGTCGAAAAATGGGGATGACGGTATACTAGACTGTGTTCCGTTTTAAACAGTAACCAGTATAGCAAACTAAAAAGGAACGGATTCACAGTATACTGAATTGACGTCACACCTTACAGAGGTTACAGTGTATATTGTTGGAACACACCAGATTCTTTTTTTTTACCAAAGTAATAGATTATTAACGGTAGATGGTAAGGGGTGATGAAGCCCTAAATAGGAAATCTTACTGTCTTAGTGTAGCAATAGCCTGTTCACTCTTGCCTTGAAAACATATTGTTATCGGATGGAACGACAGACGCAGGCAAATTATTGCACGCCTTTTTTGTACGCATTACGAAAAACGATGCAAACCTTTTGGTTCGAATGCGTGGAATTTCCACAACAGGAGGGTGAAGTTCCGACAACCGTCTGTTGTCCGATGGCGGCAGGGGAGGGAGGCAGGCATGTAACTCCTGCGCACATTCTCCGAAATGCATGCTATAGAAAACCGAGAGACTGGTTGCTCTGTGCCTTCATTTAGATACGAAATACAACATGTTTAATCTTCATTTTCTTTATAACGAGCACAGAGGCCACTTATGGTAAGTAGATGCCATGGTCCAAAGACACCTACATCTATCCTCGATTAAGAATCAAATTACAGATACATTGTCCCACCAGAGAACTAAGATGGTTTGCCTCGTTTCCAGTAAAAGGGGTCTCTCGTTCTCTACACTCACCATACAAAACCCAGCAGTATTAAGCTGCTATTTCACGCTGGTGTTCTGTGAGAGCGTGGTCCATCCCCGTTCGAGCTGACACATTCGTACAACCTTAATAAAGCTGCAGCATGGCTCTACCACGTGTATTAATTTGTATGTGACAGTGCCACAACTGTCATATCTCCGCCGCGGTTGGTAGCTTCCGATCTATAATCTTCTCGATGGATAATTTACCTCAATCGTCATGTGGATTGAATATCGCAGTGCCAAACGTCATGCTTTGACTCTGCTGCCTGTCGAAGATCTGGGTACTTTACGTGTGACGTAAACGAGATGGTAATAACGCCTTCTATTGGAAGCTATAAGATTTTTTTAGCAATCGATTGATTTATCTGTCAATTAAAAATATTTCCGTTCTGCTGACGTATGTTGCGGATTGCTTTAATGTAAACTGTAATAATTTAAAATAGCAACTTGCGAATGAATTGTATATATTTAATTTCGTTATGTCTTATTAAAGTTTTACAAAATAAATAACAATAAACAAGAATGAACGAGGAAAGAATGACAAAGAATGTTGCAGAAGTGAACGGAAGAGTCTGGAAGGGACGCACGAAAGTTTATCGATCAAATTGGCGATATATTGAAGATGGGTCAGATTAAGAGTACCCTTAACCGTCTAGCATGTATGTGTAGGCATTGAGTTCTATGTACTACGTACTAGAGAAGCTATTCCAAACAAAAAATGTACACTACTCTGTTTTCGCGCATGCGCGGGAGATAGTAGATTTTAGTCTATGATTGTAGATAGCGTGGTATATAAATGAAGAAATTTATTTTTATTGTAATATTATTACCTATTTATTCACTTGAACAACAAATAATTTTACTTATTTGACTACTGAATTATTAATTACGTTCAGGTTAAAACTTTAATTTGAAATCTCGTATTATTAGCGCAGCTCCACACTCTATGAATATTGAAGCCACACTAAATGACACTAAAGGTGTACGGATTGCAGTACAGTTCATTTGAACATAGTGAATGTTCGGAATGCCAAATCTAGTACGTAGTACATATATATCGATGATGTGTAGGTATATGGATGTAAAGGAGGCGAGAGAGGTGTGTCAGGATCGTGTCAAATGGAAGTCCGTAGTCTCTGCCTACCCCTGTGGGTGACAGGCGTGAGTGTTTATGTTATGTTATGTAATAAAAAAGAAACTAAAATTATTATTTGACTCTACTCCCCGTAGTGTATGTAGTGCGTAATGCCAAGAACGCTGACTGCGTTTCCTCGCTGAATGGCTATACCATAGATAATTATATATTATGTAGGCTATATTTAGCGTTTTCTAAAATTATATTTTTTAATTTTTATATACATTCGAATGTTATAATCGGCCAGTAAAACTAAATGAAACGAGAACTGCAAGTAACGTTCCAAATAGTAGCCTTTATTTAATTTGAAAAAAAAAACAACAGTTATTATAGCGTACGTAAGGCAGAGTTGTTATCTTAAATTTGCTAAAGCTGAAATTTCCTGTGTAATAACAGTGACAGATATGGATTCAATTAATCTTTTTTTTACGTTCACAAAAACGGAAGTTGTATCAGTCTGTCATGCTGCCTCTGTTTAGGGTGACTAACAACCGTAAACAAAATAATAAAACTTTAATAAAGTAAAACTCAACTTCACTTTTAAAAAAAACTAAGAACAATAAATAAATATGTCGGTACGACACGCGCGCCACCTACTGTAATTGAATTGTACTATGCCTATATAACTTTTGTGCAAGCAAGGTAGTTGACAAAATTTTAGCGCAATCTGATGAACGGTATGGCAGTGCATAAAATGCGAACAAATATTTTCACACAGTTCACCCGATGATAAGTAGATACTGTGGCCCATAGACATTTACATTTGCCGTAGTTACGCGCTTGGCACGTGGGTTTGTAACCGCAGTTTTTTTTCTAACTGTAATTAGATAGACGCTGCTGCCCATCTCCTGGTTTGTTTTCCCTCCGTCGCCTCTTATGACACTGGGGCTGCCAATGCTTTGTACGAAAATAAACATTATTCTGTTTTATTTAAAGTTTAATAACATATTTTTGAAACCTCTTCCACAATTACCATTTATAATTTAAATATATCATTTTTAAAATATTCGTAAAGCTTGTCACAATTTAAGTCAAAATTAAAATAAATGAGGAGCTCATTTTTTATCAAATCAATGAAACTATATTCGATATCAGCGATGATAAAAACAGTATATTGTCTACTTTTTTTAAAGAACGGTAAACAAATATTAAAGTGGGAAATAAAGATTATTAATGTGTTTAACAGTACAGTTGGTAACCCTATACGACGCCCATGCGACGATATGGGGTAGTGGATATTCTTACACCATAGATAAATAGATATGTAGCAAGCTATCTTACACTGCCAATCTTTCGATCCACGACGGCATTGGTCCACGGTTTAAGAAATACAAATAATTCGAAATAATGTTTCCGCCAACACGCATTAGGGCTGTGCGGGAGACGATCTGCTCCACTACCCTCCCAGCTATGAGAGGACAGCTTGTACCCAGCACATACTATAGTGAGGCATAATATTATAGGAAGTGGATGGATGCAAGCGGCTCAGGACTGTACTTTGTGGCATTCCTTGGGGGAGGTCTGTATTCAGCAGTGGGGTCATTATAGAAGCAGGCGTTACTTTGCGGAAATACATTATATTAATGTTAAAAATATTTATCAGCTAAGATCCGCGTAATAAAATAAAATGATGTGTCTTACCTAGTTTGAAGAGCACCTCCCGCCCTCCCTCAATTACGTGCACTATCCCCGTCACCACTAATCCCAGCACCACAACTCCCACCACTACACAAGGAAAGACACACCACCGTCGATAATACGACAGGTGTTTCGCCTCTTCACAAGGGATCCTCAGGTGAAGTAGACTCAGCGGTGGCTGACCGCTAAGTCAGTTAACATATTTAATATGAAGGTCTTCAAGGCAAGAATAGGCTATTGTTAAGCTAAGTCAGTGCGCTTTATCATCGGCTGCATCACCACTTGCCATCAGGTGGGATAGAAGTCAAGCACTGGCTTATAATAATTAAAAAAAACATTAACTCCATGAAAAATGCGACTACCCTACTTTTAAATTCATTAACAACGCTTTCGTGTATTTTACATAATAAACTTAAGTGCACGTTAATAAATCTTTATCAATGTTACAATAACTCATGACTTTAAACACAGATCGTGTTTTAACTATTAAAAATAAAACTATTGTTATTATTATTTTTCACATTAATAAGAGTAAGTTTAGAAATAGCTATATTATAGTTGTAGCACGAATACGTCGGAAAGGAGAATCAAAATGCAGATGCGTTGTCATCCCTGAGGACTAAGATGGAATGTCTCGTTTCCAGTAAAAAGGGTCCCCGGTTCTCTACACTCACCATACGAAACACAGCAGCACTAAGCTGCTAGTTTACGCTAGTATTCTGTGAGAGCGTGGTCCTACCCCGGTCGAGCTGACCCATTCGTGCTACGAACATAATATAGCTGCAGCATGGCTCTATCACGTACGACATTCCTATCGTTAGTGCATTTGACACTCGAATATTCGATTAATATTATAAGAGTTTAAAAAACTTAAGCAACACGCATTGATCATAAGCTGAGATGATTCTGATCATTATTTTATCCTGGTGATCCTGATCAGGATACTAGGATAAAGTTATTAAATTACTAGCTGATACCCGCGACTTCGCCCGCGTGGAATTTATTACGATTGGATTTTATGGGTTTTAATTTTTTTTCACTTTTATTTTAGAAAAATAAGTTATTTTTCTACAATAAAAGTGGGCTAAGTTACTCCGTGTAACATCAGCTATCTGCCAGTGAAAGTCCCGTCAAAATTAGTCCAGCCGTTTCGGAGATTAGCCGGAACAAACAGACAGACAGATAGACAAAATTTTTATAAATTGTTTTTTTTTTTAATATTTCTTAAAATAGCTATAGAAAAAATTCTAAATTTAACTTTAAATACAACAGCCTGGACTCCAGCTACTTTACCTATAAAATTTGGTGGTATTGGTGTGAGAAATCTTTCTAGCGTTGCATTGCCTGCTTTCCTTGCTTCCGTGCGTAGTGTCAGTAATTTATGTAACATAATTTTAAATAATAAAGTAGACCTGTGCTTTGCTACGGAGGCAGGGCAGACATGGCAAACGCTCTGTCCCGGCGAAAATGTTTCACTGAAAGTTAACCCACAAAAACAGTGGGATATTCCGTTGGTAGTACAGAAAGATTTGTTTCATAATTTCCATAGTGACCAAGATAAGGCCTGTTTCGACTAAGGAATCTAGTCACTGGTTACATGCTTTACCATCCAGTAATCTCGGCACATTACTTGATGGGGAAAGCTTGCGCATCGCTGTAGGAATCCGACTAGGAGCGGCGATTTGTCAACCCCATCAGTGAACCTGTGGTAGCAGCGTCGACAAGTTTGGGCTCCACGGACTTTCTTGTAAGAAAAGTACTGGTAGGTTTTCACGGCACGGTTCTTTGAACGATGTCATCTGAAGGGCTCTTGTCTCTATAACTGTTCCCTCGGTTTTAGAGCATTGTGAAATATTTAGAGACGATGGCAGGAGACCCGACGGTATGACATTAGTCCCTTGGGAGAGAGGTAAAGCCCTAGTGTGGGATGCTACTTGCGTAGACACTTTGGTGGCCTCTCATCTCAGGGGTACCTCGTTTAGAGCCGGGCGGCATCAAAGGCAGCTGAACTGAGTAAGTGGCGCAAATATGAGTCTCTGAGAGATGACTACATATTTGTGCCATTTTCTGTAGAGACTATCGGTCCGTGGGGTCCATGTGCGGTGAAGTTCTTAAAGGAACTCCATCCGCGGCTGGTCGTTGCTGCTGGTGATAAGAGGGCTGGCTCTTTTCTCGCTCAAAGGCTAAGTATAGCCATTCAGCGGGGAAACGCAGCCAATGTTCTTGGCACGATACCGTGGGGAGTAGGACTATTTGATAATTAAATTACTAGTTTTAGTTTTTTTTATTATAGTTTTTAATATTGTACATAATAAAATATAAGTACCGTATATACTTTCACGTTTTGTATATGTATATATATATATATATATATATATATATATATTTATATTATTATTTAGCTTCTAAAAACACGTGTTTCCGATGTATTATTACCTGTGTTTACATGGTTTTGTTCACAAACAATCTCAATTAGTCTAAACTTGTGGTTTCTACAGTGAAGACGTCTTAAAATGGGAAAAGCACGCGAAATTAGCAGTGAAGAGCGTTCTGCCATAGTTGTTTTACATAATGAAGGCAAATCCGAACGTAAGATTGCTTTACAATTGAAGTTATCGAAGACTTGTGTTCATGGCACAATAACTCGATACAGGGAGACCGGCACTTTTCAAGATCGTCCACGCTCGGGAAGGCCGAGAGCTACCACGTCAAGTGAAGATCATTTCATTGTTGTTACCAGCAAGCAAAATAGACGCTTAACAGCACCGGAAATCCGCGTTGAAGTAAACAAAACCCGAGTTAAACCTTTATCATTGACTACAGTAAAACGGCGACTGAGAGATGCGAAATTGTATGGTCGTGTCGCCGTTGGAAACCTCTGATAAGGCCACAAAACATGAAAATCGGATACAATGGGCCCTTGCCCATCGAGATTGGACTGAAGAAGAATTAAAAAAAGTTCTTTGGACCGATGTATCCAAGTTTGAGCTATTCGGTTCAAAACGAAGAATTTACGTTCGACGCAGTGACCAAGAAAAGATGATGCCAGACTGTGTAGTCCCAACAATCAAGCATGGTGGTGGCTCAATTATGGTCTGGGGTTGCTTTTCTAGCTAAGGAACTGGCGATTTGATCAAAATTGACGGAATTATGAAAAAGGAAGAGTACAAAAAAAAAATTAGAACAAAATGCCGTTCCTTCGGGGTTACGATGAATTGGAGATGGATTCATTTTCCAACAGGACAATGATCCTAAGCATAGCTCAAAATTATGCAGAGGATATATGGAAGAGAAAGAGGCACAAAGGGTGTTAAAAACATGGTTTGGCCTCCTCAGAGCCCGGATCTCAACCCCATTGAACTTTTGTGGGAAGAGCTTGATAGGAACGTCCGTAATTGTGGTCCATCCTCGCGAGAAGAATTGTGGAATGCTTTGTGTGAAATTTGGAGCAATATATCACAAGACACTATCAACAAATTGACTGCCCGTATGCCGAGACTTGTGAAAAAAGTCATAGAATGCAAAGGAGGATTTTTTGATGAAAAATCAGCTTAGCTAACTATAGCCTTTTTAGCATGGACTGTTAATATTTCTTTACGCTTGTCAAGTATATTGATTGTCAAATAGTGTTTTATTGGATGATTTAACAGTTTAAATAAACATTTAATATTTTATTGGAGTTTTATTTAATTTTCCTACTTTAATTAAGGTGGTCTTAAACTTTTGGCCTGCAGTATATATATATATATATATATATATATATATATATATGTAAATAGATACACGTGAAGCTAATAAAAGCGTGTTAAAAACAAAAATATTGACGTTCCTTGAAATCTTAGCAATCGGCCGCCCTTGGCTTTGATCTCTGACCAAAATAAAGGAGACGAGCGCGTCACTAATAAGTACTACCCGATAAAGGAATGTCAAATATAATTTATGCACTTTTTCCTGTAAATTCAGTTACTGATGGCTCTATAGACGTTTTAAAAGACTCAGTCGACCTTACTATAAAAGGGGTTTATAATTTATTAGTCTCAGTTTTAAACTGGAATCCGTTTGTTTTTGTTGTTTGTTGGAAACCAGCGGAAATATCCGAAGTAAAATGTAAAGTCTGCATACGTTCGCATATTCCGCGGACACACGTAAGAGAGTATGAGTGGGTACCTATTCAGACGGAGCGGAGTCCTAGTCAAAAAATATAATTTCTTTTTCTGATTTTAAAGGATTTTTTTAATGGAATTAAAGGTGATTAACGCACACAGTCTATCTGATGGTAAGTGGATGCTGTGGCCCATTGACACCTACATCTATCGATTAAGATTCAAAATGCAATTGCGTTATCACCACTGACTAAGATGGAATGCCTTGTTTTCACTAAAATGGTCTCCGGCTCTCTACACTCACCGCAAACAACAAAATTATGCTGCTATTTTCGACGACACCGTGGGGCAGTGGCTTAGCAATGAGTTGCAGCGCTAAGGGCCCGGGTTCGAATTCCGTACGGAACAAGTATTTGTATGGCCTACAAATAATTGTTCCGGGTCTGGATGTTTACTGCCCCCACGATACAGGAGAAAAATCCTAGTGTAAAAAAAACTTTACGCTCATATTCTGTGTGAAGGTGACCTATTCAACTATACTATGCATAGCTCTACCAAGTTAACTATTGTAAAAGAAACCTGTTTAAAAGAGACATTAGTCTAATATATAAAAATTAATGTCTGTTTGTTCGTATTCTATGCGCGGCCATATACCGTTCATCAGATTGCGTTGAAACTTTGTCAACTTATTGCTTGCATTTGTGCGAAGTTTATAGGCATATATAGTACAATTAACTTACAGTAGTATTGTATCGAAAAATTTATTTCAAAGTTATATATCATTCAACTTTAATGAATATATCATCATTCCTAATTAAACAATATTACTCTTCCAAATTTAAAACGACATTTTCCACATTTTTTTTTGTCAGCAACGCGCCGTGAACCAGCTAGTTATCTATAATTACAGAGTAGTTCGGAAACTTCGATAGCATGATTCAGACTTTTGTTTAGATTTGTTTACGGTACTGCGGCGTCACAACAGCGCCCGCCACGCGTAATTTTAAATTAATAGTTTTTATAACGGAACAGGAAGAAAGCGTCAAGTGTACAATTGCGTATACATAAATTATTACAATGAACAACGCTAAATAATTTCCGGTGGGTGCATTAGTATGCGTGGTTTAAACAAAACTGAAGAACAGTTAACTCTACCGTCCTTTATAAGTGCATGCCACATATGTGGGTAAAATGTTAACTAGTTAAACGACAGGGTTGTAGGAGAATGAATGTTGTTATACGAATGCTAGTAATCCGCCCCGGTTCCGTACGGGCGATTTCTGGATCTCGACAACAGCGCCACCTATCAATTGTGAATCTAAACCATCCAGGGGCCTACTTAAACACACACAAGAAATTTCATCAAAATCGTTCCAGCCGTTTAGGAGGAGTTTAGTGACAAACAAACGGACACACTTACAGAAGAATTATATATATGTATAAAGACTAGCGATCCGCCCCAGCTTCGCAAGGGTGATTTCTGGATCTCTACAACAGCGCGACCTACCGGGTTCGATTGTGAATCTAAACCATTCTCGAATCAACTTAATCACACACACAAAATTTTATCGAAGTCGGTCCAGCCGTTTAGAGGGAGTTCACACACGTACCCAAGAGTTATATATAAAGATGAGAAATGAACACACAGTCCACCTGATGGTAAGTGTGAATCATAAACACCTACATCTAACCTCGCTTAACCACCTGTCACACTTCCGTCAGCCACCCGAACGACACCTGCTGCCAAGAACCACCAAAGCCAGCCTATTATTTGCGAAATGAGACACCTCTGGGATCAATCTTTTTACTTCAACAAGTGGTAAAATTAAAAATTTCAATATAAATTATAAAGGACAACTCAAAAAATACTGGTCATATCTCGACCAAATTCATATAGGACCACATGAGAACTGAGAAGCACCAGATTTCAAGGTATGAGGTAACACACATAAAAAAATACAGTCGAATTGAGTACCTCCACTTTTTGAGATCGATTAAAAAGGGCTCACTACCCCATATCGTCCCGAGGGTGTCGTAAGGGGCGACAGAGAGAAAATGAAACAGACAGCAGCATCTTCCTGATAACAACTGACAATAATAAAAATCTGCGGTTGCCAACCGGCTTGCCAAGCTTGGCAACTATGGCAATCCCAAGGGTGTCGTAAGAGCCGACAGAGAGAAAACGAAACGGCAACATCTTCCTGATAACAACTGACAATAATAAAAATCTGCGGTTGCCAACCGGCTTGCCAAGCTTGGCAACTATGGCAATCCCAAGGGTGTCGTAAGAGCCGACAGAGGGAAAACGAAACGGCAACATCTTCCTGATAACAATTGAAAATAATAAAAATCTGCGGTTGCCAACCGGCTTGCCAAGCTTGGCAACTATGGCAATCCCAAGGGTGTCGTAAGAGGCGACAGAGGGAAAACGAAACGGCAACATCTTCCTGATAACAATTGAAAATAATAAAAATCTGCGGTTGCCAACCGGCTTGCCTAGCGTGGCAACTATGTTAAAATCCCCCCATGACGCAATCTATGACGGAGGCCTATGTTCAGCAGTGGACTTTTATAGGCTGTAGTGATGAGATGGATAGAGGTTACAGGTTCAGAGACATTTCGTTCTCAGTTCTCAAAGGCATTTGTTGTGAACGCACCTGTTGTTTGAAGTTTGGTGCAATTGCCCATGGGCTGATGCAGTACCACTTACCATAAGGCGGACTTAAGTTCATTTATCACATAGGTTTTATAAACAAGCTTAATGATTAAAACGCAAATTAAAAAAAAAACCCGAATGCGTAAAACAGTTAACTGAAAAGTGAATAATTATTTTTCACGTTAATAAGACCTTAAGATTTAATAACATTTCAGTTTTGAAAATTTAAGTGAGATGATTGTTACCCAACTTTAAATCGTTAAATAGCCCTTAAAATGATCAGAGAAACCTAAAGAAATTTTTTTACGCTGGTCGAGCGTTGTCCTTCTCCGTTAGAACCGACCCATTCGTGCTACAGTCATCACACCCGCATCGTGGCTCTATCAGATGACGGCATAGTCTTTTGTACGCATGAAAAAAAAAACTCGTAGATTTGCCTCGATAGTAATAAATTATTGACTTTTGTATTGTGAGATAACGAATTTCGTGTAGGGAAGAGATAACATGAGTAAATACAAAGTAAGCAACAAGAAGAGCGTTATGCGGCACAGTCAAGAATTACGTCGCAGGAGACAATGGCATCTTAAACTTTTTTTGTACATAATGATTTCTTATATTTACGCGAACACTACACATTGAATAAAACTACTTTTACGGATTATATCGCGATTAATTAACTTATTTTTATTAATTCCCGACGTTTCGGGTGCTTTACAGCACCCATGGTCACGGGGGACTGAGGTGATTGACGTCCCGATGTCAGAATTAATCCGGAGTACCTTCAGCTTCAAGTTCAATAAAAAAAAAAGCTGAAGGTACTCCGGATTAACTCTGACATCGGGACGTCAATCACCTCAGTCCCCCGTGACCATGGGTGCTGTAAAGCACCCGAAACGTCGGGAATTAAAAAGTAGTTTTATTCATTTTTTTCAATTGGCTACCACCAGATGAAGCTACTTGATACAATTTGTAATTGCAAGATAACTTTAACATTCCACTTTGATGGTGCCACGTGTTTACAATATGTAAGTATGTAATTTTTTTTGGAACGAAGTTCCTTATCGGACGGTACGAATTTGGCGGATGGGGGCTAGGCGAGAAAAAGTGTAAGATTGTTCCGTCACGACCCCTTCTGAAGTAGTGTAGGCGGCCTTGGCGGCTATAAGAAAGCGAGATGGAATAATATCCCTCGCACTTATTCTTATATTCCCATGAAAGAAGTATTATTTTATTTTAAATGACGCTTCATTTTAATAGACGCTAGTAATTCATTTATTTGTATTTATTAATCAATAATATAATACGTTTATCAATAATAATATACTACGAAAAGAACTTCGTTCCAACCGAGTGTTCCACGACACTCACGGATGTTTTTTTAAATAGAATAAGGGTGACAAACGAGCACACAGTCCACCTGATGGTAAGTGCTTGCTGTGTCCCATAGACATCTGCATCTATCATCGTTTAAGAATCAAAATGCAGATGCGTTGTCACCCTTGAGTCTATAATAGAATGCCTCGTTTCCAATAAATGTCTTCGGTTATCTACACTCACCATAAGAAACACAGCAGCATTAAGCTGCTATTTTACGCCGGTATTTTGTGGTAGCGTGGTCCTATTCCGGTCGAATATAATAAATAACGGCAGCATAGCTCTACCACGTTTTATAGGAAAAGAGTGACAAACGGGCACACAGTCCACCTGATGGTAAATGGTTGCTGTGTCCCATAGATATCTACATCTATCCCCGATTACGAAACAACATGCAGATGCTTTATCACCGCTGAGGACTAATATGGAATGCTTCGTTACCAGTAAAAAGGGTATCCGGTTCGCTCCACGCCATACGTAACCCAGCAGATTATTCCGCTGTTTCACGCTGGTATTCTGTGAGAGCGTGGTCGTTCGTGCTAGGCTATGTAAAGCTAGCTTCGCTGCAGCGTTGCTCCACCATGTAAAAGACCTGTTATTTATCTATCTATATAAAACACAAAAATTGTTCTACATATGTCCGTTATAGACTTAGAAACCATCCAACCGATGTGCTCCAAACCGGTTTCATTCGAAAGGCAATAATGTGGAGATGGTTTTATACCACTAAAACAACGCATTAGGTACTATATAAAAAAGTTAATAAATAAACAAACATTTCTTTTTTTAGAGCATTCCATCTTAGTCCTCACGCCTGACAACGCATCTGCATTTTATTCGCAAACGAGGATAGATGTAGATGTCTATGGGCCACAGCAACCACTTACCATCAGGTGGACTGTGTGTTCGTTTGTCATCCATCATACTAATATTGCAAACGTGAAAGTTTGTGAGGATGTATGTCATGTCGTGTCATGTTGTTGTCACCCTTATCCTATAAAAAAAAGACAACTGCAGCTGACTTTAAACATCTATGTTTGAACTTGCTACAGAAGCATTGTCATCTCTCAGGACTAAGATGGGATGCCTCACAGCCTTTAATTGTACTGGCTCTGTATACCCTTCCGACCGGAACACATCAGCGCAAGCACTGCTATTTGCCGGAAGAAATAGGAATGTAAAAAACCGGCCAAGTGAGATTAAGACTCGCGCATGAAGGGTTCCGTAACATCGTAAAAGATTTAATACTATGTATGCAAAAAAATTCTAGTAGGGAATTTAATTTTTAATTTTTTTTTATTTGTTGTTATAGCGGCAACAGAAATACACATTCTGTGAAAATTTCAACTGTCTACCTATTACGGATCATGACTTATGAGATACAGCCCGCTGACAGACAGACGGACGGACAGCGGAGACTTAGTAATAGGGTCCCGCTGGTTACCCTTCGGGTACGGAAGCCTAGAAAGGAAGTATGTGATAGTTGAACGCATTTAATTACTATGAAGTTTTTAACATGATCACTTTATGAACCTATGAACCAACAACCGATGGGGAAGAAAAGTTCTCGAGTAGACAGTCTCGTACTGGTAAGCGAGATGTAGGACAAATCCCCCAAACTACGTGAAGTGACGCATTATTAAAAAATGCAGGCAGATGGCTCAGGATTGCGAGTTTAGCAATTGATGGGAAGGTTTACGTTCACTGTCACTGTTTCTTGTTAAGGGCTGTAATGATGATGATAATTTATTTTAATTTCATTAAAACGTAAATACGGAACCCTAATAAACAATATAAAGGTGCGCACGTCAGCGTCGCTCACAGGTCGAAACGGTAGCGTAGTGTTTATACGGTAAATATTGTTTTTGTTTGTGGTGATTCACCTTCGAATATCTCGGCTTGCGTAATAGGTATATTTAGGATTTAGTGCGTACGGGATGAAATAGGTATTTAACGATGAGAATATAGCCAATGCTTTATAGCCTTTAGTATTAACCCAAAACGGTCCCGAACCAAAGAGGTCCCTTGTAGTTAATACGTGGTAAAGCCATGCTGCAGCTGTATTAGTAGTATAATTGTAGCACGAATGGGTCGGCTCGACCAGGGAAGGACCACGCTCTCACAAAATACCAGCGTAAAATAGCAGCTTAACGCTGCTGTGTTTCGTATGGTGAGTGTAGAGAACCGTAGACCCTTTTTGCTGGAAACGCGACATTCCATCTTAGTCCTCACGGGTGACAACGCATCTGCATTTTCATTCTTTATTGAGGATAGATGTAGATGTCTATGGGTCACAGCAACCACTTACCATCAGGTGGACTGTGTGCTCGTTTGTCACCCTATCTTATTAAAAAAATGTAGTAATTTAACAACAAAACAATACCGTGTAGTAGCGGTGTAAGAATATCCACTACCCCATATCGTCCCGTGGGGGTCGTAAGAGGCGACAGAGGGAAACTGAAACAGGTGGATGGGCAGCAGCATCTTCCTGATAACAATTCAAAATAATATATAACTGCGGTTGCCAACCCGTCTACCAAGCGTGGCAACTATGGCAATATCCCCCTATGAGGCAATCTATGAGAAGGCCTATGTTCAGCAGTGGACCTTTATAGGCTACTAATATAGCCAATCGGTTCAGCTATTCTGAAGATTAGTCCGGACAGACAGACAGACAGACAAACACAATTTTTCTACCGACTTCAAAAAGGACGAGGTACGCAATTCGACTGTATGTTTTTTTTTTTAATGTGTGTTACCTCATAATTTTTCTGGGTGAACCGATTTCGATGATTCTTTTTTGTTTGAAAGCTGGTGCTTCTCATGTGGTCCCATATAAATTTGATCAAGGTATGACCAATAGTTTTTCAGTTATTCTTAATAATTTATATTGAAGTCGGTTGTACAAAATTTTTCATTTTGAAATTATTAATTTAACCTGAGCTTAATAGAAGCCAGTTATTTCAATATAACAGGCAGACACCTCAATTTTATTTATATCATGTACAGTATTAGTATTAAGTATTAAATATATTTTATAACCTTTAAGTCTTTTTCCTTTTATTCTATTTATTAATAACCTCAAAGCTCTTGGATAAAACTGTTACTTCTATAATTAATATGACAAATTGGAACATGGAAGTAATACATTTTTCCGTAGTTTTTTAACAGAGGCTATTAGTGAGATTTTTAGAGCCGTGGTAGCTCAGGGACTAAGCGCTCGCTGTAAATATACGCAACCCGGGTTCGAACCTCGCCGGCGCCAACGAAATTGATAATTACAATTTTAAGGGCTGATTTACCACGTGCTTTACGGTGAAGGAAAACATCGGGAAGATATGCATTTTTTTTATACAATAAGGGTGACAAACGAGCACACAGTCCACCTGATGGTAAGCGGATGCTGTGACCCAAAGATATCTCCATTTATCCTCGAAAATGCAGATGCGTTGTCACCCCTGAGGACTAAGATGGAATGCCTCGTTTCCAGTAAAAAGGATATTCGGTTATTTACACTCACCATACGAAACACAGTAGTGTTAAGCTGCTATTTTACGCCGGTATTCTGTGAGAGCGAGGTCTTACCCCGGTCGAGCTTACCCATTCGTGCTACAACCATAATATAGCTGCAGCGCGGCTCTACCACGTAAAAAGTACGTAAGTACTACTCTAAAAAGTACCGCATCGAGAAATCGAGCACAGAGTCTGACAACTACCGACGGGATTACAAGACTAAACGACCATATATAGCATATACGAGAACGTTCCAACTCGTATATTCTTTGTGTGTATATTGTTATTTGACGCCATTTGGCTGGCCCGTGGCGAGCCCCCTCCGGATGCGTGTATAAGTGGACTGCGGTGGGGAACCTTTCCTCTGTCCTCTCCTCCTATCCGCTGCAGTTGAGTCGCGGGGAAGAGGAGTGTTAGTATGGCAATACACCACTCGCCGTATCCTCCGCGACACTGGCGGCGCTGATGCTGTGGGGGGGGGAGATGCCTGTAGATGTTGCTAAGCACCACTTTACCTACCCTTGGTTGGATTAAGCGCAGATTTTTGTACAAAAGTGTTGACTTTGACCAGGATTCAAACGCGGGTCCCACGACGGTATGCACATGCTCTGATCACGAGACCATAACAGTAAAGTTACGGCCTATATATTATAGGTTCCACTCCTGTGCACCGGCTTCCTCTCATTTCTGAGAGGGTTTTAGAACCAGGAAGTGTCCCCTATTGGTGGACTTCACATCATATCTTCGAAATTTTTTTTTTAATTTCTCAGACATGCAGGTCTCACCACGATGTTTTCCTTCACCGCAGAGCACGTGGTAAATCAGCACTTTTAAATCGCAATTAACAATTTCATAGGCGTTGACGGGGATCGAATCTATGTGGTTCAAACATGCATACACAATATTGTCATGTCAAAAATGCATACACAATATTGCATAATTTCACGAAAAAGTATGGTACTTAAAAATAGCTAGCAGGAAGTATATTCAAACAAAAGTCGGTTAAATTTGGAATGTTTAAAACACGATGGCCTCGATATGGATCGACTAACTGGTCCACGAAGCACGGACGCGGCTCACAGGATGTTGGATGTAAAAAAAAGGGAGGACCCATATCGGCCTATGAAACATCTGTTATTACTCATTATTACTACACATTACTATAATTAAATACAAAACACTTGCTTTCAAACATAATTTGTATTATTTATCTTAATATTAATTTTAATATTTTCGTTTTCAAACTTCCAAAATTATCGCGGGAATTAACACCATTTACGTTAAAACACTGATTTTAAATATATTTCTATTTTTAAGTCCTTTCTATATAATGATATAAGTAGTCTCACATTTAAATTTATATTTGGTCATAAAATTTAAAATAAAATAAAATTTACCGCCATCCTGACGAAATTGCGCCGTTTCCAAACGTAATCAGCTCACAAATTGCACTGCGCTAATATTAAATTATCATTAAATATTTGTTTCATTAAAACAATTCGATACACTGTTAATTATATTCACTTTTCATCGTAAATATTATTCAGTTTCAAAAGTTATCGAGCCGTGCATAATCACAGCGCGCGCGTCGAGCTTTGAAAGAAATTCGAATTTCAATGAAGTGACGCGCCGGTCAATTGGAATACCAATAACTTTTGTATAATTTCCCGAGTTAGTAGTTCAAGCGGGCGTCTGGTTGCATTTTTCTCTAAAAATGTAGTTATATTGAAGAAGAAAGTGGTACTAGTACTCCTAAAAGGGAGTACATTGGATTAGTGCACACTCGAAATGAAAATTTAGGGTTGCAGAGCCACAAACGAACATGCCAACAAACTTCTGGACGTTGGCCTTAAATTTCCATACACGAGTGGATTTACGACATGTTCAGCGGGAAAGTAAAATATGATTAAATCAGAGTGAAACTAAAAATATCTCAAGTTAGAAGACGTGTTAAGTCCTCAAAATATATTAGGGCAGCCTGTCATGATTTACTCCAAAACTCTTACATATAATTATGTATGTATCAATAACCTATACCTTATAACTATATAATTATGTATGTGAACTGCTACAATTTATTACTTCATCATTTATCCTTTAAACATCACAGAACATTTTTGCTTTTTTTCATTTTGGCTTTGTAAATAAACATTATATTGTCCTAACTAAAATCCACTGCAGAACATTAACCTCTGGCCGGATGAGATTATGCTGGTGCTTTATTTATACGTTGTATGTGCCCATAAGATATTTATACAAAAATATTTAATTATAAGGATGATTACGGAATATGGTGGGGAAAATGAGATAAAACGTATATCAGAAAAATAATCTTAGCTCATTTATTTAATTATAATAAACACATAAATACATCAAAAAGCAATAAAATATATTTACAAACGCAGTATGGGACCATTAAAAATTTAACCAATATCATTAAAATCACCCACAAATTTTGTAAATCCCTACAGTGGCAGCACTAAAGTGACGCGCCATGGCGCGAGTAGAATGCGTCCAGCCAGTGACGTCACTAGAAACCGGTTGAGAATGTAGATTGTTGTAGAGACACGTTTGACCACAGTAGCGTAGTGCGCTTTTTTTCGTTTTCTAAAAGTAAACTTTTATGGAATTGTTAAGTAATATACATTTTTACAGTTTACACAGATTTCACACTTTTTTTAAATAGTATCTGTTACTTTCATGACAAATCTTTTGGTCTTTATTTTTAATTATCGAATCTTGTTTGAGCATGGGCTAAGCGCTCGCTGTAAATTTCACAGCACGCGAGCAATCCGGGTTCGATCCCCGCCGGCACCAATGAAATTGTTAATTGGAATTTTAAGTGCTGATTTAACACGTGGTCGGACCTGCATGTCTGAGAAATTAAAAAAAATATTTCGAAGACATGAAGTTCGCCAACACGCATTGGGGCAGCGCGGCGGACATTTCCTTGCCCTAAAACACTCTCAGAAATGAGAGGAGGCCTGTGCCCAGCTGTGGGACGTATATTGGCTGTAACTTTATACATTTTTACACTACATTTTTTATTACTACACAATAATAACGATCGCCTTTTAGTCATGTTTATAAAAAGTTATTCGAAAAAAGAAATTCGAATGCAATGATAGGTATGTATTGTTTTTGAAATATTCCACTCCTCAATTTATTTGCACACGAATGGCGTCATAAAGATCACAATTGCACTGTAACAATGTCAGTGCACCAATTAAATGTTAATTTTAAGTTTTCAGTCGTCCGCACTGCGTCTTTATTCTTTAAAAAAATTCAAATTACAATATATGCAAAAATGAATAGGTATGTCAAACTAAGTCTGTTTTACAATCTTTTTTATAGAATAAGAATGACAAACGAGCACACAGTCTAAAGGTATATCGTGGCTTTTAAACACCTATAATAATAATGCCCTCCAGACCGAATTTCAGCCACGGCGGCCAGCCTCAATGGAGACTAGCCATTGGCGCAGAACAGGATTATAGTGCCCAAGTGTATGCGCAAGCACAGGTGCACTATCTATTCCCTCCCATAGATCGATGGGACGGTAAACCGACACGAACGGAGAGAGATCAGGCGCAGGACCAACGGCTTTACGTGCTTTCCGAGGCACGGGGGTGAGACACCGCCAACTTCCTGACTTCGGGCAGCTACTGAGAATTTCTTGAAGGAAAAACTCAATAACTGATTTTTTTGGCTCGACCCGAAATTTGAACCCGGGACCTCTGATCAGCAGTCGCGTTTACAACCATTAGACCAACGAGAGATATATCTATCCTCGCTAATGAACCAAAATTTAGATGCATTGCCAACCCTAAGGACTAAATTGGAATGCCTCTTTACCAGTACAACGGGTCTCCGTTTCTCTACACTCACCATACGAAACACATCAGCATTAAGTATAATCTTCTGGCCTCCGATAACTGGCGATATCATTATCTAGTTTATACCCTGGTCAGAGATTGAAAACAGAATCAAATTGCTTTTAGTTAACTGCGAACAGCACAAACAACGAACAAGTGGTAAAATTAAAAAAAATTGTACAACCCACTTCAATATAAATAAAATGAGAACATCATCAATGTAGTCGAAGTCAATTAAGTCAGTAAGAAGTCAAGTAAGAAGTCGCTTTCATATAAAAAAAGAATCACCATTGAGTTATACAAGACATGTGTAATATATAAATCAATGGGTAACACACATAAAAAAATATAGTCGAATTGAGAACCTCCTACTTGTCGGTTGAAAATAACGGCAGCCTCATAGGTGCGATACGTCTTATACTGGAATCCTTAATCTGCCTGCAAAACGGGACGAATATGTGAGATCCTCCCTACAATGAAAGATGTCCATGTCCAGAAGTGGAATGCTACAAACTGTTGAAGAAGCGGAAGATTTATTCTTAATTTTTTAACTTATTATAAGCCAGTGCTTGACCACAATCCCACCTGGTGATAAGTGGTGATGCAGCCCTAGATGGTAAATCGCACTGTCTTAGCGTAACAAAAGCCTATTCACTCTTGCTTTGAACACGCCCAGATTGTATTCGGACGGAAAGATAGACGCCGGCAAATTATTCCACTCCTTTGCCGTACGCATTACAAAAGGCAAAGCAAACCGTTTGGTTCTAATGCGTGGAATATCGACAACAAAGGGACCCGCTGACCGCCTGGTTGTCCGATGGCGGAAAGGAGAGGGAAGAATTAAAGCGTATAATTCCTGCGCACACTCACCGAAATCCTATAGAATACCGAGAGACTGGCTACTCTACTAGGTACTCTGCGCCTGTGCTCGAGGCTGATAAGATTGGTTTCAACCAAATCAAGGTCACCAATGAGCCTCTTAGCACGTCTCTCCACTGAGTCCAACGCTGCCAGGTGGCATTTTGCAGCACCAGCCCATATGTGACAGCAGTACTCCATGCATGACCGGACTTGCGCTTTATATAAGGTAAGAAGCTGCCCCAGCGTGAAGTACCGCCGCACCCTTGCAAGGACACCAAGTTTCCTTGCGGCTGCTTTGGCTCTGGACTCAATGAACCGCCCATAGTTGAGGTTCGGAGAAAATTCAACCCCTAATAACTGAAGTTAAATGAAAAAGTAGAGTGCTCCTAGGATTTCGATCACGAATTTGGATGACCAGACCGGACCGACAGAATTTCGATCACGGCTGCCCGTCCCAACGGAGACTAGTCATCTGCGCAGGACAGGATTATAGTGCACGAGTGTGTGCGTAAACTCAGATGCACTATCTCCCTCACTCTCATAATATGTATATGGCAATCCGTCACGACCGGAGAGAGATCAGACGCAGGACTAAAGGCCTTGTTTGCTTTTCATGGCACGAGGGTGTGACGCCATCAATTTCCTGACCGGGTTGCTACTGACAATTTCTACAAGTAGGCAGAAAAACTGATTTTGGCCCGACCCGGGATTCGAACCCAAAACCGTTATCATTATATTATATTATGATCAGCAGTTACGTTTACGACTATAAGAGCAACGAGCCGGTCTTGATCATTAGATCAGAGGTTTTAATTGGATTATCTTTATATACCTATATATATAATGTTCGCCGCGCTGCCCTAATGCGTGTTGGCGAACTTCACGTCTTCGAAATAGTTTTTTTTTCTTATTTCTCAAACATGCAGGTTTCCTCACGATGTTTTCCTTCACCGCCGAGCACGTCGTAAATCAGCACTTAAAATTGCAACCCGGGTTGCTCGCGTACTGTGAAACTTACAGCGAGCGCTAATCATCTGAGCTACCACGGCTCTTTCAAACCCTCTCAGAAATGAGAGGAGGCATGTGCCCAGCAGTGGAACGTATATAGGCTGTAAATTTAGCTTTAACTTTTATATATAAGTATAGGAGATTTGATGTAATGACTCATCATGGTATCTCTGGAACCATAAGGCCTAGAGACTTGAAATTTGGTAGGAATATTCCTTTCGCCGAGGAGAGATTAGCTAAGAACGGATTTTATGAAATTCCACCCGGTTGCGGGGGCGTTATTTAAAAAAAATCACATTTTCAAACCATAGCTCTTATAGGTATAAAACTTGGTCAGAATATCGACTGCCCCATCATTCTACCCTGATTACATAAGTATATATGCCAAAATTAGTACGTTAGCAGGTGGGTTGACAACCGCAGTTTTTCATATGAGTGGGTATCGGAAAGATGCTGCTGCTCATCTACTGTTTCATTTCCCTCTGCCGTCTCTCACGACACCCTTACTTTATACGTACGTAGCACGAATGGGTCGTTGCGTTAAATTAGATGCGTTGTCACCACTAAGGACTAAGATGGAATGCCTCTTTTCCAGTAAAAAGGGTCTCCGGTTTTCTACACTCACCATACGAAACAAAGCAGCATTAAGCTGCTATTTTACGCTGGTATTCTATGCGAGCGTGGTCCTTCCCCGGTCGAGCCGACCCATTCGTGCTACTACTATACTATTAATATAGCTGCAGCATGGCTCTACCACGTAAAAAGTGTAGTGTTGTGTGTACTCATTTGTTATTCATCCTTCTATAAAATAAAAAAAGGACGATTCTGTTTATCCATAATGCCACGGTTACCTATACCATAGAGATTAAACGCGTAAAACATTCGGTGCGCTCTGTGGGGTCCTTTCGATGCAGTCTCATTATCTTAAATTATTTCTCAATTCCACCAAGCGATATCATGAGTACAGACAGTTTATTAATAAAACCGACGCAAAATGGCGTCTGCATGTCTGCGGCTGATTCGCAGTAACTGCGCCGGCTCCTTAGCGATAGCTTTTTTTTCAGAGTCAAATTACCATTCTTATGTTTGTTTTAAAAGATTTGCTTACGGCTGATAAGCGTGTAGTTTCTTAGTACGCTCTATGAAAAGAAACATTAATATCTCGTATAGTAAAGGGTCGGCAAACCTTTCCCTTCATTCATCCAATCCATCCAATTAAACTGCTGAGTAAATAAAACTAAAAACTAAAACTAAATCCATAAAATTACACTGCTGAACATAAGCCATCCATAGATTGCCTCATAGGGTTTTCGCTATAATTGCCACGCTTTGCAGGCGGGTTAGCCATCGCAGGTTTATTACTTTGAGTTATTTCCTGTTTTAGTTTTATATAGAGTAGTGATATAGAGAAGACGTCCTGCGTTTCACAAAAGAACGAAGCAAATGCCGCATAGAGGATCCGATTTCTTTACATTTGCAGCGTCTGGACTCTAATAGGTCATCGAACTACAAATCCTACGCACCTACTCCAGGTTCCTGCAAAATACAAGGAGACATTTCTCGCTCCCGATTTGTTTCGCTCTAGGGAAGTGTATTATTATTATAGTGCCGATATAGAGACGCGCCAAAGAAGAAAGTTTCCTAAATAATGTTATATTTATAATTTATATATATATATATATATATATATATATATATATAAATTTATATATATTTAGGTTAAGGTATACCTATATTGCTATGGGCCAATGTTCTTAATTTCTAAGTCCTTGATGCCTGAAATAAAGTTATTGTATATTGATACAATAACTTTCTTTCAGACATAGGCTTAGCCGTGGTAGCTCAGATGGTTAGCGCTCGCTGTAAGTTACACAGTACGCGAGCAACCCGGGTTCGATCCCCGCCAGCACCAATGAAATTGTTAATTGCAACTTTAAGTGCTGATTCACCACGTGCTCGGCGGTGAAGGAAAACATCGTGACGAAACTTGCATGTCTGAGAAATCAAAAAAAAAATATTTCGAAGACATGCAGTTCGCCAACACACATTGGGGCAGCGCGGCGGACATTTCCTTGCCCTAAAACCCTCTCAGAAATGAGAGGAGGCCTGTGCCCAGCTGTGGGACGTATATAGGCTGTAACTTTACTTTACTTTTTATATTCATACACATACATCACCACTACACGGTTAATAGCCGTAATTATTACAACATAATAAAATAAAACATAAGTTTTACAATTCTGTAGTAGGTACTGTCACGTAACGTAGGCTATGCGCGGTAAATAATGAAAAGATGCGAATTTAAAGAAATATAGTATGTACTACTACTAGACAATTAAATTTATTTATATAAACATTACAGTCTATAGAACACAACAAACACAACTTAGAACATTAGAAAAATAACAAAATATTTTATTTTTGTGCTTCCATCTAATCAAATTATATAAAAATTATATAAGATTTCTATGGATCAGATAAAACAAGTTTCGATAATTAAAAATAAAGACCAAAAGGTTTTCTATTAAAGTAATAGAAGCTCTTTTATAAAAAGACAGTTCAAAAGCTATTTTTTAAATTTCTCTACTATCTTTTAAAATTCTCTAAACGATGGTAAAAACCGCATCAAAATCCATTGCGTAATTACATGCATAAACAGACAGACAGAAATAGCGACTTTATTTATACCATTTAGAGGACAAGAAACTTGAAAAAGAACTAGAGAATATCTATGGCAGAATGCGACCATTGACGACTAAGATGGAATGGAATGCCTTGTTACCTCCGCCAGGAGAATAGTGTTCTACTAAGATACGGAGCGTGTTCGCGTATACACATAACGTATGAAAAATTCTATTCGTCTCGCAACGACGAGCCGTCAGTAGGGTAAAACTTACCTGTCTCACGACGGATTATCATGATAATCATCATCATCATCACCACCACCACCACCACCACCATCATCATCATCATCATCACCATCGTCATCATCATCATCATCAACCGGAGACCAGCTTTACTAATAAAAATGGTCTCCGGTTTTCGTCACTAAACATACGAAACTGTAATATGAATCTTTAAAAGTAAAGAGAACCTGCCAGCAAACAAACATTTGAGACGAATGTTCGGGCTCATTTTCTAAAAATGGAAAAAACTGCTAAGCTCCGTATACATTATAGTTATCTCTATTTTGGTATTATTCTTATACTATCGACCCGCCCTGGCTTTAACGGGTGATTTCTGGATCTCGACAACAGTGCCACCTACCGGATTCAATTGAGTTTAAACCATCCAGGGATCCACTCAAATACACACAAAAAATTCATCAAAATCAATCGAGCTATTTTCGATTTTGCGAGACTAACGGACAGCATTTGATTTTTATATAACATAGAGATTATATTACTGTCTTATATTTGTGTAATGTTTATAAGTGTGTATGTATTCTATGTATGTGTGTATATTACCGA
This sequence comes from Parnassius orleans, assembly GCA_029286625.1. Classification (NCBI taxonomy): domain Eukaryota; kingdom Metazoa; phylum Arthropoda; class Insecta; order Lepidoptera; family Papilionidae; genus Parnassius; species Parnassius orleans. The sequence continues at coordinate 1,991 of JAGSMP010000272.1, read as the reverse complement.
TATTTCATTCTCTTGGGTTTATCCATCCATCCATCCATTACAGCCTATAAAAGTCCACCTGTAATGTTGGGACAATGCAATAAATTAAGACTTACTTTCGAATTTAAAACAAATGTGTCTCAAATTGCTAGCGCTGCTAAGAGTACAATTTGTATTTTGATCTGTCTGTTGTTATAATATTGATGACGACTTATGTTCCCATTATTATTCATTTGTTTTGTTCATTTTAATATGCAATGTAATAATTTATTATTGGTTTTATATTGTTTGAACTTTTGAAGCTTATGTCAAATACGTATGTTGTATGTGTGCATAATACATCATACTAATTTTAATGTGACTGAAGAATTATTATGTGCACAGGAGGTTTGGCCAGCCGTCCTACCCAAGCCAAGACGAATTTTATATATTATCCGTAATTAGAACGTAAGATTTTATTTAGGATTAACTTTTTACAATTTAAAAAAAATTGTTTTATTTTTTTATTATTTTTGTCGGTGAGAGGTGTAGTGTAGCCTTACGACTATATAATAAGTATATTAGAGTAAAGTTAAGAATAGAGAACTTATAACAAAGTTATCATTACATAAATTAAGTATAAGACATATGCAAGTAGTAATAATAATTACATTATAAAAATAATGAATAGTTTTAAGAAAGTATTTAGTATTATATAGAGTCATATGTTTAAAAAATTAAAATCTAACAGAATTTAAAATTTTTTAAATAGGGAAGGAGATGTGGTGTAGGTGCTATGACAAAACAATATAACTGGAATATTAAATGATATCATCACTCAACGTGAACTCCATATAAGGAGTAGAAATAATATCTATTTAGTTCAGTAATATCATATTATATTTATAGAAGAAGATACCATTCATGTGACTCTACCTGGAACCACGTAACACAAATTCTACCCCCTACCTATGTACCTACGTCACAATTACTATATATAAGTCTCCTCCAAATTAATAAAGAGAGAGATATTAAACTTAAAAAAGTTAATAACTCTCTCTTTATTACTTTTTTTTTACGTTTCCATATACCTTTTTATTTACTTAAAAAAGTACCTATATGGAAACGTTTGCGATTGCATCGAACTATGATTACCTAAACCTGAACTGAAGCACAACGTGTGATTCATACCTAATTTTAAGGTAACTTGTACAATATATTATAATATGAATGCAACCTTAAAATGAGATTCTAAGCATTTTTTTTTAATTTACACAGAAATTTAAATAGTTTCGTCGTTCATAGTTATAGTACATACATCCAATAACTCATTGGCTCTTAAAATTTAACGTTGTTAGAAATATTATGATGTTAATTATATCGCATACAAAAAATAATTTAAACAATCGCTGTAACAGCTATCGAGTTTACATATATAACAAAACATTAATTTATTTAAAATATTGAAAAAAAATATTATTTATCATAATATAACTTTAAGGTATATCGTGATCGTGAATTTAAAAATAAAATTGTTTATAACCCTTTTTAAAAATTGGATTCGAAAAAATAAAAACGACGAAATGTATCACAGTGTTATTTCTTCTGTCTACGGTTATTTCACTTTAAATTATGAAGAAATCAAGTACGTAAAAATGTAACCTATTATATCATTATTTCATTCATTTTTTGGTAGTACACGGTAATAAAATAATTTAAAACTATAACTGAATAAAAGTGAATATAAAATCGTCTTGCGCCTTAATAGATGTGCCACATTAGACACAGTAATAAAACTAATAAAATGCTATTGAATCGTTAAATGTCTGAATTAATATTTTTAACTTAATCATATTATATTAAATACAGAATATTTAATACATAACTTTATGTTTTTAACTATTACGTTAATGGTTAAACGTAGTTTAGCTATGAGAATACTTTGCTTTTGTATACTCAAAGGTTTCTGCTTTAAACGTGTGCGAAGACAAGACATACTTTTTTATATGCAAGATGAAGAATTTGCCATCAAG